>CAJGYO010000009.1:43175964-43775964 GCA_904845875.1 Miscanthus lutarioriparius
GATATTTGATATATCTGGGACGCCATCATCCTTCATCACCGGGTGATATAAGCAATGGTGGCTTAGAGTGGAAGGAACAACTGTTGCAACTTGCTCACACATATGGCACATGATCGACCCCTGAATGCCATCCTGATGAGTTTCTTTTTTAACTCGCCAACTTTTCCTTCATATGCCTCAGTGGCGGCTCTCTTATGACGGTTAACAACTGACCATCGCGAGCAAAAATTTTAGAAACCCTTGATCTTTGGCTTTTTATTTTCTCAAATGCTCATCAATACGGCTACCGCCCCTACTTCTGCGAAGATCCGACATAGGAATAACCATCACCTCTAAGTCCAAATTGGCTACGTTTAGGACCCACTCCATTTACCGCCGCTACAAATCTTTGGTAAGGCATTTCCAAGGTAACAACCTTGCTTATTTCTACTTTCACGCTCGCATCACAAACTTCGGTATTAACAGTAACCATCAGGGGTAAGAGCGCTCTTTGCTGGATCGTCATCAGCAATTACTCCGCACCATATCAAGCACCACTTCTTTTTGACAAACCTTCGTGAGAGTATCCTCTTGACTTTTCATTTTGTCTGCGTAAATGCTACACTGTACACTTGTTTTGCAAAGAATAATTGGGTACATCGGCTAGTTGCACTGCATATCCAAGCTTCACAACCAACAAGTGCCGACATGTCTCGCCCAATCGCTGCCGATGCCCAAGCAAAGCGCAAAGCTGGCTGTATGCCGAGCGCATGCCTAAAACGACAGGTCCATGCCGATCCTCATACATTCACAGCTTCAATGTCATCGGCAATCATCATACCTCAGAAACCAACCAATCGATGAAGGTACAGTAGGATATCCCACTCAGCAAGCTTCAGCCGATCCCCACACGGCAGCTACCTCCAGCTTGCTTCCTCCGGGGCCAAGCATGGAACACTTCGCAAAGCAGTAAAACCGATTAACCTAGGCCGATTTACAATACTCATATACTTATCCTTAATCGAATTCTCCTTTCTCTTTTCACTCAGGAACAAGACTCACAAACATTAACCTTCTCCTTTACTATTGACGCCTCTCGACAGTATTGATGGAGAGGAAAGCAAGTTCTTCCCTCGTGACCGGGAAACAATATCTACGGTGAATCTAAGACCAAGTTAGAGCTCTCCTGAACACTTGCTGGCAAAGATACCGCCTTAACCGGTAGATGACTCGGACCCCGCAAGGTACTTTTCAAAACAACTGCCGTGGCTGTGTCCTCACATGTTGAAGAAGTACTCTTCCCCAGCCCATTTAGAAAGTCTTCCGCCAACTTCATAATATCAACGGCCGGGCCAACGATTGTCGATAGAGCAGACTCAAGCTCAACTCAAAGAAGAGATGCCACAGCTCCTGAAAACAAATTGCCGATGAGAAGCACAAGGGCATCGGCAACTTGCAGACTTCGGGTGCTGAACTTAAGCAGAAAATCTTGTGATTTGTCAGCAGCAGGAAGATGGCTCTATTGGTCGAATTGAAAGGAAGTCAGTATACGGCTCTTAACTCCCTTCTTAACAAGAAAGAAAGCAGCTACCCAATGCCATCAAAAAGCCCCTTCACAAGAAGAAAGAGATATCTGTGTCGCAAAGCTTTGGCCATGAAGAAAAAAACTCCAAGCCCGTGGGAGAGGGTGCCGCCGATGACGATACCAAAGAAGAAATGGAGGAAGCCGAAGCTGATTACGGTGCGTGAAGTATATTAGCTATCCAATCCTTGTTGAACTTAAATCTTGTTTATTGTATCGGCAAGACTTTATGAGACATTGACATCCTTGTATAATTTTAGCCGATAGGATCAAGTATCGAATTTATACTTTTATGCATCCATCCAGATACTAGGGGTAATATTTCTTTAAATATTTTCCATTTAATGCTCGGGAAACACAACCCCTTCTTCGAGGGTTTCTAGAATATATGCGTTACTGTGAACAGATCGATTTATCCGATATGGACCTTCCCAATTAGGAGACCACTTTCCAAACTTTGAACTTTTAGTCCCAATCGGTAAAATCAATTTCAGCACCAGATCTCCATCAACAAACTCCCTTACCTTCACCTTCTTGTCATACCATCCGCTACTCTTTTCTTATTCTCTTCGATGCTAACTAAAGCCCTTAACTGATGACCCGCCACATCTTCCAACTCATCCTTCATAAGAGTATTATAATCATCATTGTCAATTTGATTTTGAGAACGATTCGCTTAGAGCCAACTTTAATTTCCCAAGGCAATCATGCATCGTGTCCATATACTAACCGATATAAGGCGTTACTTTGGTTGCACCATGACATGACATCCGATATGACCACAAGGCCTCATTTAATATGTATGCCACCTCCTAGGATATTCTTCAATTTTGCGCTTAATGAGTTTGATGATCCTTTGTTAGAAGCCTCACTTGACCATTAGCTTGAGCATAATATGGAGAAGAATTTAAAACTTTAATTCCCATACCTACAACAAACTCATCAAATTCTCCTGATGTAAACATAGTACCGATCGGTAGTGATAGTCCTGAGGAATACCAAATCGGTAAACAATATGTTCTTTCACAAAATCAATCATATTAACCGATGTCACCTTTTTAAAAATTGCCTCAACCCATTTTGTGAAATAATCGGTAGCAACCGGAATAAATTTATGTCCTTTACTCGATGGCGGATAAATCGACCAATGAGATCAATAGCCCATCCCGGAACGCCACGGTTTGATTATAGGGTTCATAACCGATGCAAAAGCTCTTTGAATATTACCAAACTTTTGACACCTGACATCCTTTAAAATATTTAAAACAATCTTCAAGAATAGTCGGCCAATAGTACCCATTCTTCCTCGATCATCCACTTCATCTTGAAAGCCGATTGATGCGCCCACACTCCTTCATGAATTTCACCCATCAAGCTTTTCGATTCATTCTTGCTAACACATCTAAGTAAAACTCCATCTATAGTTCGATAATATAATTCATCATCGAGGAGCACATATTTGGTAGCTTGGAACCTTATACGTCTCTCAACCTTTCTATATGGATCCTTTAAATAATCGACAATCTCCTTCCTCCAAATCATAAAGGTATCAAGCTGCAGATGTTAGCACTTCTCCTAATAGGTGATACCACGAAGCATCTTTGAGCTAGTCGATTAGCTTCCTCATTATGCAATCGAGAGATATGTTCAAGACGAAAATCTCTAAATCCTTTCAACAATTGCAAACATCTTTCATAATATCTGAAATCAAAGCTTCACTTGGCATTCATAAATTCCATTAATTGATTTATAACTAGCATAGAATCACCAAAGATTTCAACGACACGTAAAACGCGTATCTCCTTCATAATTCTAACCCTTTTATCAAGGCTTGGTATTCACTGATTGTTTGTCGATGTAGCAACAATTGGTAATGAAAACTCATACTTCCTTCCTTGAGGTGAAATCAACACAATGCCGATACACCGCTCCTTCACCACATGTGGACCCATCGAAGAAAAGTGTCCAAGGGGCAATCTCGAGAGTCCATTGTATTACAATGCTTGAGTGGCACGAAATCAGCCATAACTTGCCCCTATAACTTTGCCTTGGTCGATTCGTAGCATTAGTTCAAATTACGATAATGCTAAAATCCACTTGCCGATTCTACCACTTAATATCGGCATTGACACAGATGTACTTGACTACGTCGTCTTTGCATATGACCGTACATTAATGCGGATAACAAATAATGCCTTAATTTGACACAAGAAAAGTATAAACACAGACATAACTTTTCGATGGCCGAATACCTCGTCTCAGCATCCACTAATCTTCTGCTCAAATAATAAATAACACATTCTTTCCCTTCAAATTCTTGAATAAGAGCTGAACCGATAACTGTATCATCAGTTGACAAATATAACCTGAAAGACTTCCCGTGTTGAGGTGGAACTAGCACTGGAGGATTTGTTAAATATTTCTTAATTTCATCGAGGGCTAATCACGCCTTTCACTCCCCATACAAATTCTGATCGACTTTCAATTTAAGTAGTGGACTGAAAGCCTTGATCTTACCTCCAGATTAGATATGAACCTTCTAATGAAATTAATCTTACCGATCAAAGATTGCAATTCGGTCTTATTGAGGGGAGCAACCACCTTGTTAATCGCATCAATAGACTTCCCTCTGATTTCGATGCCCCACGATGCACCATAAAACCCAAGAATTGTCCTGCCCGATACACCAAATGCACATTTATTAGGATTCATCTTCAATCCATGCTTCCTTGTGCACTCCGGTATCTTCGTGAGATCGGCTAAAATGTTTTGTGATATCTCGGAGACTTAATCACCACATCATCAATGTAAATCTCCACTAATGTGCCGATGTATTCATGAAAAATAAAGTTCATAGCTCTCGATAAGTAGCGCCGGCATTTTTTCAAACCAAACGTCATAACTATCCACTCAAACAACCCCACATGACTGGACATCCGAAAGCAGTCTTGGGAATATCTTCTTCAGCCATGAATATTTGATTGTAGCCTGCATTACCATCCATGAAGCTGATAATTTGATGCCCGGCTGCAGCATCAATCAATAAATCAGCAATCGGCATTGGATAGCCATCCATCGGTGTGGCTTTGTTGAGATTCTGAAATCAATACAAACACGAAGTTTTCCATTTTTCTTATAAGCAGGAACCACATTAGAGATCCACTCGCATATCGACCTTTGCCGAATAAACTTTGCCTCAATTAATTTAGTTATTTCGCCTTAATATCGTGAAGTATATTAGGGTTGCATCGGTACCGGGCTCAGCGATGTGGCTAGAAATCCAGATTTGATAGGTAACCGATGTTCAACTACCGATCGGTCTAATCCGCATCTCGATATAATCCCAAGCAAAACAATCTTTATACTCTTTTAACACATCAATTATTTGTGCTTACACTTGGAATCTAACTTAGCACTAATAAAAAGTAGGTCTTGGCCTATCGCCATCACCGATATCTACTTCTACTAAATCATCTGCGATGTGAACCCTTGACCTAATTTTCCATCATCGGCAAACCTATCCATTAAAACTCTTCTTCGAACCGATTTGCTTGGATCGGTGGAATTTCATAATCAGCAACTCTAAGGAACTCTTTTTCCCAAGCTTCTCCCGAGATATGCATTTAGTTCAGCTCATAAGTATCGATTACGCCGATGCGATGATATAAGAAGAATCACCAGGGACAACCTCAATCTTACCCCCAATCCACTGTACGAGGCATTGATGCATTGTAGAAGGAACACAACAATTAGCATGAATCAATCCCTCCCCTAGAAGCGTGATTATATGCACCCTTGTCGTTAATAACAAAGAACGTCGTCGGCAAGGTTTTCTTTGCCGATGGTCAATTCAACGATATCTTGCCCCTTTAGCCGGGTGACACATTGCCTTCAAAATCTTTCAAATCATATCGGTTTTTGGTCAAGTCTTGATCTCCCTTACCAAGTTTCCGATACATCACATAAGGCATAATATTAATCGCAGCCCTCCATCAATAAGTACCTTAGACACAGTTGCTGCCCATCAACTCGCCTTCTTCACAAACAAAGCCTTAAGATGTCTTGTCTCTCGTCATCGGTGGGTTTCTCAAAATAGCCATCATTGGATCTAGTGTCAAGCTGAGCTACTTGATCGAGAAGAACAACTTCTTCCTCATTATCGGATAGTGCCAAAACTTCATCGGCAATATGAATACCATATTAACATCTGCCGATGGACCCTTATTTTGTGTTTTACTTGCCAACTGGCGATGACCGGGACCTCTCATTGGAGAATTTTCCTCTTGGTATAAATCCTCCTCGACGCTCACGTTGCATCCTCCTTCTCTGCGTCTTTGTCGGACCCTCCGGCACCATCGAGAAACTTGGTTTTCCAAACCTACCGATAACGAGGTCCTAGTTGACTCTACACTCTGGCAGTATATTAGGGTCCACAGAGAATATTTCCTCATCGGGAACTCTTGCATTTGCCATTTCCTCAAGCTCCTCTTGATTCCTTGGAAAATATCCAAATAGCGTTTACCAAGCCTTTCATGTACACTAAGTTCGCCCCTCACCCGATCATGCCTTTGGCTCTCGCCTCGATCGCTCATTGATAAATAAACCACGATTGCCGTGTTGAAACCTCCTTTTCGACCGATTGACCCCATAATAACCATTGCACTCGGGGCAATTTTCAGCAGATTGGCAATTTAATACCTTCTTCCCAAAGAATGGATAAAAACGGGCACCTCAATGATCTTTATGCCGATGCCATTCTTCCCGACGCGTCTTTCTTCCTGCGTTGTCGATATCGATCATTACGGCGACGCCAACCCTGCGCCTTCGATGAGTAATCACAATGCCAGTCGAGGAGGTTGTTTGAAACTCTCGCTTTCTCCAACAAACCCTTACTTTTGCATCATCGGTAGTTATCCGATGTTGGGGATCCATCGACGCGTTTCTCGGAACCTCTCAGCGTCAATACCTTGGTCTTCCTTTGGCCTCCAATGTATTTCTTTGGAAAAGGGTGTTGATCAATTTTCATCGGCCTCCGGGCATTGGAAGTACCAAACTTAATTCTCCCGATTCAATAGCCGATTGTAGCATTCGCTAGTCTAACACCTTGCACTCATTTGTCTTTGTGTGAAGTTGCATTATGCCATTTGCGATTACAAGATCTTCTTCAATTCTTACCGCCGATGGGATCACATGATTAGGTGATGACTTAATTTGGCCCTCTTGAAGCGTAAGATCAAATATCTTGTCGGCCTTGGTGATATCAAAGGTAAACTTTTACGCTCTTTTCGACCAAAGGGACAAGATATCGGCCTTTTATTCTTAACCCACTCACCAAGCCGATAAGCGGTTCTTCATCGTAATCGAAATCTCCTACTTCTTCAACAAATGATACTTTTTTATTCCAATTCTTTTTAGGTTCAAAAACCTAGTGTCTTGATCGGAAATCCTTTGCACAAGATGACCTAGACTTTCAAACTCCTCGAGAAGCATATCTCGTCTTTAAGATGTGGTAATAACCCTTGAAAGCCAGGATCGACAAGTCACGATCATCCAAAGACCAAATCAGTAGCACTTATTCTTTACATCTCTTAGCCTTTGCACAAAGCTTTCTCCGATTCATCATTCTGTTGTCTCAATTTTACCAAATCGGTAACCTTCTTTTCATGGATTCCAGCAAAGAAATACTTATGAAATTGTTTTTCTAGATCAGCCCAAGTAATAATAGAATTCGGTGGTAATGAAATGAACCATGTAAATGCCGATCCGCACAAAGATGATGAAAATAATCGAACCCTTAATTCATCTCTCGCTAGCTACCTCTCCACATTGAATAATGAAGCGATTGACGTGTTCCATTGTTGATGTATCATCTTGCCCGGAGAGAATTTAGTGAAATCTGGTACCTTGTACCGATTTGGGAGAGAATTAAATCATATGCGGAGGGTATGGAGTCCGATAAGAATAAGTATTGACCTTGGGCTTTATCCCAAACTGATCCTTCATAATTTTTGCTATCTTATCGGCCCAAAAGCATCGACCTCCTATTTGTTAACCCGGCTGAATTTCTCTGAGAGGTACCTGCGATATCCTTCCACATATCTTTGTGGCCCACGATCTCCAACAATCGGCATATTTGTCGTTACTTGTGGTCCATTAACCTTTGTTGGAAAGGATTCATCGGTGTTGAGCCGCGATGCTTGATTCTCAAAACCAGCTTGCATATGACCTTGTTGAATCCCCTCAACCCGCCGATTTTGCTGAATCGTATCTTTGAGCAGTGCTCGTCACGACCAACCATTATTAGAACTCATCGGTTTCAAAACTTACCGATGGCTGATAATTTGTGACATTGTTGGATAATTATAACCACTTGAGGCATAAATGAACCCCGTTTGACTCATAACGAGGGGTTTTAACAGTATCGACAATGAAAGCTTGCCGATAGATTTGAACTGGGCGTTTGAACCAAAGGCATCCGAAACCCCACGAGTTGGTTGCATGATGGTTGTTTGTGGCATATTGAGCACTTAGGCCATCGGCGAAATAGCCGATGGTATAGGAGCTTTTCCTACTGCATCAAACACTTGAGGTAATCCAAGATTGAAAGCAGATGACTCCGGAGGCATACCATATCCCCACCAATTAGCAGGAATCTGGCTATTTTGAGACACAGGACCTGACATAGCTAATGCCGATAGATCTGTATTAAGCTGAATTCGTCCTCCTGGTAGTACCGGATCTGATCGTATCGGTGTAGATTGAATATTAGGTAAACCTACCGATACTGGAGAAGAAGTAACTTCTGTACCCACAACAGCCGAGGGAGCCGATGGAGTATTGACAGATGCCGGTTCTGGTTGGTGATAGGTAGGCCCAACATAATGCGGTGACGCTTGTCCTTCTTTGAGAGTTCGAACCACAGCATTATGAACAGTATTGGATAGCACATTGGAATGATTAATCAAAGCATGATTTATTGCAGAATTAACCATCTCTTGAAGTTTACTAGGATTGGAGTCAAAGGTAACCTGCCGAGGCAACGGCAAATCTTGCTTCTGGATGACTTGTCCACTCTTGTTCAGGCTAAACGATTTGCATAAAAGCTGCACTTGTATTCTTCTACACCTTTTCCATAGCTTTGCCTCTGCTCTTCCTTAAGATCTTCTTCGATACCATGATAATGTTCCCCAGATCGATCTCGAAATTGAACATATTGATCGGATTGATTGGTCCCACCGGCGTGACAAAAGATGTGTTGATGCAAAAGTGGATCTGCCAAACACAAAGGGCTAATACCGAATCGATATCGAGGCGTGCGGTCGATTTGACACATTAATCGACAAGGATGAAGATCTGAGCACTTTGGTCCCGACAACGGCGATAACGCCGAAAGTCACGGCCAAGGGGTACTCACGCGGAACTCGAGAATCGCCGAAGGTCGACTTGAGACAATGCAACTCGCCCGAATCAATGAGAACTCGTAAAAAGAAAAATATGCAAATTGACGAAGTCGCGAAAAATAAGTAGATGTAAATAGGAGTAAAACTTGGTTTTGATATTGATTTTTCCCCCTATTACATTGCCCCTCGCTCCATATTTATACCCTGATCTAAAGAGACACAACCAAATACAACTAGGACACCAAGCCCATATCTAAGGAAACACGTGACTCTTACATGAGTCATACTCTAACAAATATAGAAAAGGAAATCAACTCCTATCTATTTCCACATCCGCCTCAATTACGATGGAAATCTCACCGTCCTCCTTCCCATCGGCATACTCCCTGTTTCATCGGCAAGTAGTCTTCAAGTCTTCCTTCATCGGCATACTCCTGTTTCATCAGCGATGTAGTCTTCAAGTCTTCCTTCATCGGCATACTCCCCTGTTTCATCGGCAGTAGTCTTCAAGCCTCAAGCCTCCCTTCATCGGCATCGACAATAACACCTCCAACCTCATCGGCAACGCCTGAGTTCTAAATCAACCTTTCCATCGACCACCACCAGCTATCGGCCACCACCTTTACAAGTCGGCTTTCATCGCTTTATCAAAGTATACGTAACTTTCCCTTGCCGATCAGTCCACTCCAATCATTTTGACACGTGCAAAAAACGGTGTCAACAAAAACTATCTAACATTTTAATACCGTCGAGGCAGCTAACATTAAACCACTAATTAAATCTAACATTTTAATCTAACATATATATGGCCGAGAGCATGCAACTAGCTAGCGGTGTCGGGCGGATGATGCTGCTGTCGGGCAGGCGTCTTTGGTCGAGCCACCACGGGCCGAGCCGAGCACCTCGCGAGAGGACGCACGTGACGGCGGAGACAGCGGGGCTCGGCAACGAGGCCGGAAGCGGGAAGCGACGCGGCGATGGAGGTGGGCTGGGGTCAAAGGCGGAGGAGACGGATGCGGCGTGAGAGACGACGGCGATGCGGGCCGGCGGGGGGTAGAAGACGACGGTGGCGCAGCAGTGACGAGCTCGATGGCCGGGCGGGGCTGGGCGATGGAGGCGAGATCGAAGATGGCGGTGGCGGCGGCGATGATCGACGTGTAGATCGATCAAAAAGTAGAAGATGAAACCGTTCGATATATATAGGTAGGGAACCTTTAGTCCTACTGGTAAGACATTTAGTCCCGGCCGGTAAGACTAACCGGGACTAAAGGTCCAACCCTTTAGTCCCGGCTCGCCTTACAAGCCGGGACTAAAAGGCTTTTTAGTCCCGGTTGGTGTTACCAGCCGGGACTAAAAGTATTTTTAGGGCACCAAATTGCATACCACCCTTTAGTCCCGTTCTTGGCCCAGGGCGGATGAAAGGCCAAAAATTTTGGCAACTTCGCCAACAGTAATTAGAAAGGCACAGGATTTTGATTTTGTTTAATACTAGGTTAATCAATTAATTCCATAGCAACTTCAATACTTTGCAATATTTATTTTAAAAAATACTATTGATTAACTAATTATTTATTGTAAATAGGAAAATTTTGTAACCTAAAGTTTTTAATTTCTTTTATGAATATAGAATATAAATGTTACTAATACTAAGTATTTTGTTAATGCAAAAATATATTTGTAACTTAAAATTAATAAAACTAATATTATTCGATAGGAAATTTATTATCACATTATTGTAACGTCAATGTTTCAATTTTTTCTCGGTTTTTGATCCAAAATTGACAGGAAATGTTTGTTGAACCTATAAAAATAAAGAAAATGTAGTATTTTTTGTTCTACAACTTTTTCAAATGAAAAAATGGCCTATATAAGGATTGTAGATATTAATGAGCTGAACAAACTTGGTATTCAAAACTTTTCAATTTGAGACAATCTGGGGTTCCGAAAACTAGTTTGTAGGCGTTGAAATTTAAAAATCATAAATTTGAAACATCCAAACTTTCTCAAATGGAAAGTTGACCAAAACAACAATTGTAGATATTTTTGAGTTTAACAAACTTGGTATTCAAAACTTTTAAATTTGAAGTCATTTAGAGTTCATAATACTAGAGTCAAAGTGTTATTTTTTCATTTAACCAAATTTGACTTGGTCAAACTTGCTCAAATGAGACACTAAATGACCTCGGATGAAAAAACTCTGAATACCAATTTTGATCATCTCAGCAAGATATACAATTGTTACATAGCTCATTTTCCCATTTGAGAAATTTTTATCAAACACTAGTCACAACTTCTTGAATCTCATATAAACTTTCTAAAACTATGTCACACACTTGTGAAATTTGAACTACATTTTGTTTAAGCTTTCTCAAATGAAAAAATGGCATATATAAGGATTGTAGATATTGATGAGCTGAACAAACTTGGTATTCAAAACGTTTCAATTTTAGACAATCTGGGGTTCCGAAAACTAGTTTGTAGGTGTCGAAATTTAAAAATCACAAATTAGAACCGTCCAAACTTTCTCAAATGGAAAGTTGACCAAAACAACAATTGTAGATCTTTTTGAGTTTAACAAACTTGGTATTCAAAACTTTTCAATTTGAAGTCATTTAGAGTTCATAATACTAGAGTCAAAGTGTTGTTTTTTCATTTGACCAAATTTGACTTGGTCAAACTTGCTCAAAGGAGACACTAAATGACCTCAGATGAAAAAACTCTGAATACCAAGTTTGATCATCTCAGCAAGATCTACAATTGTGAAGTCATAACATCTCAGCAAGAACAACAGCAAAGTGAAGAACAGAGGCGGTGAGTTTGAATGGAATGGCTCGGGCTCGGGGAGGAAGAAATGAGACGCGTTATAGGCCCACATAATTAGTCCTGGTTAGGTGGCCAAACCGGGACTAAAGATTAATATTTATTCCCGGTATCACCCAAACCGGGACTAAAACATTTAGTCCCTATTGATATTACCAACCGGGACTAAAGGTAAAGGTTTACCTTTAGTCCGGTTTACCTTTTAGTCCCGGTTGGTAATACCACCGGACTAAAGATCCTCGCCACGCGACGACCATTGGGCAGGAACCTTTAGTCCCGGTTGGTATTACGAACCGGGACTAAAGGGTCCTTAGTCCCTCGCGACAAAAAATACCGAGGCTAATGCCAAATTAGAACATCGTTCTAAAGTCTGTTTTCTCTAGTAGTGTAAGTAACAAATATTCAGGTTAGAGGGCGAACTTGTGAATGAACGAACAAGTTAACGAACATGTGAATGAACTACATAACAAATGTGTCAAGAAATGAGTTAACGACTGTGTGAACGAACAAATAACGTTTGTGTGAACCAAGGAGTTTACGAACGTGTGAACCATCAGTGACTTAATGATATAACCCGTATGAACTAATCAGTATTTTCCTCGCAAAAAGGAACTAATAACCAGTATTTCACAAAATCATGTAAAATGTGCAGATTAATACTAAAATGAAATGCAATTCTATTGCGTCTTCGAGAAAAAAAACCCAGTAATTAACTGAAAGTAAAATAATTACTACCAAAGTACCAAGCCCACATTAACAATGAAGCATATCAGCCATGTTACCACTAATACTCTCATTATTATATCTAATAAATCTTAAAAGCACATATCTATATTCTGAGACGGATGGAGTAGTACATGATGTGTTTTTGGGTTAATCCAATATATAACAACCTAATAATAAAAGAAAAACAACAAAGACGACTACATCGATATAGCTGAAAAATTAAAATAAACAAAAAGATTATTCCAGGTCAATAGTGCGACGTTCATCTTCATCACAAAGCTTGTTTCCTTGGAAGTCTCGTGTGGCAGTATCTATCTTTGCTTCTTCGATCTGGATCACTCCATTTAGAGAGCACGCCATGGGTAGAAAATAAGCCAGCACGGTCGAGGCGCCACAGCCGCACGAAACTCTATCCACATCCACAAGATATCAGCTGCGTCTGCGTGCAACAATGCAAAGCATCCCAACCAAGTGCCTATTTAGTTCCCAAAATTTTGCAAAATTTTTCAAGATTTTTCGTCACATCAAATCTTTGGACACACGCATGAAGCATTAAATATAAATAAAAAATAAAACTAATTACACAATTTAGACGAAATTTACGAGACAAATCTTTTAAACCTAATTAGATTATAATTGGACACTAATTGTCAAATAACAACGAAAATATTACATTACCATTTCCCAAAAAATTTCGTCAACTAAACAAAGCCCAAGCAACCACACGTACGTGTTCTTATCTCCGTTGGGCTGCTGCTGCATGCCCGGTCAATGTTGGCAACTGGCACGTGGAATTTCAAGGCCAGTCGTCGACTATTCGTCGACGCCAGTTCCGTTGTCAGATTCAACTTGGAGAAAAGTCAGATTTGCATGCAAGGCGACTTCAGCGCAGTTAATTTTGGCGCAGATTTCGGACGATCGAGAAGAAGAGTCAGTAGTGCCCTGCTCTCTCGGCACCTGCTGTATCTATCTCTATATATAATGGCCATATCGATCTCGCTCGTAGAAGCAAGTAGCTACATACGTCCTCCATTAGCAGCTAGTATCAAGGATCAGAGTAACCTCAACACATCGGTTGCATTACTGCCATATATGGCGGGGATGACAGTCGGCAAGAAGCTGGCGCTGGCTGCGGTGCTGCTGTGCGCGGCGGCGGCCATGGCGACGGCGCAGCAGGCGTCCGGCGTGCGCGCCACCTACAACTTCTACAACCCGGCGCAGAACAACTGGAACCTAGCTGGGACGTACTGCGCCACGTGGGACGCCGGCCAGCCGCTGTCGTGGCGCAGCAAGTACGGCTGGACCGCCTTCTGCGGTCCTGCTGGCCCTACCGGCCAGGCCGCGTGCGGGCAGTGCCTCCTGGTAACGTTACTAGCCAGCTACTCCCTCAGTTATAAATTATGAGTCGTTTTAATTTTTTTTCACCTATTTTGTTATGTATCTAGATATATTATTATATCTATATGTCTAATAAAATGGACGTGCTAAAAAAATTAAAATAACTTATAATTTGAAACGGAGGGAGTGCCAGCTTGTCAAGTACTGGTCGAAACATTGAGTAGTGAGCCCTGGATATGTGCATGCATGCATATGCAGGTGACGAACACGGCGACGGGGGCATCGCTGACGGTGAGGATCGTGGACCAGTGCAGCAACGGCGGGCTGGACCTGGACTACGACACGGCGTTCAAGCCGCTCGACACCAACGGGGCAGGCATCCAGGCCGGCCACCTCACCGTCAACTACCAGTTCGTCAACTGCGGCGACAACTGATGTCATGATTATTCTTCGTACCCATATATGTATGTGATCCCACACGTACGAGCCAATAAGTGGGCGTCTAATTGCAATCATTTCTATTGAATCAGCAGAATAAAGTTAAGTTGCATATATACATACCCATATATAAAAGAGAGAATTCCTTATTTGACATCGGAAAAATGAGTCGTTCCTTTCTTGGCCCTGAAATTTTATGCGTTACTTATTTGACACTCACTTGAACTTCTATTCCTAATATGACACCGCAGTCAAATCTGTTAGCTAACGGTGTTAAGTGGCTGTTAAAAAAACTTTTTTGCCCCTGGGCGCTGGCGCATGCATACAGCGCATGCAGAGGCGCGGACGCCAGCATGCAGCGTGAGCAGCCAGCGGCCAGATACACTGCATGCTGGCGTCCGCGCCTCTGCTTGCGCTGCATGCATGCAGCGCCAGCGCCCAGGGGCAAAAAGGTCTTTTTAATGACCACTTAACACCGTTACCTAACGGATTTTGCTGCGGTGTCATATTAGGGATGAAAGTTCAAGTGAGTGTCAAATAAGTAACGAAGAAAATTTCAGGGCCAAGAAAGGAACGACTCATTTTTCCAGTGTCAAATAAGAAATTCTCTCTATATAAAACATATACGCCCAGCACTACCTGAAACAGTAGCTTTGTCGTGTGCCCAGGGCATACGGCAAAGCCTAAAAAACACTCGGCAAAGTCTTTGCCGACTATTACACTCGGCAAACCATAATCGACAAAAAAAGACTCGACAAAGCTGTCTTTGCCGAGTGTTTTTTGTCGAGCAATCAGCAACGACTTTACCGAGTGCTAAAATCGACACTCGGCAAAGACTTTTTAAAAAATATATAAAAAAACCACCGCTGCCCGCCCGCGGCTCCCCCCGCCGCCACTACCACACCGCCGCCACCATGCCTGCCGCCACCACCACGCCGCCACCTCAGCATAGCAAGGTTTCAGTTGCCGGAACGCAACCCCTTCCTCGACTGGAAGGACTCGCTACTCACTTGTTCCAGCAGGGGGTGGGGGTGGGCAGCAAGAACACAGGACGAATGGCAGATGAAACTGAGCTAAGCAGTAAGAGAAAAGAAAACCCAAACTTTGCCGAGTGTTTTTTTTCCTTGTTTGATGGGTGTTTTGTTTCTAGTTTGCCTAGTGTCAAACTTTGTCGGGTGTTTTTTTCCTCATTTGCCGAGTGCAATTATTTTGCTGACTGTTTTTTTTAGCACTCGACAAAGAGTTTGTTTGCTGAGTGCCCGATGAATTACACTCGGCAAACCCTATTACCCCCGGCTTACCTGTTATTTCCGGTAGTGCAGTGGAATAAACTTAATTACGTGAGTACTCGACTACTCGTGTGTCCGATCATGTCGCAAGAAATGCAAAACACCTCAAGGTGAATGGACTGTTCCATATCTTCGGTGGATTCTACGGTTCTCACGCTGGACACCTGCGGTTTAATTATATATATAAATAGTGCATACTTTTCCAATTCAGGCGTTGTTTGGATGCACATCTATCCACATGTGTTGAGGTGAATTGGAGTGAAAATTATTAGTTTAAGTTCCACTCCAGTCCACTTTAACATATGTAAATTGAGGTGGATACATGCGCATCTAAATAAGGCCTTAAATATTTCGAGACCTTAGTAGTATCGCTGCAATACATATGCATGTTGGTCATAACAATCGTATCGTCGTTAATCGCAAAACAATATTAAGGGCCCAAGATGCTTTCATTGTAATGTGAAAACAGAAGAAATGGTCAACTTGAGAGCTATGCATCCATCTAAAACTTTACCATCCACTACTCCGCCACTATCTACTAGTATATGAAAGCTCAACTTGATGACCATTATAGATTTTCTTCCTTCCTACCGGTCCATCGCTACTACAATATGTTAAGATAGATAGACTCTGGGCCGTGCACCCTTGGGCCATGCGCCCTTATCCCAAGTTTGTTACTTGGCTTGTAATATAAGATAGGAGAAGGTTGTTGCTAACTTGTGTTGTAATCCAATCTGTTGTAAACCACGCCATGGGACTGTTCCTAGCACTATTTAACACGGAACCGAGAGCCAAGGGAAGGCATCTCGTTCTCCCCATTTCTACAAGGTATTCAGAGCCATTCTCCTCACAGAAACCTCTCCCATGGCGTTCCACGCATTCCCTCTTCCTCCTCCACAGCGTCTGCTACTCCATCGGTCGGTTTCTCCGTGACCGAGAAACTCACCCGCAACAACCATTTCCTCTGGAAGGCGCAAGTCCTATCCGCCATTAGGGGAGCTCAGCTAGGGCACCACATCCACCCTACCACACAGCCGCCATCTTGTTTCCTTGATCAAGGCGACGACAAGAAGGCGGAGCCTAAACCCAACCTGGATTATGATCGTGGTTTACCAAGGATCAGCAGGTCCTATGTTTTCTGCTCTCCTCGCTTTCCAGGAGATTCTTGCACTACAAAAATCTGGGCTTTTATAACAAACTGAAAGTGTCATGGAAAGTATAGGATTTGTCACAAAATGAATGGTATGACAAAAAACCACCATCATGAAGATCGTCACAGAAAGACCGTCGCTAAATGTACCTTGTGACGATAATATGGATAACCGTCACAAAATGTGATGACCTTTTGTGACGGTTATGTTTTGTCGTCATATATTATTGTCATTTAATGGCGATTGTAACTGTCACATATTGGTTGGTCAAATCGCCATTTAATACGTCAACTGTCACAAATTGTTCATTACAGCTCAGTCTCACAACATTTAGCCCACTCAACGTCAAAGCCCACAATTTAGCCCAACAATATGACCAACCCAGATGACGCCCATTTAAGAGAGAGATACATTAATTGATATCACTGATTAATAATAATTCACAACACAAATACAAAAATTGACTGAGTAAAATAAAATCATTACATCCACGCTAACAATCTCTGCTTGCTGATTTACTGGCAGGTTGAATAAAGTATTAGCTTAAAACATTGCTCTACAGGCCAATAATCATATCCTCCACGCTAACAATAATCCAATGTAATTCAGATCATCAGCTCCAAGGATTCATATATACACTCAAATACACAAGATACAGAACCTTGTGAGCAGGACACAGTGGAATTTGTTAGCACAGCAACAGTGCGAACATCCAGACAGCTAATCCAAGAGAATACATCACATTTGCAACACCATTTAAAGAAAACTGCAGCAAGAGTTCTGGATCACTGCAGTAAGTAGAGCATAGAAGCGTTAGAGATAAAATGGTCTACAGCTCTGATAAAATTTTTAGTTCTTTCTAAAGAAGTAAAATTTTCAGCAGTAAAGAATTCAACCTCAGATCCATCACGTTTGTGGATGAAGTCAGCAACTTCCTTCCTATTTCCAGGGATACCATGGGAATCACTATACGCACCTGATGGTCAAATAAAAACCTTTGTCATCAGAGTACTCATAATCTCATATGGCTATGAACCTACGGCGACAACACATACAACTGATAAAAGTTGTTTATTTTTTTTTATTATTTAGACTGCAAAAGGTTTAATACATTGTACTCATTATATGGACCTTGCAGGAGCCAGGAAGACAACATTAATCAGGTTTGGTCAGACATGTGTTCCTCACTATAACCATATTACAAAAACAAGTATAAACGGAATTTACCTATAAAGAGTTAAAGAATATCAAATGCAATATTCATATCAGATAAAAGATAAATATTAAATTACTTTAGAATTTTCTTGTAATATTCTTCGATGCAACATTGCAAAGTATCACAAATAAACAACGTCTTCAATAGGGTTAGTTATCCAAATTAATAGCAATAATCACCAATTCAAGAGTTTGTCATTGGATACGCTTTATGACTGCATTAATTCATGGACTTGTTTTCTCTTTATACTAGTAACTAATAATACATAGATATACATACTATATATACGTACTAGTATCTGGGAGGCTCCTTGGTGCCGAGTGCCTAGAGTGGCAAATATAGAGGGCAAATAAATATATTAAGTTCTGGTGTGAGCTGTTTTTTTTATTTACTAAACACTCATTTTTAAAACAGTTTCATAGGTGAAGTTGTTTTTCTCCTCCTCTCACAAAGATATGAGTTGAGATGAAGCTGAAAAAAGTAGCTTATTCTAGCTTCATCTCCTATATTATAGTCATTTTATTCATTGTTCCATCATGTGAAGCTGATTTGTCAAACACTTGTTCCAAAACAACTTGGCTTCGACAAAAAAGTTGCTTATGAAGCTATTTTGTAAAAAAAACAGCTTATATGGTGAAGTTGAGCTGTGGCAAACGGGGCTAAATAGTAAATATGCTAATAATCCATTGATCTTACAGCAGTCTTACGGTACAATCAACTAGTGATTTCTGGACCTTTGATTTTGCCCTACACAATGTTGGCTCCCAACTGCAAGGTTTTATTATTCAGAGTTTAATCGAAACACCTACTGTTCTAAAACCTATAGGACAAATACGTTGAGAAGACAGAAAAAGGCTATCTAGAAATAGCAAATATACATATGCTGCACAACGCACTGCCTTTGTGAGCTAGTGAGCAATCCATGCCCACTAAAACTGCAGTGAGCGTACACCGAGAGACAGTCCTCGGACAGCCAATCCTACTGATGGAGCCCTCTAACACAGCCACAACAAATACACGAACCAGAGATTCAGGCATATGAGACACAGTATATTCATCTCAACCACAATCAGGTGAGGATGAAGAGAACGCGTGACTGACTCCCAGATCTACTACCACAATCCACCAACGCCAGCACTGGAACGAGGATAAGTCAAAGAGCAGAAACCCAAGCTGCATTTGAGCGGAAATATCAGCAGCCAAACGCGAGATCCTACCTGGCTTGCAGCAATGTGGAGGAGCACCCTGCGGATCCTACCTGGCTCGTCGTGAATCCGGCTAGAGGAGAAGAAGGGCGACTATCCCGTAGTCGATCCGGTCTGGGAAGAAGAACGGCTGCCACCCCGTCGTCGATCCGGCCAAGGAGAAGAAGGGCGGCCACCTCTTCGGCCGGTGGCTAGGGTTTCGGCCGTGGCCCATGGTTGCCGTCCCGTGCCAGGCTGTCGCCTGAGCAGCCAGGGACCGCGCCACGCCGCCGCTCGAGCAGGCTAGAGGCTGCACCGCGCCACCGCGGGAGCAGGAGGGGGACCACGCCTCGCCGCCGTGTAGGGCTCAATATCGAGCCAGCTCGACTCGGAGCTGGCTCGTTAGGCCAACGAGCCAACTCGGCTCGGCTCGCTAATATTATGAGCTAGAGGGGCAGCTCAGCTCGGCTCGTTAGCGAGCTCAAGCTGGCTCGTTTAGCTCGTGAGCTACTAAAAAATAGGATACACATGTTTATAATGTTCATGCCATAATAATTTCAGAAGGTGACGTCCACCATTATGCAACCATACATGATTAATACATATCAGGTTCATCAAAAGTATCAACGATGCAACATAGCTGGTCCATCCATGATCGTTCCAGCATACTTACTAGTTGCTTGCCACCACTGACTTAGGAGAGTCCATAAATTCAATGTCTGCATCATCATCTTCTCCCCGTAAAACAATCCATAAATCAACATTTAAGTACCACAACAATTATAAAATCAAAATTTATATGAAACAGTTGAAAATAAGGATTATATATCAATGGAATATGTATACACTTCTAGGTCAGCATCATTATCTTCTAGATTCATGATCGTGGGCTGATAGGCCTCAGCTCGTTTGAGCTTGTGAGTAGCTCGCGAGCTGGCTCGTTAAAATCATGAACTAGACTTCCAAATTCACTCGGTAAAAGTTAAAATGAGCCGAGCCGAGCAGGACACGAACCGAGCGAGTTAGTGAGCCACGAGTATTTTGTCTAGCCCTACCGCCATGCCACCCCAGGAGGAGTCAAAGAGAGTCGCGGGAGGAGGCAAGGAGTCGAAGAGAGAAGAGAGAGCGGCGTGTGTGGGTGGTGTTGAGGAGCTAGGGTTAGGAGGCTAATTTATCTCAGGTGGGCTTAATCTGGGCCGTTGGATGAATTTGGACAAATAAGATCGTCGGACACATATTTAGGCCAAGGGGCATCATGGCCCGAAACAGAATTCTAGCCCAAAATCAGGTTTAAACTAATTTCAGTGCTTGTTTTTCTAATATTCGTTACTTGTGATTTTTACAATGCATGGTTCAAACAAACTCGAATGAAGAAACTACAAAAACAAAAGTCATAGATCTCGATGAGCTCTAAAAATTCATAGATGACTACTTTTCAATTTGAAATCAGTTTTGCCTAAAAACTTTGTTTTGAAGTTTTTATGATTTGATATTTAAATTTTTTAGTTGTTCAAACGAACTCGTATGAGGAAATGACTGCAACCAAAGTTGTAGGTATCAATAAGATCTAAAACTTTGGTTTTGGTCAATTTTACATCGGACTTTGTTTGAACAATTCAAAATTTGAATTTTGAAATATGATAAATTCAAACCACATTTTTGGTTAGCAAATGCTTTCAAATGAAAAAGTCATCAACAACAAAGTTGTAGAACTCATCAAGACCTACAACCTTTATTTTAGTCATTTCTCCATCCAATAAAGTGGTAGTATACATTGTTTACAAATCCATAAATCTCTAATATAGTTTACGAAACTATACGAGAGAGATGTTAATTTGTAAATAATGTTACTAACATTTTGTTGGATGGAGCACTGACCAAAATAAAAGTTGTAGATATTGATGAGTTTAACAACTTTTATGTTTATGACTTTTTCATCTGAAATCATTTTCTGTTTCAAAATATTGTTTGAAGGTGCTATTTTGAAAAATTCAAATCTTGAATTGATAAAACAAAGTCACATGAAAATATGACCAAAATAATAGCGGTAAGAGCACAATAAATTGATAGAGAATGATTTTAGAAAATATTACGGAAAAAATCATCCAATTTGAAGTTAGTACGAGGGAGAAAGACGAGTTACAAGTTAGAGAGATTAAAAAGAAAAACTTCACTGGTTCATATGATTTGTGAGAATTTCATTATATAAAAACTTCGAACAGAATTTTGGAAGAGTAAATGATTTCAAATGAAAAGTTGTAAACAACAAAGTTGTAGAACTCATTGAGACCTACAATTTTGGTCCTGGTCATTTCTTCATCCGAATTCGTTTGGGTAATTTTAAATTTGAGTTTCAAAATTTGATAAATTCGAATAGAATTTTGACATAGTAAAATAATTTCAAATGAAAAAGTGAGCAACAACAAAGGTGTACAACTCATCGAGATCTATAACTTTGGTTTTGATTATTTCTTCGTACAAATTTATTTGGACAATTTAAGGCTCTTGAATTTGAACTCAAAATGGATTTATAAATTAAAAAGAAAAAATAAAGGAAAATGAAAAAACGTCTCTCGGACCTTCTCTTTGAGGCCCGGCATGTCTCCCTCCACCCACGCCCCCTCTTCCTTTTCACCTGGGACGAGGCCCAGCTCCGAGCCCAACGTCGCTCGCGCCTTATCTTTCTCCCGCGTTGGACTGGCCCAGAGCCAAGCCCAAGTCCCAACTTAAAGATGCCATTAGTTGCTAAAATTTAAAACATAAAAGTAAAACTTCTTCAACTGACACAAATGTGGTTATGGCTCGGTGGTAAGCCTGCTTGTTTGGAACCTTGAAATCATGTGTTCGAGCCCTCAAACAGGCTCTTATTTTTAAAAACATTCATTGATGGTCTACGTCACATAAATCTCAGCACAAGGATGGCTTTGGCGACGGCGTCCAAGGGGGCGTCCACCATCGCCGAGTATTTCTCGAAGATGAAGGGCCTTGGGGATGAAATGGCATCCGTGGGGAAGAAGCTAGAAGATGAAGAGCTGGTCTCGTATATCCTGACCAGTCTCGACATCGAGTACAATCCTGTCGTGTCTGTTGTTGCGGCGAGGGTTGCGCTCATGGTGGGCGAGCTCTACACTCAGCTCTTGAGCTTTGAACAACGCATCGAACTCCAGAATGGTGGCGGGGTTCCAACTCCTCCGCGAACATGGCCTCTAGAGGTGGTCGTAGTGGTAGTCCATCCCATGGCCGCGGTGGTGGGCATGGACAGAAGACAGGTCGCGGCGGCGGCCGTGGCCAAGGAGGCGCCTCATCTGGAGGCGTCTGCCAGCTATGCAACAGAGAGGGCACACCGTGCTTCGTTGCTTCAAGAGGTTCGATGCCTCCTACACCGCCCCGCCGCAGAAGAGTGCTACTTCAGCCACCACCTCCTACAGCATAGATACGAACTGGTACATGGATACCGGTGCGACTGACCATGTGACCAGCGAACTGGAGAAACTCACTACCCGTGAGAAGTACGGCGGTGGTGACCAGGTGCATATGGCGAGCGGATCAGGTATGGAGATTCGGCATACTGGATCTACCATTTTGCACTCCCCTACTAGTACTCTTCACATGAATAACATCCTTCATGTCCCTAAAGCCCACAAAAGTTTATTATCTGTGAATCATCTTACTCGGGATAATGATGTCTTTCTCGAATTTCACCCTAAACATTTTTCTGTAATGGATCGAGAAACGAGGAGGACACTCCTCCAAGGCAAATGTGAAGGGGGTCTGTATCCTCTGAAGGGAGTCCAGAATAAGCAAGTGCTCGGCGTCGCCAAGCCCACAGCGTCCTTGTGGCACCATAGATTAGGCCATGCTTCCACTCAAGTTGTCTACAGGTCCTCAATCGCCACAAGCTGTCATTTGTTAGAGATGTCAATAAAAACGCTATCTGTGATGCGTGTCAAAAAGGCAAAAGTCACCAATTGCCTTACCCTAGATCGACTAGTGTGTCTACTAGTCCTTTGAGTCTTGTGTTTTTCCGATGTGTGGGGTCCTGCACCAACCTCTGTTGGGCGCAACAATTATTATATCAGCTTTATTGATGATTATTCCAAGTTCACTTGGGTCTATTTCTTGCGCCACAAATCTGAAGTGTTTCTTGTGCCACAAACAGCGGTATGGTCTTGATTATGAAGACACCTTTAGCCTGGTGATCAAAGCAGCAACCATTCGGCTTATACTTTCGGTTGCTGTTTCTAAAGGTTGGTCACTTCGGCAGCTTGATGTTCAAAACGCCTTCCTTCATGGTGTTCTTCAAGAAGTATACATGCATCAACCTCCAGGATATGAAGATCAGTCAAGGCCAAGTTTTGTGTCCAAATTGGACAAGGCGTTATATGGGCTTAAGCAGGCGCCTAGGGCCTGGTATGCTCGTTTATGCAACAAACTTGAGTCGTTGGGGTTCATACCGTCCAAGGCCGATACCTCTCCTTTCTACTATAACAAGGGAGGTCACACTCTATTTGTTTTGGTCTATGTTGATGATATCATTGTTGCAAGTTCATCTCAGAAAGCGACAGATGCTCTACTCAGAGATCTAGAAAAGGAGTTTGCACTGAAAGACTTGAGAGATCTTCATTATTTCCTTGGCATAGAAGTGAAGAAAAACCCAAGTGGACTGGTGTTGACTCAAGAAAGATATGCTACCGACGTAATTACGCGAGCAGGGATGAATCATAGTAAACCCGTCGGCACTCCTTTGTCAACTACAGAGAAGCTCAGTTTAGTTGAAGGAGAGCAGCTAGTAGGGCCTGAAGATTCTACAAGGTACAGAAGTGTGTGTGTGGGGGGGGGGGGCTACAGTTCCTAACCCCGACTCGGCCTGATATTTCCTTTGCAGATCAACAAGGTTTGCCAGTTCTTACAAGCTCCTACAACCGTACACTGGAGTGCAGTAAAGAGGATACTTCGTTATGTACATGATACACCGAAGCTTGGACTGAATATACAAAGATCACAGTCAATGATGATAAGTGCCTTCTCGGATGCTGACTGGGCCGGTTGTGTTGATGATCGGCGATCTACAGGAGGCTTTGCTGTCTTCCTCGGTTCAAATCTGATTTCTTGGAGCGCAAGAAAACAAGCTACAGTCTCGAGGTCAAGCACGGAGGCCGAATACAAAGCTCTTGCAAACGCCACAGCAGAGATGATGTGGGTTAAGAAGTTACTTGCTGAATTAAAGATCCAACGGCATCCTCTTGCAGCTCGGCTTTGATGTGACAACATTGGCGCCAAGTACTTGTCAGCCAACCCGGTGTTCCATGCTCAAACAAAACACATTGAAATAGATTTCCATTTTGTCAGAGAACGGGTTGCACATGGTTTGTTGGATATTTGTTTCATTCATTCAGCTGATCAACTTGCAGAAGGCTTCAAAAAACCAATTAGTATTTCCAAGTTGAGTTAGTTTAGGAACAATCTCAATCTAGTGGCCGGTTGAGATTGAGTGGGGGTGTTAAGATAGATAGACTCTGGGCCGTGCGCCCTTGGGCCATGCACCCTTATCCTAAGTTTGTTACTTGGCTTGTAATCTAAGATAGGAGAAGGTTGTTACTAACTTGTGTTGTAATCCAATCTGTTGTAAGCCACGCCATGGGGTTGTTCCTGGCACTATTTAACACGGAACCAAGAGCCAAGGGAAGGCATCTCGTTCTCCCCATTTCTACACAATATAGCTTCATCACCTCTAAACTTCAACCCCGCATCATTGCTAGTTTTACTCATCACACTTTCTGTGATATGGTCATACTTTATTACCTAGCTATGAGATGGCAATGTTTGGCGGCGGACCAAACAGGCCATAAATCCTAAGAATTGGAATTGCGTAGAACTTACAACAATATTATAGGAGTTTAAAATGCATAAAATAAAGTTTTGGCCCTTTTTTCAATGCGCGGGGAAATTTTGGACATCATGTGTCTCTTTTTAATGAAAATTGATCTGACTCGTGTAAAATTCCTCCATAAATCTGTACATGCCATGTGGATAGAATACTAGAATAGGGACGCATGCAAAGAACACATACGCACATGCACGAGTCCAGCAATTAATGCACGTTAGTTCTTGCAGCAGGGAACGGTCATCAGTAGGGTTATCTGCTCGATCCAAATAGACGGCGAAGACGGTCAACATTTGTGGGCTAGCCACAGCCCACAGTACGTAGCTGCCTAACATCTGGCCGGTGATCTGGATGCATGCATGTCACACACACACAGCGTAGTAGTACGTAATCTGTCCTCTGGAGTCCGAAAACGCATGGTGTTTCCAAGCAAACACAGACTCCGTCACATGCATATACGAAAGCTGGGACGGCGAACGGGTCGTTTTGAGTCGGCCCCCCGGTGCTCGCTAGTAGCTAGTGGGGCTGTGGGCGTGCAGTGGCAAACAACGTACGCACGCATGCAAGCGAGGGTTCAGCGGCAATTTGGAAGCTCTCGCGCGCATAGGTCAGCGTCGTCGTTGGAACATGGCGATCGATCGACGAGAAGCTAGCTAGCTTTGGATAAGGCTGCTGATCCAGGCTAGAACCACCTCTAGTCTCTCATGCATGAACGACGGCGAAATGGATGGACATGCATGCTGCTCGCACTAGCAGGGTAACGTATACACGTAAGCCATCAGCGTATGTACAGATCCAGTACAGACACCGCTCGATCGGCTACAGGATGGCGTACGTGTTTGATCTTTGACGTGCTGAGTCGCTCGGCTTCAAACAAAGCTCAAAGAGGAGTCCACATTGTCCTGCTCCCAGACACACCTATATCTGTAAAGTCCCTGAGATCGAGAGCCGCTATAAGATCCACACCACCACCATAGCACTTGAGCACCATCACTGACAGCAATTGTGTGGCACAACATCGTCGCGTTCGACGTCTGACGTCTGGTACAAGGAGATATATCTCGAAGGTAAGACCAACGACAACATGAGAGAAACACCTAGCTACACACAGCCAAGATCAACCAAAATATGCGAACTAGCTAGTTCTTCTCAAACTCCCATTACTCGATCGCCAACGAGCACATCATGCATTCAGCCGGAATGAACGAATCACGCACTTCTTTTTTTGTTCTTGTGATTACATACAGATTATATATTATTATCCCCCACAACAGCTAAGCCAGCCATGGCGGTGATCACCGGCGGGCAGGCGCTCACGGTGGCCGCCATCCTCTGCACCGCCGCGGCTGTGGCCGTGGCGCAGCAGGCGTCCAACGTCCGCGCGACGTACCACCTGTACAACCCGGCGGAGAACGGCTGGGACCTCAACCGCGTCAGCGCCTACTGTGCCACCTGGGACGCCGACAAGCCGCCGTCGTGGCGGCAGCAGTACGGCTGGGTCGCCTTCTGCGGCCCCTGGGGACCTACGGGCCAGGCCACCTGCGGCAAGTGTATCCGGGTAAGAAGAAGAGATAGATGCTGCTGATTCTTCAGCGCCTGTGGCTGTGAGCTGTGAGCATACGTCGGGTACAAGCCTTTTTCGGTTTAGGAAATTAAAAGGTTCATGGTGAGCATTTACACGTACGCAGGTGACGAACCGCGGGACGGGTGCGTCGACGACGGCGAGGATCGTGGACCAGTGCAGCAACGGCGGCCTCGACCTCGACTTCGAGACGGTGTTCAAGAAGATCGACACCGACGGCCACGGCTACCAGATGGGCCACCTCGACGTCGACTACCAGTTCGTAGGCTGCTGAGATCGAGCAAGCCATATGGTGATCGATGAACTATGCGTGCAACCGGCAGAGGAGCGTATCAGAGAGAGGTGTGGTGTCGTGGAATAAGATGCATGGAAGATCAGGAGCCTGCAGCTGCGGATGATGCAGACCTGTAACCAATTACTGTAGTACTAAATAAATGGAACTACACCATGAATAAAGTATATATGGTTTTTATATTTCTTATTATACCTCGTGTTGAATTGAATGCATAAAAAATACATATAACAGATTCTTCAACTCAAGCTGGAAATTAACAACCATGTTTTAATTTTGTTTGTTTCACTACGTGAAAAACATTTTTAGGGGCGGCTACAGATCGTTTGTAGAGGCGGCTCAGCCAACCGCCCTATGAAAGGGTGGCTACAGATCATACATTTGTAGGGGCGGTTCCTGCACCGTCCTTACAAATCTATTTGTAGGCGGCTGGTGTTACTAGCCGCCTACAAATCGAGGCCTAGAGGCGGTCGGTATCAGAAGCCGCCCTACAAATCGATTTGTAAAGGCGGCCGATAACACCACCGCCTCTAAAATCGATTTGTAGGGTGGCTACAGTACCAACCGCCCCTACAAAAGATATTTTTTCGCTAAAAAAATCAAATTTACAATTCAAATTTGACCAAATATATATATATATATATATATATATATATATCAAATCAAATCATCCTCACAATCTACAAGTGTTACAGACACGAGATGCACGGCGAAAATAACTACTAGAAAGTACGGTTTCCAACATTAGTTGGTAGCCTGCATGGTTGTATCTTGTTGCAGCAGAGATACTCTAAATGTATATTAGGTTCTAATTTCTAAGCGCTAACAAAGACACTTGCAAACATCAATAGGGGCGGTGCCAACCCTCAAGGGTTGTTGTTGTTACTACTACCACTTTCATCTCCCCTCCGACGCCTTCTACCAGAGCTGGATCCACCACCACCACCGCCACCATTATGACGACCCCCCTTTACGTGGCGGAGGCGTCATAGGCACAGTGTCTGCTGCCTGCAGTGCTATGGTCTCGCCATAGACCAAGGAAAATATGAAGGAATCAACAGGGTAATATCACCGCAATGGGGCTGGTTCATAGAACTGCTCTTAAGATCTAAGATGAGACGAAGAAAAAATGATTCAAGGACCAAAGAAAATTTCACAAAAACTACTTCTACAACAGAGATACTCTTTTCACCTAGATTCTCTAGGTCTGCCTCTTGTCAAATTTAAGAGCCACGGATACTAAATAAATTACATGTGTTTTAACAGAGAGACAAGGCATTTGGTAGGTGTGCCACACTTTTACATCCCTCGCCACTACCTGGATAACTTTATGACTTTATGTTATAAGCACACATTGATCAAACCATTTCTTCTCCGTAAATGTATGTATTAACGACAAAAACCACCATATGTTTATCAATGGACTCCCACCAACTGGTTTACAACGACAACATTGGGGACCAGATGTAGCGGGTGTTGTGCTTACGCTAGCAAATCAATGTAATGTAATGTATGTTGTATAAGCTTTATAGAATAATACTTAGGATAGAAGAAATACTTACATGTATACAAGACGGCCATCTGGTAGAACCATTGGGATCATAGTTGAACCTAGAGGAGCACCTGGAACATACAACATTGGCTGCACAAGTATGAAGAATGTCAAAGATAAACAGTAGTTAGAAGATATCACCCTCCTGTATATTTATTCCCTCATGCATTGGGAGCAATGGACCTCCTTTAGGTATTGATGTCGTTTAGAGCCTTGTGGATGGTTGCATAATTTATTAATATTATTACTACAGCTAATGTCCAATGCAGATGCAAACATTGTGCTGCAGTCCACTGACTGCAAGAGCACCATGCCTATTCTGTTCTGTACACGGAAGAAAAAGAGCTCACCAAGAAAAATTGAGTGCATAGAAATTAAACTAGCATTCCAAATTTCATGGGAGATGTGTTTTACATTGCATCAACATGTGCATTACCATAATTATGAGAAAATCAGAACTTATAAAAATAGTGTATATAGGTAGGCTCCAGCTGCAACAGAAAGACCTAGTGCACTAGAACCTTCTGGCAATGATTTCAGCTGATTAACAGATATTCCGATTAATAAAAGGGCAAGGGCCTCCCACTGTCAATATATAAAAGCATGATGTCAACTAAAAATAGGTTCTTGAAGTCGCTAAAATATAGTACACTCAGAGATTCCTATATGTTAGAGATACAAATTGTCAAGTACCAATTACTACAATTGGCAAGTCATATGCCCATGTCCTAACATTTGCATATTTGCAGGCATTTAAGTGCACATATACTCAAGATACAAATCAGGAAGGAACTGATCTTATCCAAACTATAAACATGGCATAGTTTCAGTCTTGCAAGTCATATTACCTGCATAAATATTGATACTGTGATGAGTGGCTTGTCTCCCACCTTTAGACGTCTAGCCTGCAAAATAAAAAAACCAACTCAGTAAGCAAAGCAAAAGATCTGCTGTACTTTTTGAAGCAACCTAGATACAGTGCATATGCATTACAACGCAGTAGTTACATTTAAAAATGATTTGTTTTTAAGCATCACTTGATGGAGATAATGTAGATTCCAACAGGCTAAGCATGTTTACTATGATTTGTTTTTAAGCATGAGCAATAGATTCCAGTCAGATTCCATATTGTGATGGTGCACCCAAGATGAATATGTGGAAATAAAAATCACATGATAAGAAGATTGAATATGGATGCAATTTAAAGAAACTAGCAAACAAACAAAGAGTTCACCAAAATACTTACAGCAGACTGGTTGTGGAGAGTTCTCTTCAGAAGCTGGTTAATGCCCTTACGGCAGACCATCGAGGATTCTGCAAATTCCAAAGATGACGACTTAGTTACATAACAAATGGTTCTGATTCAACAATTACCAGAGCACGCTTTCAATCCCAATCGACGAAGTGACAATAGTCGACCAATCTAGTGAATTCACTTGAAAGCGAATCACATTATTACGAGAACAAAATCAGGAGGCTTTGTTGCTAATTTCTTCAAAGATTATCATACCCAAACCCGCAATGATTAATAAGGCTAGATTTTGCATTCTAGGGATCATAGACAACGAGGAAATGGTTCTGCAGAACACAACTAGCAACCTAGCGCGTCGTAACAAGCAAAACAAAAGGAAACAAACAGAAATCGACTTAGGTTGGAATGGAGGGATCTCCAGCCCAGTGAAATGCAGAGGGACGACAACGACGACTTCGGTGAAGCACGCGAGATGAAGTGCCGGATGCCCACGATATGATTCGCATAGATCTAGCACCCCGATTCCTCGGCCCCAAGAGGCCAATACCCGACCCAGAGTCGCCAGAACTACCGGAGGCTAGAGCAGATCACCAGATCGAAACCCCAGATGCAGGAAGGGGACGAACCAACGAAACCAAAGGGATCGGGGGTACGGAGCGATTACTGCAGAGCGGCGGCCTTGGCGGAGACGCTGGGCTCCAGCGAGCGTGCTTGCACGGGAGGGAGGCGGAAGGAATGGGGTAGGAGGAGAGGTGCGGGAGCGTGAGATGGGCTTTTGTGGCGATGCCGATGCCGCGATCGCCTCGGATCCGGCCTTGTCGCCGGCTACTGGAGGAGGGGGGCGACGCCGTGCGCCTCATTGAGAGGGAGGGTCACCAGCGTGGGGGAGAGGGGAGGGCGGGGGGGAGAGATGGAGGAGGGGCCTCGGAGGAGAGGGAGGTCTGGCGGCGAGGAGAGAGAGAGAGAGGAGGGGAAGGAAGAGTCGAGACGGAGAGAGAGAGAGAGGGGGGAGGGCACATGATATTTTGGTTTGGGCGTCGAGCATTTGTAGGGGCGGTTGAATCACCAGCCGCCCCTACAAATACCAACATCGGGGGTGGCTGGTGAGTGAGCCGCCCTTACAAATTAGACATATTTGTTGGGACGGCTCGTATTACCAGCCGTTCCTGTTGTTCTATTTGTAGGGGCGGCTGGTTTCTGGGCTCCTCAGCACGTCACTGTAGGGGCGGCTCCATCACCAGCCGCCCCTAAAAAAATTTGCTCCGTTGCTAAACCATTTTTCACGTAGTGTTTATTATCGCAGAACCGGAAATTTCTAGATAGTTATTGGCGCTAATTAGGTCACGCTTAGTAAGAAGCTAGATCGCTCGATAGAGGCAAGGCAAAGATGAGCCTAGCTGACTTTTAGATCGGCCTTGTCTAACAGCATGTTCGCGCACGAACACTCACCTGCTGCCTCTAGCGATAAGCGGCAGGATGCGGGAATATAAATTCGTGTCATGTTTGCTACCCTCTGATTCCTACACACAAAATATGGATCTATTGTCAGACGAAAAAAACTATGGCAACCATGCTCGCAATCATGAGCGGTGTTTTGATCTTTTTTTATTAGATAGTTACCATATATGGTTTGGGTTATGTTTTGTCCTCATGTTAAAATTATTTATAATCACCTGTGAGCTCTATGCATAACCTAGCAATTTAGTTTCGATAAATAAAACATGACCAACTAAAGATGCTTAGAGCATCTCCACATATCTCTTATACCCTCCCCTATATATCCTTTAAATAGGAAATGTAATAGCTACAGAAGATCTCCTATACATGTATTCTTTAGAATATCTCCTAAATCCACCACCATCTCTCTAAAAAATGGGAGACCTTTCCTCTCTCTTAAATCAGGATGAGGTTTTATATAAAGATTTTGGAGCATATGCCTTCTTTAATGCATCGTCGAAAGATGGAGCAACTGTGTTCCCATCCTTTACTAAATTTTATACTTGATCTTTTTTTCAATGATGATTTACATTATTTTTTAATTTTTATGTGACAGTATTCAAAATTTATGTCGATTATGCCAACATGGATTGTACTAATTTTTGCTTATTCTGAATGCTGAATTTCTTCTCAAGTTGTGCTAGATTTTGCTTTATCATAGTGTTAAATTTGGAAAGGCAAGACTGAACCACAAATTTGTACTTTTGAATAAATTATGTGAACCAGTAAGATTCAGATGAAACTATATGAATCAAATGTTGCCATAACGTATTGTGTGCACTTATTTAGCATCGCAACAAGTCATTGTTATATACAAAGGAGGGAATATATGTAATTACATAGTCATTGTTATAGAAAAACAAGATTGACACCCAGCTTTTAAGAAAAGCTCATGGTGTTTGGTTCACTCACTGGTAACATAAATAGTTTGGGAAATGGATTACGGAGGGAGCGGTGGTGGCGTGTTTACTTAATTTGTTTGGTTGGAGCACGGTAATGTTATTGAGAGCAAGGAGAGCAGATGCGCTGCACCAGCAGCCTCCTGTAATGCTTTAAGGCTCGGGGAGGAGTGGAATGAAAAGTGAATAGGCCGGGTGTCTCGGCTGCCCATTCCACAAGAAGTCACTTTGTTCTCTATTTTTGACCGATTATATTCCTTCTATCGTGGATAAGTACTGAGGCAGAATTCAAATGTGCGTACAAACGAACTAGAACTTCAGGCGTGGGCCCGGTCCGCGGCAACGCTTTGTGAGTTCGAGAATCGGATTTATGCCCCACTCCTAATAATGTGAAGATACCCTAATGTGAAACACAGTTCAAGTCCTAACCTTACCACGGATCTAAACCCAGTCGGCAGGCCGGCCAGATCACTTTTTTTTTTCTGCCCGACCAGACCACATTGGAGCAATGGAGCCCAGCCCAACCCCTATTTGTCTTGTCTATTTCACCTCCCAGCAGCCAACTACGGCTCGACAAGTTCGGTCCATTTATGTTAGAGATCTTTATGTTACTTCCGCCACAGAATATTTTCATGATTGCTCAAAAAATATATATTTTTTCTTGAGCGGTTGACCCCACGCAAATGGAATTTTCATGAGCAAGTTTTTTAGTCGACCAATGACCCAAATTAATTAAAACTGCAGAGCGAACAGGAGTGAAGGTTGGGGAGAAGAAACATAGAAGAGAGGCGCGTGACTGCTCGTGGGAGAAGAGCAACGTAATAAATAGTGGCGGTAACGGCCGCAATTGTGGTTTGCCGCTACCGCTACGAGGTAGCGCTCTGAACTTTACAGCCTAGAACTTTGCAGCCTAGGACTTTGCGGTCGCAATTGCATGCAACAGGCTGCAATAGCGTGAAAACAAATAACCCTAATCTGCCCAGCCCACTACAACTCACACCCCCAAATCAAACACACTCACGCATCGGCTGTAGCCTCTAGGTCTAGATTTAGGTATTCTTTGAGTGTAATTAAATGTCTATTTATACTCATTATTCATGATATATTTACTTAAACTTATGTGGGATTATCGGATGCCATTATTGAAACTTATAAATCCATAATATATCGCTTCGCTATCCACAATCCACTACCTCGACGTCAATCCGCTACCAAATCGCTATATGCTATTTATTACCTTGGGGAAGAGACTCCGAGGTAATTAGGATATTCGGACTCCATGGTTATATAAACATGAACTTTCCAAACTAATTTCTAGTATCTAGGCTTAATACCCGATTTAAGAACTAAATTTTTAGTTTTCAGGTATTTCGGATTCAAAGTTCGAGAATCGGGTTTTATGCTCATTCCTAAGAAAAACACAATACAAGTCCTAACCTTACCAATGTGGTAAATCCGGTTGGCAGGCCGGCCGGACCACCATTTTTTAATGGGCGGCCCAGCCCAACCCCTATTGTGATCCTATTTCCTCTCCCAGCAACCAACAAAGCCCTGACTAGGGTTTGATATCGAGCCAGCTCGGCTTGGCTCGGTCCAGCTCGAGCTGGCTCGTTAGGCTAATGAGCTAATTCGGCTCGGCTCGTTAATATTACGAGCTAGAGGGGCAGCTCGGCTCGGCTTGTTACCGAGCTCGAGTTGGCTCGCTTAGCTTGTGAGCTATTAAAAAAATAGGACACACATGTTTATAATATTTATGCTATATTAATTTCAGAAGGTGACGTCCACCATTATGCAACCATACATGATTAATACATATCAGGTTCATCAAAAGTATCAACCATGCAACATAATTGATCCATCCATGATCATGCAGTTACAGCATGCTAACTAGTTGCGTGCCACCACAAATTTAGAAAAGTCCACAGATTCAATGTCAGCATCATCATCTTCTCTCTGAAAAACAATCCATAAAATCAACATTTAAGTACCACAACAATTATAAAATTAAAATTCATATGAAACAGCTGAAAATAAGAATTACATACCAATATAATAGGTGTACTTCTAAGTCAGCATCATCATCTTCTGGATTTATGGTCATGAGCTGATAGGCCTCAACTCGTTTTAGCTCATGAGCAGCTCGTGAGCTGGCTCGTTAAAATGCCGAGCTAGACTTCCAACTCAACTCGTGAAAAAGTTAAAACAAGCCAAGTCGAGCCGAGCTGAGCCGGCCATGAGTTGAGCGAGTTGGCGAGCCGCGAGTATTTTGTCCAGCCCTAGCCCGACAAGTTCGTTCCATATATATGTTACTTCCGATTTTATTTTTTTTTACTTCCAAACATGCCAAACCAGGCTCTTAAGTTTTAACTTATACATCCAGTTAAATTCAATTTTCGGTGGGAATGCCAATCGTGGCAACGAAAATTAGAGAAATTAAGCTTCGATAGACCATTTCCCAGCTACGCAGCCATCCTTATCATCACCTCGTCGTCACACGCATACGTCGCCACCAGCCGTCCCTATCGCGTGTCAGCGTTCGGCTCCTGGGCGTGCGTGCAAACAGCAAACCAAGGGGTGTTTAGTTACTCCAAATTACCAACTTTGGCACTATAGAAAAGGAAGATTCCCCGTCACATCAAACTTTCGGTACATGCATGGAGTACGAAATGTTGATGAAATTAAAACTAATTACTGCAGTTTGGTTTGTACTTTTTTGAGAAGAACGTTTTGAACCTAATTAGTCAACGATTGGATAATTATTACCAAATAAAATAAACGCACTGCAGCTACAATGTAGCTACAGTGTTTTTGTCGACGCCAAATCGGTGCAACTAAACGAGGCCCAAAACGGTTTCTGTTCTTCTCAAACTGGGCATTGTTTAGATTGGGGTTAGAAATCAAGATTTAAAGATCGTAACACTTTCGTTTGTATTTGACAATTATTGTCCAATCATGGCCTAACTAGGCTCAAAAAATTCATCTCGTAATTTACAATTAAATTGTGTAATTAGTTATTTTTTTTATCTACATTTAATACTCCATGTATGTGTGCAAAGATTTGATGTGATAGAGAGAGTGAAAAACCTTACAATCTAAACCAGGCCTGGGAACTTCTGCGCAACTCACAGCGACGTACGGATGCGCCAAAGTTTGTACTCTTTCAGAATTTCAAACAAGCGTCCCTGGTGATCAACTAAAAAAGGCCGATTGTGCCGTGCTATGTGGTGGCACATCTCGATCAGATAACCTGAACGAGCTGCGTGCTTGAAGTTCTTGTGTGATGGATCATAGATGATTCAGAGAAAGAGCTATACAAACAACAGACTCTGGTAGTGTGGCCATTTCAGCCGTCCATTCCAAAAGGAGATTACTATCTCCTGTGTACTACAATTTTGACCAGTTCTCTGAATCCTGTATAATTAATTCTGACCATGGCCTTAGCAATATTCAAATAGAAATGAATTATAGAAGATGTAACTTTAGCTACACGTCATATTTTCAGATTCCTCACTCTGTTGAGATGTCCACAGTGGAGACTCATAATTTATATTACAAATATCTGACAAAAAGGAAAATGAAACAAGCTATGGCAATGCCAGCACTATGGCATACTTTTCTAAATGACAATAGTAATCTCTTCTTTGTATGAGAATATTATTTGCGAAAATATACATCTATTTTGTCCAATGCAAATTGAGCGCAGTGGAAGCTGCACTCTTCCCCAGGCCCGAGACAACACTAATTTTTAGTGGTAGACGATATACTCGTTGACAATGAAGCGTATATGGTAACTTTGAATTAATATCGAGATCTCTTAGCCTAGTCTCCCTCACAAAGGGATGCGTAGGGGGTAGAGTGTGGATGCACGCCTAGGGGTGAGTTCACTATGCTCAAAAAAACTTGGATACGAATAATCTGCTATTGATAATGTTAGCTAGTGGTTTGGCTTTTGTCGAAACTTCAGTATCACTAGTGAACTGTACCTCTTGTATTCAATTTTGTTGTTCCTTTTGTTTTTGTACTTGCTGTGACTACTAGCAAAAAACATACCCCTAAGTACATAATAGGGCGTCTAGCAACAGAACTTTAAAAAAAAAAAGAGAGATCAACTCGCCCTCCTAATAAGTTCTACAGCGAAGCTGTGTATCCATGTTCCACCTTGCGAATCACCTCACCCCCATCGCCTTTATCCGTGAATGTTGCACTGCTGCAAGTGTAGGTTATCATAGTTAAGGTACCTGTTCCAGTAGTGTCTGTACTTTGGGATAGAAATTTCCAGCCAGGGTTTCAGTTTCCCACTGTAGTGGATAACAGAGGCACTCTCAAGTTCATCTCTTCCAATGCTGAAGTCATGACCAAGCCCAAGAACATGCCATCGGTGGTCAAGAGGCAGTGTTCGGTTGTAGAAGATGAGCTGACCCAGTGGCAAGCTTCCTGCCTTCCATAACTTCTCAATTTTGCCCTGAAAATTGGAAACCAAAGCAAAATAGGTTGTCATAAACAACAAGTAAAAGCAGAAATATTTCACATAAAAGCTGTGCTCCCTCAAAATTAATTAAGATATCATTAACACTAACCAGTTGAAACCATTTATGATAAGTTGTAGTCAAATCCTGTTTGCGCCATTCATTCAGGTCAAATATGTTCATTCCAAATGCAAACGCACGAGCCTTTGGATCAAGTTTGTTGAAGATGTTTGGATTAGAAAAGTCAACAAGGCTATCCAATCGATGGTAACCTTCACTTGAAGTGCATGTCTCAACAGCACCAATTACTTTACCCTTCATATCTAGATCCCATAATCCAGTTAAGTCATTCTGGACTACCACATCATGGTCCAAGAGTACAACCTTGCCCAAAGAGGGAAACACTTCTGGCAAATAAAAACGCAAGTGGTTCAGTGCAGAAGTGTATCTTGGATCTCGAACACCCTTCAGCTTGAATCTGGAACTGAAATCACCAGGCAACCATTTCAAATCATCTAGGCTTTTGATTTGGATTGCTGCTGGAGTTGGTGGGTTTGTCAGAAACCACATCATCATTGCAGGATAATTCAATGAGTCAGTTACAATATGTAATATTATCCTTCTAGGATCCTGCAAAATAAAATAGGCTGAAACAAAAGAAGATTCCTGGATGGAATGAAAGTATCAACAAGTCATAGTGCAGTCCTTCCTTTCATGCTCCTTGCATGTAAATTCTCATCATACAACATGAATAACAAAGTAATCAAAAATAAATATTCATCCAATAAGTCCCTCAAAGTTATAGAAAACCAATAGCAGGGTAATTATAGACATGCAGAAAGCATACAGCGGCAGTTGCCACATTGAAGTTCCATTGTTTTTAACTGTAGTGCATTGAGTAAGCACACAGCTCACAGAGAAAGCAAACCAAGTATTATTGCTTCACGAATCTAAGATCATACCTTTGATGCAGCAATTGTAGAGTTGACAACCACAGCACTTGCAAGCACATTGTCAGAGAATATTGCATAATGATAATAACCATCCAACTGAATGCTGTCTCTTATAGGGAATTCACGTTTAATGGGATCTAACGAAAAGTATTCTGAGGTGAGTTGCATTGCTAGGCAGTGATGGCCTTTGGGTAATGTCCTCACAGCAACCTGCTCGAGGAATGAAGATTCGCTTTGGTGTGCTCTGACCAATTCTTCACTGTTATGCATCATTGCACGTAGCTTTGATGTCATCTGAGAGCAACGTGGGTAGGTCCTCTGAGCCTTGGAAAGGGTCAGCTCCATCGCCTTCATTTTTGTAACGCACTGCATAGTGTTTTCCTTTTTTATGTCAGTAACAGAATTGTTTCTTTCATGAAGCATTTGCATAGTTCAACAGAACTACTTTAATGATCATTGTAGCTAAAGCTTACCTCCCAGGTACATGGGTACCTCCACTTGAGTGGCTTATTGCCCTTTCGATCTCTTTTATCCTCAATCTCAGCTCTCGACCTAAATGTACACTACCTCGGGGAGCAGCGAAATGCAAGTATGCCTTGGCCATAATTAGCTGATCTTGCATCATCCATATCTTTTCTTTGGTGTCCGGGGGAGATTTAGATATCCTTTCGTCTTCTTCCGCTGCAATTTCATCAGTTTGCCCGTCTATCTGTAGAAAGACTCACTGACTTAGTATCTTTAACTGCATTCAGTTGAAACGGTGATTGTACCCCCTGCTCAGAAACATACTGAAAAGGACAAGGCATTCTGCAGAGGAAATTGACCAAAACCTCGCAATATTCATTTTGAACTGGCAAAGGTTCAGCCACATATACAGTATAAGCAAGAAAAAAAATCAGGGGAGAAAATCCTACTTGAATTACTGCTCCCTTGACATATAATTAGCGGTTCCCCTGTCTAGTGTCTACTGTCTACTGTAGTCCAACTTCATATTCAGGCTACAGAATTCAGCAATTTGGCACCACGAACGCTACGCTTTCTTAGTATAATTCAGCAGTGGCACTTCTCTACCACACCGACACCCAGGTCCCAGGAACAACTACTTCCAGGGATGAAATGGAAAAGGTTGTTCCCAGAATTGTTTAAATAAATAAACTATCCAATGGTACACTCCCCGTAGTCCCAATAAACAATATCACAGTTGCAACGAATTACCTCTTCGGTGACGACACTCAGCCTTCTGGCCTCTCGAATTCTCCCCTGCAAAAGCACAAGCACCAAATTCACATTGGAGGCAAACGAAACTAACAAGAATGGAATCGACAGAACAAAAGAAGGAAAGGACCAGCAGAATCAGGATCGTCTGGGACACAGTATCACTCTCACCTGCTGCACCGACAGGCGGGCCCCACCACCCCACCAGCGCCGCGCTCCCCACCTGCACGCAAAGCAGGTTCCCATCGCCATCAGCAAGGCAAATTAAGCACACACCAAGCGCGCCACTGAACCCGCGCCGGGCTCCCAACGAAATTAGCCCGAGGGGTTCTCCGCGACGGGAGGAGCGAGGCAGGTCGCTGGACTCACCGGGGCCGGCAGAGCGGGCGCGGCCGTCGGGGAGCGGGAGGTGGAGGAGCGCGAAGACGAGGCCGCAGGTGGTCGCGATCAGCAGCACCCGCAGCACAGCGGCCGCGGACGACTCTCTCCCGCCGGCGGCCACCCACATCGCGCGCGCCGCCAGTACGTTGGCAGCCAGCCGCCCACCACGCCACTCGGCTCTCCAATCTCGGGCACAGCGCCGCCCACGCCGCCGGAACCGCTCTCGAATTCGGCTGCCTCTCGCGGTCTCGCCTACGGCTACTACCAACGGTTGTGTGAAACTGTGAGAAACCGTAGTAAGCGGGGGAGGGGTGGGGTGGGGTTCAATCTGGGAAAAAAAAAAAAGGAACCGAGAACCGAATCAAACCGAAGTAACCGAAACCGAAACATTCGGTCCCAGGTTCGGTTTCAGGTTCTCAGGAACCAAAATTATTACGGTTAATTCAGTTCCTGCACTCGATTAACCGAATTGACCTGAAATAACCAAAATATGTAAAGGGCCCTAGAATATTGCTCTATGCTTAAATATTTGAGAGAACGATAACATATATATGTTGTACTGTTGTTTTATCTTTGCATTCTTTGTTTAAATTGTCCTTTTGACTGCATGAAAATCTGCAAAATCTTTGTAAAATTTGCAATTGAATGGGTTGTTTCTTGGTTCTGAAAAATTTGGTTACATCGGTTAAAACGAAACCCGAATCAATTAACCAAACCGAAATGTCTCGGTTCCGCATTTTCAAAGTAATCGATCGATCCTTCCTCTCGATAACCGAATTAGGTGAAGAACCGAACCGATCGGTTTCGATTAACCGAACGCCCAGACTTAGGTGGGGTGTCGTGGTGGTGGGGGACGGAGAAGGAGTGGGCCAGGTGTCGAGAGAGGCATAGTGGTGGTGGGGTCTGGGATACGTGGGCTCCGATCCGGGTCTGCGAGACGTTTGTCTTTCGTGGGTAGGGGCGGCTGTGAGTAGGCGCTTCTGGAAATCTGTCTTTTAATTTCTTTCTTTTTTTGCGGTCGTGTTATCTTGGAAGTATTAGGATGTGTTTCCTTGTGCATGAGCAATCACGATTGTCCTTTCCTCTTCTGCAGGTGGGGTCCACTGGCTTCCTACACTCAGTTTTCAAATTAGGTAAAGAATTTGAAAGAGTGGGGAACGGATGTTTTGTTTCGAAATTTCCAAATTGCAAACACGTCTTGTACCACGGGTCCACGCCTGAAGTCCTCAACTTAGTCTGTCTCATTGTCTAGCAGAGCTCATACTAATACTAATAGTTCATGCAAGTTGGCCAATCCCAGTTTTATTAGTAAAGCTCGAGTTGTGTGTAAGTTCTGAGTATTTTAGATGAAATATACAGAGATTTAAACTACTTTGTTTTGTCCTATAAAGTTTGGTTTTATGTAGGAAATCTAAAAGCTATAGCTTGGCTAAACATAGCCTAAGCTAAACGCGGTCCGGGATGGAGTATGTGATCCGGAATTCCCGGAGCCCGAGACCGGCGATTCTGAAGGCGACCCTTTCCCGACCCCGTTCTAGCTCGTCTCGTCGACGATATGGAACAGCTCTGCCGGTGTTTCCCATTGAACACCGACGTCCACACCCCGCCTACCGGTGCCCAACCGATGGCGGCCACCACATATCGACGGTTAGCCGTTTCAGGCGCCGTCGACCACAGATTCCGCTAGGTTTTAGCACCGCTAGGATCCTGGGTCCGATTTGGTTTGTGCTCGCGCCTCTGATCTGCGTGCGGCACACCTTTGTCTCCACGACGATCGCATCCATGGCTATGAGCGGGAGTGGAAAGCCGGATCACCGGGATGAGCACGTCGCTGATCTGCTATAGAACCTGAACCTGACTGCAGAAGAAGGGGATGTAGTGGCGTTCAGTGACGATGAGGAAGACAATGAAGCCTCTGTTGTGGAGTGGACCATCGTTGGCAAGGTTCTGTCGCCGGCCACGATGCACGCCAATGCCATCTACCAGGCGATGAAGCCGACATGGGGCAATCCCTTCAGCTTAAAGATTAGAACGATTGGGAAAAAGGAGGAGAATCTTTTTGTAGCAGAATTCAACTTCCAAAAGGACATGGAGTGGGCTCTGGCTGTTGAATGAACATGACCTTAGCCATAGATCTAGCGGGTACATCTTACTATAAACATGATGAACACACCCTAGAACTTTGAACTACTAGATCTAGAGGGAGAGGAAGGGATGGAAAGGGCTGACCGTCTGTGCCCTTGGAGGAGGATCTGCTCGCGTTCACCATGGAGTCGGTTTAGGCAGTGGTGCCGGTGACGCAGTCCGGTGGTGCAGTTCGGTGGCGGCGAGAAAGTGGAGCTTCCCGTCACTAGCTGCGCACCCTCTAGATCGGATTAGGGATTTCGGTGGGAAACTGTAGCTCGGTAAACCTCATACTCAGAGCCGCCGGCCCCCACCTCTATATATAACATAGTGTGACAGAGGCCCTCCAGCCATAATGAGCTGGGCGCACCCGATCAGGGCGCGGATCAAAGACCTAGGACCGTTGGGCCTAGTTTGGGATTAGAGATCAATCTAACAATCTCCCCTATGATCTCCTACCATCTTTCAATTTCATATCATTTACTTTTGTTCATTCCATTACAGATTAGCGCATAAAGCATGTTTCATCGTCACGGTCAATTGCCGATAGATTTAACAACTACAACACACCACTCTGTTCTAAAATAGATACTTAACTTTGGGCCTTCTTCCTTAAACCCATGCTGGCTACATGTTCTCTGAACACGTTGGGTGGTAAGCCTTTTGTAAGCGGATCCGCGAGCATCTTTTTGGTACTTATATGCTCAAGACTTATGACATGATTCCGGACTTTATCTTTCACAACATAATACTTTATGTCAATGTGTTTGACAGCACCACTTGACTTATTGTTGTGAGAATACTGTATTGTCGGATTATCATCGCAGTATAACTTAAGTGGTTTATATATGTCATCAACCACCTTCAAACCGGGTATGAACTTCTTTAGCCAGTTCACCTGCCCCGTTGCCTCATAACACACTACAAACTCGGCATACATTATGGATGATGTAGTGACGATTTGCTTTGAGCTTTTCCATGAAATAGCTCCCTGCGAGAGAATACATATCTAGGCGTGGATTTTCTATCATCTCCCTATAATCGAATATGAATATCCCACTATATGGAGTGAATCGATCTTCTATCGTCATCATGAGTCTTTTTTTCCTTGCAAATAACGCAAGACTTTCTTTACTAATTTCCGGTGTTACGCTCTAGGATTGCTCTGGAATCGCCAAGTAACTGTAACAAATGCCAAGTCGAGAGAGCGTACATACTTGAGCATATTGCAAGCTTCCGGCAATTTGAAGCATATCGAACCGTTTTCATTTGATCGATCTCATCTCTGATTCCTAGGGCATTGAAAATCCCCATATCTGTCGCCCTTGATTATAGGAGCAGGTGAGGGACTACATTTGTACATATTAAATTTCTTTAAGATCTTTTCTATGTATGCCTTTTGTGACAGTCCTAATACCCCTTTACTTCTATCTCGGTGAATCTCGATCCCTATAACGAGCGAAGCTTCACCAAGATCTTTCATATCAAATTTTAAGGACAAAAACTTCTTTGTCTCTAATCTTGGACTAACATCACTACTAGCAAGTAAGATATCATCCACATACGGGATAAGGAAGATAAACTTGCCATTCTTAAACTTTGCATAGACACAATTGTCCTCTACATTCTCTTTAAACCCAAAATTCCTTATTATCCGATCAAACTTCAAGTACCAACTGTCTTAAAGCTTGTTTTAATCCATAAATGGATTTCTTTAGGCGGTATCCCATTCGTTCTTTTACTTCCATGACAAAACCTTTCGGTTGTGCCATGTAAACATTTTCCTCAAGTCCCCGTTGAGAAATGTCGTCTTTACATTCATCGATGTAATTCTAAATCGTAATGTGCCACTAATACCATTATGATTCTGAAGTAATCCTTACATGAGACTAGAGAAAATATTTTATTGTAATCAATGCCTTCTCTTTGCGTAAAGCCTTTGGCCATAAGTCACGCTTTATATCTCTCTATATTCCCTTGAGAGTCAAGTTTTGTTTTATAGACCCATTTACAGCCTACTGTTTTGGCTCCTTTAGGAATTATTTCCAAGTTCCAAACTTTATTGGCATTTATAGATTTCATTTCATCTTCGATAGCCTCAAGCCACTTTGATGAATGATCACTTCTCATGGCTTCTTCAAATGAGGTGGGATCATCCTCCATTTGAAATTGCTCAGTGTTGTATACTTCATAGTCAACGGGAATAACTGATTTTCTAACTCTTTGAGACCTTATAGGGGCCTCCACATTTGGCACATCTTCTGTTTGAGGCTGTTGTTGCTCCCCCTCATGTGTGGCAATAGGTTCTACAGGATCCTAAAGAACGGGTTCCTCATCGTCATTCATTGTTGCCACAGGCGGAATAACAATAGGTGCTGGCACCACAGTATCTTGCACTGTCGGTGCAGCGACAACAGGTAGTGAGAAAAATGGCTCATGAATCATCAGAGTGGGCACATACACCCGCTTCTCTTCAAGGTGAATTTCTCGAGCTACCATGCTCCCCCTCATCATTTCGTCCTCTAGGAAGACAGCGTGTCTCGTTTCCACAAACTTTTATGTCTGTCTGGACAGTAGAAACGAAAATCTTTTGACTTTTCTGGGTAGCCAATGAAATGGCAACTTACTGTTTTGGGATCTAGCTTCCCAATGTTTGGGTTGAATACTTTAGCCTCAGTAGGACTCCCCCACACACGTAAGTGGTTTAGTGAGGGTACTCTTCCTATCCACAACTCATACGGTGTTTTGGGCATCGACTTACTTTGTACTCTATTGAGAATATGAATGGCGGTTTTTAACGCCTCCATCCACAGGCTCAACGGTAAGGTGGAGTACCTTATCATACTACGCACCATATCCTTCAGGGTACAATTGTGTCTTTCAGCTACTCCACTCTGCTGAGGTTCAACCAGTGTAGAATACTGGGCTACTATGCCATTCTCCTATAAGAACCTTGCAAAAGGTCCAGGAACTTAGCCATATGGGGTATGCCGACCGTAGTACTCCCCCATGGTCGGACCCGACTATCTTAATCTTTAAATTGTGTTGGTTTTCAACTTCTGCCTTAAATATCTTAAATTTATCCAATGCTTCTGTTCTTTCTTTGATTGGATAAATGTATCCATAACGGGAGTAATCATCTGTGAATGTTATGAATGAATCATAACCATCCACACTCTTTACAGAAAACAGACCACAGATGTCTGTGTGAATAATCTGTAAAATTCCTACGCTTCGTTTGGCATCTTTCTTAATTTTCTTTACATACTTTTCTTTTATGCATTCTCTACATTGTTCTAAATATGAGAACTCTAATGGAGGAAGAATATCATTCTTAACTAGTCTTTCTATTCTCCCCCTCGAAATATGGCCTAAACAGCGGTGCCATAATTTCGATGATGCATCACGAGCCCTCTTTAAGTTTTCGCTTACATCCACAGACGAGGATACATTCTCATTATCGCATGCGCAGCGTTTCCATCATCGCATACAACATTCACATCATCACGTAGTGATAACAAATAAAGCTCATTTTGTAAGATAGCAAGACCAACACATGCATTATTAAATGTTATCTTACATTTGCCATTTCCAAAATGGCAATCATATCCATCATTGTCCAAGCATGAAACACTAATCAAGTTTCTCTGTAAAGAGGAAACATAAAGTACATCTCTAAGTAAAAGTGTGAAGCCATCAGCAAGCTCTAGAGACAGATCGCCAACGGCTTCAACATCTGCTCGGACTCCATTTGCTACTTTAACGTGTCTTTCTTGCGTAGTCCTCGTCGAACGGAATCCCTATAAGGAATTAGCAACATGAACAGTTGCACCTGAGTCAATCCACCAAGTAGATTTCGAACACTGTACATATAGGGATTCATTTATGAACGTAATAATGTTCTCACCTTTCTTTGCCATGATCATCTTTAAGTAATCGGGACAATCTTTCTTATAATGTCCCGTCTTCTTGCAATAGAGACACTGGTCTTTCTCTACTATGAACTTGTTCTGCTGAGGCTGATGCAGCATGGGACCCTTTCCCTTTAACTTTGAGGAGGAGTTAGCATTATTATTCTTTTTTCTTGTTGTCTTTCACATAATTGATAGTGCCACCATTGGCAGCTTTCATTCTCTCCTCCTCTTGCACATACATAGCCATGAGCCTCTCTAAGTCCCACTTCTCGGGCTATATGTTGTAGTTGACAACAAAAGTGTCAAATTCCTTTGGCAAGGAAGCAAAAATCAGATGGATAAGGAACTCTTCCTTGAGAGCCAGATCCATTGGTTTTAGCTTGGATGCCAAATTGCTCATCCTTAGTATGTGCTCTCTTATGCCAACATTTCCAGAGCACCTCTCTGTCACCAGCTGCTTTATCAGCTGGGTAGCATATGTCTTTGAAGAGCCAGTGAACTAACTCTTTATTCTATCAAGATACTCGGTGACCGTGTCACACTCTAGGATTGAGCCCACAATTACAGGCTCAATCGTGTTCTTTATCACATCCAAATATTTCTTGTTGGCAGTGACCCATTTCCTATGCTCAAGGTCATAGGATATCTTTTGGGATTCAAAATCCCTTTCTCTAGTTGCCCAAGCGGCATCAACCTCGTTTGTCTCCCTCACCGGTGCCACAGGTTCAGTGGGACATGGTGAGGTGATTACCCAGTCCACCTCAGCCAAGATGAATGATCGACAATGATTGGACTGCGTTTGACCCGGGGAAGCGCGCAGCAAGCAAGCGGCTTTGTCGGCCCGAGCCTAGGTTGCGGCACTGGGAATCACAAATGCGTGCTTGAGAAACGAAAATAGGCCGGCCCGAATTCACTATTTTAGTTGTTTTTTGGGCCAAATGAACGATGTTCATACTGCGTTTAAGTTTTATTGGGAGTACTCCACAAAATCCTCAAAGTAAGTTGTGTTATTCACCATTCGTAATCAGCATACTATTTTCAAAGTTCCTTTATTTAAATTGAACCACCAATCTAGCAAAAGGAACCTTGAGAGGAGCTTCAGAACTCAGAGTTTGAAACAGTACTGTCTTCCCACTCCCCATAGGTACCGAGATAACCATGTTCACATCTGAGAAGAAGCACACATACATGGAAGCACTCACTTTGCAAGGAAGTGAAGTATCTGCAGAGAAACCAAAACATTACTTCGATCACTAAATCCCACCTCTACACTAGTCTCTCAATATTACTTTATATTCCCCAACAATTCCAAATTCCATTAACCTACCATTACAATCTCATGCAATGATGCAATACGTGAGACTACTACACAATTGGAACCATCTCCAATAGCACAACCCGAACAAAGACAATAGTGCAAAAACACAGGTGTATAAACAACAAAAAATCGAGCGTGTAGCTTGATAATAATCATTAAATCGATTGCACGGTGGCACCTAAACATGAACACGGAGGCGAGAATGGCGGGGGCGGGTGGAGACACAAACATATCACGTCACGGATTAGCGAGAGATCCCATCCTTGATTGGGTGACCTAACATCAAATTGGATTAGGATAGACATCAAATTGCTCATCACTTGTCACTTGTATGTAAGCGGGTCTTGCTTCAAATAATCATGCATCACGATAGCAAATGGCAGGTGTGGAACTTCGATCTGCTTACTCTGAGTGCACATTGGATTTCAGAGGCGCTCAAACTTAACATGTGTACCTTTTCTCGTTTCCTAGCCGGTGGAAAGCAAGCAAGGGTATTTTGTAGGGAAGTTTTGGTATTTGGTTATGCTAGCTAGCACTACTAAATCACAACACTTCTGAATGAAATATGATGCCCCTCATTGATAACAACAACTAAAGGGGATTTGGACATTGCATTCAAGATTCATTCCCCATGGCCCAAGCTACCTTTGAATTCTGCTGACGCGCGGTGATCACATAGCTAGCTCTCGGAGATTCTGAGGAGCTCCTCCAGGTACTCAGCACCGAGGTCCTCCAGGTCCACAACGAAGCGCTGCTGCTCGGCTGCCACGGCGGCGGCGGCGTTCTTGACCTTGCTCGTGCCCGACACCGCGTCGTTCGCTGCCGCCGTCACCGCCAGAAGCTCGGATTTCTTGCGCCGCTTCCTCTTGGAGTGTCGTGACTTGAGCGCCAGCACGGGCGAGCCTCCCGCGGAGGCACCAGCCGTGCCGCCGCCAACCATGGCCTTCGGAGTGACTCTGTCGCGCTCCACGGGGAAGTTGAGCGCGGCGGCGGAGCCCTAGGCAGACAGCCTGCTCATAGGCCATCGCGGCGGCCTCGGCGCTGTCGAAGTTCAGCCGCTCTCCTCCCCCAAGGCCGCCTCCGCACCCTGATGAACGCGCCCTTGCTAGGCGCCACCACCTCCTCACGCCAAGAATCAGCAAAGATAAAAGCCTCGTCATCCACGGCGCGCCGAGCCAGGCGACGCGACCGAGCCGTGGGTGAGAGAGGTCTCGCGTGGGTTTGGGATCTAGGAATCCGAGGAGTCGCGGTTGTGGGAAGGCGAAGGAGGGAGGAGGAGTTGCGGCGCTAGGGGAAGGAGGGCGCGAGATGGAGCCGGCGGCAGCTAGGGAGGTGGCCCGGCGTTATCTTTTCGGAAGAAAATAAAAATGGGCGTGGGGGCGGCGGGGATGAATCGAACCTGGATGCGTTGCACGGTGTCTCTGCGTTGAAGCCCGTGCGCGTGGGATGAAGGGCACGGGGTGAGAAGCCTAGCATCACACATTCGACGTCATTGGTCGAATGAGTTTTGGTGTGTTTTACTGGCTCTTGATTTTAAAAGAGACGAATTGTTGTATGCATTTTTCTGGATGTATAATGGTTGGTGGCTCTTAGCGATGGACGTTTTCATGAAAGACCTAGTATAATTTTGATTCATCTATTATAGTAGAGATATATAAATGAACTATGGTTTTGCTAAAACAAACCCTTTTAAAACAAATTAGCTTAAGACTTCTCGAGATCAAAATTTGAAATGGAATTTATTTTGTGATTGAACTTTTGGATCTTTTAGTTTGAGAGCTCCTTCCTTCTTTGTGACTCCACAGGACCACATGGAGTGTAACGCGTATGCATGAAAACATGATACAATACAGCTGCACTCAACTCAGTGTCGCCTCGATCCAACAAGCCATGTGCGTTTCTACAATTCTACTCACCGGGCTCGGTAGTCAACACTCAACTATAGGGTCACGTGCATGCCAACTTCGCTTGGATTCGATCGGTGGGCTCATGGCTCGTCTTCACCTCGTTCGGCTGGTAGGTTGAACAGTAAATTCTGGATTATTTCAGATGATTTAATAGTGTTCTGTGAGAGAGAATAATCTGAAACAAGCGGGAAGTAGTACAGCTTGTCCTTTGCATTGCATCCGGGGTCAGGTAAAGTACGTACGTATATATTATGTGCCCTTCAACCGGCTGATTAAGTACACATCTTATGGATATGGACAGTGGATTATCCTGCGTTTCTTATATCACAAAGTACAGGATCAGTGATGCTTTCGCTTTGGTTCGTACCTGTGACCTGATCAAAGTCACGTGTGTGTCCAGCGAGGTGTCCTGATTCCAAAAAAGCGGGTCCAAAATAAGGACATGGTCGGTTGATGCCAAACATTCCACGCAAAACTTTGCTAAACCTTAGGTCAGGTGTATTATGTACTGTAGTGCAGTATCCTAAGACTTTGTTTGGCTGTGTTAGTTTGATCTCCACGGTACTTGGATCAACGCCCTAATCGGGGGTAGTGCAGTAACCTTAGACTTTGTTTGGCTGTGTTAGATTGATCTCCACCAACGGTTAATTGGGTCCTTGGATCAACGTCCTAATCGGGGCGTCCAACCATTCCATGGTTGGTGGGCCCCCGTCGCACAGCACTATAAAGAGAGGTGGGGACCAGGGCTCTAACGACGAGGTTGAGCTGAGCATGCGTGACCCTGTGAACTAAACCTAACCCGATCTAAAGAGGGTCTTGCCAATGACGGAAAGACCCACTAACCCGCCCGTCACCACCGGACAGCGGCACCTCAAGTCCACCGTCGCCTCTGCATCTCCACCACTACGTTGGACTCCATCGCGTCGAGCTCCCACGACACCCAAGGCGTCCACGCTGCTGCTGCAGTGCAAGCTGTGCCCGAGGCGAAGTAGAGGAATCAATTTCTCCATCTAAGTAAGATGTTTATCCCCTGATCTATGTTTCAGAGGTACCCTGTTTCCTTCAATGGTACCAGAGCCGGGTTGCCAGTGTGTAGATCTAGTATGGGGTAGAGAATTGAAAAAAAATTCGAAGAGTAACAGAGGATTCGATCTGGTTCGGATTGAAACCCTAACCCTTACCGGGTAAAAGAAAATGAAAAGAGACCGGGGGGTGGCGGCATCACTCAACTGCCGGTCACCATCGCCACCACATGTGTGAGGGAAGTGTCGCACTTGCCGTCTTCGCCGCGCATGGCAAGAAAAAGATCGAGAGGTTCAACCGAACCCAAACCGAAAGAAAAAAAACGAATCGGGTTAATCCTAACCCTAGCAAAACCCTAACCCTAACTGGGTGAAGGAAAAGAGTAAGAAGAGGGACTCGGCTTCAAGAAGAACCCGAATCCGAGCTCAAACCCACGAAGAACTCTATGGGGAAGATGAACAGTGACTCTAGTGAGTCAAACCCTAACCCTAACTTGACGTAACCCTAACCCTAATCCCCAATCGGATGAAATCCTAGAAGAACAGAGAAGAAGATCCAAAAATAGATGAAGAAAAGGAGAAAGGGGAAAAAAGGGAAGGGGCCTACCTTGCCATTCACCGCATTGTCGCCTCGCCAGCGCGCGGGAAGACGGCCGAGCCGTGTGAGCTCCGGCCAAGGGCACCGCCGCTAGTTCGCTCGGCAAATGGCGCGTTCACCCGATTGGGGGCCTTGGCGCCGAAGGAGGAGGCAGCGGCGGCGCCATACTCCACCACTCTCGCTCTCGCCTTCGCTTCTACAGCTTGAGAGAAGAAGGAGAGGAGGAGAGTGAGGCTAGGGTTAAAGGGGGCCGGCCGCGTGGGGGGAGCGAGGTCTCACCACCGTGAACGACGGTGCCATCTCTCTCTCTCTCTCGGCTCCAGTCTCTCACACTATGCTCTGCTCTCCGTCGCGGCGGTCAGAGAGGAAAGGGAGGGAGTGAGACTGAGCTAGGGTTTTGGGGGAGCTGGCTGCAACCGTTGTTTTTGTTCACATGAAAAAGAAGCTGAGCCGTCGATCTTGATCGAGCGGTTGCGAACGGTCGGGCCGGCTTTTGGCCCAGGCGGGCGCGAGCGCTGGGCCACTTTCCTGGCCTAGGCCCAGGTTGCAACCTAAGCGCGGGGGAGGTCGGGCCGGCTTTCGCCCCGGTGGCACGAAGCGCTGGGCCACTTTCTCTGCCTAGGCCCAAAGTTAACCTAAGCGCGGGGAGGCCTTGAGGAGGAGCAGCCTTGGTGGTGCCGTGGGCAGCTTTGCAATTGGGCGAAGACGAAGGAAAGAAATGAGTCAGTTTTTTCTTTTCCTTTTCCAGTAAAAGTTTTATTTTCTGGAAAATGGATAAATGGCTCAAAGAAAATAGAAAAGAGATTTTTCCTGTGGGCAAAATTCATTAAATTGAATTAGTTTTTCCGCTGCTAAAGAAATTGTTTATTCTCTAGTTATTGTGAATCGACGTGATATTTAATTGGAGAAAAGAGATTTTGACATGATTATGGTGTTGTTATTTTCTGACCAACGCTGTTAATAACAATATCGTAATTTTAATGATTTTATGCATTAATTCTATTTCTGTCCAACGGTGATGTAGAATTAGTGTAGAGGACAATTGTATATTTTAATTTTGACCAACATTGAAACTAAGGTATGCAATTGTTATTATTATGTTTATGTTCTCACTCAATATGAATTGTGTTTTTAGACGGATACAACTTGATGGGTTGTATCAAAGAGATCCCCATTCTCAAAGGTGACAACCACACGGAGTAGAAGAAAAAGATTGACCTGGCTTCATCCTGGCTGAGGTGGACTAGGTAGTCATCTCACCGTGTCCCACTGAGCCTGTGGCACCGGTGAGGGAGACAAACGAGGCTGATGCCACTTGGGCAACTAGAGAGAGAGATTTTGAATCCCAAAAGATGTCATATGACCTTGAGAATAGGAAGTGGGTCACTACCAACAAGAAATGTTTGGCTATGATAAAGAACACGATTGAGCCTGCAATTGTGGGCTCAATCCCAGAGTGTGACACGGTCACCGAGTACCTCGATAGAATAAAGAGTCAGTTCACTAGCTCTTCAAAGACATGCTACCTAACTGATAAAGCAGCTGGTGACAGAGAGGTACTCTGGAAATAATGGCATAAGAGAGCACATACTATTTGTTATCACTACGCGATGATGTGAATGTTGTATCCGATGATGGAAATGTTGCGTGCGACAATGAGAATGTATCCTCGTCTGCGGATGTAAACAGAAAATAAAAGAGAGCTCACGATGCGTTGTCGAAATTATGGCACTGTCATTTAGGCCATATTTCAAGGGGAAGAATAGAAAGACTAGTTAAGAATGATATTCTTCCTCCATTAGAGTTCTCAGATTTAGAACAATGCAGAGAATGCATAAAAGGAAAGTATGTAAAGAAAATTAAGAAAGATGCCAAACGAAGCGCATGAATTTTACAGATTATTCATACAGACATATGTGGTCCGTTTCATGTAAAGAGTGTGGATGGTTATGATTCGTTCATAACATTCACAGATGATTACTCCCGTTATGGCTACATTTATCCAATCAAAGAAAGAACAGAAGCATTGGATAAATTTAAAATATTTAAGACAGAAGTTGAAAACCAATATAATTTAAAGATTAAGATAGTCAGGTCTGACCATGGGGGGGAGTACTACGGTCGGCATACCCCATATGGTCAAGTTCCTGAACCTTTTGCAAGGTTCTTACAGGAGAATGGCATAGTAGCCCAGTATTCTACACTGGTTGAACCTTAGCAGAATGGAGTAACTAAAAGATGCAATCGTACCCTGATGGATATGGTGCGTAGTATGATAAGTTACTCCACCTTACCGTTGAGCCTGTGGATGGAGGCGTTAAAAACCACCATTCATATTCTCAATAGAGTACCAAGTAAGTCGGTGCCCAAAACACCGTATGAGTTGTGGACAGGAATAGTACCCTCACTAAACCACTTACGTGTGTGGGGGAGTCCTGCTGAGGCTAAAGTATTTATCCCAAATATTGGGAAGCTAGATCCCAAAATAGCAAGTTGCCATTTCATTGCCTACATAGAAAAGTTGAAAGGTTTTCGTTTCTCTTCTCCGAACAGGACATACAAAGTTTGTGGAAACGAGACACTGCCTGTCTTCCTAGAGAATGAAATGATGAGGGGGAGCATGGTAGCTCGAGAAATTGACCTTGAAGAGAAGCGGGTGTATGCGCCTACTCCAATGATTCATGAGCCATTTTTCTCACTACTGCTATCATTTGCACTGACAAAGTAAGATATTATGGTGCCAAAGACTGTTGTTATTCCGCCTGTGGCAACAATAAATGACGATGAGAAACTCATTCTTCAGATCCTCAGAGAACCTATTGTCACACATGAGGAGAGCAACAACAGCCTCAAATGTAAGATGTGCCAAATGTGGAGGCCCCTAGAAGGTCTCAAAGAGTTAGAAAATCAGTTATTCCTGCTGACTATGAAGTATACAACACTGGGGAATTTCAAATGGAGGATGATCCCACCTCATTTGAAGAAGCCATGAGAAGTGATCATTCATCAAAGTGGCTTGAGGCCATGGAAGATGAAATGAAATCTATGAATGCTAATAAAGTTTGGGACTTGGAAATAATTCCTAAAGGAGCCAAAATAGTAGACTGTAAATGGGTCTACAAAACAAAACTTGACTCTCAAGGGAATATAGAGAGATATAAAGTGTGACTTGTGGCAAAAGGTTTTACATGAAAGAGAATGTATTGATTACAATGAGACACTTTCTCCGGTCTCATGTAAGAGATTCCTTCAAAATCATAATGGCATTAGTGGCACATTACGATTTAGAATTACATCGAGATGGATGTAAAGACGACATTTCTCAACGGGGACTTGGAGGAAAATGTTTACATGGCACAACCGAAAGGTTTTGTCATTTTGTCATGGAAGGAAAAGAACGAATGGAATGCCACCTAAAGAAATCCATTTATGGATTAAAACAAGATTCAAGACAATGGTACTTGAAGTTTGATCAGACAATAAGGAATTTTAGGTTTAAAGAGAATGTAGAGGACAATTGTGTCTATGCAAAGTTTAAGAATGGAAAGTTTATCTTCCTTTTCCGTATGTGGATAATATCTTACTTGCTAGTAGTAATGTCAGTCTACTCTTCGGAGACAAATAAGTTTTTGTCCTCAAAATTTGATATGAAAGATCTTGGTGAAGCTTCGTTCATTCTAGGAATCAAGATTCACCGAGATAGAAATAAAGGGGTATTAGGACTGTCACGAAAGGCATACATAGAAAAGATCTTAAAAAAATTCAATATGCACAAATGTAGTCCCTCACCTGCTCCTATAGTCAAGGGCGACAGATATGGGGATTTTCAATGCCCCAGGAATCAGTATGAGATCGATCAAATAAAAATGGTTTCATATGCTTCAGCTATCGGAAGCTTGCAATATGCTCAAGTATGTACGCGCCCTGACTTGGTATTTGTTACCGGGTGACTTGGCAGATTCCAGAGTAATCCTGGAACAGAACACTAGAAATTAGTAAAGAAAGTCTTGCGTTATTTGCAAGGAACGAAAAGCCTCATGATGACGTATAGAAGATTAGATTCACTCCATATAGTGGGATATTCAGATTCTGATTATGTGGGAGATGATAGAAAATCTACGTTTGGATATGTATTCACTCTCGTAGGGGGAGCTATTTCATGAAAAGCTCAAAGCAAACCATCACTACATCGTTCACAATGTATGCCGAGTTTGTAGCGTGTTATGAGGCAACGGGGCAGGTGAACTGGCTAAAGAAGTTCATACCCGATTTGAAGGCGGTTGACGACATCTATAGACCACTTAAGTTATACTGCGATAATAATCCGGCAGTATAGTAAGCTCACAACAATAAGTCAAGTGGTGCTGCCAAACACATTGACATAAAGTATTATGTTGTGAAAGATAAAGTCCGGGATTATATCATAAGTCTTGAGCATATAAGTACCGAAAAGATGCTCGTGGATCCGCTTACAAAAGGCTTACCACCCAACGTGTTCAGAGAACATATAGCCGACATGGGTTTAAGGGAAAGCCTATAATTCCTGGACAAAAGAAGGCCCAAAGTTATGTATCTATTTCGAACAGTGGTGTGTTGTAGTTGTTAAATCTATCGGCAATTGACCGTGACGATGAAACATGCTCAGTGCGCTAATCTGAAATGGAATAAACAAAAGTAAATGATATGAAATTAAAAGATGTAAGGTGAGGTCAAGGGGAGAATGTTAGTTTAATCTCCACCAATTGACCCAATAATGATTGGGCCCTTTGATCAACGCCTACGATCGGAGGCATCCTACCATTCCATGGTTGGTGGGCCCAAGTCGCACAACACTATAAAGAGAGGTGGGGACCAAGTGCTCTAACAACGAGGTTGAGCTGAGCATGCCGTGACCCACCAACAGCCTAAACCTAACCCGATCTAAAGAGGACGCCGTCATCGTGAGAAGACCCATCGACTTGTCACCACCGGACAAATGACACCTCGCGTCACCATCGCCTCTGCATCGCCATACGACTACACGCTGGACTCCATCGCCGAGCTCCCACGACACCAGCGTCCCACGTGGTTGCGGTGCAAGCTGCGCCCGTATGCGAAGTAGAGAATCGGTTTCTCCATCTAAGTAAGATGTTTATCCCCGATCTACGTTTGAGGTACCTGTTTCCTTCAGTTTGTACTTGTATTCATCTTTAATTCAGTGAATTAGGATAGAAATCAAACTAAGTGCAGAAATAATTTGTCAAATATAGTACAAACCCCCAAAAAAACACTCCTAGTTCATTTTAAAAATAAAAATGACTCATTGCTACAATACATAGAGAAGTTGAAGCCAATCAAACCTCCATGGCTCCAACAAAGAGGGTCATACATTGGGGAAAGCTGACAGTCAAAACGCTCATAGCCATTAGACAGTCCATATTTAGGATGCGTTGGCTTCTTGTGGGTTTCAAGCTCCATTATACCCTCAACTTTTTTTTTTGCTTCTTTATTATCATTTTATGGCACGTTTATACATTTATAACAAGTCCAAAATCCATGACTAATAAATTGACATAAAAAAATACATCAAACGTATAAACTTAAAGTTTTTTGGGCCAGCGTCGCCCGTGCATGTGCTTCATTGTGGTTGGCTCCTCTTCTCCGTGGCAGCATACCACGCATGCTTCCATACCATGGTTAAAATCTATTTTTACGTCCATCTTTACTATGAAGTCTGAGCCTTTGCGATTCTATTAAATATACACTACGTTTTTATGATTTCTATATGCTTATGAATTTTATATGATTGCGATTTTGACAACCTTTACTCTAGACTCTGTTGGCACGGATCGGTAGCCCGGGAGCTGAACAGTGCAAGTACTTAATCGCTTCAATCCAGCCGTAAACCCGGAAGATTGCGTACAGTGCGAGCGAAGACGAACGTGCTCCCGCTGCGAGGAGCGGATACCTTGCACGCACTTCCAAGGGTATGGATCCAGAATCGAGCAATGTGCGAACCGTCGTTCCGTGCTCCTAGTCCTGGCCTGACGCGTTGGGCCGGAGACCGGGGTACGAGGGCGTCAGGCGCTCTGCGAATCTGCGATGCGCTCCAGGCCTCCAGCACAGCAGGCAGCAGCATCCGCCTGCGAGCTGGCGCTGGCGCGGCGCGTGGCCGACGCCTCCATCCGCTGCGCGGCACCAACACCAAGCAGCGTAAAACGAGCAATAGCCAAAGCCAACCAGGACCTTCCACGCGGATCCGAGCCGTACAGCAGTACAGCACGCGCCTGCCAGTGCCAGCCAATGAAGCCTGACGAACCCGTGACGGGCTGACGGCAATGCATCAAACGAGCAGTGTGCTAGGACTCATTACGTGCTGTGCTGTACAGAGCGTCTAGCTAGCACTGCCAGTACGAGAGCTCGCCAGTTCAGGTGGCTGCTCGGCGTGCGAGTGCTGCCCACTGTCACTTGCCCCGTTACATTTGCCATCCCATTCCCCACACGAGCCAACAGCACCTTCTAACCCGTGGGCTCCACTGTCAGATGAACCGAAACCTACTTCGCCGGCGCGAAAGTCAGCGTCAGAGGCTCCGGCAGCCGCCTCATCGTCTTCGTCATAGCCGAAAACCTCGTCGTCCTCGCCATCGTCGTCTTCGTCGGAGTAGTAATCACCAGCTTCGTCGTCTGAGTCAGGGTAATCGGCCTCGTCGTCCACGGACTCGCTGCCATCCTCGGTGGTGGCACCGGTGACCTCATTGTCGAAGCGCTTGAGGTAGGCCTCCTCGTCCTCATCCTACACGGCGAAATCGTGAACCTTTACCAGGATCTCAACGGGGTACTGACACGAGACGAGCTCAATCGAGCATGCGTGGCCGTGATAGTTCATCGTGCTCACCTCCATGTCTTCCTCGTCGCTCGAATACGCGGCATCCAGTTTGGCGTACAGCTCCTCGTCTCCTTGGTCCTTCACGTCTTCCATCTGGACCTGAAAATAATCAATATATATACAAATAATGGCATCATATAAGTATTTTTGTACTGATATGATAACATTTCACTCAAGAAAAAAATTGGTTGGCTACTGCACGCACCAGTTCCGCTTTAAGCTGCTCCACCTTTCTGTTTAGCTTTGCAAAGTGCCGACTCAGGGCCTGTCACAAAATTAAATTGTGAGAACATTTTAAGTGAAGGAAAAAGAAGGATGAAGACGAACGAAGGTTTGTCATTAGGAGAAAAAAAATGTATGCCAGATAAATGACCATGATTAAAACAGAACATGGGATATCGTGCTGTAAGCATAATCTGTTCCCTTGTTTTGGAACACCCAACATATGTGCGCTGAACTTTGAGTAAACCACCGCAAAATCGAAACAGTACCTGATGTCTCTGAAGCTCAATGGATCTGGCCAAAGCCTTCCGCTTTGACAAGAGATTTCTAGGTCTGAGCGTAGAAGGGCGCCGGTAGTTCTTCCCTCGGAACACAACAATGGCGTAGCCTTTGGAGACTTTGTCAACTGAAACTAGAATTCCCCCGCTCTCGGCTTCAAGTGATAGTGCTATCCTCTTCACTTCTGCAAAAGACTTTGCTTTCACTAGTATCTTCACCAGCTCCCTGTACTTCCAGTGCAAGTGCATGTTCTCAATTGTGCCATCAAAAACTCCTCTTCTGCCTGCAAGTGGTCAAAGATGAAGAAAAACAGAAAGAAAGAAAGAAAGAAACTGATACAAGAATCATTTAAGGACACTAGATCTCATGTCAGTATATAATTGGTCAGGTTATTAAAACAAAGAGGTGCAGTAATGCTTCCAAAAAAAAAGGAATTGCAAGGAATGCAAATAGTTTGTCAATCAATCACTACAAAATCAGAAGAATCCAATATTCCAATGACCCTGAGAAAGGTAATATAGATTACTCCCTCCATTCGTTTCTAACTGATATTTCAGGAATGCAGAAGTCTGTATTTTAGTAGGTGCTACAACTGTTTTATATTTGACCTGCATCTTCATAGAACGTGCATACCTCAATGTGTGCAACATCTATGCGACTCAGTATCTTTGCTCATCAGCAACTAAGAATAAAAAAATGAAGGGTTGAAGAGACAGGCAATCTGAGACAGCAACAGACTAAAAATGTAACAGGACATATGTGTCCTCAGGTGACTGTTTCCCAGTAACTGTGCAAAAATCCAACACCAAAAGAAACACACACACACACAAAGGAATTACCGAGGAGCAGAAATGCCTTCATCCTTAGACCAAGTTTCCGAAACATGAACCTCTCTTCATCCGTTATTGTTTCAGGTCTGGAATCTTCAGTTGGCCTCAGGGCTGTCTCAACCTTTCCTAGTACCCTTTCAGCTTTCTCCATCTTTTTCTGTGCCTGTACATAAATAAAGTGAAATTGGTTGGATTCAAATCATATAACTAGCATCTTCCAATGATACAATGCATACAAGAATTTAGCCACACAAGCTTAGATGCAACATGACCCTATATTACTTTTGACAACAACAACAAAGCCTTTTAGTCCCAAAACAGTTGGGGTAGCCTAGATTTAAAACCCAACAAGAGCCACCAACAAGAAGTGAAAAGAACACGCCCGAAACAACTTGTCTAAAATTATGCATCTGCACTCTGCCATATTTTGTTGGGAAATATAAGTTCTTGACATATTTTGGACATCTTGAGGCACAGATAAAAAATGTTTCCAGAAGATAAGATAGAATCTAATGAAGTGAACTTAGACTATTCAAATTTGGTCACTTACAAGTGAGAGCTTCCACTCTAGCTTTCTTACGAGGTCAGTATGTCTTGCAGCTTCAACAGTTCTTGCCATTTCGTCCGCATGATTCTCATCAAGTTTAGTTCCATATTTAGAGTTAGCCTCCAGGGTCTCTCCTAGAGTACCAGCTACAGTAGGCTGTACATATGTCTCAGCACTTGAAGAAAAATAAGAAGCTGCCTTTCGCCGTGCTTCCTCTTCATCTTGAAGTGACTTTGCTAATCTTTCCCTCTCTAGCAGCACCTCTGCAAGTTCTGAGGACAGGAAATCCTTCCCTCTGTAGAAGACTATAAATTCATTGTTCCTTGAAAGCATTACACCACCTGTTAATTTCTGAAGCGGATTGAAACAAACATTAGCTATGAATCATTAGTTCACTACAAGACCTACCCAAAAACTTAAAAATGGATAAGTGAAAAGAAAAACAGCAGTAGCAGATTGTTCTCTATAACAGGGAGCCAAATGTAAACATTTATATTTTGGTTCATAATCTATGTTCCACAGGACCACAACTCTCATCGATTTAATCTTTCATAGAAACTATAAATTTTTCATGCAAAATCAGCCAACATTTTTTATTGATCAAGAGCCCAAATGAGTACATAGATAGAATTACTGCTCATTTAGTAAGACTAAGAACTAAAATACAAACTTCAAGCTCCACAAAATGGATGAATATGACAGTTGCAAAAGAAAACCTAGAAGGACTTCAAATCTGTAATGTGCTGATGCTAGTGATAAATTAAAATTTCTAACTAGGACATAAATATTTACATATGCTACCCAAATTGTATAAATCTAACAGAGACTTTCTGTACTTACTTTAATATCTTCAGCCATCCTCTCGCTGGTGGTAAGCTGTACTCCTCTCTTCAAAGCAACTTTAGCAATAGAACTTTTCTCCCACAACTTTACCATAGCATTAGCTAATCCTTGGAGTTGTCTGCTTCGTCCTAACATCCATTAGTAAGGGTGAAATTAATATATGACAGTACAATGGATTGACAAGTTTGTAGTTTAACTACAGCATAAGTGCATAACAGAAGTTACCAAGAGCAAAGTGAGGAGGCAGTCCCCGGGCAAGACGGCGTAAATTAGTAGTGTCCATTCGGCTAAGAGATGGCCGGACACCATATGGCAAAACTCTGAAAGGGGGCTTGTAACCTGGCACGGTTGCAGGAAGTAAATCTGCATCTACTGGCAACGGGTCAGATCCAGGCCAGTCAGTGTATCTTGGGCCAAGTTCATCCAATAGTTTGTCAATTTCATCTTCATACTTGATTTCTGGTGCTTGCACAACTATTTCCTCTTTCCCAGCATTAGAAACTAAAGGTCCATTGCTATCTTGTACACTGTTCACTTTCTCAGTTGGTAGAAAGGAAGGATTAGGAGACCCTTTAATTTGGGACTTCATAGAAAGAGACTGTGAATTCTTCTTTGACCCCTTAATGGGTTCTGGTTCATCATAACCTACTCCCCTATACAGAGAAACGGAAGTCCCTGATCTCCATATTACTAGTCCTCCTGTTTTTCTCTAATCACCACCATTAAAACACACAACAAAAGAAGAAAGTATGTCAGATGACAAGCACTTCAAATATCTGAACAGAGATGAGTTGAGAATCAATCAAAGCCACTATATTGAACTTAGACATTTATTATTATCATTTTGCGAACAACACAATTCACAATAGAATATTTTGCGAACATTTCATAAGGTTTGGAAAGCACAGTGTTTTTCAAAGATCTAATTGTACACTGAATATACTGTAGTAGTTGTATCTAAATATTCCATGATATTATCTGCACTTAATACGATTTTGCTAGCATCTTTTCTCAACTACTTGATAACAGAAACAGAATGTAACGCTCATTTTCAAGTCAATTCTAAATGAGAAAAAGAACCAAAATAAGTGGAATGATAGAACTTGATAATGATAATTAACATCATAAACATCAATCGTATAGAGTTTTCAAGCACTGACAAGATGCAACTCATTGTTATCCTTTCCCTTTCTGAGAGTAACTGAGTTACGAGCTATGCACTGACAAGATGCAACTCATTGTTATCCTTTCCCTTTCTGAGAGTAACTGAGTTACGAGCTATGTGGTGTTCTACTTCTACAACCTAGCTCATGAAAGCTAATGAACAATTGGGCACAACTGCATAGTGACAGACACAAAATTTCAATAGGGAACAGCTTGGGCCTTGGGCTGACGCAGCTAATAAAGTAACAGATAGCATAGAGGAGTTCAGACAATTATATAGGTAGATTAGGCTCATGGTTCCAGTTCACTGCTTAACATTTGTTGCAAATTGTACAGATAAATGGACTTGTTTCAAGACACATTAACATGCTCCTCTCCTTAGTGTGCAAAGGTGTACAATCCTCTTGTGTATATTATCAAAGAAATGCTAAAACCACACCACAGTAATTATAGACTGCCTAGGTAAGGTAACAATGCAAGCTATGGCTATGCAATTAGAACCAGTTGCTGTGTACTCCGTATTTTAAAGTATCTATCTGTATAGACGCATATTGTAGCTCAAAGTTGTTTTCTACACATCAACCAACACAAGCTAGGTTGATAAAATGGTACAATTGTGGCAGAATCAGGATGAACCTCCAGTATCTCGTGGAAGAGGCGCATATTGAGCGCCGGCGTGCCGGAGACCTTGACCCTGACCACCTCTTCCGTCTTCCATTTCTCCTTAATCTTCTCCACGATCTCACGCGTGACCCCGGCCCCGCCCACCTTGGTCCTCGACTTGATCCTGATGGCAGCGTGCCGCAGCCGCCTGAGCTCCGCAGCGGGGAGCGTCAGCTCCGCCATCCACGTCGGCGACCGCGTGGCCCGCGGCGCCGCGGCCTCGGGCGGCAGCATGGGGCGCTCCCACGGGAAGCGAGCATCCCCGAGCGCCCGCTCCTCCTCGTCGGCGTCGAACCCGCCGCGCGCGTTGGGCAGCACGCCGTCGTCGGCGCGGAACACGTCCTCGACCGACCCCCTTGGCGGGTGGTGCGGGTGCGGCGAGGCGGCGCGGGGGTCCTCGGCGGGGGCGTAGCCGGCGCGGCGGAGGCGGCTGAGGATGAGGGCCATGGTGGAGCGGCCGGAGGCGCGGCTGGTGCCGACGGCGTCGGAGTCGTCGGAGTCGGACGACGGGGAGGGCTCCGGGCGGAGGTCCAGCGCGGAGGGCGGCGGCGCGCGGAGGCGGCTGCGCTGGCCCGGGTGCGACCAGGCGGAGAGCCACGGGTAGGGGGCGGAGGTGGAGAGCGGGAGGACGAGGAGGCGGAGGCGGAGGCGAGGCGGGTGGCGGAGGTGGCACGCCGGGAAGGGGGACGCCATGGCCGCCGCGGCCATGGATGGTGGTGGATGACGGTTGGTGGGGGACGGGGTTTATGGGATTGGGGATATTTTTGTCCGTTCGATTTTGATGCGCGTTTGGGCCGTCCGACCGCGGATAGACGGCTGAGATGGTCGATAGTCGAGGGCTCGAGGCCATCAAATTTTGATTTGCATCGGACTGCTGTCAATATCTGATTTTGAATTTGAGCGTTTGCTTCCGCGACACTGCTGAACATGTAAGCTGGGTTTTTTTTTTCTCCTGCAAAATTTGTTGGTGAGTTTCAATTCCAGGTACTCAGGTTCCCCCATGGGCCCGTACAAAACAAGGGCCAAACCCACAAGCCCAGATTGTGCGCAATTATACCTCTTGTTATATATCGAAATTAAAATCCTTAACGTAATACCATATTTGAGTATTAGGTTAACCTGCTTAGCCTCAAAATGCAGTCCAAAAATCCGGAGAAAATATCTAAATTCATTATTCAGAAAGTAGTATTTCTTTCATGTTTTTTCTCTGCATACATGTTTAGGTGAAATCTGAAGTTCTTAACAAAGCACATGCTCAAAGTTAAGTTGTACTACGAAACAAAATTTAAAAGCATTTTCGAAACAACACATGGGTAGACTCAAATATTTTGAAAGTGTTATAATGTCTAGCTGTATCTGTATGTGATTATTACTCCCTCCGTTCTAAATTATAAATCGCTTCAATTTTTTGGTTCATCTATTTTGCTATGTATCTAGACATATTATTATATCTAGATACATAGTAAAATGGATGTATTAAGAAAATCAAAGCGACTTATAATTTAGAACGGGGAAGTATGAAAGTGTTATTCAAGACAAATCTAGCAATATTCACTACAAGAAATATGTGGTTTTTTTGACGTATTTAGCATGACAACATGTCAGAATGTCATTATATCATCCAGTTTATGACATTCTGTTTTAGGCACTTCGACTTAGTGACAATAAAAAGTTGTATGTCAAAAAAAACATCATATAGCTAGTCCAATTCCATCCAGTGACAATATTTGCTACGTCATAGAGGCATTTTCTACGTCACAAAGTCTAATTTATAAATGGTATCAACCTATGACAAAGTTTGTGTGTCAAAAAGTAATTTGTTAATTTTTTTAAACATTGTTGTCCATGTTGGCATGTTTCACAGCCATGTGATTAGGAAGGTACATATTCTTTTTAATTTTAATTGTTTTTTTCAACATATTTTAGTCCACTGTTGTCTATATTTCACGGCCGACGTAATTAAATGTGGCGCTTTATTTTATATACGCCTAATCACTACAATAGAAAAAATAAGCAAAATGACACATATTATCTTGGAGAAAAAAATAAAATACATTTCAAAATTTTATGAGCAAGGGTACTCAAACCTAGGATCAGACAAAATAAAAGCAAGAGTCTTGCCATTGGGCTACAAAGAAGTTTCAATTATCTTTTGCAGTTCATTCTATATTATAGTTTGTATAGAAGCGAATTGACTTAGGCTCTGGAGCACAGGCGCCGAAAACTGACTGTGGCCATACACGCATACGAATAAAACTGAAACATGTGGTTCTGTTTTTATATAAAAAAGAAGCAAAAATTAAGCCAAAATGGAATTAAAAAATGCCTCTCCTGAGCCCATTTTTTTCTCTTGTGCAGAAATTAGAAGACCTCCTCTCTTTCTCTTGGGCCTAAACCACCCTCCTCTCTTCTTTTTGCAAGCCAGTGGCCAGCCCAACGCCCTTCCCTTCCGGCCCATCGACCACCTCTAGCCCAGGCTCGTCCCTTCCTCCAGCCCAACTTTTTTAGCAACTCCACAAGCCCAGCTCGTCCCCCTCCTGGCTCTTCTCGCCAAAGCGGCCCAGCCAGCCTCCCGGTTGGCCTCACTCCGTCCCTCAGGCCCGTTCAGAAGACAAAAAATTATCAAAACAAGTGTGGCATTGGAGGTTTAAACCTGCGACCACTTGGGTTGGAGGACACAGCTTCACCATAGCTTCACTTGACCATGTTTCGATCTATCCAAAAATAAATAAATATCTACGTTTATATATTTATATTATTTAAAAAGCATAGATTATTTTATATTGGTTCGTCACTCTCTTATATGTTTATATGAGTTAGAGTAGCACGTCTAACTAGCCATGTACAGTGCGAAGTATATAATCCAAAAATGAATATGAACAATAATGTGATAGTTAGATAATAAATCTTTAAATCTCTCCCGCTCATGTAAGTTAGAGTAGCTAATGTACATCGAGGAGACAATAGAAAATCCAGTTCCAAGATGAATCCTAACCCATGATGCGATTATTAATAAACCTCCAAACTGAAGTCGTCCAAATGACCGTGTCATAATAGGTACATCCCGTTGCAACGCAGGGCACATTTGCTAGTAATATCTAAACTTGGCTAGAAAAATCTACAAACTTGCATAACAACATGATTTTTGTGTACAATCATCCCACAAAAAATTCAAATAATTTTAACAAAACAGTATTGTACATCGTTCACAAATAAATATATCTCACACATAGTTATATAACTAAGTGAGAGATCCTTCTAGCTGTGAAGGATGTATAGTCTCACTTGATCAAAATTGCCTGAAATTGTTATGGAGTGCTTATGGACTCAAAATATGTTTTTGTGTCAGTTTGCAGAATTATCTGACCAAATTTAGTTATTATTATAATTATTCGTTGAATTACTATAGAATAAATGTAATAATATCTAAACTTGGTTAGAAAAATCTACAAACTTGCATGACCTTATGATTTTGGTTAGAAAACAACACTTAAATATTAAAGTTCCGGTAAACATTGTATTGGGGCACACATGTGTATACTGGTAAGTCAAATACATTGTAACATTTAATTTGCTATGAAAATTAAAAGAAAAATAAAAACAGTAAGGTCTGAAAAGTTTTTGTCTTGGGCTCAATTAGGTACTTAGTCCAAATTTTTATAGGCCCAACATGTTTGGCGTTGAGTCAGTCCAGCCCAATGCCATTCAACGTATAAATGAGCTCCCGAAAACCCAAACCCTCAGCCTCCGTCATTCTTCCCACCACACCGGCCGCCAGTTCTCTTCCCTCCCTTTGCGCCTCCTCATTCTTCTCTCCCAAGTCCCACCTTCGCACCCAACACGACCGGCCACCGCCCCTCCTAGTCCAATCCGTCGGCGAGTGTGACCTGGTCACTACAACGGCTGCACGCGGCCTAGGATCCCCGTCAGAGTTGACTCAGGTACTCCTTCGGTGGCCGCTCACGGCCTGGATTCTCGTCCGGTGGCGGCGCGCGGCCTGGACTCTTATCCGGTTGCGGCGCGTGGCCTGGTCTCGTCCGGCGGCTGCACGCGTGCTATCCTCTTCCCTTTGCGAGATCTCGTCCTCCAGCATCATCAGCCTGTTCGGGAGGCCGTATCGTATCGTGGATTATTTACTGCTGGCTGGTTTGGTGTGAGAGAAAAACACTATTCCCACTCGGAAATTTACGATCGTTTACGAGCAAGCGAACATACTGGATCTGGCGGGGTTCTATCTCCCGGAGTGAGCCAGCGAATCTTCTCTGTCCCTTAGCCTCTCTCTCTCTATCCCCTCACACGGTCCACCTTGTAGGTACCGAGATCCGGCGTGGACAAGGGCCACAAGGCCTCCGGCGACTCTCTGCGTGTGCGCGAACCGGACAGTGCTTCAAGCGTCCTAGGCAAGTGCCTCCATTGTCGATGGCAAGCTCTTCAGCAACTGACTGACATCCGTTCGTGTTGTTTAGGTACGAGCAGTCATAACTTTCAACCTCAAGCCTTTTTCCTTTGCTGAAATTGGTGCTAAGTGTGATTTATAATTCTTCTGTTGTTCCGGTACAGGTTTCTCCACCTTTTTCTTGCTTGTCGTGGATGCATATATATAATAGAGTATTGTTGTTTCAGCAGATCGATATGATGACAGTAATTTTACTCGATGGAGAGTTTAATTTGTGAAATCCAAATTTCATTGTCACTGTCTCTAGTCTGTTGGTCGACTATATCATTTTCCTTTCTGAAAATAAAGCAGCAAACCCTAGGCTTAGACTATTGGTCGATGGTATGAAATTCTGTTGGGATTGAAGAAAACATTCTGTTAGGACTGCATATAAGATTATGGTAACTAGCTGCTGCTTACTGCTTCAGCAATCTATTTATTCAATTTCTTGAATCAAAGTTCTAAATTTCTGACTGTTTCTATGGCAGGTTCTTTTATGTATCAAGTGCTTGTGCGGCTGTGCCTACATCTACCTTATTTGAGCGGTTGGAAACTGAGTTAGTGCTTTCTTATTATATGACTTGTGTAATTTTGATGGTGTTTTTTGTCTGATTTTAGGAAAATCCAGAAAACTTGATTGTGTCGGAAGATATGGAAGATTGCCGTAGGTGTTTTGTACAGGAATATAGGTCTTAATAGAATAAGATAATGTTTTTGTAATTTTAGTTTTGATCGTTGTTAAAATGCCACTGGATATGTAAATTATGTGTATTTGCATTGTTGATTTATTATATTGATCTCGACCTTCAATAATGTAAAGTGTGCTGGGCCAACATGTGATTTGTGGGCTGCAAAAAATATGGGCTGCAAAAAATGTTTGGGCTGAAAAAATATATGGGCTGAATTGGGAGGGTTGAAAATTGTATGGGCTGCAATCTAAAAACTATAAACAACGAAAATGAATAAAGGGCCAGCCAACAATGGCCCAAACAATATTTGTGGTCCATGAGCTACGTGGGTTTTAGCAGGCTAAATCTAATTTTGTGATGTTTTTTTTTCTGCCAAGTCAGCTGCCATGTGGCAAGGCCTAGAATTTTGTGACAATAAAGTAATATCGTAAGCTTGTGACAATAAATATACAAACGTCATATGATCAATTTGTGACGCTAGTTTTTTTATGTTTGAATTTTTGTCAACTTAAAGTCATAAATCTTTAGTTGTGACAATAATTCCATATGTTTTGACATAAATAGAATGTCAAAAATCCACACATGTCTTGTAGTGATTATATATATATATATAAAATACTTTGAGACCTATTGGTATTAGTGGCGTTCAAGTTTCAAACCTTTTACCCGATTCGTGTTAAAGCATAATATATTTTGTGACTGGCCGGAGGGAGTACTACATGAGAAATTCATCTAGAATCTGGGCAGAATTGTTATTCTAAACACTACGTGAAAAATGGTTTGTAGCAACGGAACAAATTTTTTTAGGGGCGGCTGGTGATGGAGCCGCCCCTACAGTGACATGCTCGGGATCCACGAGACTAGTCGTCCCTATAAATAAAACAGCGGGGGCGCCTGGTGATACGAGCCGCCTCTACAAATGGGTAGGATTTGTAGGGGTGGCTCACTCACCAGCCGCCCCCGATATTTCTATTTATAAGGGCGACTGGTGATTGAGCCGCCTCTACAAATGCCCCACGTACACCCATCCAAAATATCTACCGCCCTCCTCTCTCTCTCTCTCTCTCTTCGTCTCGACTCCCTCTCTCTCTCCCTCGCTCTCCCTCTCTCTCTCTCCCTCGCTCGTTGTGCCGATGGCCGCGGGCTCCTCGCCCGCCCGCGCGGCACGGCAGCGCCCCTCCCCCCCACCCCCGCCCCGCGCCGCACCCTCCCTCCCCTCCGAGCCCCTCCGTCTCTCCCCCAGGCCGCCCCTATCTCTCCCCCAAGCGGTGACGGGACCTCCCTCTCCAACGAAGGCGCACGGCGTCGCACCCCCTCTTCTCCGCGCGGCGGCACTCGGCGGTGCACCCTAGGGTGGCGGGGGTTCTAGGGCGTGGCCTCCCAGCGGTCTTGTGGGGCTCGGTGCCCTCCTCCAGCGCCAGCAGTCACGCGGGGCCCCGTCCCCCTCCTCCTACGCCGGCGGCGCGCAGGACCCTGTCCCCTCCCCCAGCGGAGGCACGGTGGCGGAGCTCGGTGCCGTGGCTCAGTGGCATAGCCTCCTGTCGAGCTCCAGCGGTGGCGGGACTTGGTGGCGCGGTCCCCTTCACCTTCTCTCCTCCGGCGCGCTGCTGGAGGCCGCATGAAGCACATGGTGGCGGCCACCACCAGATCCGGCGAGGATGAGCTCGATGCGGGTCGCGGGGAGGCAATACTACGAGCGGCACAATTTTTGTTCTCTCAAAGTTTCAAGCTATTAACATGTGCAGGCATTTGTATTATTGTATTTAACTGTTTATTGGGTCATAGTACTATAGTGTTTTTGTCTAGTTTTCATTTGATTCATATAAATGTGTCGTTAATTCCTGCAGATCGTGGTTGGAAGGAAAGGATCAGAGCTTCTGACCAATGATGCTGGTGAAATCACAAGGCAAGAAATATTGCTTGCCCTGCCTGTGGCCTGTGGTCTGATCATTATCCACCTTATTTAACTTTCCATCTCTGTGAACTGTGTAGTCATCTGCAGGGTTTGTTGAACCGGACAGTAAGAATGTTAGAAGCAGGGATAAAGCCCGTGTAAGCTTCTTGCATTCCTGTGGTCCTTGTCAACTATTTGCAGTTAGCTTACTTTTGCTGACTGTGCTGAGCTTTTATGCTAGATTTGTTTTTGATGGTGAGCCACCTGGAATGAAGAAAAAGGAGCTTGCAAAAAGGTATGCGTCAAATTATTTCTTTGCTCATATTCACTATTAAATCTCAAGACACACATTTCTGATATTTACTATTATTTAGGTCCTTGAAGAGGGATGATGCTACCCAAGATCTTAACAGAGCTATGGAGGTTGGTCCTCAATGTAGTTTTAGAGCTTTTCTTACCGACCTTGTTTATCTTTTTCATTGTTTTTGATGGATTTCTAAAGTGCCAATTGCATTACAGATTGGGGATGAGATGCAATTGAAAAATTTAGTAAAAGAACTGTCAAGGTAATGATCATACTCTTTCAAGAAATAAGCAATGAAAAGTGTCCTTGAATTTATAACAGATGAAGCAACCTTCTAGTCTTGCATGAAATATGTCATTTGGAGTCTCTTTAGCAAAACGGTTTAAGCCTTTTAAGCAAATTGAGAGTGTTAGTACTATTTTTTGTTAACTTGTGGAGTCATTCTGAGCATGTACTGTGATTTCTGCCTTCCCTTTCCAGGTTACAAGAAAACACAATGATGACTGCAAGAGGCTGTTAAGATTGATGGGCGTCCCTGTAGTTGAGGTATCATTATTGCTTTTGTCCATCTGCCAGTTAAGTTGTTTTTCTTACTTTTCTATACAGATCAGCTACTGCCGTTTATTGATGTCTTCTTCCAGTGCCAAGGGGGCACTACTGGAAATCCATTCTTTGCCGAGGGCTAGATCTCGTGCACTTGGCAAAGGCTCCATTTGCCGAGGGCCAGACCCAGGAGCTCTCGGCAAAATAAATCTTTGCCGAGGGCCTATTCCTCGGCAAATATGGCCGGATGGGTCACGGCGGCCACTGGCGTCAGTCTTTGCTGAGTGCCCGCCGTCAGGCACTCGGCAAAGATTTTTTTTTAAATTTTCTTTGCCGAGGGCCATTGGCCAAGCCCTCGGCAAAGATCCCCTTTGCCGAGGGCCAGGCTAAACCCTCGGCAAAGATTTTTTATTTTTTTTAAAAAAAATTCTTTGCCGAAGGCCATTGGCCAGGCCCTCGGCAAAGATCTCCTTTGCCGAGGGCCAGTCTAGACCCTCGGCAAAGATTTTTTTTTGGTTTTTTGAACCCAGTTTTTTTGTGGTGCTATAATACATTATTTAAAACTCAATTTTAAAATTCGGATCAATTTTGACTTTTTTTGATATATTTTCCTAATTTATTTCTTTTCGTTGATTTTTTTTGAATATTTTAAATTTGAACTGCAGGTGGATGGAATAATGCAATTTAGTGATTCGAAAAATGTTATTCATGGTATTTAGTGTATGTTGAGTCCCTATCTACGAAATCGCATCAAATTTCGGGCATCTTCTTCACGTAACATGACGAGAAACTTGTTGGAAAAGTGTTTTTAAATTATATAAAATCCATACGAAGTCCGAAAATCACGAAACTTGTCGATCACATGTGGAGATGTCTGGGTTTTATGCATCCGGCGTCACAGCTTGCTCGAAACCTTCTTAATTTTTTACCACAGCTTACACATGCGATAACATGACACATCGACAAGTTTCGTGATTTTTGGACTTCGTATGGATTTTGTATAATTTAAAAACACTTTTTCGACAAGTTCCTCGTCATGTTACGTGAAGAAGATGCCCGAAATTTGATGCGAGTTCGTGGATAGGGACTCAACATACACCAAATAACATGAATAACATTTTTTGAATCACTAAATTGCATTATTCCATCCAAATGCAGTTCAAATTTGAAATATTCGAAAAAAATCAACGATAAGAAATAAATTATGGAAATATATCAAAAAAAAATCAAAATTGACTCAAATTTTAAAATTGAGTTTTCAATAACGTATTATAGCACAAAAAAAACTAGGTTCAAAAAACAAAAAAAAATCTTTGCCGAGGACCTAGCCTGGCCCTCGGCAAATAGGATCTTTGCCGAGGGTCTGGCCAATTACCCTCGGCAAAAAAAATTTTAAAAAAAATAAAAAATCTTTGTCAAGGACTTTGGATCTGGGCCCTCGGCAAAGGGCCTAACCCTAAATCGGCCAGCGGCTTGGCCCAAAATCCCCGCCCACATTTCATACGCCGCCGCCGCCGCCCCACGCCGCTGCGCGCCCGGCCGCCCCACCACCGCGCCGCCCAAGCTCACGCGCCAGCGGAAGCTGCGCCACGTCGATGTTGGCAGCGTCGACGTCGAGCCCGGGGACCTCGGCATCGACGACGACGTCTCCGACAGGTCCTCCTCCTCCTCCCCGCCGCAGCAGAGGGGCCGCTCCTCCGCCTCCGAGGCCATCGGGATCGCGGTCGGCACCCCCATCTCCAGGTCCGCCAGCTCCAGGGAGGGCGGCGCGCAGCCGCCCAGGTCCGCGTCCTCGCCCGTCCTGCACCCGCTGCCGCTGCCCTCGCCCAGGCTGCCGGACCCGCTCGGGATCGCCGATGGGTGGGGCGACAGGACGACGCTCGCGGCCAGGTGCGGTGTTTTCTGCTTCCAAAATAAATCACCCCTTTTTCTTCTTTCGCCCAATTTAATCGGAATTCAATTCGATCGCATGGATGACTGTATGTGTAGCATGGCTCGATTTGATTGCCTGTAGATTCTACTCACGTGTGTAGGGGAAGTGCTACATTTGCAGTCAATTTGCAATTGGCATTGTAGTATGATTCCGTAGTTCCAACAATCGGTTGAGATGTTACTTTCAGCTAGTAGTTGAAAGGCGTTTATGATTATTCGGGGATCCTTAGCATTTATTGAGATGTGGAAATGTAGGAACAAAGGGGATTGGGACTGTCTCTGTACTAGAATGTTTGTTTCAACTGAATTTTCGAGCAGTTGACAATTGCTCATAACAGACATCTACTACTATTGCCCTACAGTTCACCTGTTCTGGACAGAAGTCAACGAAAAAGGGGCTCTGCTTTTTAGTTCATCATGTAATCTTTGGGGAGTCTTGCAGATTGAAGATCGTTTTTACATTTACCTGGAATATGTTCACCCGGGTTCAATTAATAAGTATGTCAAACAACATTATGGAGCAATGACAGAATCAGTTATTCGCAACTTCACCCGCCATATTCTAATGCGTCTAGCATTTTTGCATGGCCAAAAGATTATGCATAGGTATGCAAATCCCTGTCATTGTTCAAATGCATTTTTTTTTGTGCCAGGTCAACTGGTATGTTGACTTGTGGCTTGGTTCCTAGTTCTTCTGTCTTGCTTAGGAGCTTCTAGTAAACTTTCGCAATTTTAGATTTTCCCACACAAAACTTTTTAGGAGAAACTTTCCCACAAAATACTTATTTGTATAATTTTTCTCACATAGATCTCCATGCTATTTGCCTCTTTTAGTTCATGTCGCTATGTTCTTTCTTATGTTGGCTTACTAGACTTTGGTATGCAAATTGGTTATTGCATCCGAGATCCAAATGCATCACTGTTGGAGTGTTGGTTATATTGGTCACCTTATCATGATACCTTGTCGTTTCTGTGGTCATTTGAACATATATAGGATGGGAGATGAAGGGGCTATGGTCTCATTTTTTTTTAAAAAAAAGAGTACTCATGAAAGTACATAAAAATAGGAACTTTGTTGACAACCATGAGCAGAAATAAAACTCAAGCCATCTTATTCAATGCCTTAGCTCACCTAGGCGAATATATGAAAAGGTGGAGGGCATAGCTTGTGTATCAAAGCTGAGCAACCTCAAACAAAAGTTTTCAAAAGAGTAACATGGAGTGCACCTCTCAGTATGGTTTTGATTGCTATATACTAATGCATCTGCTTTCAGTTTGTGTCATTTATGTAAAAGGCAATGAAAATATACACTTGCAGGGATATCAAAGGAGCAAATCTGCTAGTTGATGTTCAGGGTGTAGTCAAATTGGCTGACTTTGGAATGGCCAAGCATGTGAGTATAGACTCATGAGTTCAGTAACATTTTTCATGTGGCACCATTGACACCATTTTCTCGTTTTACCAGTTAAGTACTGCAGCCCCTAATCTTTCACTGAAGGGAACACCATACTGGATGGCCCCAGAGGTATCTTAAGATATTCCTTGTATTACTACCAACTTTTCATGCAACTAAGTATCAATTTAATTTTCTATGTACAACATGTGAACACCCCCCACACACACACACACACACACACACACACAAACTTGGTCTGTATAAAATTGTAATGTTGCATAACACGATAATACTATGATTTTTATCTAACCTTACACTGTTTTCAGCATGGGTTGTCAATTACAGTGTGAACTCGAGTAATATGCTCAGGCAAGATCGTGAAAAAAAAAAAATTGGGAGCTCAGAAGTTCAGTACTTACTGAAACTGCAAAGTACAGTGAGACTCAGAGCCTGTTGCATGGGCTGCTTAAAGTCAGTGTGTGCAACAAAGGAATAAGAACATATATTATGTTGATGGGCTATGAAGCTCTCTTAACTTTGTACGAAATGCATTTGTAATCAAAATAAATATTATTTGATATATGAACTCACAAACGGGCAGTTAGTTAGACAACCAATTGTGAGACATACAAAATAAAACAACAGTAGCTCATTTCTCTAGTTCACAGCTTGGGTGGCAGTTTTTTTAATGAATTAGTTAGCCTTTAGTAGAAAGCCAATTTGGCTTGTCAAATGAGCCTATTACTGTATTTTGCTGCTTCATGTATTTATTTTTATATCAAAGTTAGTAACATGCTTGTGACTAGAAATTTATTTGTACTGTTATTGATAAAATTTTTCTTTCTTCAGATGGTTCAAGCTACACTAATGAAAGATGTAGGCTATGATCTCGCTGTTGATATATGGAGTCTCGGCTGCACCATCATAGAGATGTTTGATGGAAAGCCTCCTTGGAGTGATCTTGAAGGGGTAATAACTTGAAGTATGCTTATATTTTACAATAAATTCTAGCATGTATTTGCATGACTCAAATTTTCCTAGTGTGCTTAAGCTCACTTAAAATGAAGCACTTTCCCTGTGTCATCCTTCAGTTGTGCTATCTGTGCTCCCTCCGTTACAGGCTTACGATATTTGCCCCATAGTGATCTCGGGATCCTTGACCAACCAAAATTATTGGTGCTTCTGGAAGCACCGAAGCAGTACTTGAGTCTTACATACATACCTGTTATGCTAATAGTCCTATATATATTTACATAATAGGTGAGGCCATCTGATTGCTCAAAGCCACAAGAATTGTGAAACTATCATGTCAATAACACCCACTGTTCTATACAAGAGAGGTCGAGTGTGATAAAGTTTTCATTCTCATACCTAAGGAAAACAACTGACCGCACACCTGCAGGCCCAGCAGGTCGCGTTCGAGGCCGCGCAGAAGCAGATGGCGGAGATGATGGTGATCATGCAAAGTCTTGGGCAAGCATCGGGTGTACCTGTGCAGTTTTCAACTCCTCCACCTTCTACTCCTGCAGGTACTCTTGTAAGTATGAAAGTTCACTTTCCGCTTGTGCTTTGCATGTATGTCGGCCTTCGTGCCGTTGTGGATGTCGGCGTTCGTGCCGTTGTGGATGTCGGCGTTCGTGCCGTTGTTTCTTGCAGGTTTTGAAAACCTCCCCGTGCAGGGGAGGTGCTGCCGAAATTTTCAATTGAGTCTAATCTTTTTGTATTCCTAGATTACTAGATGCAATCTCTAAGTTCCAAAACTGTTTTCCCGGATTACTCACACATGCAATCTCTGCTCCTTTGTGCAGCCTCCGTCCGCGGGTTCCAATCATCCCGGTAGTGCGTCATCGGGTGATCCCGCCTTTTCTTCACCACCGTCTCATAGGCTATCTTGATGAGGACTAGTGCTAGGTGATGTGGTTGGACTTTATTGTAATATTTGTGGTTTATGGTTCTGACTTGTGCTTGGATTTCATGAACTTATCGTAATAAACATGTGAATGATGATCAACATGTGACTTGTCGTTGTAATATATTGTGATTTGTGGTTCATAATTATGGTTGTCATATATTGTGAGAAAATGGGTTCTGTGTGATATATATATGTGATGGTTGATATATATATATATATATATATATGTATATATATGAAATGCTTGTGTCGATGGAATGCAAAAAACAAAAAACAAATAAATTTCTGCCTCTTTGCCGAGGGCAATGACCAAGGCCCTCGGCAAAGAAAGGTCCTTTGCCGAGGGCCGTCCCATTGCCCTCGGCAAAGAAAAGTCCTTTGCCGAGGGCCGTCCCATTGCCCTCGGCAAAGATTCATTAGAAAAATTCTGGAACATTTCTTTGCCGAGGGCCATGATTGAAGGCCCTCGGCAAAGACTTTTTTAAAAAAATTAAAATTTCTTTGCCGAGGGCCTGCGGGGACGCCCTCGGCAAGGATTTTTCAAAAAAAAAGAATAATTATTTGCCGAGGGCCGTCCCATTGCCCTCGGCAAAGATTTTTTGGAAAAATTCTGCAACATTTCTTTGCCGAGGGCCATGGTTGGAGGCCCTCGACAAAGATTTTTCAAAAAAAAAGGAATAATTCTTTGCTGAGGGCCCCCGGAGACGGCCCTCGGCAAAGACTCCGTCCCAGGCGCCTGCGCCGTGACGGCTGCTTTTCTTTGCCGAGTGCCGGTCCAGCCCTCGACAAAGGCTTTGCCGAGTGCCCGATAAAGAGCCCTCGGCAAAGACCCTCTTCGCCGACTCAAAATTCCCCGAGAGCTCTTTGCCGAGGGCCGCCCTCGGCAAAGCCTTTGCCGAGGGTTAATGGGCCTTTGCAAAGAGGCCGTCTCCAGTAGTGGGGTCAGTAGAATATTGATAATCTTTTGAACTTAAAGAATGGTTTTGCACTAGGATGCTTTAAGCGTTTGGTTAACTCCTATTTGTATGGCTTCTCAGACAGGTTTAAGCCATTCCCTCTGTCTTGTATATTAGCATTCCTGAGATTTTTAGCACAGATTAAGCATGCAGGGAAAAACTTCGATGCTCTTCTCTAAAGCGCTTGAGCCTTGGGAGACAATTTAATGAGTGCTGTTTTGAGCTTGTGACCGCGAGGTGGAATATTAGGAATGCTTAAAATACATACATATCTCTAGACTCTACATATCTCTAATAGTACACAGTTTTTAAACACCATAGATACATGGCCTGAGGGACTACATTTCAAGTTGAACTCATGAGTCAGCCCTCTAGGTTCATGAGCTTAGGGCTCTAGAAACTTTTTAGGTAAGCTTAGCCAAGTCTCTTGCTGATGGGGATTAAGCAGATGGCTTAACTGAAAATAAGATGTCTTTGGTATCGATTTAAACTTATTTGCTGTTAAGATTGGGCTTTAACTAGTACAAATAGACCATTGCTACGCATTGCACACGTTGATATGTAAACTTTGGCAATCAATAGCTGCCCACACATGATATAGATATTATCACTACGGAGAAAAACACAATTTGATTTTTTGATCGGGTGCGGGTGTGATTCTTCTGTCTGGACCACATTCTGTACTCTGATTTGATGGCAGCAATGCAAGCATGGTACCTGGTCTTTGTGATCTCGTACTGTTATAGAATAATAGGTAATAAGGTAAAAGACCACAAATCACAAATCCTTTGAAAAACTAGCCCAAGCCGTGGAACCGGCATGTAATTGGACCGCTTCTACCTTTTTATGGAATTACACATAGCTCTCCTGCGTGTTCGAGAAAAAAGGTAATAAGTAATTAAGTTTCCTGATCACTTCCACAGGCACCAGGGGAGGCTGAAGCACAGTGTGCAGCACTTTGTGAAAATCACCAGGTATACCAAGTTAATTCCTGTATCTTAGCATAATTTTATTTTTATTTCATTCTGAGTTGTGAATGCCAGGTTTATGCTGTAGCTTCAGAGGACATGGACTCACTGACTTTTGGTGCCCGAAGGTTTCTTCGTCACTTAATTGACCTTGGTTATAAGAAATCTCCTGTGACAGAATTTGATGTGTCAAAGGTATCATCACATATTTTCTTTATCTTCTTTTATCCTTTAGTGTCTTAGCCATTCTTTATGATTTTCCAGGTTTTGGAAGAACTTGGACTCACGATGGATCAGTTCATTGTCTTAGCATTGTTGTTTAGCTGTTAACATCTTTAGCTATCTAGGCAGCATGATAGCATTTTATGGTCAGTCGGACCAATACTCATGTTGTAGAGTTCCTCATCTAACAAGTAAGCATTAAGTAATATGTTCATTGTAGTTGGACCAAGACTCATGTTGCAGAGATTTGAGTTTCAGTAGAATCGCAGAAGAAGATAAGTCATGATGGAGTTGTGCATGAAAAATATATGTTCTGGTCGAATTTGAATTGTAAATTTGAAATTTTTTTGACGGAAAAATATATATTAGGGGCGGTTGGTACTGTAGCCGTCCCTACAAATCGATTTGTAGAGGCGGCTGGTGTTATCAGCCGCCCCTACAAATCGATTGTTACCAGCCGCCCCTACAAATCGATTTGTAGGGGCGGCTGATAACACCAGCCGGCTCTACAAATCGATTTGTAAGGACGGTCTGGGAACCGTCCCTACAAATACATGATTTGTAGAGACGGTATGATAGGAGCGGCTGACTGAGCCGCCTCTACAAACGATCTTTAGCCGCCCCTATAAATGATTATTGTAGTAGTGGAAATTTGCAACGACGACTGTTGATGGCACGATGAACTGATGATCACGCATTCATGTTCAGAACAGGGCCCAGTGCATGATACACATGCATGTATGTTTCACAAGTTTCAGAAAGAGGCCCAATGATTGGAGGGTTCCAAACTAGCTAGCGCCAGCGCACACCGTACCTACCGATCGGCGGACGTAATGCATGCAGTACGCACGGCGTCAACGGGTGGCACGCGGCCACGTACGCGCGGGCGAACCGCGAGCCGACGCGCGCGCACGGCTGGGCTGGCTCTCGGAGGGTCGTCAGCGCGCGACGCCGGCCGGCCGGCCGGCCGGGAACGGGAAGAAGCAGCCAACGACGTACGCGTGCACCGCATGCATGCGTTGATCGTGCGTGCCTGCGCACGGCACGGCACGGCAGCGTCATTATCTAAAAAGAATATATTGGCGCGCGCCGGCGGCGGCACCGACGACACGCCAGCGTTGCATGCCAGTCGGTTCGGCTGCTGATTCTGGTCAGATCACCATCTATCAGTTGGTTAGTAGTACTCCTATGTGCATGCATGTTTTGATTCCTCAACGGAAATCTCACTGGAGTATACCTATCTTACCCGTACGTGTTGACCGAATAAATAATAAATTTAATTAACCATGGATGATACTCGCCCAATCGACAAGTGATGATGGTATTATAGCTGTAGTAGCCTGTCGTAGGATCGGTCGTACTGAACTCAACTGATCCCCGATCGATCAATAATAGTAAGTAATCTATCGAGTTTTGATGTAGACGTTGCAGCATACAACTAGCTACGCAGGACCAAAATTTAAGCCATTCGTATAATACGCATGCTAGCTCTATACTCTAGCCGACCAAATGTGCATGCTTTAACAAACGAAGGAGATGTATTTGTAATGTAGTGTACGTAGTAGTAGTCGTCGTCGTATGCGACAGAGGCCTCGTTCGGTTTGCTGAATCTGGGTTGAAATTGGCTAAAAAAACACTGTTCTAACTGAAATGTTGTGAGAGAAAAACACAGTCCCAACTAAAAAAAAAAGAAGCCGAAGCCAAACGGGGCCAGAGAGATATGCTAGTACAACGACAGCCGATCTCTCTCTCTCGAGTGAGATGAGATGGATGATAATAATGCACGCACGCGTACATGTCACCCCTGCCGCCCCTGCGCCCCACCGCAACGACATCAACGTACTTTCTTCCCCCCACAGTCAGTCCCACGCCCAACCGCCGCCGGGCCGACGGTTGAGACGCCCCGCGCGCGCGCCCGCCCGGCTGGTTCGTGTGCGCGCGTGCAAATATGTAACTCCATATAGCGCCTAGGTTCCGCGCGCTGAGAACGCTCCGGTTACTGTTTACATACTGTTCACGAATCCTGTGCAGCCACGTGTCGTAGTGCGTGTCTTCGTTCAGCTACGGTTCGAGGCGCCGCCCCGTGGTTCGTCCGTGTCCCAGCCTGCGTCTATGAATCTCAAGAAAAAAAAAACACAACGCCTCGCCGCCTCCGCCTAGCTCCCATTCCATCTTCTTCGTGGTTCGTCCGTGTCCCAGCCTGCGTCTATGAATCTCAAGAAAAAAAAAAACACAACGCCTCGCCGCCTCCGCCTAGCTCCCATTCCATCTTCTTCGTCTCCTCCGGCCGCCGCGAGCCCGGCTCCCGGCTCCCGTCCGCCGCGCGCGCTGATGCCGCCTGCCACCCGCCGCCACCGCTTCGTCTCCACCTCCTCTCCCTCTCACCCCGGCCGCAGCGCTCGCGGTGCCGCGCCCGGCCGCTACACATCGATGCCCCAGAAAAAACTGCCTAGGAGCCTCGCTGCCTCCGCCTCCTCTTCGTCCTCCTCTGCAGTCGCGGCGCGCGTGGATGCGGCGCCTGGCCGCCTCGCCGCGGTCGCAATGACTTCATCCTCTTCCTCTCCCCTGGTGCCAGCAAGCGCGCGGCAGCTACGCGGGCGGGGCGCTTCGTCGCATCTTCCTCTCGCCCAGCGGCGACGCGCACGGTGCCTCCTCCTTCCAATCAGTCGTCACTGCCAGCAAGACAAGGACAGTGGTGGCGATGGCCGCGCGAGATGTGGCACCAGCGGCGCGAGATGCGGTCACGGCGGCGCACAAAAAGTAGATGCGATTAAGGTACCCTCGCCTCCTCCAGTTCAGCCCACGGTATCCCTCCCTAACTCTTTGCCTTACTCCTCCGACAGAGTCGATGGAGTTAGCGGCGAGCTCGCTGTCCTCCTTTTTCCTCGGTGGCTCCGTCGATCCTATCCTCTCCATACAGATGGACTTGGTGCCTGCTTGCCCACCTCGCAGTAATGCATCGTTGCCTTCCTCCCTCTCCTCCAGGGACTATTTGGATCGTAGAGCGTGGCCAAGGCTGCATCAGGCTTGGTAAGATAATCCTCTTGACCTCTCTCTCAGGCTCATCCACCCCCTCCTAATTTATTTCGTGATTGGTTTTTTCATTCAGTTTCTTACATGCTTTTTTTATTCACCAAAACTTCCAAACACATGGCAATATTTGATTCATCGTATCTGTTGCTGCTCCACAGAAGGGAGTTCCAATTTCATGGTAGTTGTGTAGTGCTTCAACGATGCCATGTGCTCTCCTTCCATTCTTTCATTTTTCCTCCTCAAATTAATTAGCTTCTTGGTGCTTTCCATCTGGTATGGTCCAAGGCTGGAGTGATGTTTCTTTTTCTTTGTTTCAGCACAAATTAGGATGGCAACAACTGTTCTTCCTGGATATGCCACATTGGCTATTAAAATCCCATGGTATGGTAGTCCTTATGATTGGCAATTTTCGCAATATTCTTCCATACCTCAATTACAACTGATGATAGGCAAAACTGATGCAGCTACATATACATTCATTGCCAAAATTAAGAAAAAAAAAGATTCAAGCACATTCTTTATTGTTTTATTTAGCCAAAACAGATACATCAGCTAGTGACATTAGTCATAGAACCTGGAGCACAACAGCAGGGCTGTGCTTTTTTTCTAATTAAACCAATACAATCTGCAGGTATCAAACTTTGTTCTTGCCGCTAATCTGATGCCAACACTGCCAGTGGAGCCTCAAGTAGTCAAACTGGCTCTCTTTGCTCTAAAAGGAACAGAAATTTACCTGCTCCAGTCAAACTCTCATCTGTGTCGATGGTGCTCTCTGGATCATCGGAAAGGGTCCACATTACACATCATGTCGAAGGTACTGCAGTTGTCCCATAAATCTGCTACACTGCAGTTGTCCCATGAATCTGCTAAACAAGATTAATCATCTTTTGCTACATATCACAATTCTTGTGCCTGTTATTACATATGTAGTTTTATTCCTACCTGCCTAGCCCCACGGATTTTGCTTATGTAATTTTATGTTTACCAGCCCAGCCCGCCAGATGCAACATCCACCTTTACTGATAGCTGAACAAGGAGATCTTCAACGCAACACACAGGAGATGGTCATGTTTAGCCTGCAGCTGCACCAATCATCCTTAAACCTGTAATGTTAATACTTCACATCTATTCTATTGATCTATTGGCATCTCAGAGGTCAATTGCATATATTTACTAAACGCCTATAGCTGAACAAGGAGATTTTCAACACAACACACAGGAGATGGTCATGTTTAGCCTGCAGCTGCACCAATCATCCTTGAACCTATAATGTTAATACTTCACATCTATTCTATTGATCTATTGGCATCTCAGAGGTCAATTGCATATGTTTACTAAACGCCTATTACTTGATAGCACAAATCGATCTTCTATCACACTACCATCTACCAACATAGATGCTTCATGTATGTCAGTTGATGTTATTTCTCTTATTGAGCTTGAGTAATTGAACCTGAGGCTGAGCTAGCTTACTAGGTTGAGACTGAAACTGCTTTGTCTCCATTGGTATCTGCAACAAGTTCTTTCAAAAATATAATGCTGCATCATCTTGATTATAAGATATGGGGTTTACATACTATTTAGATACTGTTTCTTTTGGTTGTGTTTTTGGCTAACATGCTAGCACTTTATATGGCAGTATCTAAATTCTACCATTCGATGGTATATGATTATTATAGGTTCAGCCTATACTTTTTCAAGCAAAAGCATACTATCGATTGGCAGTAGCCGAACCTTGATATCAGCTGCTTAAAGAAGTACCTAGACTACTGCCATTTACGACATAAAAATATGTTCATATTATTAGTCAGACATGGTTTAGGCCTTTGGGCAACCAAATAACCTGACACTAGGACAATGGCTAGGGTCCAAACAATCCTCATCTTCACTGAGCTGCTGTGCAGCGTATTTTCTCAAAGAACTCCCCACCAGCACCCTATCCCTTGACAGCAGTGAAATGTGTGGTGTTAAAACAAACGTGTTAATGATTGATTCACATAACAAAGTATGAGCTTTGCTGCAATCTGGTCTTGAGATAGTAAATCGTTCATTCTTTTTCAGCGATTCGGCAAGCTAGAGTCATACTTTCGGATAAACTACGGATGCCTCTAAAGCTACTCTGGTGACTAGGAGTCTAGAACACCAGTTCAGAGATACCTTTGCACAGATACTCCCTGATACCTATCAGCTGGGACCACGAGGGACATGGGTTCATCAACTATGGTTAGGTATGTTATTTTTTTTTTGAGATCGAGCAATGGAACCATTCCAATATCTATTGGCTATTATTTTCTTATTATAGTGTTCATATCTTTGTCATGTTAATTGGTACCATTTTGCCTTCTATGGTACATACTGGCATATTTGTAGTTCCTATTTTATGTATGTACCTTTATTGATTGGTTTTCTCATAGATCTTATACTGCTTTGATAATTGTTGGTGGGCCTGTGTTGATGCCATGTTTGTTTTTGCTTTCCTCTTGGTTGACTCATTTTTCTGTTCTGAATTACATTTTTTCCTTCCATGGCCGAAGACCTTCAATGAGATAATCTCAAAACTCTGGGATCCACCTGAGTCCTTGCTTAGTCTCATGAATTCCTTTTGTTTATACTCAAATGTAGTTTGATATCATTTCCTAAAGTTTGAAGTCTGCATGTGGTGCATGCTTCAGATCAGAACAAAATGTTTTGTTACCATGGCGGCAATCATTCATCCTTTGCGATAAACAATTTTTGTGATATGAATTTTTCATTCATACTACTCTTGCTAATTTAGGGATACTGGAATCATCTTTTCATCTATGTAGGAAAAAATAATCGTTGCTCCTATGGTGTTTGCAGGGTGCATGGAGGTGGCCGGCATGCACATGGACTCCAAAGCATAGTTGCATACTGTAAAGTAGAAGTAGAATATGGTTTCTATTTTTTTTATGTATCTATCAGACATCTTTGTTTTTGAAAAAAATACATACATGACACTAAAGCATCCAATTTGTTATTAACAAAGCACACGCTGTATTTTCTTTCCTATGATCAATTGCTATACACAATACTGGCCGACCTAAGTTCAATACTTTCAGTTCAGTCCAAATATATTGTGATCACAACTGCAGTCCTACGGGCGCGGCGAAGCGCGCCTCCCGACCTAGTGCATTACAACCCTGAAGCGTGTTTCACTACGGAAAAGCGTCATGGGTATTAATCAGCCTGTTCAGTCGGCTGGTTCGTATCGTTGCTGATTCGTGAAGACGTACTACTGGCTGGTTTGTGTGAGAGAAAAATACTGTTCTGGCTGAGCGACAGCCAAACGAACAAGCCGAATATTATCTAGAACAGAGTAGTATATATAGTAGATATTCAGCCCATTCAGCTGGTGTGTACTAGTTTGTTCCGGCTGGTTTTAGCTGATTCAAAAGTGTTTTGTGAGAAAGAATAAGCTAAAACAAGCTGACACAGGCCGAGCCGAACACGCTGATTGATCACGTTGATCATAGATCAAGCAAGCTGCTAGCAGCTGGCACAGATTTGTTTAGAAACTTGTAGTTTCAATGTTCTGATCTAATCTTATATATATATATATATATATATATATATATATATATATATATATATATATATATATATATATATATATATATATATATATATATATAGGAGTAGTTACTCTAATAATCAATAAATCACGTTGTGTATGTATACATACTCATTTATCAATTTAAGTATTGTTGACATACTAATATTAAGATATTCCAGATCTTTACTCTGTGAATTTTTTTTTCAAAAGAACACATATTTTTTAATATATTATATAATATTATGATAGTAGCATATAAAATAAGTATAACCATATACTCTAAGTATACATACATACTTGTCATACATAATACTTTAGATGGTCTAGTACGATGATATACTCCATCTACTACACTTCGTCGGGCCATATACGCCCTAAATATAGAGATATACATATGGTTGGGAGTAGAAAATAATTTATATATATATATATATATATATATATATATATATATATATATATATATATATATATATATATATATATATTCTGTATGTAGATGTACGATGAATTAGTGAATTGATGCTAGCATGCATCTTATCACCATAGCTAATATGCAAAAGCTTGCAGCTACTCGTACGGACGCGATGCTAGCATGCATCTTATCACCGTAGCTAATATGCAAAAGCTTGCAGCTACTCGTACAGACTTACCCCAGGTTGCCTCAGCCTTGCAGCTGATGTAGTGGATGACCGCCTCTGGTCTGTTTGCTCTGTGTGCGGCGTGCCGTAGGCCCGTAGTAGAAACTACTCCGCCGGCTCGCAGCTGTGCAGTAGAGCAGTAGCAGCACGTTCGGTTCGCTGATTCGTTTATGTGAGAAAAAAATACTGCTAACTGATTTATGTAAATAGTGTTTATACGAAAGGGCTGGCCTGTCCAGCCAGCTAACCAGCACCAGCCGAACAAGCCGTAGATCATGGCCTGCAGCTGTGCCACCGCAGGCTAGGCCTGCATGGGCTAGGCCAAGCAGGCCCATTGACTAGAGAGAAACGAAGTGCAGTCCTCAGAAAACTTAGGAATCTCCGGAAGCAAACTGTGCGCAGGTATTTTTTTTTCTGAAAAAAGCCTACATTAATAATGTACATACTATTTTGTACATGTAATATGAACAATATAAGATTCACCAGATTTGCATATATAATAAGATTCTTTAAAGAAAAGAGAAAGAAATTCTCCAATCATACTTGAAAGGGGATCGAGACGCCTAAGAGGAGAGGTGAATTAGGCACTTAAAACTTCTGACTCAAAACTATGGCCTCTTTTTCTATCCTTAGCAAAACCTACGCAAAGAGATGAACTATCTAAATGTGCAACTACGGTTTTGATAGTGTGTTGCTATCTCTACCATAAAAGGAGTTATACAAACAATGTAAATACGGAAGCTAAAGAGTAAGGTAGAGATATGTAAACTCCTGTCAACGACTCCGGTATTTTTACCGAGATATCGAGAAGCGCGCAAGCTTCCCCTAGTCCTCGTTGGAGCCCCTCGCAAGGAATCCATCGCAAGGGCCAAGCTCCCGATCGGGTAACTCCGTGGATAACCCCGGGCCTTCCCCGCACAAGTGGATCTCCAGTGTGCCTTTCGACAAGCCTCTCCCGGACCGTTCCCCGTTGTCTTCACTATCAAGGTTCCGACCGAACCACCGTGGGTCTTGTTTCCTTTGGTACACGGTGGCAGCCACACCACAAACGCGGTTAGTGTGATTTCGCAAGACTACAAGCCCCTCCGATATACAACAATGGTGTGCGCAACCACCGAGTGGTAAGAGGTGTGCAAACCTCACTAAACACTAGGCCTAAACCTAGAGCAAGCGTATAAGCGGTGGTCTAATCAACATAAGCACATCGCAAAGCACCTACGCTAATCACCTAATAAATCACTAAGCACTATGCAAGTAGAGATCACTAAAATGGTGTATCAACACCTTTGGTATGTTTTCTCAACTCTCCACTTCTCAAATGGTCGGTTGGGGGTCTATTTTTAAGCCCCACTGAGAAAGTAGCTGTTGGGGACGAAACCCAGCTTTCTGCTACTCACCGGACGCTGATCACGTCCTGACCGGACACGTCTAGTCGTCCTGACCGTTGAGCGCGCGCGCTGATCGGACTCTGGGCTGAGTCCGGTCATCATCGACCAGATGCGTCCGGTCGCGATGGCGCCGCTCTAGAGTCTCTCTGAAAACGATCGGACACTGCACTTTGTGCGTCCGGTCACGCTGATAACACTGCCGTGACGATGAATGGTGTCGCCGGTGCGTCCGGTCACTGCTTCGCTCAACGTCTGGTCACAGCTGCCAACGCCTGTTGTTGCCTGGCACCTGATCGGACGCGTCCGGTCACTCATAGGGCCGCGTCTGGTCACCTCTGCCTAGCTCATTTCTTCGCGATCTTGCGTCCGGCTTGGTTTCAATCTTCGTGCTTGGACTTTGCTTGACCTTGTATGTCTTCTATGCATCTTCACATGTCTTTCTTGAGGTGTTGATCATCGGATCATCACGTCGCTTTCGTCCAAGTCACGTCTTGCACCCTATTGAACTACAAAACAATCACTTGCAAATTCATTAGTCCAATTTGGTTGTGTTGGTCATCAAACACCAAAATCCAAAGTAAATGGGCCTAGGGTCCATTTTCCTTATAATCTTCCCCTTTTTGGTGATTGATGACAACACGACCAAAACAAGCAAATAATAAAAAATTGGAATTTAAAATCTATTTACTTGCTATGATGCAATGCAAAGGGCAAAGTTATATGATGCTAAAAGATACCACATGTAAACATGTTTGGAAACTTATCTTGCCCTTGCAAATGTCCCCACGTGGCATTATGGATTTAACCCTCCCCCTAACTCCACAATCCACTATCTTTCCTTTCTTGGACCATTACCACTTGTAAATTATTACCATTACCACTTGTAGATTATTATGATCGGGGTTGCTTTTGGTCCTACAAATTCTCCCCATTTGAAATCAAACACCAAAAAGGAAGACATTAGTAGCACAAGGGAGGGTCAAACTTTGTGATCCTTTGTATGTAGAGTGGAATAAGTCACAAAATTTGACTCTCACATTACATAGACTAAGCTCCCCCTAAATATATGCATACATATGATGGAGAATGTAGTTTATGCATAATTGGCAAATTAATGCTCAAGTGAGTTTAATCTATATAATGCATGGAGAAATCATATAAATACCAAAGTGAAATCAACATGATGATATCGGTTTAGAAATACCACATGTGGAAACCAATTTGATTTATACCACTTGCAATAGGTGATGGATATTTGAAGTATGATGCTTAACTCCGGGGAGTCCATTTTCCTTGCAATGAGACTACTACACACATGATAAGCTTCAAAAGGTGTTAGTCTCAAAGCATCCAACTTGTAGAGTAACCTCCCCCTAAATTTGAGCACACAAGTATGGAATACTTGTAGGAGACATGCACATTGATTTTATAATAAAAAATACCACTTAAAAGATGACATCACATGAATATGAGAATCATTTTCGAAAGTAATATTCGGGAGAAATTATCTATAATTTGAATTTTGGCACATATTAGATGAACAATTGTAAAACAAGCTATGTGCCATGCTCCTAAACAATTTAAATCATGTAGTTTTGCTCCAAGTGTTAAGAGTGAAACCGAGCAAGCCTACCATATGATTTACCTAGTGTATGCATGACAAAGGATTTAAGCATGCAAATGCAAACATAGGCATGAAAAGAAACTAGATGCTAATTAAAATTACCAGAATTTAAATCTAGTTACCTAACATGGGGAGGGGAATTTGGGTTCATAGTATTCACTAACCCACTTGACAATTGACATGATCCAATGTGATGCACCCCATAAAATGCATCCATACTTTGCCAAGTCTCCAAATTCCCCGAAGTCCATCGGACTTCTCACTTCCCTTTCAGGATCCAAACCTTCTTGATGCTCTTCATGTTGGAAATGATCTCCTTTGGCACCCAAATGCATTTGGCCCTATTGTTGGCTTGCTTGTTCACCTTGATGGCCACCACCTTGTCATTTTTCTTCTTCTTCAAGAGATAAGGTGTGGAGGCCTTTTTGTCCATCTTGTTGGTGTATATGTTGGAGAGCTTGCTTGTTTTCTTTTTGTTTTTCTCTTCCTTCTCCTCTCCCATTCTTCACCTTGCACTCATAGGACTTGTGGCCTTCCTTGTGGCATACGTAGCAAACCACGGTTTGTCCTTCATCAAGCTTTTTCACTCCCTTGACGGTGTTATCTTCATGAAGTTGGGCTTGCTCTGTCTTTCCTTTCACTTGAGTCAAGTCCTTGGTGAGGCGAGCCACTTCTTGCTTGAGTTGCTCATTCTCCTTTACAATCTCTTGTGTGTATGTTTCTACATCAATTTTCCCAACATAAACTTGGTTGCACAAGGATGGGTCTAAACATAAATTATTACAAGAAGTGGAGGCATTCTTTTTAGGCATGTCAAAAATAGAACCTTCCTTTTGAGGTGCCTTGGTGGGGGTAGTACCGACGGCTTTAAGATTAGCAACTTTATTAGTTAGCTCATCATAATGTTTGCACATAGTTTCCATTTTAGCAAGCAAACTTTTATAAGCATATTGTGAGCTAGCTAACTTTTTCTTTAATTTTTCATTTTTCTTTACAAGTTGCTCATCATTGATTGTGCAATTATTTGTGTTTGCCCTAGTCTCAAGTTGCTCAATTGTAGTAGATAGCTCCATATTAAGATTGGCAAAAGTTTCATATTGTTCAAGCAAAGTAGCATAAGCTTGTTGTGAGCTATCTAGTTTTTCTTTTAATTTTTCAAGCTTCTTTTGTTGACTAGTGCAAACTTTAGCAAAGTTAAGATTTTCTTGCACAATTTCATCATAAGAAGGTAGCTCATCATCACTATCATTGTCACTATCACTAGGGATAGGCTTTTTGTTACCTCATGCCATAAGGCACACACGTGAGGTGCTTGATGATGAGTGCTTGTGCCCTCGCCTCTTGTGATGGTCTTCTTCTTCGCTTGAAGAATCATTCCATGACCTTATTGATGTGAGGGCTTTGTCCTTGTATGCCTTCTTCTTTGTCTTGGGTGTGGGCTTGTTTGGACAAACTTCCACAAAGTGCCCCAACTCGCCGCATCCATTGCATCCTTTCTTTTTTTGCTCATTTCTTTGATTGGTGAAGATGAAATCTTGAATTTGGATAGACACACCCTTGACATTGAGCCTTTGGATCATCTTCTCCACCTTATTGATAAATTTGATTGATTCCTCATCAAGATCGGAGGTAGAGGAGGAAGATTGATCATCATCACTTGAATCATCATCCTCATCCTCATCTTCTTCATCATCTTCACTTGAGGAGCTTAAGCTTGAGCTTGTCTCAACTTGCTGGCCCTTCATCTTCTTTTTCACACTACATGCGAGAGCTTTGCCTTTGCTTGATGAAGAGGCTTCTTCTTGACCCATCTTGCGTGACATTTCAAATACCACTATCTTGCCAATGACTATGGCCGGGGTCATAGTGCTCAAGTCCTCCATGTTGTGAAGGATGGTGATGATGCTTGCATATTTCTTTTGTGGTAGCACGGAGATGATCTTGCTCACGATGTCCGCATCATCTAGCTTCGTTAATCCTATTGAATGGAGCTCATTGATAATTAGATTCAAACGAGAATACATATCACGAATAAACTCATCATCATTTATTTCAAAGGAATCATAATTTGGTTTAGCTAGACAATGTTTTTGCTCATGGATATTAGTTGTGCCGTCATGAAGCTCTTGGAGTTTTAACCAAATTTCATGTGCCGTATTTAAAGTGAACACTTGGTTAAACACATCCATGCTAAAAGATTCAAACAAGCAACTTTTAGCTCTAGCATTGAAATGAATTTCTTTTTCTTCACTCTTTGTGGGTTTATCAGGATTCTTAATGGATTTTATTCCGTCACGAGTGACTCTCCAAACACCCAAATCTACTGCCTCAAGGTGGCAAGCCATTCTAGTTTTATAGTAGAAGTTAGTGCCGTCAAAGTGCAAAGGCCTAGAGATATCCATCCCAACCACTCTAAATAGCGTCGGCTCAACGGCGGTGAAGCCAAAAGGTCCAAATTGAGCCAACCGGCTCTAATACCAATTGAAAGGTGACCGTGACGCCTAAGAAGGGGGTGAATTAGGCAACTTAAAACTTCTTACTCAAAACTATGGCCTCTTTTTCTATCCTTAGCCAAACATATGCAAAGAGATGAACTATCTAAATATGCAACTACGGTTTTGCTAGTGTGTTGCTATCTCTACCATAAAAGGAGTTATGCAAACAACGTAAATGCGGATGCTAAAGAGTAAGGTAGAGATATGCAAACTTCCATCGACGACTCTGGTATTTTTACCAAGGTATCGAGAAGCGCGCAAACTTCCCCCTAGTCCTCGTTGGAGCCCCTCGCAAGGAATCCCTCGCAAGGGCCAAGCTCCCGCTCGGGTAACTCCATGGATAGCCTCGGGCCTTTCCCACGCGCAAGTGGGTCTCTGATGTGCCTTCCGGCAAGCCTCTCCCAGACCGCTCCCCGCCGTCTTCACTATCAAACTTCTGGCCAAACCGCCGCGGGCCTTGTTCCCTTCGGTACATGGTGGCAGCCACACCACAAACACAGTTGGTGTGATCTCGCAAGACTACAAGCCCCTCCGATGTACAACAATGATGCGCGCAAGCACCGAGTGGTAAGAGGTGCGCAAGCCTCACTAAACACTAGGCCTAAACCTAGAGCTAGTGCATAAGCGGTGGTCTAATCAACCTAAGCACTTCGCAAAGCACTTACGCTAATCACCTAATAAATCACTAAGCACTATGCAAGTAGAGATCACTAAAATGGTGTATCAACACCCTTGGTATGTTTCCTCAACTCTCCACATCTCAAATGGCCGGTTGGGGGGTCTATTTATAAGCCCCACTGAGAAAGTAGCCATTGGGGACGAAACCTAGCTTTCTGCTACTGATAGGACGCTGATCACGTCCTGACCGGGCGTGTTCGGTCGTCCTGACCGTTGAGCGCGCGCACTGATCGAACTCTGGGCTGAGTCCAGTCATCATCGACTGAACATGTCCGGTCACGCTGGCGCCGCTCTGGAACCTCTCTAGAAACAATTGGACGCTGTACTTCGTGCGTCCGGTCATCTAGTTTGCTGCGTCCGATCACGCTGAAAACACTGTCGTGACGATGAACAGTGCCCCAGTGCGTCCGGTCACTGCTTCGCTCAGCGTCCTGTCACAGCTGTCGATGCCTGCTATTGCCTGACACCTGATCGGACTCGTCCAGTCACTCATAGGGCCACGTCCGGTCACCTCTGCTGAGCTCGTTTCTTCGTGATCTTTCGTCGGGCTTGGTTCCAATCTTCGTGCTTGGACTTTGCTTGACCTTGTATGTCTTCTATGCATCTTCACATGTCTTTCTTGAGGTGTTGATCATCGGATCATCATGTCGCCTTCGTCCCAGTCATGTCTTGCACCCTATTGAACTATAAAACAATCTCTTGCAAATTCATTAGGCCAATTTGGTTGTGTTGGTTATCAAACACCAAAATCAAAGTAAATAAGCCTAGGGTTCATTTTCCTTACAATACTTTTGCATGCGCATCTATTGTTTTATATGCAATGTGTTCATATGCTTATACTCTTTTGAATGCGTTATCATCACATGTTATGAATTATATACCATGTAATTGTAAGAATGAAATCTTGAATGATTCTAGAAACATGGTATAAGATATGTGGGCTCTCTAAATCTTGCAGACCTTAGACTTATCATCTTTGAGAGGCTCATATTTGTTATTCCTAGCATAATGATTTTTTAGATGTACGAATGCTTGGTATTAATTCTAAAAATTTGCATATACCATAATCCCGAAAAATGCTAGGATGCTTCTAAGAATATTTTGTATAACCATCCACTATCTTTTTGCACCTTGCTACTTGTTTACACGCAGTAAACCTATACACACATGATGATTCCTGTTATAATGATATACCGTATATGCATACCTTCGTGAAGAAGGAATATCCTGGACTTTCCTGAATGATTGAATTATATAGCATGGTCATTGTTAAATCCTAGTAGGATATTCTACTACCACTGAAGTGGAGTAGACTCAGGCACTATAGTTCCTAGTATTACTCTCAAGAATGAGTATATGGCCATAATAAATCTCAAAAGGTCTTGTGGGACTCACTGCATGAGAAATTTTAGAAGATGCCCCATGTTATGATTGCATATTGTCAGAAATATTGAAAATCGAATTTTCAAGTTTACATGACCATATGAGATATATACGCTGCTTTATAAACAAATACAATGGCCCGAAGCTTTGTAGTAAATGTCATAGAAGACAAGATGGTAAGTAAGATTTTATTTTATCGATGAATATTCTTGAAGAAATGTCTCTTGCATATAGAATATCAAAAAGCAATGTAATACATGAAGTATTTAAATTTATTATCAGAAATTACTCATAGAAGTTGAGTTTGATTTTCTAGACAGCTCTATGAACCAGGATATATGACTTACATATGTTGCACTCCTAGAAGGATCATGATGACATATCACCACTATGAAATAAAGCATGCATGAAGCTGCTAAATGTCAGGCATAGAAGCTATGACATGTAAGAATGGGTAATGAATTTTATGGTTTCTCTAGAAGAACTTAAACCATGTGCTTACATACTTGTATTGTTTTTAAACTTATACTATATAGAAGCATTAGTATAGTAGCGGTGGTGCATTAAGTTTTAATTCCTGTTGAATTAAGTGGTTAATGGTTAATTTATTAGCTTGAAGACTAATATGAAACATTTAGTATTCTTAGTTGCAATTCTTACTTGAAGTAATATCTGTTAATTTCTCATGGAATAAATTAGATTTATATGTTTCACATATAAATAATTGCCTATTTTTTCCTATCTAAATAAGGTTTTGCATTAATTTTATCCACTAAGAAGCCTTAATTAACCATGAAGGTTATAGTTCTTTGTACACTACTACCATGTAGGTAGAAGAGAAAAACGTTTTCTAGAAGCATATGAATAATTGGACTATACTAGCATATTAACTGATCTTAGAAAGATCAATTTAGTCAAGAAATAGTATAATCCATAAAATAAGTATTGAATACTTCAACCTAGAAACTAGAAGTTTAAGTCCTACCCTGAATATGTTGTCGTACACTGAATAGTGCACTTGATTTGTGAATTTCATGCCAGAACCAATGAACGCTAGAAGTATGATTGGATTCTATGGAACATTAGAAATGATTATTTATAGATGATGCATGTAGCATATTACTACTTGAAGTAACTATGGCATGAAAAGAGGGAGGAATTTTGGGTAAAGGCATAAGAAAATGTGGGTAATCTATCTTTAAGTGTATGTATCAAGACTTGAAGTTCTAGCTATGTTCCTTCCAGCCGAGTTAACTTTCTCTACATTGCACTAATTGCAAGTAAGCTTGTAGATTTGTATTTTGTTGTTATCTATTACGTTGGAATGAATACCAACATTCCACATGCATGTATATCACTATGTTGTTCTCTCATTGATCTGCAACTATCTCCTCTCTTGCATGAATATTAGCATAACAGCTATAGTTGTAGCTAGTAGCTACCTTTGCACTTCCTCATAATTAAATTAGCTAGCTAGCACACTATGTCTATATAGTTCTGGGTGAACTAAGGAATAATTTGCTCTCAATGCATCGTATGCATATTGGTCTAGGGCCAAGCAGCCTAAGATCAGGAGGAGTGAGTTAATATAAAATTTTGCTCAATGGAGACTAACCCAATTGATGGGATAAATAATTGTGGAATTAAGATGGTGGATAATACACTTATGATGACTTGGGATTTTTTAAGAAAAGGTATTTGGAGAATTTTGCATTAATGGCAATTAGAAATTCTGGAAAAAATTCCATGTGAATCTGAATGTTGCATATTTTATGTATTTGAAGTATATGGTCCATTTTTATGTGTGAGTACTTGGATTAATTATTTGGGCTAAACAATAAAGAAGCTAGACAATAAAATATTTATCTAAACTATGATATGTGTAAATCAGGGGGAGAACACCCCAGAGTTTATAGGAATGGCAAACATTCTTTGTTGCACTTTATGTATTCTAGCTCACTGCATATAATGTATCATAACCCCTGTATTTAAATATGTGTGTGAAGATTTTCCATAAAATTTTATCATAGCATACATGAATGGGCCTCCGCTTATAGTCGGAGATACATAAATTTGAATTATTTTAAGCCCATTATAGGGGATATCTTTTGAAGTATGCTATTAAAGATCTAATATTGGCATTAGGAGGAGAGAAAGCCTATTTTGAATACCAAATATTATTTCCACGGAAGAAAAATGATCTTTAGAGTAAAATATTCCTTGAAGCTTGAAGCAGGAATAATATCACGCACTAAATCAAACAATAGTTTGATTAATGCTCTTGTGAAGCATGAAACAGAGCAGATGCCAGATATTTTAGAAAAAATAAGAGGAGTAACTTGAAGTTATAAACCAGAAGTTGTGTTTATTAGTAGTAAACTAAATATTGTATACACTGGTAGAGAACCGAGCTTTACTCCCGGTGGGGAACCCCCTCTAGTCCCGGTTCCCCACCCGGGAGCAAGCATCCGGGACTAAAAGGGGGGTCCTTTAGTCCCGGGTCAGGAACCGGGACTAAAGGAGGACCTTTAGTCCCGGTGGGTAACACCAACCGGGACTAAAGGTGCCTCCTGACATGCCATGATGGCCGGCACCTTTAGTCCCGGTTGGTAATACGAACCGGGACTAAAGGTTTTTTTCTTTTTTCTTTTCTTTTCATTTTTTGTTTTCTTTTCAAAATAGGTTTTCGAGTCGTATTGTACGCTGCTAATTATACATTTATACTGCATATAGTATGTTTCGTTCAAGCACAATGAACGTATTAAATCACACAATTCAAGCATAGAAATATATATATATATATATATATATATATATATATATATGAATGCATGCATCATATATATATTAAATGCATGCATGCATATGTGTATTTTACATTATATTATTTCATGTGCATATATTACAAAAGATTGCATTATAGTTGTTGTGACATAACAAGTTTCCTCTCATTCTCTAGCTTGGCTTCAATGGCGGTGTTGGGTCAAGTAGAACTCGCCCTTGGAATCGATGACTGCTCATTAAAAAATCCGGCTATAGACTCTTGAATTGCTTTGATTTGGTCTTGCCAGTATGACCTTTTCCTCCAACCATTGAGTCTACTGAGTTTGAATTAAAGGAAAATAAATTAATATATGTACATATATATATATAAAGACATAGTAACACAATCAATAATAATAATTAAATGAATATATAGTGTATTTTTAACGTACTTTGAGTCTCTCTGTAGGAGTTCTTTGGGAGAGCACCTTGATAAACTTGCAAACATAGTAACCACGATGAGTTGTTCCCCTGTTCTGCCTTAGACACTACTTTCTTTACGAGAAAAAGATTTGTCATCCAATCTGGTGATCCGGTGAAAGCTATATGTTTAATTAATAAAGATGATGCGATTCAGGGGACTTACTTTCAAAGGGATTACATTCAGTGGCACTTTGCATTTTTTCATGTGTTGCTTCTCAATAAAGGTTTTCCAAACACTGCCCAATAAAAAATTTGCCACGTCATCAGATATAGTTAATCATCATGTTTGTGTGTATATATAGTTGTTAGAGATCCCGAAATTACCTCTGGATAATATCTATCATATCTTGGTAGTCTTGTTGTGGTTTTCTCATCGAGTCATAGATTATCAAGTGACTTTTCACTAGATCGATGTCCATCAATATCCAGTGATTGCTGCATGTGTTTATAGGATATAACGCCTAACACTCATTAATTAACTAGAATCAACATATGAGCCATTAAGGATATGATCGACATGATTAACACTCACTTGAAGTTATAGGGAAAGTATATCCTTCTTGTGGCGTTGGTTCACTAAGAAGTTCATGAGGTTACTCTCTGACTCAGACTTCCAATTAGTCTTTGGAGTAATTGGGTCTTTGAATACTATATGGGGATCAACAAAACCAATTTCATTGCAGCCTTCCTTTCTGAGCTCTGTCATTGTAAATCTGCATATATATAGTACTTGTTAGGATAATTTATATGCATATACACACATATGATGAGTTTAATAATAGATCGAAAGAATTATTACTTACAGGCAATAGCAGCTAATGATAACTTTGTCCAGAGAGGTCAGGTGGCATAGTTGATGAAATTCTGCAAAGTCAACATACATAACATCATCGCCACGGAACCAATGTTCGTCTCTAATTCTGACACCAACGCAGAAGTCTCCACTGGTAGACGCCTGCATGTACCACTTGTTTAGCGGTACATTTGCGTCCCCGGATCGAGATAAGGCTTGAGGGTTGTATAGACTCGGCCTAGTACAAATTTTTTCTTCCAAATATCAACCTCCGCTTGCACTCTCAATGTTTCCATCACCAAACATCTGGTAAAGGTCGAGACCAGTCTCATCAAGAAATTCACCAAGGTGATCCAAATCGACATCCGGAGGTATGTTTGCCTGATGCATTAATCCTAAATTCGAACCATATTCATTACCAACAACTAGCGGGGGGATTGATTGGTGCGCTTGTTGTCCGAGTTGGGCAATGCCTTTCCTGCCCGCTTCTTTTTCTGTGCCGCCTCAATTGACTTGGTGAGAGTGCGGTCATAGTCTGATAACGTTGATTTGGACGACTTCGAGATTCCCATTTGTTGTTCTTTGGTAAGAAGTCACATTTTTCTTAGAATATCTGGAGCTACGAAGAAAAGCACGGTTTCTCCGGGTTTCTCCTTGCTTCTTGATTCATTTTAAGTTTGTCATAGAATCTAGACATGTCTTTGTTATATGCATCAGTTCCTTCTTCCTTCTCTTGAGATATTATTTTGGGAATAGCCCTTGGTTTCACGGTGGCTTTCTTTGCAAAGGGGGCCGGTTCTTCGTTTGAGGGGCTGGCCTCTTGCTAGGCTTCTTGGTAGGCGGGGGCGGGGAGGCGTTGGAGACCTCCTTGGAGGTGTTGGCGTGAGTTGGAGACCTCCTTGGAGGTGGCGGCTGCGGCGTTGGAGACCTCCTTGGAGATGGTGTAGATGCAGCCTCGTCTTCCAACATAATGTCATCGTCTGAGCACTATGATGATCTGGCGATTGGACAATTGGATTTAGGTTGGGGAGGATCTGCTACAAAAAAGGAATGACATATTATTATGAGCGCATTGTTAATTATTTAAGTCAATACAAATTAATGATGTAGTGTTTTCATCCGCACGCGTACCTATGGTGAGGTAGTTCAGGAGGAGGTGGAGCCGACATCCCTAGAATGATGATGTGGCGCTTGCGCCATAGAATGAATGTCTTCTCCGCTTCTCCTAGAGTCTTCTCGCCATCACCTCCGAAGAATGTCAAGAGGCAAATCACTAAAACCTTTTTCACTTTATCTACCGAGATGGTAGCATATCCTTCTTAGATTATATTCCCATGAATCCTTGGTGTCTTGGTTCGGTCGATAGGATTAACAAGACCGATAGCCACCTTGATTGTAGAATTCTCCTTCGAATGTGTAGCTCACACGTTGTACAAGGTTCGATGACGTCATCCACAGGAAGCGCAGTCCTGTGTCCCCTTGATTTGATATCTCCGTGGAAGCGCAAATGCTTTTCAACCGAATGATTGGCTAATGTTGATTTACGCTCTGATGCACGCTTACTTGCACTCACCGCTATTTGCACTTGCCTTCTCGATTTCCTCCTGCATTCTCGCTTCAAGGTTTTTTTCCCTCTCACAGCTTCACGCACCGCTTCCTCCAATCTCTGGAGCCATTGCGTGCCTCTTCTTCCTTCTTTCTCTCGCGACTTACAGAAGAAGGTCTGCATCTGAGGAATCCATGCTCCCACGAGACACTTCCTTTGCCTCTAGTTCGCCACCATGTTCAATAGTCCCGATGGCGTATGTCGACTCATCCTTCTCTCTGTTGGGCCTGAGCACCACTAGCGATAGCTCTCTGAGCATAAAACAATCTTTCTGCTGCTTCTTGCGGTCTTGCGCCATAAACGCACTTCCTGTCTCTGGTCTAGTGTTCCCCATGACCGAAAAACCAATTCTTTGCACGTTCTCCCCACTCGAATGATTCTGGTCTGATACCCTTGGCAAGAAGGTCTGCTTCAATTTTGTTCCACTTCTTAATGGCAGTCGGGTAGCCACCTGATCCCAAGGTATGGTGGTATGTCTTCTGTTGGGCATTACGTTGGTTCTTTATCACCCGACTCACACCCTCTTCCGAAGTCTTGTACTATACAAACTCATCCCAATAGGGCCTCTGCTTTGAGATCGGGCCTGGGACAGTAAAATCTGGTGCTATGTTCTTCTTGACATACGTCGTGTATAGGTGTTTCTTCCAAGTCTGAAACTGGGTGGCCATCTTCTTCATTGCCCAATCCCTAACTCGCTCCTTCAATTCATCACCATCTATTATATCATCATAACCATCTGTTTAGAGCGTGAAATGTACCAAGACATCATTCCAAATTAACGCCTTGTCACGATCGGAGACAAAACTGATATGAGGAGCATTGGTCTTCTTCTTCCATTCACGGGTACTAATCGGGAGCCGGTCCCGTACAAGGTAACCACAGTGGTGCACAAATTTCATTTTATTCGGCCCCCCCGGTTCTCCTGTATCCACATTGAACTCCGAGATGATGAAGCGGCCCCCAATGGCTTTTTGGGACCTCGAACATTTTACTCTTCGTTGTAGTTGTTGATGTCGATCCGAGGGCTACAAAACATAAACATTATTTTTAATGTCATGAGCACACATAAAGACATATGATAATATATATAGCTAATAATAAAAATATATACTTGGCCAATCTGTTGTTGCTCATTTTGTTCAAGAGCTAAATCACTCACTCCGTCATCTGCATCCTCTTGCACGTTATTTTTAGCACCATCATCGCCGCAACTTGAGTGCCGGTGTTGATCAAATTCATCATCAACTCCTCCTCATCCATGTTTCTCGGTCGACCATCTAGCTTCAAAAACAAAACCAATATATAGTACATCAACAGTAGCGGTTCGCCAATTGTGATTGTTTAGCATTAACGATAACGATAATACGAATGTTGATCAACTAGGCCACGAGAAAGGGGCGGTGTGACAAGAGTGGTGGTGCTCCACTCCGCCAGTATATATGTCTCTGTACACATGGGTGAACGAGGGCGGCGGTGCTCACGCCAGTATACATAGAAACGCATGGATGCTAACGAGGGCGGCGGTTTCGCGACGATATATATACATGCATATGAATACAAATGACGATATATATACGTGTCGGTATGATGGCCGGTGTCTTTGCGACGACGACGTGAGGTGGGCGGCGTCGCTTTGGCAACGACGACGACGTGAGGCGGGCCGGGGCGGTGTCGGTGCGTGATGTTGTGATCCTATGTACCATGTGAACCATGTAGTCATTCATCATATGAGAAAATTCTATGTTGATAATGTAAGTATAAGTCATTATGAAATGTAAGTATATGTGTCATTCATCATATTACTTTAGCAACATTAATATATTATATCTGTGATATTCAAAGTTCACAAATGAAGAAACGTTGAAGTTTTCCTTCATTTGTCTGTAGCCATGCATGCAAGTCCAACCAAAACTGCTTACATCATCACATGTGATATTTTTTATAAACTAAAAAACGCTTAGTTTACAAACTGGGTATCAAAATTGAGTTCCTATTTGACCATTATATATCCTACAACAAATCCTTCAAAAAAAAAGACCCTACATGAATATATTTGGATAAAATTTCGTTAACAAACATTGATCTATGAAGATAGAAAAAATTCTTCTATTGAAACGCATCTTGGAATAATGGCATATCATATAGTGATGAATATATGGCGGTTGATTGGGCTGGATCATTTTCAGCTTTAGTGACAACGACAATGGTTTCCAAATAATATATAGGCGTGTTTATTATACAAGCCATGGATTTACATCGATCTAATTAATTTCTAAAGTAATTTCATTGGTGGTCCTTAATTAAACTTGTCATGAGTTCAGGCCCAGTGATCTTAAAATGTATTTTAGTACCATAAAATGTAGTTTTGACACTCTAAACTTGCTAATTTATCCATATAATATCCAAATATTCAAAACTTGCGTTAAGATATGGTTTTGAGATGTGAGCTTGACAACTCCATCTTTCTCTCTTTGGCCTCGCTTCATTTGCATATATAGAGTTCAAAATATTCATTTTCAGTTCCTAGATTTTGTGATTCAAAATTTGGAATTTTCAATCGACCTCGGCGTTGACATGGCTTCCACCAAAGTTGTAGTTTTCGACGTGATCTATAATTGGCGGTGGAGGTTCAGGCGAATGTACAAAGAGATCGACGAACATATCACCTCGAGCTCGGCAGTGGAGGGCCTCGGGCGCGGTGGGGCCACGGGCGCGGTGGAGGGGCCTCGGGCGCGGAGGAGGGCGCGGTGGAGGGCCATGGGTCGCTCGGAGGAGGGGCACGGCGCCTTGATGGAGGCCGCCTGACGAGGAAGAAGAGGGCGGCGCGGTGTCACGGAAGGCGAACAGACGCGGTGGAAGGCGGCGCGAGGAAGAAGAGGCGGCGGTGTTCGACGAGGAAGAAGACGAGCGGATCGATCTGCGCCAAAGACTGGAGGTTATATATCGAGACAGAATTACTCCGGTGCGACCACCAACCGGGAGTAAAAACCTTACTCCTCCGGTGCGTATTACCAGCAGGAGTAAAGTCTCTTCTCCCGTGCGTGTTACCAACCGGGAGTAAAAGTATCTTTTACTCCCGGTTGGTAACACGCACCGACCGAGTAAAGATATTTTTGAGAAGCCATGAAGCTGCATTTCACCTTTACTCCGGGTGGGCTTCCCACCCGGGAGTAAAGGTGGCTGCAGCTTAAATTCCTTTGTTTTAAGCAATAGTCTTGTTAAATACAATAGAAATGCAATAGTTTTTGTTAAATACATAGTAAATTAAATAAAAGGCATAAAATTATTTTGTTAAAAATATGAATTTTCTTTTTGTTTATTGCACATAGGAAAAATCTATAACCTAACTTTTTTTATTTTTTGTTAGAATTATAAAACATAATGTAACTAATATTTATTATTTCGTTAATGCAAAAATGTAGTGTTTAATTAAAATTATTAAAACTATTGGTTTTGGACAGAAATTTGTTTTCACGTCATTTTAACGTTAATATTTTAATTTTTCAATCACTCAGTATCCTAATTTACCTTTTTGAGAGAAAATCACACAAATCAAACATTGATTTAATTTGAAACATGACATAATAAACATCTGAATTCACAATTATTACATAATATCTCAAACACACAATATATTAAATCACTATATCATCAAGTGGGCACAACAGTGAACTTCTTCTTTACGTATGTCCCTTGGTTATGATCGCTTCGTAACCATGGAGTGTCCTCATCATTTACCAAGATGCTAGGGTCTTTGTTTACTTTGAAGGGCGGAATTCGGTCATCCTTTTCATATTCTTCTGACATGTCCGACTTGTCCTCAATTCCCACGATGACTCTTTTCCCTGAAAGAACTATGTGGCGCTTTGGCTCTTTGGTTGAGTCATTATCGTTTTTCCCTCTTTTGGTTTTGGTAGACATATCATTGACATAGAACACCGATTCACATCCTTGGCAAGGACGAATGGTTCGTCTTTGTACCCAATATTACTAAGGTCTCTGTTGTCATTCCATACTCGTTGTCTCATCGTTACCCCGCCTGGTCACCTTGACCCATTGGCATGAACAATGGGATCTTCAAAGTAGGTGCATATTCTAGTTCCCATATTTCATCTATCGTCCATAATATATCTCCTTATTCCCATTCGGTCTGTGGCATCTATCACGGACACCACTTTATTTTGGTTGGTACTCCTTTTATCTTGGGCTCTTGTGTAGTAGAATATGTTCCCATTTATCTCGTACCCTTTGTATGTGACGATATGCCATGATGGTTGCATAGCCAATAAATCTGATTGCTCATGGATGCTCTCATCACCTTGACATTTTTTCGCAACCAACCGCCGAAAGTTTCCATGTGCTTATGCGTAATCCAAGCTTCATCTTCCCTAGAAACTTCGGATCGTAAGAGATCCTTGTGTGTCTCAATATACGGATCTACCAAAGAGGAGTTCATGTAGAAGCTGTGTAGTGCGCTTTATTGAAATAATTATCATCCGTACCAATATATGTTTTCCTCCCTAGTGTCCCCTTTCCGCTTAGTCTCCCCTCATGTCTCGATTCAGGAATACCAATCGAGTCAAGGTCGGGAATAAAGTCAACACAGAACTCAATGACCTCTTACATTCCATAGCCCTTGGCGATGCTTCCTTCTGGGCGAAACACGGTTGTGAACATATTTCTTGAGACTCCATGAATCTCTCTAAAGGGAACATGTTGTGTAGGAACACAGGACCGAGAGTGAAAATCTCCTTGACTAGGTGAACTAGGAGGTGTGTCATAATATCAAAGAAGGAAGGAGGGAACACCAACTCAAAGCTGACGAGGCATTGAACCACATCATTCTGTAGTTTAGCTAGATCAGTTGGATCAATTGCCTTTGAGAAATTGCATTGAGGAATGCACATAGCTTCACGGTGGCTAGGCGTATATTTGGAGGTAGAATTCCTCTTAATGCAATCGAAGTAATTAAGGTCATGAGAACGTGATACTCATGGGACTTTAAGTTTCTGAAATTTCTTCTCTGGCACATTTATAATACCCTTTATATTCGTGGAGAATCCAGATGGTACCTTGATGTTGTTTAAGCATTCAAACATGATTTCCTTCTCCTCTTTGCTTAGAGTGTAGCTAGCAGGGGCGTAAGTAATGGCGTCCATCATCCTGCCTTCTCTGGATGCAAAGTTGTCTCTTTCTCTCAAACAACGCAGGTCCTGTCGTGCTTCAAATGTGTCCTTAGGCTTTCCATACACACCCATAAAGCCTAGCGAGGTTCACACAAAGATTCTTCGTCAGTGCATCACGTCGATCGAGCTACTCTGGACCTCCGGACTTGCCAATAGGGTAGGTCCCAAAATATGGACTTCTTCTTCCACATGGGTGCGTGACCGTTAAGCGTCTTTTGGAATAGGTTGGCTTCCATGTCCTTTTCCAAAGACGACTTTCACATCATTGACCATATCGAGTACATCCTCACCGGTTCGGTTGTGAGGCTTGGTCGTGGTCTCCGCCTTCCCTTTAAAATGCTTGCCTTTCTTTCTTCACGGATGATTTGCGGGAAGAAATCGACGATGGCCAAGGTACATGACCTTTCGACATTTTTCAAGAATACACCTCTAATATCACCGAAAAGGTGTGTGCATGCATTATATCCCTTGTTTGACTGTCTCCGAAGATTACTTAGAGCAGGGCCAATCATTGATTATTCGAACAACAATGCTCATGAGATCAAAGTGTTCTGTTTGTACTCATCCCACACACGTACACCTTCTTTATTCCACAAAATGAGAAGTTCGTCAATAAGTGGTCTCGGTACACATCGATGTCATTGCCGAGTTGCTTCGGGCCTTGGATGAGCACGAGCATCATAATGAACTTCCGCTTCATGCATAACCAAGGAGGAATGTTGTAGATACTTAGAGTAACAGGCCAAGTGCTATGACTACTGTTACGCTCTCCAAAAGGATTGATACCATCTGTACTTAAAAAGCAAACCTTAAGTTTCTTGCGTCATTTGCAAACTCCGGGAATTCTCTCGTCGATTGCTCTCCACCGGGACCCATCAGCGGTGTCTCAACATATTGTCTACCTTACGGTCTTCTTTGTGCCATCGTAACAATTTTGCATGTTCTTTGTTTACGAACAGACGTTTCAAGCGTGGTATTATAGGAGCATACCACATAACCTTGGCGAGGATTTTCTTACGCTGACGTTCGCCCTCAACATCACCGGGTCATCTCGCTTTGATCTTATACCGCTGACGCATGACATAACAGGCATGCATCCAATTTCTCATACTCTTTGCCACGCATGCAGGATGCGATCATTAGGACATGCATGTATCTTCTCTATTTCTAGCCCCATAGGACGGAACAACTTGTTTTGCTTCGTAGGTAGTGGCGGCCAATTCATTGTACTTGAAAGCATCTTCTTTTGGATTTTTAGTAACTCTCCAAATCCCTTGTCGATACACCATTCTTTGCCTTCCATTGCAAAGAATTCTAGTGTGGTTCCCAACTTTTTCTCGCCTCGCATCACAAGTTGGGTACAACAATTTCTTGTGATCTTCTAGCATCCGCTCGAACTTGATCTTCTCCTTTTCACTTTCACATTCTCTTTGTGCGTCACGAATGACTGGCAAAGATCATCACCGGCTCATCTTCTGCGGCTACCTCTTCTTCACTTTCTCTCCCATTGCGATATCATTGAAGCACGCACCATCAAGAATAATATTATTGTCGTCCCATTGTTCTTCTTCACCTTCTTCCATTACAACACCGGTTTCTCCGTGCTTTGTCCAACAAATATAGTTTGGCATGAAACCCGACTTGAACAAGTGTGAATGAAGAGTCCTTGAGTAAGGATATTCCACCGTATTCTTACATATGGCACATGGGCACACATGAAACCGTCAGCGTTTGTTTGCCTTGGCCATGCGTAACAAAGAATGCACGCGTCATGAACTCTTGGGAGCGGCGATCAACATTATACATCCAATGACGGCTCATCTGCATTACATGACATAAATATTATATTAAAACCTAGATCATAATTAATTATTTATACAACATGCGTGCCACCACAAAAGATACAAATTTATGAAAGCATCGCTACAATGTAGACAATCCCAACTACCACTAAAAGAACTAAAGCTAAAATACATTTCAGAGCACAAGGATTTCGCGACCAATCTCAACTAAAACAGATAAATCCCCGATTGTGCAACATCTTTGGGCTTCTTCTTTTGGATCACTTGCCTCATTAGCCACAGATGTCACTGTTGTGCAAGATATTTTTGCACGAGTTCAACATACTCTTCCTCCCAAAGAGAAGCCTGAATCGCCCATCACTTGCCATCCCACTGAAATTAAAACAAAAAATTAGAACTTTAATCACAACCATCATGAAAATAGGTATAAACTAATCATAATCATTAAATACGATAAAATAACTCACATTGCGATCCGGACACTTGTAGAAGATACGATCATTGTTGGGACCCTCCTTCTTCACTCAGTACTCCATCACAATCTTCGTCTCATCACGACACTTGCCGCATGGAATGAGAGGAAGGCCGGCCTAAAGTCGCTTTGGAAACCCATGAGAGGCCGAGGACCCAGGAAGCAGTTGCCATCTACTCTCTATACTCATTTTTAATACACTATAAATTTCTCCTTTTATAAACAAATAAAATTAACAAACTATAAAATTATCTAGATCTCTAAACAATGATATTTTTAATGGTCATTGTGTTCTCGCCTTTTATCATGGCGGTAAGTAATTCACATGATATTTCCGTAAATTAACGGAAGAATGGGAGTGTACACACATAGCAGGACCACTGCTGACGATATCGGGACGTGTGAATAAATAACCATCCGTACTAGTTGACCTTATACGTGATCATCTCGTGAGCATTTCTCCACCGGACGGCATCCGTGCTTGGTCAAGGAAGAGCTCGATTCTACGAGGAAGGAACACGGTCTTCCACGACCGTTGCCGCTCTCCCTCGTAGAATCAAAGCTCCTCCTTGACGTCCGTTATCCGCTGGCAGAGAACATGCTCGCCGAGATGAACACGGTCCGCAAGTTCAACTAGTAATGATTTTCTATAATTTTCTAAGTTTTTCATTTCATAAAAAGTTAAAATAAAAAGTACGGTGATTGACAAACTACTGCGACGATATCGGGATATGTGAATAAATAACCATCCGTACTAGTTGAACTTGCTTACGTGATCATCTCGTGAGCATTTCTCCACCGGACAAGACACCGTACTTGGTCAAGGAAGAGCTCCGATTCTACAAGGAAGGGAACACGGTCTTCCACGACCGTTGCCGCTCTCCTTGTAGAATCAAAGCTCCTCCTTGACGTCCGTTACCGCTCGGCAGAGAACATGGTCGCCGAGATGAACACGGTCCGCAAGTTCAACTAGCTACTTTAACCTTCTTTCATGTAAATATGCAAGCTTGAAGTGATTTTGAGCTCAAATTGCTTACAAATGAAAAAAACCACAATAAAGAACCATATATATATATATATAGTGAACAAAATGAGATAAGACAATGGTGAAAAATGAGAGTATGAGATTGGTAACCTTTACAACCTGAAGAATCGACGGAGAAATCAAAGAAATCGACGGAGGAATCAAGAATAGATGGAGGAACAATGGAGGGAGGGAGGAAGCAAGAACACTACTGCAGTGAGCTTCAAAATACGCTGAGCTCGGGCTCGGGGAGGAAGAAGGAGACAGCCGATATATAAAGGGGGGACCTTTAGTCCCGGTTGGTGGATCCAACCGGGACTAAAGGTAACTTTCAACCCCCGGCAGCAGCCATGGCCCGAGTAGACCTTTACTCCCTGTTGGATCCACCAACCGAGTAAAGTATATTTAGTCCCGGTTGGAGGCTCCAACCGGGACTAAAGGTCCCTACCACTCTGCAGGCGCAGAGGCAGTTAGGCGGGGACCTTTAGTCCCGGTTGGAGCCTCCAACCGGGACTAAAGGTATTTCTAGTCCCGGGGGCAAAAAATTCCGGGACTACAGCCCATTTTGGGCGAGGATCAAAGGTCTGTTCTCTACTAGTGATACTACCAAGCTAAAATCTACGAGGACGCCTGTGGAATCTAGTTTAGTGTATACTTGTCAAACGAAATAAGAACAAACTCCTCCATTCTCATGAAGAGAACACCTCATGAAGAAGGTTAAGCACCTCATGAAGCGGATCATCATGAAGATGAAATCCAACGCACTAAGTGCACGCATCATAGTGTTGGGTACGCAGAATAATAAATTATCTCTTGTTTGGAAAATAACAAAGAGATAGAATAATCTCATATTTTGAGAATATTGGGAGAAAATAATAGTTGTCGACAACGCTACCTCTATAATTGCAAATGTTTCTCTTATGAGAACCTGGATCCAGAAAACAAAGTCCATGGCAAAGTCGCTTGTAGCGATTATATCGGGTCAATGAAGAAAACAATTGAGGTTGAATCTCCTTCTAAGAAGAAATAAATGTTCTGATATATCTCTGGCAAATGAATTGAATGATTATGGAATATGCAGTTAATAAGTGGATTATGAAAATCCATATAATTCCCAAAGAATATAAATCGTAATATTATGAAAATTAAATCTCATACAAGTACTAAGAAGTCTAAGGTAGAATATACTCATGAATGAATATTGAAGTCTCAAGAAGAGCATATCCTAGAAAGAATAGAGTCATTGAATGGCTTAGTAGTGAATAACACTATCTCATTGTGTATATCACATAATAATCTCTCATGTAGTAGAGAATATATCTCATAGAAGAGAAATATTATTCACCAAAAATGAGAAAGTCCTTGAAGGAGTTAATCCTTGAAGGATTTACCAGCCGATTCTTGAATAAACACCATTAATCCCTGAAGTGAATAGAGACCCGAGAAAGAGAAAATAAGGAATCTTAAACACCATGAAGGTGTCATACAAATACTTAGAAAGTGCATATTGAAAGGCTATCAATAAAGTAATGATATCCTCTAAATACCATAGAATGTATAAGAATAATGTTGACTATGGCAATTGAATTATCCTCTAAATGCCAAATGCAAGAATGGATTTATTATTTAGTGGTACAATCAAAATCCTGAAGATTTATAGAATATATAATTGAAAAATCCGCTAAGAATGAATTATAAGTATTCAAACTCTAGTATAAGTTTGATGCACTATCCAGAAGATATTGAATATTGTGACTTATCTACCCCCATAATCCTGTAAAAAGATTTGTTACCTGAAGGATAAAACTTATTTGTTTTGCACAACTAATAAGTGGTTATTATGCACGAAGCATATTGCTCTTGTTTATACTCATATTATAATTCACAGAAGAATTGTGACCCAATTTTTGAAAGATACAATATTGTGGTACTGCATACCATTAATTAAGCACACAATTATGAGAAGTGTGATTTGAACAATGAAGTTCAAAAGTATGGCTATATGAGGGGAAGCAATTTGATTGAATCTACATTAAAGGTAATTAAAACCACTAGAATTACACGGATCAAGTAGATCATATTTGCTAAAACAATAAAGTTTATGCATTTATCATGAAGATAAATATCTATTCATGAAGAATAGAGCATCCTAAATAATATATGACTAAAAAGATTAAATGTTGTACTCTTTTGTCCTATGTGAGTTTTTACTTGAATGTTTCTCATACAAGGTTTTTAATGAGACAACATGTGCAATGCAATTAATGAATGCGATGTACTGTTTTCTCCAAGAACCGTTTTTTCCACCGGATTTTTGGATGGAGTTTTTAATGAGACATGTGCATATCGTGGTAATCGGCCAAGGGGGAGTGTTGTAAAACATACGGACTCTATCCTAGAAGAAAAGGAGAAGGAGGAATCCTAATCCTAGTCTATTTGTATGTGGGCTTTTACCAAACTCTTAGGCCTTAGCCGAACTATATATACATGGGAGCTCTATATTGTAATCACACCAATATTCAGATGAATAAAGAATAGTCTCATTATCTCTTGTGTCTATGGGTTCTACTTTTATCTACTATGTTGATCATGAAAAACGTAGAGGGAAAGGTCCTATCCGCTAGTAACATGTTTTATAACAATTATATCTAGCGCTACTACTAATTACTGTTAGCCTTGGACAGTTTTCTACAGTAGTATCCCTGATGAGGCTATTAAAACAATCCATAACCAAAATATAATAGAGACAGTAGTGCCAAATGTTAGGTTCAATACCAATTTGAGTCCACTGCATGCATGCCTCCTTTCCTGCCCTTATAAGATTATTATATAATATCTAATTAACAGTCACCCTTAAATTTTTATTAGGGGCTGAGGACCACCATACATTATTTTTTTTTAGAAAAGGAGACCACCATACATTATCAATAAGAGATCAAAGTTAAAGATGGAATGGACGACGGGCGCGAAAGAGAAGGTGGTTTGAGAATTTTTGTTGCTATATATAACGCATAAAACGCCCAAAACACACATGGTGTCGTGGACATGCTAAGGGATTACTGATGGTGCCTCACGTCAAGAAATAATGTTAGTTTGCAGGTCGCAATTTCAATGCTAATGAAGTCAAAGGTCCGAGATGATTTTGTATAGGGTCTGATTTCCACTATTGATTTCCTTGGACTTATTTTTTTGAAGAGATCATCTTGTTTATTGGAACAGGAGTTCTAAAACTAATATTAGGGGGGGATGCATATGCTTCCACACGTGCAGAAGGCATCTGCTATCAATGCAACGCGTGTATCTTTTTATATGGTACAGTTTGCACGTAGGGTTACTTGGACCAATGAGCATGCACCGGCATCAGCCTCCGCGCTGCCCGGCCGGCCGATCAAACATGCGTGCGTGCGCGCTACAGCTATGGCTATGGTATCCGTCTTCGCGGACTGGCGCGGTCCCCGTGAAATCGCCGCCGCATGCAACCGCACGCGCCTATCTTTCTTTAATTATCCGATCCACGTACGTACGCATCGTCCTCGTCCGGCGGCGGTTGCGAGCGCGCCTGCCTGTGCCTGGGGGAAATTGCTGCCGTGCAGTGCAGGTGCAGCCCGGCCAGCTAGTAGCGTTGTACGCCTGGCTGTGGTGTGGTGGCCTGGCCAGTGGACAGTGGTGCAGCTAGGCCGTCGACGTCATAGGATGTGAACTCATGTTCGGTTTAGGTTGCCGGGATACATCAGATGCAATGCAATTAATCATGCATCATTTCCATCCATCGTGCAGCTAGACCTAGCTACCCGGTCTCTTCTTCTTTTTTTTCAAAGGACAAATTAAATAAAAAGGAAAGAAAGGTGCCACATCGTATAAGTACATCGGTCGCATCCAGTAAGACTATCTCCGACAATAGGAACCCAGAGAACCAGACCAATTTCACGTTTCGGTAGCATTATAGGCAAAGATTTCAATATCATTTTTTATCTTCTCCAACAATAAGATCTAAAAGAAAACTCTTTCTGTAAATAGGTATCTAGAAGAGAGGATACTCATATTTATGTTGCCTCTTATGACACCCAAAATGAATCTCCTATTGTCGGACACACATTTTGCGTTTAGGTGCCCTTACGGGTCACCGTGGAGACAGTCTAACAAGCATGCATGGTCACTCCTAGCCTCCTAGGAGTCTCGAATAATGCAGCCGTAACTACTGGGCAGATTGATTCCATCACCTTGCTGCTGTTATTATGAAGCAAATTGTGACACATTATTATTCCTAGTTAACTCCTGTTGATGAACCTCAACGACTGTTAATTTCGTTCCAGATTATTTATCGTCGTCAATGCGACTAGATTAAAAACATGGACAAAAACATGGACAAGCATTCAAGGGTTGGAAGCCTATAAAATACCCAGGCATGCATGGTACAGAAACTGAGCTCCCCTTTCTTTTTCAGTAATTATGGGCAGCAGGTGGATGTTAATATAATGATGTACAGATGTGTTGCACGTTCCTGAAAATTAGATAACGTCAGTTAGCTATAAGTTTTTTCTTGAACAAGCCAGCAGGGGAGCTCTCTACCTATGTTTTTGCTTTTTTCTTTTAAGAAAAGTACAAACACAAGGTTACAATATTTACAAATGATACAAGGCATCTAGGCCCAAAAGCAAAAACAAAGAAGAAATGCTATAGAAAATTCTCTCGCCATCCTAGCCGGCGCCGCATCTGGGCTTGATCAGTGTCTGATGTAACATCATAGTTTACAGTACACTAGGGATGTCCTCCTTGTTTGTCCATTTACACGATGGCGTGGGGTGCGGCTCCAACGCAGAAGGGCAACCGCTAGCATGGGGGCGCGGCTTCGGCGTTGAAGGGCGAGCGCCGGTGCAGGGCATGGCTCCATCACGGAGGGGCGAGCAACAGATGTGCCTTTGCCAGATAGATGAGCTCATCAAGTGCGAATGGTGGCACGATGAGGAGGCGTTGCTATGGCAGAGAGACAAGTAGACATTGAAGACGTGAGGAAAAAGAAGAGGTGCAACAGAGGATGATAGATGAGCCCCACGAGACTGTAGCTGACGACAATTAGAACTCCGTCCATCCTCTTCCACCATCACTCCGATCAAACAAAAAATAGGGCTGAGTCCATCCTCTGAACCAAACAATGGCCGGAACCATTCCATCACTAAAAATAGGAACAGAATAGAACCATCCTATATTCCATTTGGGAACCGAAGCAAACACATGCTAAGATGGCTAGCTACACGTACATGATGCATGCCAACCAGAGCTCTAAACTAAACTCATCAAGGAGAAATTTAAACATGCCTGCCACACGTAAGTGCAAAGAGAATTATTATGACTTCTAGTTTTAGACCTTATTTGGATCTCTCTAGTTTTTGTCAGTTTTTAAGAATTTGGCTTTTGAAAACTGGGTCGTCAAACATGCCAGTTTTTGCTAGATTTTTAAAAATCAGGAAGCTATTGATATCTAGCTTTTATCATTTTCTTGTGATCCATAGAGCAATAAATGAAGTCAGATTTTTCAAAACTGGGGGATCCAAACACCCCACCAGTTTTTACTTAGAATCCAGATTTTAAAAATTAGAGACAAAAACTAGTTTTTAAGAATTCAAAACTGATCGAAACAGGACGTTAATATGGCATATGACAGTTCGCACGATTATATTGGGTCCAGTGAGCAAGCGCCGGCACCGGCCTAGATGCAGCGGCAGGCCCTAGCTAACTACCTAGTAGCTCGATTCACCACTGTCAGCCACCTTTCAGCCTACAGTACCAGTGTGGCCCCCTGCTTGAAACGTCGTTGGTTGCGTGCGCCTACCTGTTAATTTATCAATGAAAGCCGGTATCTTATTCCTGCTGCTGGCCTAAATAAACACTTCCCAAAACTCATGTTCTACCTCTAATTTTATCTAAATCGTGCATCGCTCTCAAGCTTTAATAATCTCGGCATCAAGCAGCAAGCAAGCTTCTACAAGAAAAGGTCTCATGTCCATGTATGCAGTTGAACTGTTTACTCATGAGAGCGAGAGCGAGAGAGATCCCAATGAAGCTTTCAGAGACGCGACTGTTGATCCGATGGCCCCCTCAGCAATCAGCTAAAACAAAAAAAAGCTACACTGCAATTTTCCATGTACCCAAAAATTATTAGCTCACAGATTAATTGGCGGGGTGACAATATATCATTTAATTTGTGGATTATATGTAGTTTATTATTGGTATAAAGATAGAGTTGGTAGCAAGTCCCGGTGTGTGTAGCAAGACATGATTTCTGTTCATTAATTCATCAGTAGGTGATGATTGACTAGCTACGACGATGAGACCGACCTACAGGACGCATATAATTTAGTACTCCTCCATCCAAAAAGAGTGTCGTTTTTAACTATCAGATATTTTGTTTGACCATTCGTCTTATTTAAAAATTTTATATAAATATTATATATTTTGTTATAACTTATTTTATTATTAAAGATATTTTAATAATTATTTATTTATTTTATAATTTACATAAAATTTTTGAATAAGACGAACAGTCAAACACGATGTTTGAAAGTCAAAAGCATCACTCTTTTTGTGACCAAGTGAGTAGCACCGAGCGTCGAGTTGATGTGCAATGTTGTGTGTGATTTGTGACGCAATATTGTTCTTCCTCTGGCTAGTCTCGTTCAATTCCCATTTCTCTGTGGATTCCTTCTGATCTTTTTGTATTTTAGGTAAAAAAAATACTGAAGGCCGTTGCACGCGTGTGAGTATGACAATCACACACATGTGTGCATTTTAATAACATTTATCTTGTCTAGCAGACATCATTAGTTTGATTAACTAGCTTGTTTCATGCCAATAATTTTGGAGTATGATTGAGATCTAATTATATTCTGTGCGTTTGTACTGCTAATTAATGGATTGTTTAAGTAGCACAGATTGGAGTACACCGTTAATAATTAGCAGGATGCATGCGCTTATTAGCATGTATTACTCTCGTCCTTTTTTTGAGTTATTAATTAACACTACAGATACAAAAGGAATCCAAATTTTAAGTATCCTTCTCTCTTTTTCTTTTCCAAAATAGCTGATGCATGCATGTTTGATTATACCAAATATTTATATTTACACATATAGTACATCTATGCACAGGAAACTTGAATGTGATTTTACAATTGCCTTTTGAGCACATTTGGATTCGACAATATAATATCACACAAGCTAGCTAGGTGTCATTTGATCGAAGTACAGTAATTAAATAGCTTCCACAAATTGCATTCTCTCCATCCAAATTACAGTAAGGTGTATATTTAGATAGAGACGCATCTTCATCCTTTTTGTTTCGTGCGGACCAAAGTGATACTAGGCCATAAAAGGTCTAGTCAGAGCTCATGCAACCCATACATGGCTAGGCTAACGTCCTTTTGCCTAGCTACGAATTTAAACATATATTTTAGACCTGTTCGTTTCTCTTATAATCCGTACTTTTCAGCTTGTTTTTTCAGCCGAAACAGTGTTTTTCTCTCACAACAGATCAGCCGAAACAGTGTTTCGGCTTGTTTTTTCAGCGAAACGAACGGAGCCTTTGTGGACAATGTTGTTTGTTGTGGTGGACAAGAAAAAGGTGAAAACAGAAGTGGGCATCACTCTCCTGATGTGTCTAGATACTCATCTACTAAAAGAAAAGTCATTTTTTTTTGGCATACAATTAAGTCTAGCTCCAAAGAGAATGACACCGAGTGAAAATAAATCCTCTTACATATCCTATTATTTACAGTACAAACTTATATAACACTGCATACTAAATCTTATCGTTCTTTCAATCTGTTTATTATTTATAGAGATATAGTGGATCAAATGGAAAAGCAGGAATTAATCGAAAAAAATTATATTTACTCAAATGAGATATGTCTTCCTTGATGACAGGTGAAGTTAACATTAGCCCATAAACTTGTTTCTAATTTACACACTTGCTGTGCAATAGCCTAAATTTCTAGATATAATATTCTCAAAGATTGTGCCTCGTTCTCATTGTATACTATTTGGTCTGTAGTCAATTTTATTTTCTGTATGTAAAACCTTTGCATATGTTGAGTCAAGCTAGAGGCACAATCACTTCAAAAATGCCTTCCTCCTCTACTTTGAGGAAACAATGTTATATAAAGTATTTTGGTTGGGTATAGGGTCGCCAAGTTTATCCAATCACCATATTTACGACAGTGTTACCAATCCAATAGTGTGCATACTATATTTGAATAGGCAGATCGTCTATCCTATAAACTCCTCGTGTTTGTAAGAAATGATAACTCATCTCTGATATTAACGTTCAGGTACCAAAATGTCATAATGATAAATGCTCACTACCGGAAACTGGGTGATTGGCGAGTGCATTATATCGGGCACTCGGTAAAAAAGCTTTTCGCCGAGTGCTTTAAAAAAACACTCGGCAAAAAAGATAAAAAACACTCGGCAAAGTTTGGCACTTGGCAAACCAGAAAAAAAAACACTCGGCAAAAGCTAGGCACTCGACAAAGAACCGCCACGTGGACAACCGTTAGTCCGTGTGCCGTCAGTTACTACGTTTGTCGAGTGTCCGTTAGTGGAAACACTCGGTAAAGAAATATGTTTACCAAGTGTAATTATTTGGCCCTTGGCAAAGAAATATGTTTGCCGAGTGTATTTATTTGGCACTCAACAAAGAAATAAGTTTTTTTTTCTCTTCTGACCTTGAAACTTTTTCTGATCTCCACATACATGTGGTACTCCATGTTAAGATTTGGTATATTTTTGAACCTGTTTGCTATATTTAATTAATTTATTGTATTTCAAGGAATTTTTTGGTATAAGTTAAATTTGAACTGCAAGTGATTCAAATAATATAATAAAATGAGTAGAAAAATGATATTCATGTTATTAAGTCCATTGTGAGGCCTTACCCGGGAAATGAAAAGAAATTTCGAACATCTTGTTCAGGAAACACGACCACGAACGTGTGGTCGAATGGTTTTTAAATTCTAAAAAAAGCAAATGAAGTCTGAAAATCATGAGATTTGTCATGGTGTGATGATATCATACGTGGAGGTTGTGGTAAAAAATTGAGAAGGTTTCACACAATTTGTCATGTACGATGTTTACAAACCAAAGCATCTCAAAAGAAGAATCGTAGCGTTGAGAAGGGTTCGGTAAGATTTGGAGTCAAAGTGATGGTCAAATTGGTGATTGGCTTCAAAACTTTTTGTATAGGCAATAGAGAACATAGATTGTTTTATTTGAAATTTTGGTAATTTTTTGTATCCGTTTGATACTTTAAATTTATTAAGTGTAATTATAGAATTTTAATTGATATAAATTGAATTTGAGTTATAACTGCATGAAATAATGGAATAATATTCGTAGAAAAACAAATATATATTGTTGAGTGAATTTGACAAGTTATTTTCAATGTACATTGGAACAAATTTAGAAAAACACGTTATGGAAAAGAAGGAAAAGAAGGAAAAAAAACTGGGTCTCGGCAAACCTGGGGTTTGCCGACTGTCAGGTCTGGGACACTCAGCAAACCATCCACCGGCTGCACACACGCATAGTGTGAAAATGAAAAAAATAGGTTTGTCGAGTGCCCTGATCTGGCACTCAGCAAAGCTAGGGTTTGCCGAGTGTCAGATCAGGGGCACTCGGCAAACCCCCCTCATATCCACCCCACCTGGCCGCACTCACACACACAGCCACCCGTGCACACGCCCCCTGCCCCCGCCGCACACACACACACCCCCGCCCTTGCCCTGTCTCTCCTGCCGGCATTTTCATTATACACCTGCCACCGCCCTGCCACACACTGCCACTCCCTCCACGCTGCCCCTCATGGTCCCGCCCCCTTCCTTCGCCTCCCCTGCCTCCCCCCCCGGCGACCGGCGCCCTCCCCCCGACACCATCTCATCACTTGATTAGGTAAAAACACAATGTTAGTGTGTGTGTGTGTGTGTGTGTGTATATATATATATATATATATATATATATATATATATATATATATATATATATATATATATATATATATGAACTTTACCAGCTAGTTACAAATTCAGTTCCAATCATTGTTAAATTACCTAAGACTTATGAGTATATATCTTGGCAATCATGGAATTGAAATTTGAGTAAATTATATTACTGAAATGCTGATTAGTATTTCTAGTTTAGAAATAGATTAGTGTTTACTGATGCACATGCATGTGAGTACTGCATTGACAATATGACGTGTCTCATTTTTGTGGATTGGTTGCAGGAAATGTAAATCGAAGCTATGCTTTGCTTTGTACCTTGGTATTATTAGGGCTACTATTTTTCAACCAGCTATGCTTTGTACCAAGGCGGATGGTGTGGCTCACAAAGCCGCCAAGAAACTCATTAAGGACATGCACTACGAGGCATGCATCCAGGCCGTGAACCAATACCACGCGGAAATTTTTAGAGTGAGGGTCCCTAAAGGTGCGGCAAGAACCATGAGGCTGACCCCGAAACAATACCTGAAGACAAATATAGAACATTAATACTTATTTTTTCTGAGATTAATTACGCTTAATTTCGTCTACTTATATGTCATATACTTGATGACGTAGGTGCCTCCGTGGTGGTGCGCCTATGATCTGCAGTGCTGGGCCCGGATGGTGGACAGGTGGTGCCACCCCACGTGGGAGGAAAATCACAACGCTTGCCAGGAGTGGCGTTTGCTGATGCCGGGTGCACCACACCATCAAGGCAACCTCAACCTCTCAGAATACGCGGCTAGATGGGTACGCGAATTTATTTCTTTATTCTAACGCTCAATTCTGCATAATTTCTAATCATATTGTTTTTTTTCAGTCGGCGGCACATGGTGGCGAACCTTGCTCCCAGTTCATGGCATATGCTTTGGCCCACAAGGGCAAGGTAACAGCCGACGTCGCCTACAACCCGGAGGACCCGCCCTCGGTTTACAACAACAAGTCCGTTCATAGTCGCCTCGATGGATACACATCGATGGCAAGGACGGTCCATGGCCCAGAGTACGATCCGAGCGCCCATGACCTTGATGGAGAAGTGGTCATGAGGGCGGGAGGAGGCAAGAAGCATGGTCAATTCTGGATTGGCGACGGCACAATCGACACGGTCAGTACTCCCACTCTCTCCCAGATTCGAGCACGGAGCATGAGTTCTAGCCCGGCGATACTCCCACGGTCGGACTCTATACGGTTCTAGATGAACGTACTCCAGGTTATTTCTGTTTTATTCATCGTTCATTAATTTTTACATACTTTTGCATTGCATTGTAACATTGGGATAAAATATTATAGGCTCAGCTAGAACAAGAAACGAGACGTCGAGAGGAGCTAGAGGCGAAGATGGAGGCAGAGCGGCAGAGGATGGAGGCAGAGCGACAGAGGATGGAGACAGAGCGACAGAGGATGGAGGCAGAGCAACTGCAGATGTTTGAATATATGAGGGGTGTTTACGCTGCAATCGGTCAACCTCTGCCACCGATGCCAGTCCCTTCTCCTCAACCTGCTCCAAATACTGTTTTACAGAACTAATCACTTTTTCTAGTTGCTAGTTTATTTCTAATACTTGTATGTTTCGTTCTCAATCACCGTTAATGATTTATCTCTTCTCCTTTGTGCAGAATCAATATGCGGCATCGAATGAGCCTTATGACCGACAGTGGTCATAGTTTATTTGCATTCCTGATGAGCCTGGAGAGCGACTGGGAACTATGTACTTGTGATTCTGAAGTTTATTTGCATTTATGACTGTGAAGTTCATTTGCATCGGTGATGTGGTCGATATATCTATATGAATTGCCTGTGATGCCTATTGTGAACTATCTGTGATGGATGTGATGTTTATTTGAATGTGGTACGTGGCTGTGACCGAACCAAATAAACTGATAATATGTGGCAGCTTTGCCGAGTGTTACACTTGACAAAATGGCTATTTGCCGAGTGCCATGAAAAATACACTCGGCAAAACAGACACGTGGCAAAAATTTATGCATTCTGGGGCTAAAATGGCTTCTTTGCCGAGTGTATGCGCTGTGACACTCGGCAAAGATGGCATGTTTGCCGAGTGTTAGCTCCTGGACACTCGGCGAAGAGACCAAAAGCTGGGTCTGAAATGGCTAGTCTTTGCTGAGTGTCCGGGAACATGGATTATTTGCCGAGTGTTTGGGCTGGGACACTCAGCAAACATGGATTATTTGCCGAGTGTCATGACTGGGGCACTCGGCAAACACGCCGTGACCGTCTCTGCGCCGTCACGTTACTTTTTTGCCGAGCGTTGGTTTCAGCACTCAGCAACGTCTTTGCCGAGTGCCCGATAAAAAACACTCGGCAAAAAAAGTTTTGCCGTCACTATGTACGCCGAGTGCTGTTTGCCGAGTGTAACACTCAGCAAAGTCTTTGCCGAGTGTTTTTTGGGCTACGCCGTGTGCCATGGACACACGGCGAAGATCCTGTTTCCGGTAGTGGCTACTCCCCCCATACCAAAATAAGTGTCGTTCTGACTTCTCGAGAAGTCAAATCCTTCTAACTTTGACCAAATATATACAAGAAAGTATTAATATTTATGATCCGTAATAAATATCATTATATTAATTATTGAATATATTTTTATAATAAACTTATTTGAAGATAAAAATATTACTAATATTTTCTATAAATCTAGTCAGGATCCAAAGTAGCACTTATTTTAGGACGAAAGGAGTAGGTGCTAGTGCAGTATTTCATCTAAATAATTTCTATAAATTTATAACAAAAAACTGTGAGGAGCCCTGCAAGGACGTTTGCAATTATATCTAGGTTCCTCAAGGTGCACCAGTAGTAGCTTGAACAACTCTTTGGTTTGGATCACTTATGTTAACTTAGGATGGAAGAGATTAAGAGAAGTAGACAACTCCATCCTATCCATGTAATAGTGTTTTTTCAGCTTGTTTTTTCAAGACCTGTTCGCTTCCTTATAATCCGTCTTTTTCAGCTTGTTTTTTCAGTCGGAACAGTGTTTCGGCTTGTTTTTTCAGCGATGCGAACGGAACCACCTGAACTAATCCAATCCATGTAACTGTAGCCTTTGAATAAAGTTCAAACCTACTATTTGTACTAGCTTCGATCCAAAAACAAAATAGGACCACTAAGTTCCACAAGGACCAAAATAGTTGATCTTCATTCCAGCGCAGCCAATTTAATTTCAGGCGTAGTCAAGGCTTAACTGTAGTCAATCAAACCAACCTACAGTACTGTGCCATCAACCAACTAATCATCAACTTCCAACTAATTTCTCTGGGACAATAGGCCACAACTAATTAGGTGTCCTGTTACCATGGAGATATATATCAGCACTCAAATCAGACCATATCACATACCTTATATACAGTAGTGATGATATGAAAGTATATGAACAAATTGTTGGAGTTTTATTTCTGTTACTGGAAATAGCTGCATTAGCTCTCAAATCCTGCCATCACGTACCTTGCAATGATGTAAAACTATTTAATGTCAATATTGGAATTTCTTTCTATGCGGAACTCTTCATGCTCCTAATAAGATATTTATAGGATATATGGTGGAGAGTTGTTTTTGTTTTTCTCCTTTTGATTTGAAGTAAAAAGATACCTGCAAGAGGACAATGAGAATCTAACTATGAATCGTCCCTGTCCCACTACAATGAAAATTCATTAGTAAGCAAAACTCTCCCAATGATCTCTATCACTGAGTAAGAATGATCGGTCTTGGATCTCAAACTAGAGTACGTAACAAGGCAGAAAAACCTCCACGACATCCACTCAAGCGTAAGCAAGGTTTAACTTGCTCCTGACGGAGAAGATTAGGAATTAGTTGTCAAAAATGCCCGCCAACTAATCTGCCGCCATGAATCAACTAAAAATTTGGTGCCAGCTGCTTTTTTCTGTCGTACCATGCTCTCTCACACACACCATTGTTCAATCCTAGCATCATAGCATGACATACACAATCTCATGTCCATTTCGAACGAAGGAATATAATTTTGTACTTGTGGAATTCCAAACCCTCCTCACCTAGTGTCAGCATAGATAATTTGTGTAAGAATACTAGAGAAACGATGAGTAGCAGTAGAGATCTGTTGATCAACCGCCAAATGAAAGTATGAAGGTCCCATCCATAATTTTTTTAGCAATCCATCCATAATCCTATCTCTTCAAAATTACTACTGTACAGGAAAGAAGGAGAAACGAAAAGCCTCTGCGAGGAGGATGAAGCAATCCAAGCAACCACCACGAAGCAAGCAACAACAGCGGCAAGAGGGGTTGCCTGAGGGAGGGGCCTTTTGGCGACAACGGTGTGTCGCCCAACCCAAAGGAGCTTTACTCCTACTGAGTTGTTTTGGTTTTCTCCTTTTGATTTGAAATAAAAGGATACTTGTATGAGGACTGCGAGAACCTAACTATGAATCACTCTGTCCCACCGCAATGAAATTTCATTAATAAGCTAAACTCTCGCAATAATCTCCATCACTGAGTAAAGAATAATTAGTCTTACATCTCGAAACAGAGTACGCGACAAGGCTGAAAAACCTACACGACATCCACTCGGGTGTGAGCAAGGCTTAACTTGCTCCTAATGGAGAAGATTAGGAGTTAACTGTCAACAATGCGCGCCAACTAATTGTAGCAACTAAAAATGAGGGTGCAAGCTGCTTTTTTCTCTGATATAGTACTATGCTCTCTCTTCTCTCTCTCTCTCTCACACACACACCGGTTCTTCAATCGTAGCATGACATCCACAATCTCAAGTCCATTTCGAACAAAAGGAATATAAGTTTTGTACTCGTGGGATTTCAAATCCTCCCTCGCACAGCGTCAACATAGATAATCCGTGCGAGAACGATGGAGAAACAATGAGTAGCGGTATTGATCAACAGCCGGATGGAACATGGAAGCCTGCATAAGGCCCATCCATAATCCTCTCTCTTAAAAATCACTAGCACTGTACAAGAAAGAAAGAAAAAAGAGGGGGGAAAAAAAGAGAAAATCATCTGGCTGCCAGGAGGATGAAGCAATGCAAGCAACCGCCAGGAAGCGAGGAGGAAACAACAGGAGAAGGGAGGACGGTGCGCCGTGCGTGGCGCTGGCGCCCAACACGTTCGAACCAACCGTGGTCCGTACCGCGCACCGCCACGGAAACGAAAGGCCGGCCGAGGGGGACCCATGCGAAAAAAGGAAACCGGGACGGCCACGGCGGAGCAGGAAAAGAAAGCTACCGCCGAGCGAACCCCGTTCAAATCAACGAACCCACCACCTCACCACCGCCACCTTCTCCCTGCCCCTCCTCCTTCGCCGCCCGCCTACTCCTGCTCCTCCTCCTCTTACAAATACCTCCACCACCACCACAGTGACGCCCCGCCGCCCCGCCCCGTCGTCCCGATCGAAGCCACCACACCAGCACCGACGTCTGCGTTGCGTCGTAGCACTGGAGGCCGCCGGACCCGGGCACGCCGCGCGAAGCCAGGTAATTCGCCTGCTTCTTCCCTCGCTCCATTATTCGCACCGGCCGTTGTTTCCTGCTCCTGAATAATGCTTCAGCGACCATGCACGCGATCTGCCTGCCTGCACGCGCATAGCCTTTTGCTTCCTGAATCCTGCACTGCAGCATTTCGTTTTTTTTTTCCCATTCCCAAAGGGATAGGCCGGGTAGCATCGTTGCCGGTTCTGGGAATTTTAGCAACTATATACGAGTGTATATATATTTGGGCTCTGAATCTGCGCCTGCATTCCGGAATTTACCTTGTGGGAACTGCAGGATGTGCGTCAGGTAGGTCTCTGCATTTGCATCCCCTGCATCTCACGTGAAACAGAGGGGTTCAAAGAAGAACGCTTTACTAGATTAATTCCATCCGTGCATCTAACTTCTGTTCGAGGGGAAAAAGAAGAGAGTTTTTTTTCCCCCATTTTCAAGAGACGCCGGCCTCAATTAACAGATATGGTGTAATAATACAGGAAAAAAAGAAACAAGAAAACAACAGTTACAACCCATAACACCACCACCAACTTGATATGCATCCTCAGCTCTCTTCTTCTTTCCTCATGCTGTTATGTGGCACACGATTTTAGTTGCCTTGGTGCCGCCTTCTCACACACAGATGGGATGGGATTTCAGTCGTCTGATCCCGGTGTCACTGTCACCGTCACAAAAGGACATGCATCTCGCACTAGTTCGGGAAACTTGTTAGGAGATTACGCACAAAGGGATCAGCTTTGGGTTGGCATATATGGTTGGCAGTGTCTCTGATTACTCGTTGACCCATTGTTACTAAAATATTAACTGTGCAATAAACTAGTGTGGACATGTCTTTTCTAGTTTGTCGTTGCGAATACATGTTCAGTTCAGGTATGCCTATCAGCAGGATGGCCCTGCCCTCCAAGTTGTCAGGTGTCTAGTAGATATGATAATGTATAATATTATTAGAGACAAGCCCAAAGCTAACTTCCTTTTGGGAAGCCAAATTCTTTCGACTGATCTAATAAAAAGGGATTTTAAGGAAGTTGTTATCATGTCCCCTTTCCGGATCAGATCCGTTCCCAACAAACTCCTCAATACAGTTTTTTTTTTTGTAACTTTAACTGGATTGGATCATAGCAAATCCTAATTAAAATAATAAACAAGCAGTAGTACCGCTTAGAGGTGAGAACCATTCTCTTTTTGGAGTTCTAAAGTACAATAGAACACTTTAAAACGCTGGCGTACCAAATAATCTTTTCGTCGTCCCACCTTATAGTAGTCCAACTAAATCTTCACATGTTTGATAGTAATAGTTTTCTGATTCCTTCAATTATTCAGTCTGCGCCAGGCACAGTTCAATTTGTTCATATACAAATGTTTTGTTTGTTGCCTTTGTTCCCTCGTCTTCTCTTTTAGTAGTACTTGTTTTATCCTCTTATTATGGAATATATGATGCAGCCAGTTCTATACTAATACCATCAAATAAGTCCGTAACAGATAACGCCATGCCATACCGACATACAGGATCTCAAGTAAACAATTAATTCCCTTGATCATTGTCGACAGTCATGCTGGCAGATAGCTTGTCAAAGTACATGACTCATTCTATCCACCACTGCCATGTCATTTTCCTGGTTGGTAGCTAGTGAGGAAATCATTTTCCACATGATGGATATATAACATTTCCCACAGTTGGCCTTTCCATGTTGATTCTTCGGAAGATGGAACATCCTGTTTCCCTGTGGTCACAAGTTTTGCCAGTTTGCATGTCCGGGACAAATGGTTCCAGTTTGTTGTGACGTTTAAAATTGCAGAGGCTACTTTCGACGTTATCGATAAGTGCTTATTGCAGTAGTATTACTTTCTGGGAATCAGCATGAACATACTATTGATGCTAAAATTTTACTTCAGTCTTCTATACAGGACCTTGATTCTGCCGTTAGTGATACCATGGATGTGTCTTATAAGAAGTGTGCTGATCCATCAAACTCGGGCCTGCCCAGCGCTGTTGATGCTGAGCAATCTGACAATGGCAGCTCTGAACATTTGGGATCTTCTGTAGTAAAGGGAGCTACTGGAAATGAAGGTTATTCAGGCATCGAAAGTTCTGAGCAGACCGATGATGGTAAGTTTGTTGTGGTTCAGTGGTTGATGCTTGTATCAATTTCAGTGAACATTTAGCTGTTGAATTTGGTCGTTTTCCTAGTATTGAGTTTGATGTGCAATGTACTGAGTACTGACAGTGGCTCTATGAATTCAGAGTGTGCTGGAGATGAAGGCTCTCTTGTTAATGTTGAAAATAGTGCTGATAAACAAGAGAACCAGGAGAAGATTCCAATGGAAGAAACAACAATGAGTGATGGCACCTCAATTACATCGATGGAAGATGCGCTGGAACCGAATAATGATCTCCCATCAGAGCCTGAAGATATGAGCAACCACACTCCTTACCCATCAAATGGCAAGTCCTCCAATCGAAATAGCAACGTATTCCAAAGTGCAAAGAGGGTGTTGACTTCGACGAAGAAGGTTAGTATTTTCATTCCTTTAACCATTTTTTTCATGTATGATTCATTAATTATCTAGCAGAATCACACTAATGTCTTCCATAGTAGTTTTGAAATTCTCTACCTTTTCTTTTTCTTACAGAAAACTCCAACTGCAACTACACGGAAGCCACTACAATCTACTAACAGAGGTAATCAGGATGATGTGAAATCATCAGTTGGAAAGGCCACGGTTCCATCAGGCCCAGTTTTCCGTTGTACTGAACGTGCTGAAAAACGCAGAGATGTATGTATTCCATAACTCTTTTCTTTTCTATATTAAAAAAAATGTGAATCTTGGTAAAGGGAGAGTGTGCTTATAATTGTCGTTTTCATGCTTTGGTTGCAGTTTTATATGAAGTTGGAGGTGAAGCATCAAGCTATGGAGGAAGAGAAGATTCAGTTGGAGGCTAAGTTGAAGGTAATTTATCTGGCTGTCATTTCTCTCGAGTTGCATCCTGTGTCTCTGATCCCCTTCTGATATGTTCGGATTGTTTAGTTGACCTCAACTTTGATGCTCATCTAGGCGTAGTTGAAGTTGATCCATTACTTTCGATCATGATTCAGTCATGAATAAATTAAGTTCAGTTAACCTGAACCTTGTTATGTTCCTGTTCTGCTTGGGCACTTGATACAACTCTACTGTTCGTTTAGTCGGAACTGCTCTCTACTGAAAATGAGTTGGATGCATATGCTGACCGCTGAACAATCTTCAGAGCCGATCGAGTCTTGATTGTTTCTTCATGCATTTGTGAATCTGCAGAAAGAGCAGGAGGAGGCTCTGAAGCAGCTTCGGAAGAGCCTGACCTTCAAGGCCAACCCCATGCCAAGCTTCTACCACGAGGCGACGCCGTCCCCGAAGGCCGAATTCAAGAAGCTGCCCACGACCCGGCCCAAGTCGCCGAAGCTGGGCAGGAGGAAGACGACGACGACGGCGACCTCCATGGAGACGTCCAACTCCTCGTCGGAGAGCGAGGGCACCACGAGGCCGTGCTGCCGCGCCAGCCGCGACGGCCTCGACAGCAACTGCAACTGCAGCGGCGGCAGAAGCAAGGCGCAGCAGGCCACCAACGCCGCCAAGCCGGCCGGGCCCAAGAAGCAGCAGCCGAAGCACCGCGCCCACAAGATCGCCGGCGAGGGCGCCATCAACATCGCCGTGCACTAGCCGTGCAATGCAAGATGATGGCGATGGCGTGCAGATTTTTCTTCTAAGTTATGAGAGTGCTTTGACGGCTTGTGGATTTGGTGTAGATAACAATAAGTTATGGTGACGACGAACGAACAGGGGCTCGATCTGCTGCCACAGGAGTGAATTGAAGCCGGTCGGTCAGTCAGTCAGACAGAGGTGGTGGTGTTTATTGTTTGTTTGTTTGGTTATTTATGCTAATCTTATTTAAGTTGCTGTTGAGGATGGATGGCCTGCACATTGTCACTGTGCAGTGCTGCTTGTTTCTTTAATTTATTATGGGGAGTGGTAAGAAAGATTGAGTGTTGGAGATGTAACTTGTACAGACGAAAACGAGGGTTTGTTGGTGGTGAAGGCAGTACTATTTATCTGAAGTCCGAACTGTTATCACTCGCTGCACTTCTGTGTTGAGTTCTTCAAGAGCTGCCTTAACTTGCTTTTCTCTGAGTTTTGTTTTGGATGGTACTCTGATTTTGTGCCGTGCAAAATGAAATGGAAGAACAAAACTTAACTAAAACCTTCTGAAGAACAGATTTTGCAATGACAATTAGATTATTTGGGGGGGGGACAAAACGGGTTTATTTGGATTGTGACGCAATTAGTCATATCAAATGTTGGCCATGGAAATCTAGTGCACGGCAACATGTTCGAAGGGCTATGCGTTTGCATTGTAACCACGCTAGTTGTAGAATTTTTGCAAAAAGAAAAACAAACATGTGTCTTTCAATTGCAACAATGTCAAAGTTGTATATGTTAATTACCAAAACAAAGGTTGTATGTATATTATTATGAGAGTTTTACCTATATACCATTAAGTTGCCTCCCAAGCTTTATTTCTTTGCCTCCCAAGCTATTCCATCCAACTTCTGTTTGGTGTGGACTGTTTGACAGCCCTAACTGGTGGGACCGGACAGGAAAATTATCCATGTTACCCTTTGAGACAGAGGGGCATATGAGGAGTCCGTGTTGACCGACATTGACCGCCATCGCATTCTCACTCTCACTTCTCTCTCGTTCTCTTCCCCAAACCCTAGCGGAGGCGGATCCGAAGCGGCGGTGGAAGTGGAACCCTAGCGGCGGCGGCGACGGAAGCGGAACCCTAGCGGCGGCGGGGAGACAAGAAGAGCAATCCCCCGTGCTTCTGGCGTCGCATGGGGTAGTGGAGCTTGGATTTCACCATGGATCCAGAGGTTTGGCCTCGTATGGCGGCGAAGAAGGGTGCGGGCGAGCGACCGGACTTGCTACCTGTCGGGTGAGTGCAGTTCCCCTTGGATTGCCTGCTCCTTGGTATGGATACATAGGTCTGGTAGTCGTGAATGGGGGTACTTAGGGTCTGTCTTGTTGAATGTGGTCTTGTTCTCCCTTGATTGCGTTCTCCTTGATTGCGTTCTCCTTGTTGGTCATATGTAGGATGGACGCAGACAGTAGCTTCAACCTAGAAATCCAGATTGTTACTCCCAATTCGCGTGCTCAGTGGTTTTTGTTGAACAAAGTTGTGGATGCTGAACTGACTAACTTCAGAGATCTGGTTCGTGATGTTGTTGACAAGTATTCTTCCGATTTCGGTGATGTAGCTCGATTGTTTTATTTCTGCAACAACAGTAAGCTCAATGTTGAAGTAAGGTCTGACCAAGATATGCGTGAAATATTTGCTAAAAATAAGGCTTCGAAGTGCTGCTTCTTGACTGTTGCCTATAATAGGCCAACTAGTGAGCCTCATATTCCTGATTGGGATTTTAGCCCCCCTGCCAACTCTGTTGAAGCCCCATTCACCCCTTCAGTCCACTGTCCTAGCAGAGCAGAACCAAGCAATGCCACCTAGACTGAATGTGTAGAATCTGAATATCTGGCTAACCCCAAATCCATCCAATGAGCATGTGGGTGTTGATGAGAAAGGGTTGTATATTGACCTTGGTCCCTAATATCCCCAACCTACCAATCCCCACATTCAAGTTGGCAGTAAGCAGAGGTAGCCTAAAAGTTCTAATGGTGAGGCATGTTCTGAAACAGACAATGATGACTCTCGTGATGAATCCTTGTCTGATGATGATGATGATAGTAAAGTAGAGGATTTAGATGACATTATTAAAGATAAAGAACCTGAACAAATGCCTGATGCTGATTATGACAAGAAAAACCCTCCTATGGCTGTAGGCATTGTGTATTCAGACATTCCTACTTTTAAGCTGGCTTTAGCTACTCATTCTGTGAAACATGAGTTCCATTATAACATTGAGGCAAGTGATACAGGAAGGTATAGGGCAAGCTGCTCTGCCAAGAATGAGGGCTGCAGGTGGAGAATCCATGCCTCTACTCTGAAGGATGGTGTAACTGTTAAGGTATTATGTTAGGAGATCTCTTGTGTTAGTACTTATTCTAAATGCATGTAGTAATTTGTTTGTGGATATAATATCTGGAATGTTCATTTGTTTTGCAGGTGAAGAGGAACCTATATCTTTATTGGTGCCAGAGCACCAGGAGGTCTGGAATCTGTGTAGGGGTGACACAGTTCTGAGTCTGTCATCAAGTGCTTGATTGGCTCAAGGAAGATGCAACTGTGGGTGCCACTAAACTGGTTAGGAGGTTGAAGGATGAGCACAAGATTGTGGTGCCCTACAGGAGAGTGTACAAAGGTAGACTACTTGCCATGGATAAGATTTATGGGCCATAGGACAAAAGTTTTGATAACCTATTAAGATTTAAGGCCTAGATAGAGGAAACCAGTCCAAGTTCTTTTGTTGTTATTGATCACCACACCATCAACAACAAGATAAGGTTTAATAGGCTCTTTTTTGCACTGAAACCTTGTGTTGATGGCTTTATTAGAGGTTGTAGACCATATCTTGCAGTAGACCAACACACCAAAAGAGAAAGAGAATCATCTTCTTCATCAAGTATCAAGAAAAGCAAGGGGCCAGCAACTAGTATGTCAACAAGTAATCCTAATTCCCAGTCTAATAGGTATGCTTTACTCCAATTTTGTATTTCCCCATTTTAATGAAACGGATACTTGACTTTGACTGCTACTTGACTGTAATAGGTATGGAACTGGTTCCAATGACCCTGTCCCCCTCCAGGCTGTGCATCTTGCCCCTTTTCATGAACACTCAGCTGCTACTATGCAGACAGAACCACTAAAAGTTGTTTTGCCCCAGCCTTCCCCAAGGAAGAAGATAGGGTTGAAGAAGAAGCTTACACCAAAGAAGCTTCCAATTATACCAGCATGCCTAGCCAGCCTAGCTTCAAATACCAGGAGCAAGAAGAAGGTAGTGATGGAATGAAAGCCAACTGTGTTTGGTTGTTATTTTGGTGATGTAGTGCTGCAAAACTACTGTTGCTTTGCTATGTCTTCTGGCATCATTTTATTTTGGCATGACTAGTAGCTGTGATGAACTACTGTTGCTTAAGTCTAGAACTATGTGAGATGAAACTCTGATGACCTACTATTAGTCATTTTAATATGTTGGTCTATAATATCTTCTGGAACCAAACTAGTACCTTAGTTGGTGAGATGAAACTCTGTAATGAGAACTATGTGATCAAACTCTATTGGTTAAGTCTGGCTCTATTTTCTGTGTCATGTTACAATGTTATGAGCTGTTATATTTTTATGAGATGTTAGAGTTCACATATTTTGTTATCATTCATTCATAAGCTGCTATGTGATGAAAACCATTCATTCATTCATGCATCACTAGTCTTCATTCAAACACACACACATACACAGTCTGCATACATAGGCCCTTACTTCTTCATGATAGCATACAAAGCAAGAAAGATGCAAATAAACACCAGCTTTTCAATTCACCTAAGCTGCTGAAGAACCCTATCTTCCACTACTGCATTGCCTACAACTCTAGCCGACTGGGAATCTTCCTGGATGATGGCCAGAGGAGCTGCTGTAGAGATAGGAGCAGGTGCTTCCACTGCCTATAGAGTAATGGCCTATAATGGAGCAGGTGCTATAGGTGGCTGCACAACAGTGTCCTCCATTTTATCCTCCCACTGATAAAACTGACACCCTCCAGCCTATAAACAACAACATCGAAAGATTAGCACCAAACAGCAAACAAAGAAGAGCTTATGAATGAATGAGCAAGGAAGCAAAAACGAACTACAAAGTATGAGCACTTGTGGAAGACACGGTTGTTGTTTTTCCTAGTCATCGATATGAACGATTAGCTAGCACACCACAGTTGGGGCACATGACCCGCCTTGGCCTCCACCCATAGCTGCTTGAAGCTTGAGACATGGCAATGGCAGCAAGGTAGAAGGAGACACACAAATATAGAAAGTTGAGTGGGAAGAGAAGGCTGAGGTTCTATTTATAGCACCAAGCCAGAGGGTCACTTTGGCGCCAACCCTAGTGACTTTGGAGCCAAAAAACTTGCCCACATGAGCCATCTTGGCGCCCAAACGCCTGGTCAGGGAGTGGCACACATGCAAACGGCGATTTCATTCAGCCTGTCTGGCCTGAGGACACTTCGGTCTTTTGTCCTCGCCGTTACACACCGTTACCAGCGAAAGTGGACGGAATGACTTGGGAGGCAAGGAAATAAAGTGTCATGGCACCTAGGTGCTCCCAAACTTTTTAATGGCTTGTAGGAAAGGGTCATCTTTTTTAATGGTATACAGATAAAACTCTCTATTATTATACATAGCCCTATGGCCCTAACGAAGCACCGCCTTAGGTTGGTATATTAATAATTTTTAAGGTAAAATACATTTTTCAACATCTAAGTGAAATGCCAGTCCAATTTTCTATCTTAATAAACTATAGAACCGGATAATAGACATCCTCTAACTATCGAACAAATTTAGTTATGTAGCTGATATTATAGATGATTTTTATTTTCTAAAAATAATAAAAATCTGGTTTCATCTCTAGAAACCCATAATTAATTTATTTTTAATAAAAAAGTTAAAAGTTTTTCTACTTTTATGCTAAAAAAGATATCTTTTTTTTGGGTACTATGTATAGAGTTATTTGGATTTTACTTGTTTAAATAAATGATAAGCGTATCTACAAGCAATAAAAAATATGAGCATACATAAAACGATTCTGAATAACTATATATAGATCTTAAATAGGTAGATAATACTTTTTTTAATAAAATAGTACTAGTTTCATATTTTTCTGATTTAAAATAATTATGAATTTTAAGGGATCACGTCGTATTTTTAATATTTTTAGAGATTAGAAAAAACATATATAAAATTATCTACAAGACTAAATTTGTCATATTTCGATGGTGAAGGTGTCCGTCAGATAATAGTTGAAAGTCAGATCAGTATTGATATTCCAGTATACAAAGAAGGTAGTGTAACCCAAGCTTTTTGATCAAGACGGTGTGGCCAAAGTCAATCCTTTGAGGAAAAAGTCATTGATTTTTGTTGGCAATGTGGCAGCCTAACATCCCTCACATCCCTCTACCCATGGAACGTACAATGCCTGCTTCTCTCTAAAATATCCGTATCACTCGTCCGCTTTCCTCTCTCTCTCTCTCTCTCTCTCTCTCATTCACCTGGCATCGCTCGTTCCGACTTCCTGCTCGTCGCCCGACGCCGGCCACCCTCTCCACCGCGCCCTACCACAAACGCCAGCCTTCCTGGGCCTGCGGAGCCCAATATACCTACCCCCCTCTTTCTCTCTCACACTCTCCCTTCTCCCGAAGCTCCCTAGTCGTCGTTGCTTCCTTTCCTTCTAGCCCTCTCGTGACCCACTCCAAGCTCCACAACGCCGCCTTAGGCTCGTAGTTCCCCCTATGCATGCTCACCGAGCAAATCCCCCGCCGCCCCTTTTTCCTGCTCGTCGTGGCCATAGGACAGTAACCGTGGTGAGCCGTCCCTGGTGGCCTTCCACCCAGCCAGCCATGCTACCTCCGCGTCCGCCTTGCCTCCCTCCATCTGTTGCACGTGTTCGCTAGGGTGGATATCTGCCGGCACATCGCCCTGGCCGTGCCTCTGGCATGGTGCTGGTATGCGTGGCCGGCCCTACACCGAGCCTCCATTCGTCCAAGCAGCAAGTAGATGTTGTGTTTGAAAGCGAATGTTGCAAGAGTATGTTTCGAGTATATCAGATGTTTCAGAGGTATGTTGCAAGTGTTTTATATGGATGTTGCAAAAGTAGATCAGGATATTTCATATGTTGCAATGGTTGTACACGTATGTTGCAAGCATCTGTTCCAAATGTTTCATCTATTTTTTAAACGTATGTTACAAATGTGTTTATATGGATATTGCATATGTTTCACACATACGTTGCAAAAATGTTTTTATCTGGATGTTGCATAAGTTTTTCAATGATTTTTCAAGAATTTCAGGTGTTTTTGCAAGTGTTTCCGACGTATGTTTCAAGTGTTTCAAACGCATGTTTTAAGTGTTTCATCTGTCTTCACACGTATGTTGCAAGTGTTTTATCTGGATATTTCAAAAACAGATCGGGTGCTGCTGTTGGGGACCCATCTGCCGCAGCAGACGTCCGAGTAGGGGAAGGAGAGGGGGCACGAGCGGTCTCCACGTGGGGTTAGGAGGTGTGGGCGACGTTCGTACGGCGTGAGCCCCCACGTGGGCGCATGAAACGGAGTGCAGGCGCGGGCGTCCAGACGCACGGGCGCTAGCATTGCCGAATTCAGATTGACACGTAATTTGAAGGTTGAAAAATATGCTTTACTCTAATTTTTATCAGAATTGCTCCTTTGCAGTCATATGAAATCTTGTTTTTCCATCAGTCATCCGCCTCCCCACGCTCTTCCTCCCACATGCTGCACCCAACCACGCCAGAGACAAAGTAGAAGATGGTGGCGGCGTTAGGGTTCCGGCGGCGGTGGTGGCACCCTCTCTCTCCGACTCTCCCTCTCTTCTTTCCCAACTTTGGTGGGCTTAGAAGACAAGGGCTCGGGGGAGGCAGACCGACATGGCGGTGGGGGTGGCGGGAGGACGGCTTAGGCCCCGTTCGCGTGCCCTTAAACCCGGCTTGATCCGCTTCTTTTTTCATCCGGAACAGTGTTTTTCTCTCACAAATTCCTTCAGCATTCCTCTAAACCATCCAAATTCCTCCAAACGAACAGGCTCTTAGGGTCCTAACGGTGGCAGAGGTAGTCAGGTCACGTCAGGACGAGGGCGTCTATGACTGAAGCTCGCCGTGGAAGGAGGGTGGAGAGGAATAGTCAATACCAATCATAACTAGAGTAGTCGATTTTTACTGTTCTCGTTTGCCACGGGAGCTCTAGGATCTTTGATTTCACTAACAAAACTTTAAATAAGCTTGAAGTTTCACAACCGAAACCAAACCGTGAATGTAGACATATAAAGATCACGAAGGTTTCCTAAATTTGGCAGATAATTATGGGGTTTTGCTAAAGTTTGCCCAAAGCTTCGTTAAGTCTTTCCTTTCCGGACCCACCAATAAAATCCCGATGAACGAGATTTACCGACAGCAACCAGGGAAGATGTTGATGCCACGTCACGTCGCGCCAAGCGGCTTGCGTGTCAAATACACCGGTCCCACAGCATCAACAGAAGGGACCAGTAGACCGTCGACGTCATCGCCTCCCTCGCCTATCCACTCGGTCGTTGGTGCTCCCCAAAACCACCCAGAAGCCTTCACTTCACTCGCTCTCCGCCCGCCGCGCCATGAGCGCCGCCGCCTGCCTGTTCGCCGCCGCCGTCTCCCTATCCCACCCATCGACCTCCGCACCCGCCTCCGCGGGACGACACTGCCTTCGGAGCCGCACCACCCTCCTCCCCTGCTCCCCGACTCGCCGCCGTGGGCCGGTCCGGGCACTCGACGAGCGGCTGCTCGAGGCCGCGCCGGCGGAGACCGAAGAGGTTGAAACCGGTGTTGATCTAGGGGGTGGAGGCGGGGTCGCTGAGGGTGATGAAGTTGGAGCAGAGGAGGTGGATGAGGAGCTGGAGCTGGAGCAGCGGCCGCCGCCGAGGGCTTTCGTGAAGAGCAGGCGGCAGCGGCAGGAAGAGGAGGAGGCCGCGGCGGGGCAAGACAGGTTCAAGCTCATCAACGGCAAAGAGGTAGCTGCTTTGCTTTTTGTGGATTGGACGGCCTGATTGACAGATTGAGCGGTTTTCTACTGACTGCTGCGTGTGCAAAATCTGATAATCTGCAATGATCCATCAAATTCACCGGAGAGAACTTTTGATTGTTATCTCTCCTCTAGATATTTTGATCCGTGACATGAACATTGGAGCTGTGGAATTGTGTTACCTGGCAATTTCAGGCTTTCAGCATGTCTGATTTCTGAACCTGTGGACATGGCTACCTGCAGATATTTCAAGAGAAGGCTTATCTGGTTGGTGTTGAGTGCAAACGGACAGGAGGGAACCTCTTCGGCATAGAGGTGTCTCTTAAGGAGCTGGAGCAGTTGGCTGATACCGCGGGCCTTGTGGTGGTCGGCTCAACCTATCAGAAGTAAGCTTCTGTTTGCCTGGAACATCTCTACTGAGCCTGCGCTGTGCTCCACTGGCAACGGTGGTTATATGTTCTCACGATAGATAAAGATGGACCATTGGGTCACCCTGGAAAAACTGAGATGCCTGGTCAATCTATTGCATGGTCCACAGGAACTTCACGGTCAACTCCGATAGATGAAACACTACTGTTATTTCAAATTTCAAAATGTATGCGGTGGCACTGCCACAATTTGGCATAAATTTAGCTCAAACTTCCCTCTTAATTTTCTGCATAACATGTAGTGTTATGTACTTTACATAAGATTGTAAAGCTATGGCATGACATACAAACCGCATGCCTTGCCTTTTCTTATTTCTACAAAGTACAGTGGTTCTCATGCTTTCTATTTTCCAATAGGCTTTCTGCCCCAAATCCAAGGACTTACATTGGTTCAGGCAAGGTTTCTGAAATCAGGAGTGCAATTCAAGCCCTTGATGTTGAGACTGTAATTTTCGATGATGAGTTATCCCCTGGGTAAGATTCTCACTTATTACTCTGTTATGTGATTCGATCTGTTTTCCTTGTTTTTCATATCTCAGAACCATCAAATGAACCTAACTGTATGATCTTTACCTTGAGCTGATCGTTAACTATTATGGTCAAAATATTGGTTACTTTTTTTTGAAATAATGGCAGGAGCTCTGCCTTTCAATTAAGAAGAATAGAATTAGCCTAGTTTATAAGGGAAACCAGGCCTGAAAACCTTACATACGCACAGATTAACACACAGAAAGAACCCACATAACCATAACACAATAGTCCAGCCGACTTAACCCGTGGCAACCCACTTACACAGAGAGGTAGCTCACAAATCAACGGTGCCCACCGCATATCATCCTTGCCGAGCTTATCACAATACCTGTTATCATTAGTTCTGAGAGTACCTGAAAGAATGTAATTTTTCAGTCTCATAAATGGATGCCAGTATAATCAATTTTTTTCATTTTTCCTCTATACCTAACCAGGATATATTTGGAGAATTTATCTTATGATTTTGACACCATGTACTTGTGTCGAGCATACAATGTTTTCACCTGCTTCCTAATCATATTTTATTAAACTGCTAACCACCTCAGATTGGCCTAATAGTTGCTCTGATAGATGATATTCCCAATAATGATTTCAGACAACTACGTAACTTGGAAAAGTCATTTGGTGGGAGTGTCCAAGTCTGTGACCGAATTGCTCTTATTCTTGATATTTTTAATCAAAGGGCAGCAACACATGAAGCTGCTTTACAGGTAAAAATCACACACAGTAGCTTTATTAACAGTAGTATCTCGTGGTATCATTTATTGACATTAAGTTTGCAGTTTTAAGTAGAATGAACATGTTTGTTGTCTGCAATTCTGTTTTCCTTTTTAGGTCACCTTGGCACAGATGGAATATCAACTTCCTAGGTTGACAAAAATGTGGAGTCACCTTGAACGGCAGGCTGGAGGTCAAGTTAAGGGTATGGGTGAGAAGCAAATTGAAGTTGACAAGCGCATCTTAAGAACTCAAGTAATATTCTTTCTGGAAGTTTTTTTTTTTGCTCAATAAATACACACAGGACTGTGTTATTAGCTACCACTATTGGTCAATGGCAGGGCACTCTGTGTCTAATGACTGTGGAATAAAAAGTAGATGGCTGGCAGACATTTCCTAATAATATGACAAACTCCTATTGATAATTCATTTATAGGAGTTATGTATTTTTCTTGTCATATTGTACATTGCTGAATTTGTAGTGCTGAACTTTTTTTTTGGAACGTGTGGATCTCAAACATAAGTGTCTTTGACAGATAAGTGCCTTGAGGAAAGAATTGGAATCTGTTCGGAAACACCGAAAGCTGTACCGCAACCGTCGCCAATCAGTTCCTATTCCTGTTGTTTCTCTGGTATAACCATGTAAATTTCCTTAGAGTGACCAAAAGTTTCCTATGCTCTCTATTCTACAAATATACTTAGTTCCAAATATTTTTCAGGTAGGGTATACAAATGCTGGAAAAAGTACACTCCTGAACCGTTTAACTGGGGCTGATGTTCTTGCAGAGGATAAGTTATTTGCCACGTTAGACCCAACTACAAGAAGGGTCTTGGTATGTTATCAGAAAACTCTCATGATCCATAAAAAATGAAAATAAGAGATTTTTTTAGTCATGTAAATTGGATAACTGACATGAATAATCTCTATTTATTATCATTTGTATGCCTTTGGGAAGGATTTTTTTGGGTAAGAACTACCGATCATTATATCTACATATGACCATGACTGAATGTAATTGTGTATTACTTTGCAGATGAAGAATGGGGCTGAGTTCCTTCTAACTGATACTGTCGGATTCATTCAGAAGTTACCCACTATGCTGGTACATATCCACAAAGCATATTCCTCTTGTTTACATGTTATGCTCCTGAAGAATAAAACTGTAAATATTGAGAGTTTTTCCTATCTTTATGGTATCAACTTTGCATATATCGTTTATTGATAATACCTATCCAGGTAGCAGCATTCAGAGCAACACTAGAAGAGATATCAGAATCATCAGTTATAGTTCATCTTGTGGACATTAGGTATGGAACTTATACTAGGGGTTGTCTTTGTTGTGGATTCAATTTAATGCATCTATATGCACTGTACTAATATTGTGTCATGTGTTCCAGCCATCCATTAGCTCAACAACAGATAGATGCTGTTGAAAGAGTATTGAAGTAGTTGGATGTAGAGTCAATCCCCAAATTAATTGTGTGGAATAAGGTTCGTTTTGCTCAAATATTTGACCTGTTTGGTAAAATTTTCAACGTTTTCACTTTATTTCATATTTTTAGAGAGTAGAAATGAGATTTTCTGATCATAGTCATTCTATACTTGATTTACTATTAATGCCTAATTGACTAATTGCCTATGCTAACAGTGAATTAAATAGTGTGGGAGCGCTTTTGAACAAAAGTTGCTGCTGAATGTGAAAGGGTTCTCATTTTTATTCTACCTCTGTCTGTCACTCACTCTGAATAGGTTATGTTCATATAATTTTTTTTAATGTAGTAGTAAATCCATAATATTTATACAAATGGTGCGGGGTTCTGTGGAACTTTGATTTGCATTGGCTCATTTGTTCTATCTAATCTTCACATTCAATCATAATCGTAGTCAGAAATTTGGAATAATAGTGCAAGCAAGACACAATTATACATTTCCAACTGGAGCTGATTCTTCAAGTGTTTTTTTTCTTCTTGGAACTGAGCCCAATTTGTATGTCATGCAGATTGACAATACGGATGAACCATTGAGAGTAAAAGAGGAAGCTCAGAAACAAGGAATAATCTGCATATCAGCCATGAATGGTGATGGTTTGGAAGAATTCTGTAATGCAGTTCAAGCAAAGTTGAAAGTATGTGTTCCCCCCTTGTAGGCAGAGTTGTTGTTTTTCAGACATGCCTTTTTGGGTATCTAGTGCACTTAATTTATTTGGAATAAAGGGCCTCTGTAATCCAAATCGAAGTATTTTTGGAGCTGGTCATTTCTAGCTCCAGAAATTATTGGAGCCGGAGCTGTAGGCATATGGATGTCATGGTGCGTCAGTCAACGGGCCAGGAATCCTAAGGTTTAGTTAAAGAGATAGGATTAGATAAGGTTGTTAGGAGGTACAGTTTTGGGATTTATTAGGGGCTGGCTATATGTAAAGAGAGGCATGGCAGTTAGCTGGGGCAAGAAATGAAGAACAGCCTGTCCAATTCCCCCCAAAGTCTCTCTCAAAATCGACTTTGCCCAGCTATCTTCCTGGCAATGTTAACCCTAATGATATAAGGATCATAAACACAGAGGGTATTTAGCTGAGGTATTTCTTATTTTGGATCAATCACGGATGGCATACTCAGTGCTGAAAGCTCCCACACATGAGGTAGGTATGGGGAATGGGATTTCTAAGTATTTCTAGTTAGAGCTGTGGAAGGGATTAAACACCGATGTTTAAAGCATCTATTTTATCCTACAAGTTTCAAAAATCTGCATCTAATCTGGAGTTTTGTCAATCATGACGTAAATCATGCATATTTGTCTTCTACAGGACTCAATGGTTCCGATAGAAGCTATTGTTCCATATGACAAAGGAGATCTCCTAAGTGACATACATAAGGTTGGAATGGTTGAAAAAATGGTGAGTGTCCTATTTGATTTAAGATGCAATTTCTTTGGCAGTGGTGTTTTGATCTTTTCTTTCCTGTCGTCAAATTTATGCCTTTGTAATTTTGTTCTGAGCTAAATACATATGAGTTAATTCATTCAACTACTGCCAAAGAGATAGTCTAGTCATGGAAGCATGTGCATGGGTTGATACCAGTTAGAAATTTCTTTGTAAACAATCACACATTTTTGCTTATTACAAATCTGGACATACTCAAGTGCATGCTATATTAATTTCTTGAGAAACTTCCATTCAATAGAAAATTTACAATTTTTTGCATTCTTGTTTGGAGTTAATGATAACTCTCCTCTTGCAATATTTACTGCAGGAGTACAAGGAAAATGGGACATTTGTAAAAGCTCATGTGCCTCTACCTCTTGCAAGACTTCTCACACCTCTACGGCAGCAGGTGGTGGCTCGAGTGTGATGTGCATGTCCTCCATTCCTTGATGCCATTGGCACTCACATAATTAGCACATCTTGTAGATTCACAAAAAGAGTAGCTTTGTTGTAGAAAATTTAATCATAGATTATTTCCATTGTCTTTTATCAGCGTAGGACATCAACACGTGCACAGGATTAGATAGCTGTATTATAGCACAACAGAATTGTAAATATTCTCAGCTGAATTTTACTCTCTTTTCCCAGTCTGAGAATCATTCACTCTACAAGATTGTGTAACTGTGCTATCATACACATCCCCATGAACATTGAACAGAAACTGGGAATCCTCTGGTAACAGATTTGCAGATAGTCAATCTGGGTCCTGCAGTAAAAAGCCATCTCAAGCTGAAGTTTATAGTAACAAGCAAAAACTGTCAATATTGTTTGACCTTTACATGGCAATACAACCTTCAAAAAGAGGGGTAGTTCACAAGACCAGCAGACTTTTATGCTAAAAATTCTTTTGGCTTCCGCTGATAAAAGCAGTACACCATGCTACCTTATCAAAACTAAACAATCAACGCTTAACCATGAGGCTGACATGCACATGCTCAGTTTCTTCTCTATATCAAAACTGTAGTCGTTTGAAATATCACTATAGATAATCCACAACTACTACAAATGTAACTATTACTTATGCAGCAACAGCCTGTGCTTCGGATGCAACATTTTTGTGGAACAGACTCAAGCTTGTGCGTGCAATTGGCTCCCCAAATAATGTTGCTGTCGATGACCTGAGAATTTTCACCTCGACGAAGTCACCAACCACTGGCTTAGGTGCTTCTTCACCTTCGAGCGTGTGGTACAGGGACAATGGCAAATGACACCTTATGCCCCCTATCAGTCTTCCCTGTCAGCTCCGTTTTGGGAGCACGCTTATTGGGTCCCTCGACAAGAACAAGCTGCACTGTACCAATTTGAGAATCGTAGTTCTTCTTTGTGGTCTCACGGAAGGTGTTGATTAGTTCTGTGAGTCTCCTCTGCTTGACATCTTCGGGGACATCATCCTCATAATTCCGGTGAGCATGAGCCTTTTCTCTCATGCTATATGCAAACATGTAAGCCATATCATATCCAACAGCCCTTACAAGGCTGAGGGTTTCAGCATGGTCATCGTCTGTCTCTCCACAAAAGCCTGCAATACATCAGAAATATACATCCCAAATTAAAACAGAGTAATGTAATGAACTGTATTAAGGACAAATCTGCAGGTTGGATCATAGAAGATGAAACTAAAAAAATTGCATGCCACTATGAATGGTTCAAGAAATCTGGGATACCTAAGTACATATCTGACATAATTACATAAATATCACCAAATGCTAGTGCTACTGTTATAACTTAATAAATCAAGTAATCTCAATCTCATTTAAACTGCCTTTCATACCAGCGAACTAGCAAAGACTCCATGGCCTGTGCCGAAACAGCTTTGTAGCATCATGATATAAGAGCTGTCCACATCTTCAAAGTTACTTGCTAACTAGTTGTAAAATTACTGTCATATTCTAGCTTATCAATAATTCAATATATACAACGAGATAAATGTTAACTTTTTTTCATATATCAATAAGCCATTCTACTCAAACTATGAAGCGAATAAGTCTTAAGCAAGAGCAGGAGAAATAAATGGAGGATTCAGATTCAATTAAGGCAAACACAGGACATGATCTGTATGATACCTAATTCTAAATTGTAAACAAAGCGTACCATTGTCATAAACATCAGAAACTTTAACGAAAATGGAAACAAATTGGTCAAACAGGAACTTAACATTCAATCAAGATATCGCCTCAACGCAGCATACCAATTTTATCCTTCTTTATAAGTTCTTCCACTGATACTAGATATAAAGTACATCTATGAGGTTATCTTGCTAGTTGAGTAGTGAATACAAATTGGTTCTAAATTCGAATTGGTCTGTTATAGCTCCTTACCACATGAACCACTCTATAGTCTATATGGACATATGGTCAATTTTCACTCTTTTTGACACAGCCATAGGAAAAAGAAAAATATTCGTTCTGGGAGTACTTTGTTCATAAGATCATGACTATGGAAAATCAGGAAACACAAACAATTTAATCTAGTTAAGCCAATGCAGACTATGGAGAAAAGAAAGCTTACCGGTTATGAAATCACTGCTTAGCCCAACATCAGGAATGACATTACGAATTTTGTGCACAAGTTCTAAGTATGCTTCTCGAGTGTAACCCCTCCGCATTCGCTCCAGCACTGCTGTACTGCCTGTTTGTGCTGGTAAGTGAATAAGATTGCAGATGTTATACCTATCCCGCATCAAATACAGTAGCTCATCTGGGAAATCCTTTGGGTGTGGTGAAGTAAACCTGAACCGCATTTCAGGGTATTCCAAAGATAATCGATCCAGGAGATAAGCAAAACACAATCCCATATTCTTCACCTTGCACATGCTGGAAAATCCTTCACTGAGTTGCCAGTTTTGGCCAGGCTCCAACTCTTCTACTTCAGAAGTGTCATTGTAACTGTTAACATTCTGACCAAGAAGCATTACCTCCTTCACACCAGCTTTCCACAGCTCACCAACCTCGCGACAATAGAAGACACTGGGCGAGACCTTTCCCTACCTCTAGTGAAGGGAACTATGCAGAATGAGCACATATTATTGCAACCTCTCATGATTGACACAAATGCTGAAAAAAAATTGTCAGAGATCCTTACTGGGGTGATATCAGCATAAGTTTCCTCAAGTGATAGAAGTGTGTTCATACCCTTATGGCCGTAATCGACTTCCTGGAGCAACCTAGGCAAATCCCTATATGCATCAGGTCCACAAACAACATCAACCATCTTATCAGAATCAAGTATTTTCTCCTTCAGTCGCTCTGCCATGCACCCCAGGACAGCAATCTTGGGAGGCCGCAGAGATTTTGATCTACCTTCAGCAACATTAGTTTTCCATTCCCTTTTCAAAAACCAAAAGTAGTTGAGACGTTGCCAAACTTTCTGCTCTGCATTGTCGCGGATGGCACAGGTGTTGATAAATATTATCTCTGCGCTCTCGGGGTCAGGGACAATTTCATCATAACCTTCATTTTTCATGATAGAAAGCACAATCTCCATGCCATTTATATTCATTTGGCAACCATATGTCTCGTGGTAGATGCGTCCCTTGCTTGAAGTTGTTGAGCCAGACACTAAACTAGAAAAAAACAAAAACATTAGGATTGTTATATTCCACGCTAGTAGGAATCACCACAGGCAGACAAAAATCACAATGATAACCAATTCAACATGGTACATTGGAACAACAACGGTTTTCAGCTCTTTTAAATCTGCTGCTAGAAGAAACAGAAGTACCAATGGTGGGAGAAAGTGGTATAGCTTGGAATTGGTGCATAGTTACTGCCAATTACCCAATTAGTCTAGTTTGCAACCTTCTTAAACACCAAAGGCAAATCAAAACTGCTTGAAGCAATACCAAGCTGAAGAATCATAGTAAATATATCTCCTTATATCACTAATCAATGAATAATCTAACAGAATGGCTATTTTACGTATGTTTTTATAGTTTTACTAATGGCCCAACAAATAATTTTCCACTGATTAACATCTTTCATACAGCCTCTTACTGTACCATGAAAATTAACCTTCGAAAAAAACCATAAAAGTGGTGCCCAACCTATAGAACACATCCACAGTCATTACTTCCAAAGTTCTTCAACAATCAAAATCAATTCAAAACCAATATTATTGAGTGTGATCATGCTACAAGCAAGTTCCATACTCCATAACAAGCCTACAACAAGATAGGCAACCAATATAGAGGCACCAGATCCACACGGCATCAGTCAATTCCTCTCAAAATCTAGTGAAATTTCCACCTAGTAATTCACACTACCCACTAATACACATTTCAAGCAATCTTTACAATACAACTGGAACATGAAAACTCGCCCTTTGATACACATAAGAAGCAAGTAGTACCAGCCAACCACAGTGAATCACACGATGTCTCTCTACCACTCCAAGAAACAATCACTCGTTTCTTTTCTATAATTTCCCTTCTCCTTCCTTTGGCCTAAACCCAAATTGCATGCATTTGAGCCATATACATACAAACTTTGAGGTTTCACTTCCACTAGAATCCCCAGTACTCGCACGAGCGCCAAATACTACGTTCCGGAATCACATTGCAACGCAGTACAAGCAAAAGACTGGATTTTTCCGACTACAACTTCGCAGTAACGAGCAGGGTGGAGAGGACGGGAACGGAAATAGAGCAGAGCCTTACTCCGTCTGGCCCTCGGAGACGGCCGTGGCCGCAGAGGCGGCAAGAGTGCGGGCGAGGCGGCGAGGAGGCGGCGGGAGCGTTGGGAGCCGGCGTGCAGCGGCCGGGACGGCGGAACGATGGGGCGGGGGAGCGGAGGAGCAGGGGCGGAGCGAGGCGAGGAGGATGTGGTGGCGGTGGCGGAGGCCTCGGCTCCCGAGGCGGAGCACCGCCGCGGCAGTGATGGGGGCGAGCGGCGCCGCCATCGCGTTCGGGGAGGCGGAGGCCAGAGGAGAGGGTTGCGAGGATAACCGTATGGACTCACGGCGTCCGTCTGATCAACGAGGAGCGGCCAGGAAAAATCGCTGTTCCAAGACTCTCGGTTCACCAGGAATTCAGGACACACACATTTCTTCAGTTCCATTTTCTTGAGCGTCATCGCATCTATTTCGATTTAAAATTATAAGCTAGTATATAAGATTGCGATCACAGTATGCCATCTCAATAGATAAAAACTTTGCAGTTTTTTTTATGCATCAGTCGAAATAACAATCGATCATATCATATCTTTTATCCATATATTTCGCACATATTCGAGCTCTACTACTTGTAGGTGTCTTGTACTCCAACACCAAACTGGAATCAGGCCCGGTCCTGTCAATTTATGGGCCTGGAGCTTGGCCAGAAAGATGGGCCCTTCATTTACGACAACGCGCAAGAATGACGCCGGACGCGAAGACGCAGCTATAAAGCGACGAAGAGAGCGGCCGCGGCGGAAGTGAAATCGACGGACTCTTCCTCACACGCTCCAGTATTTTTGGGCCACATATATGATTTTCTTTTGGACCTGAGTATACCAGCTATAGCTTATAGTGTGTACATACCTGGGATTAGGCCCCTTAGCTTCGAGGGCCCTGTGCCAATGCACAGCTCGCACCCCCCAGGGCCGGGCCTGACTGGAATCATTACATCTGCTGATGAAAAAAAAACCCTCTCCTACAAGATCTATGAGAGATAAATTCCGAGGCTATTTTAAGGCGGATATCATCAAGCTATGGTCGCTAAACCCAACCAAAAAGAAAAAAAAATCAAATGCTTTTGCACCAGCTACAATCTGTAATACTAGTCGGCTAAAGAATTGACGTATCAATGTTGCTAATTTTCACGCTTGCAAAACAAAATGGACATTCTGAAATTTTCCTTTGCCATTACAAATCTTGCTCAAGTATTTGGGCTTCATGATGGAGGCGCACTCTGGTTTCCTTCCAGTCCAGATGGCTGCTGCATCTTCAGAAGGTGATGGAGACCGGAGATAACATGCTGCCGGCTGGTTGGTACTCCAGTCTTCGCTAGTGCTCTGCCATGCTTGTCCAGGAGCACAAAGCATGGGACGTATCTGATATCATAATGGAGAAGCTGCAAGTGGTTAAAAACAAATTGACTGTTAGAATATTGAAATAATTTCAGTTTTTACATAGATGCTTGGAGCAGTAGTATGATGCTCCTTTGCAGAGTTGCAGATGTACATACAAGAAATAAAATAATAAGGCCATAATCCAGACTAGGCCGGTAAACAAGGACTGATACGGTAAACAAGGACTGATATTTTATGGCAGCAGAAGCACAACTCAGTGCTTATTCATTGCTCTATATGGATTAGCTTCAATCAAGAACTATTAAAAATGCTGAAACCTCTGGTTATTTCAGCATCCTAACATGACGGAATAAATTCTAATTGCCTTAGCTCATCCAAATGGGAAAAAGATAATTTCAAACTTGCCATTTGCCAATATCTCTAAAAGGAAGAGATAGCAGACTATAGCTTACATGTACAGTTAATACCCAAAGTTGACACAAGTCCATGTTCTAAATAACTAGAAGGCCCACCAGAACTATCACACAGCCTTACACATGCAAAATTATCAGAGCAAGTTTTCCGTCAACCCTCAAGCAAACCTATGTTGAGCTCTCTACTCACTGTCTTCATTTGACAAGTAACCTAACCTATCGGCCTATTTAAAAGTATAATACTCCCTCTGTTCTAAATTACAATTTACTTTGGCTTTATCTTTAAATCAAACTTCACTAACCTTGACTGAATTTATACAAAAATATATCAACACCTACAAGTTAAATAAGTGGACTATCAAAATATATTTCATGGATAATTTAATGAAACTAATTTGATGTTGTAGTTGTTATTACATTTTTTTCTACAAGCTTGGTCAAAGTAAAATAAGTTTGACTTGGAACAAAGCCTAGATAAACTATAATTTGAAACAGAAAGAGTACTTAATACTTATACTAACTACTAAATAGCAAATGCACAACAACAACAACAACAGCAGCAACATAGCCTTTCAGTCCCAAACAAGTTGGGGTAGGCTAAAGTTGAAACCCACCAAGACACCTAGTCACGATTCAGACACTTCAATAGCTACTTTCCAAGCACTCCTATTCAAATATAGATATCTAGGTATATCCCAAGCATTCAAATCTCTTTTTATTGCCTCCACCATGTCAATTTCGGTCTTCCTCTACTTCTCCTCATATTATTAGCTTGGCTTAGGACTCCACAATGCACTGGTGCCTCTGGAGGTCTCCTTTGGACATGGCCAAACCACCTCAACCGATGCTGGACAAGCTTTTCTTCAATTGGTGCTACCTCTAGGCGATCACGTATATCATCGTTCCGAACTCGATCCATTCTTGTGTGACCACAAATCCATCGTAACATACGTATTTCTGCAATGCTCAGTTGTTGAACATGTCGAATCTTTGTAGGCCAGCATTCTGCTCCATACAACGTAGCCGGTCTAATCGCCGTTCTATAAAACTTGCCTTTTAACTTTTGTGGTACCCTCTTGTCACAGAGAATGTCAGAAGCTTGTCACCACTTGATCCACTCTGCTTTGATTCTATGGCTAATGTCCGCATCAATATCTCCATCCCTCTATAGCATCGATCCCAGATACCGAAAGGTATCCTTCTTAGGCACTACTTGACTTTCCAAACTCACATCTCCCTCCTCCTATGCAGCTCCATCAAAGTCGCATCTTATATATTCGGTTTTAGTTCTGCTCAATCTAAAACCTTTGGACTCAAGGGTCTACCGCCATAACTCTAGTTTCCTATTTACTCCCGCCTGGCTTTCGTCCACTAACATTACATCATTAGCGAACAACATACACCAAGGGATATCTCCTTGTATGTTCCTGGTAACCTCATCCATTACCAAGGCAAAGAGATACGGGCTTAAGGCTGACCCTTGATGAAGTCCAATTTTAATCGGGAAGTAATCTGTGTTACCATCGTTTGTTCGAACACTAGTCACAACATTGTTGTACATGTCCTTGATGAGGGTCATGTACTTTGATGGGACTTTATGTTTGTCCAAAGCCCACCATATAACATTTCTTGGTATCTTGTCATAAGCCTTCTCTAAGTCAATGAAAACCATGTGAAGGTTCTTCTTCTGCTCTCTAAACCGCTCCATAACTTATCTTATTAAGAAGATTGCTTCTGTGGTTGGCCTTCTGGGCATGAAACCAAATTGGTTTGTTGATATCTACGTCATTCCTTGCAGGCGCTGCTCGATGACTCTCTCCCATAACTTCATAGTGTGGCTCATCAACTTAATTCCTCGATAATTAGTACAACTTTGGATATCTCCCTTGTTCTTGTAGATTGGTACCAATATGCTTCTTCTCCACTCCTCAGGCATCTTGTACGATCGAAAGATATTGTTGAATATCTTGGTTAGCCATACTATAGCTATATCCCCGAGACATCTCCACACCTTGATTGGGATACCATCAGGGCCCATCGCTTTGCCCCCTTTCATCATTTTCAAGGCTTCTCTGACCTCTGATTCTTGAATCCTCCGCACAAAGCACTTATTAGTGTCATCAAATGAGTCGTCTAGCTGAACGATGGTGTTCTCGTTCTCACCATTGAATAATTTATCAAAATACTCTTGTCATCTATGTCTGATCTCATCCTCTTTCACCAAGAGCTGCTCCCTCTCATCCTTTATGTACTTAACTTGGTTGAAGTCCCTTGTCTTCCTATCGTGAGCCCTAGCCATCCTATAAATGTCCTTATCTTCTTCCTTTGTACTCAAATGTTGGTAAAGATCCTCATAGGACCGCCCCTTTGCCTCACTCACCGCTCGTTTTGCAGTCTTCTTTGCCACCTTGTACTTCTCTATAAATGCTCTGAGTGATTCCACCAAGTGGTGATGTAATAATGAGTAAACGTTGCTATTTGTACTCTCTTTAAAATAGGTATTCGATGCATGACTGTGATATCGACTGTTATTTGATAATGTGATGGGATGATCACCTGGAACTATCACGTTATACTTCAAATCTGTGGATTTCCCTTCGAGGAAATAGGGATTGTTTCAGTTTGGTATCAGAGCCAGGTTGATCCTAGGATGAGACCCTTAGGATTGGACGATAGAAATAGGAGCAAAACTTGCTTTCTTCGGTTATATGTACCGACCTTGCATCTTTTTATGCATGGCTTATCTTTTTGTAGTCTGCTGATTCCCTTTTTATGGACCGATTTGCAGATGGCTCCAGTAGTTGAGCTTCCCGTTGATGGTATGAGCTACCGGGGTTTTGCTTAGATGCTCTACGACGTCCTTGAGGAGCTTGGTGTCCCTACCGAGCAGGTCGAGTACGTCTGTCATGGCGAGCCTGGACCCAATGGACTGTAGGGCCACATCGTCATCCACCTCAGGGTTGCTATGAGTGAGACCCTGCCAAAGCTGCATGCCTTCCAGGAGCTATAGGTGGAGACCCCCATCGCAGCTTGTGTTTAGTCTATTTCGCGTTCGGCCCTTCGCCGTGTGATGCGTGACACCCATGAGTACCTCAGGAGGGGACCGTACCGCTTGCTTCCCTGAGCCCTGGACCTTACCCAGAGTACCAGGAGGTAGGTCTACGCCGGGGAGGGCCCTTGCCTTTAGGTGTCCAGACAGTACATCCTCTGCTAGGACAGGTACATCATGGAGGCTGAGTCACAGAACCGTGGTATCGGGACATGCTATTCCAGGCTAACGAGGCCTTCCTAGAGGAAGAGAAGAAGAAGGGAGTACTCAAGGAGACCATCTGTGTGGAGCATGAGGGCTATGACCGCATGGAGGCCTACTACAAGGCACATGAGAGCAAGCTGAAGGAGGAGATTATAGATCTGAGAGACAAGGTTGGAGACTTTGGGCTCCGCAATGACTACTTTGACTGCAAGGTGCTTGAGCTTGAGGATTCCCTCTAGCGCAAGAAGAGGTGCCTGAGTTACCACATTGAGATGGAGAAGAGGTATGGTTTCAGGAAGATGATGCTGGAGAGCCGTTGCAACATGTTGGAGAGGGAGGTGGTTCAGTTGAGCGTTAACACCGCTCACAACCAGCACCACCTTATTGAGTACATGAAGTACACAGAGTTCCAGAAGGATAGGGCTGAGAGGATAAGCCATGCATGGGTTGACACCGACATTAGGCGAGTGAAGGAGTTTAAGGAGATGCATAAGTTCCTACCCCTAAGTCGCGTAAGAGGCCACGCAAGGAGTCCTTCCGTGTTGAGCCCACTAAGCTCAATCTGAAGGCATGCCCTTCTGAGGACTACCCCGAGGCCCCAAAGACCGAGCAGTTGGAGGAGGCCCTAGAGTACATCTCGAGGATGCACCGCACCAATGTAGAGCTCTAGGAGATGGATGCTAGCACTTCACCACCACCTAGTCAGAGTTAGTTTCCTAGTGATGCTCTAATAATGCAGTTGTCATAGTGTTGATGATGAGCCCTGCGTGGCTATGAGACATGACTCACTTTTAGGAGTAGAGTAGAATGTCCCTCTTTTGGAGCCTACCTACGTGTAGTGCGATTCCTCGGGAGTTTCTAGTGTAGCTGCTGGAGACATCGCCATGTAATAAACTCATGTAATGAATGTTTGGATCTTAATGCTTCTTATGGTTGTTCCTGCTTCTTTGTTTAAGTGTAAGTCTAGAATTAAATCATTAATTGAATTGCTAATAAAATCATCTAACCACTTGATAATAACTTGTAACCTAACATTTGTAGCAAAGATGTCGTGTCGCCGCTCAGAACGTCTGAACCATCACTCTTCATCCCCCATGCCCGCTAGCCATGGTCATGGTCGTGGCCGTGGGCGTGGGAGAGGACGCGTTGCCACCCGCGCTACCCTCAACCTCGAGGAGGAGGTACCACTTGTTGGAGAGTAGCACATGGAGGAGCCCATCCATGAGAGCCAGGCACAGCCCAACCTAGGGGCGAGGACGCTCCACTTGGGGGCAATGATGCTCCACCACCACCACCACTCCTGTCTGAGGTGATGGACTGCCAGACACGTCTCATGGAGACATTGGATGAGTGGTTGTTGCGCCACAATGGGGGACCACCCAATGACTTCTAGAGGAAGTTGGAGGGTTTCCTCAAGCTGAGGCCCCCTACCTTCGACAGCTCGAACGATGACCCCATAGCCGCCGAGGACTGGTTGCGTGAGATGGAGAAGAAGCTGGACCTAACCACTTGCTACGACGAGGAGTGTGTTGGAGTCACAACCCACCAGCTTACTGGCACCGCACATGTGTGGTGGGACAGGTACTATGACACCCACGTTGACCCCACGCACATCTCATGGGAGGAGTTCGCCGAAGCCTTCTGTGAGCACCACGTGCCTAAGGGCATGATGGATGACAAAGTGGAAGAGTTCCGCAACATTTCCTAGGGATCCTAGAAGATCCACGAGTACACCAACCGCTTCACTCGCATGATGAGGTACGCTTCGGGTGAGACAGACTTCAAGAAGAAGAAGATGTACTTCTTCAAGAAGGGTCTGAACACATGCCTCAAGGTGGCCCTCTCGGGTCATACCTGCTACACCCTCCACAAGATGGTTAACAAGGTCCTGGTGATGGAGAGGGATCATCTGGAGGCTGACGCCCTCTACAAGGAGAAGAAGCGCTGGCCTGAGAGCACCTCTCGCCCCTCGGCATCTCAGAGGCCGCATGCTCACGTGCCTTTGCAGCCTCGCCCTCGTGTTGTCTAGGGAGCCACACCTGCTTTGAGTCATGGAGGTGGTACCCACACCGCCAAATAACACCGCCCTGCTTAGATCCCTAGCACGTGGAAGACTGTTGCGCCCACCACCACAGGTAGCGTGCCCTTCACTTGCTTCTGCTGTGGTGAGCCGGGCCACAAGGTCGCTGACTGCCCCATGAAGAACACTGCACCCCCTGCTCCGACCCTAGTGAGACAGGATATTGTTCATGGTGCGCCACACAAGCCCACCGTGGGACCAACCCGTGGTTGTCTCACCCACCTGACCGCGGAGGACGCCCAGAACGCCCCTGACATGGTGTACGGTATGTTTTTAGTGCATGGGTCTAAGGCTACAGTGCTATTTGATTCTAGTGCTACAAGTTCATATGTGTCTACCAAGTTTGCACAAGAGCATAACCTACCCATAACTCCACGAAGAGTGCCCATAGACACTAGTTCACCTTTGGGCAACATCAGATGCACCAAGAGATGTCAGGGAGTGAACATCACCATTGAGGGTCATTGTTTTCTAGCTAATCTTACCTTGCTTCCCTTTGATGAACGGGATGTCATACTAGGGATGGATTGACTGACTCAACACAAGGGAGTAATATCTTGCTCACCACGGTATGTGGAGTTAACACACCCGAGTGGTCATGTAATCCAATGTGAGCCTAACCTTGTGAAAGGTCCTAATGGCTAGAGGGGGTGAATAGCCTAATAAAAATTTCTACAACAACACTTAACAAATCGGTTAGACAATTATGAGGCGAAGCAAGTGTTGTGCTAGCCTACTCAAAATGCAAGCCACCTACCACAATTCTAGTTTAGATAGTATCTATTCACACAATAGCTATGGCACTACACTAAGTTAGTGTGCTCTCAAAGACTAACTAAAGAGCCACACTAACCAAACTAACAAGCTCTCACAACTAGCTACACTAAAGAGCTTGACAACTAGTTTGCGGTAATGTAAAGAGAGAGCAAGATAGTTATACCGCCATGTAGTAGAGTGAACCAATCAATCACAAGGATGAATACCAATGTAGACCAATCATCTCGGAATCAAATGATGAACACAATGATTTTTACCGAGGTTCACTTGCTTGCCGGCAAGCTAGTCCTCGTTGTGGCGATTCACTCACTTGGAGGTTCATGCGCTAATGGGCATCACATGCCAAACCCTCAATAGGGTGCCGCACAACCAACACAAGATGAGGATCACACAAGCCATGAGCAATCCACTAGAGTACCTTTTGGTGCTCCACCGGGGAAATGTCAAGAACCCCTCACAATCACCACGATTGGAGCCGGAGACAATCACCACCCTCCGCTTGACGATCCTCATTGCTCCAAGCCGTCTAGGTGGCGGCAACCACCAAGAGTAACAAGCGAATCCCGCAGCGAAACACGAACACTAAGTGCCTCTAAATGCAAACACTCAAGCAATGCACTTGGATTCTCTCCCAATCTCACAAAGATGTTGAATCAATGATAGAGATGAGTGGGAGGGTTTTGGCTAAGCTCACAAGGTTGTTATGTCAATGCAAATGGCCAAGAGAGTGAGCTTGAGCCCGCCATGGGGCTTAAATACAAGCCCCCATGAAATAGAGCCGTTGTACCCCTTCACTGGGTAAAATGCGTGGTGACCGGACGCTCCGGTCATACTGACCGGACTCTGGACCCAGCGTCCGGTCGCCCGATGTCAGCCACGTGTCACACTACGTTCAACAGGAGTCGTCTGATCTCAACGGTCATCTGTTGACCGGACGCTTCGCTATAACTGACCGGACTCTGAGCCTCCAGCGTCCGGTCATTTCTAGTAAGGTTCCAGAAATGACTTTCTTCGACCGGACGCGTCCGGTCATGCTTGACCAAACCCTGCCAGCATCCGATCACACTATGACTTCTTACTATGCCGTCCGACAACATGACTGGACCCAGACCCTTAGTATCCGGTCTATCCATGACCCAGCGTCCGGTCATTCACCGACGCTGGCGTCTTTACTGCCATACATGGCCGGACGCGCCAGTCCCCCAGAGGTCCAGCGTCCGGTCACTGTATAGCCAGCGACACTAACTCCTTTTCACTTCTATCTTTTTCACCCTTGCTCAAATGTGCCAACCACCAAGTGTATCACCTTGTGCACATGTGTTAGCATATTTTCACAAACATTTTCAAGGGTGTTAGCACTCCACTAGATTCTAAATGCATATGCAATGAGTTAGAGCATCTAGTAGCACTTTGATAATCGCATTCCGATATGAGTTTCACCCCTCTTAATAGTACGGCTATCAAACCTAAATGTGATCACACTCTAAGTGTCTTGATCACCAAAACAAAATAGCTCCTATGATTTATACCTTTGCCTTGAGCTTTTTATTTTTCTCTTTCTTCTTTCCAAGTTCGAGCACTTGATCATCACCATGGCATCATCTTCATCATGCAATGATCTTTATTTGCTTCACCACTTGGAGTGTGCTACCTATCTCATGATCACTTTATAAACTAGGTTAGCACTTAGGGTTTCATCAATTCTCCAAAACCAAACTAGAGCTTTCAATCTCTCCCTTCTTGGTAATTGATGACGACCCTTATACAAAGATTTGAATTGAAATTCAATTGAATCCATGTTGCTTGTCCAAGCATTTTTACCATGTGTAAAAAGATATGGACAAGTTTCATGAATCCCATGTGGTAGCAATTGCTCCCCCTACATATGTGCTAAGAGTTTGGATTGTAGCTTACACATATGCTTAGATAGGAAATATAGGAGACAATGTCTACCAAATGATGCTAAGGTATAAAAGATGGACCTTTGAAGTGTGATACCAATCGGAGTGCACCATTATACCATCCTTAGCACCATGGTTAGCTAGATACCACTTGAAGAATACTTTGGAAGGATAGCTAGATACTACTTGTAAAAACTTTGTAAAAGATATTACTTGAAAATCTTATTTGGAATAGATATCACTTGATAATACTTGGAAATGATATTACTTGTGAATAAACCTATGCATGCTAGATATTCATTTCATCAATCAAGTTTACAATTATCATTCATTACACAAGCATAGATATTTAAGTTAAAACTTGTGTTATGCAAGCAAACATATGAAATGCACATTCAAATGCACCATACAAGTTTATGAGCTTGCTCTCCCTACTTGTGTGCTCAAAATTTTAATTGATCCCTTTCCTTTGTCATATCTCTTCCTTATTTCAAGTTCTCCCCCTATCACTTATATCTTTATTTCTCTCCCTCTTTGTTGTCTTTTCAACTTATAACTTTATTTCTCTCCCCATTTGTTGTCTTTTCACTATCTTTGTACACTATTCTCTCCCCCCTTTGTCATCAATGACCACAAAGGTTCAAAAAGGTAAATAATACCATTTGTAGGGTTGAGATTATCAATGTCAATCAATGGGGTGAGGATCATTTTCGTAAATTTGGTTCAAACTAGAATATTTGTCAAAGATATTTAACTCGGTTTGATCCAAGGACAAGCTTCTTCACACCTCCTAATAAGGGTTATCTTATACCATGTTGAGTTAAACACTTAGAGCTCATTTTCTAGATTAAACACTAGGTTTACAAGCCCACAAACATGTCATATGCTATCACTAGATCAAGTCAAACATAGAAGCACTAGTGATACCATATAAACATCAAATTCATTTGATTTTCATGAATGAGCCTAATAAAATGGAGAGATGACTAGATGCACTAAACATGTCCTTAGCAAGGATGTATGTCATGCCAATCAACTTTTACCTTGGATTGCTCGAAGGAGAGGCATGTCATATAAGTGGGGGGGTGCATCAACACATATTTGAGAAATCCAATATGTTCAACTCATTCCTTAGCTTGCAAAACCTTTTCTCATCCAATGACTTGGTGAATATATCAGCAAGTTGATCTTCGGTGCCTACACTTTCAATGCAAATATCCCCTTTTTGTTGGTGATCTCTTATGAAATGGTGGCGAACATCAATGTGCTTTGTTCTTGCATGTTGAACCGGATTGTTGGTCAACTTGATTGCACTCTCATTGTCACATAGCAATGGCACTTTCTTGAACTTGATTCCAAAGTCATTCAAGGTGGCCTTCATCTAAAGAATTTGTGCACAACAACTACCGGCGGATATGTATTCAGCTTTGGCGGTTGATAATGCAACACTATTTTGCTTCTTTGATGACCATGAAAAAAGTGATCTTTCCAACAATTGACATGTGCCCGAGGTGCTCTTCCTTTCAACCTTGCATCCCGCATAATCCGAGTCGGAGTAACCAACTAGCTCAAACTTTGCCCTTTTGGGATACCACAAACCGACATTTGGTGTATGCTTCAAGTACCTCAATATTCTCTTTGTAGCCTTCAAATGACTTTCTCTTGGTGAGGCTTGAAATCTTGCACACATGCATACACAAAACATGACATCCGGTCTTCATGCGGTCACATAGAGTAAGCTTCCAATCATAGACCGATACAACTTTTGATCCACCATATTTCTACTTGCATCACTATCCAAGTTGCCATTGGATCCCATTGGTGTGCTAATGACTTTGCTATCACTTATGCCAAACTTCTTGATCATGTCCTTGATATACTTGCCTTGACTTACAAATGTACCATTCTTCAATTGCTTGATTTGAAGACGAAGGAAGTAACATAACTCTCCAATCATGGACATCTCAAACTCATTAGCCATGATCTTTCCAAACTCATCACAAAAGTCTTGATTGGTTGATCCAAATATGATGTCATCAACATATATTTGCAACACAAACAAATCTTTTCTAATTTTCTTGATGAAAAGAGTGGTGTCAACCTTACCCATTGTGAATCCTTTAGAGAGTTGGTAGTCCCTCAATCTCTCATACCATGCTCTAGGTGCTTGTTTCAAACCATACAATGATTTCTTCAACTTGTACACATGGTTGGGCTTCTTGTCATCTTCAAAACCGGGAGGTTGCTCAACATATACTTCTTCATTGATGTAGCCATTGAGAAATACACTCTTAACATCCATTTGATAGAGCTTGATATTGTGGGCACAAGCATAGGCTAGCAAGATTCTAATTGCTTCCAATCTAGCAACCGGAGCATATGTTTCTCCAAAGTCAAGACCTTCAACTTGTGTATAGCCTTGTGCTACCAATCTTGCTTTGTTCCTTACTACTATCCCATCTTGATCTTGCTTGTTTCTAAAGACCCATTTGGTTCCAATCACATTGTGTCCCTTTGGTCTCTCTACTAATTCACATACATGATTTCTTGTGAAATTATTCAATTCTTCATGTATAGCATTCACCCAATCAACATCCTTCAATGCTTCATCTATCTTCTTTGGTTCAATGGTGACACAAAAGAGAAATGTTCACAAAATGATGCCAATGTTGATCTAGTTTGCACACCTCTTAAAATATCACCAATTATAGTGTCCAATGGATGATCCCTTGCAACATTGGTTGGTTGGAGGATTGGTACTTGATTGCTTGCACTTGCTTGATCATTGGGTTGAGATGATGTACTAGCCACTTGATCTTGTTCATTGTCATGAGAGCCACTTGTACTAGCTTGATTTGTATCATCTTGCACATTTGAGTTGGAAAGCACTTGCACTTGATCATCTTCATCATCATTCACTTGCCTAGGCCTCAATTCACCAATACCCATGTTCTTCATGGCATTTGAAAGTTGAATGCCTCTAACATCTTTCAAGTTCTTATTCTCTACTTATGAACTCTTGATTTCATCAAATTCAACATCATGAACTTTCACAAGAGTACCACTATCTAAATTCCAAACTCTATATGCTTTGCTTGTAGCGGAATAACCAAGTAGGAATCCTTCATCACATTTCTTGTCAAACTTGCCCAATCTAGTGTCTTTCTTTAAGATATAGCATTTGCAACCAAAGACCCGAAAATATGCAATGTTGGGCTTTCTACCATTCAAGAGCTCATATGGTGTCTTCTCTTTCAATCGGTGACAATAGAGGCGGTTGCTACAATAGCAAGCTGTGTTGATAACTTCGGCCAAAAAAGATTGACTCACATTGTATTCACTAAGCATTGACCTTGCCATATCAATGAGTGTTCTATTCTTTCTCTCAACAAGGCCATTTGATTGTGGAGTGTACTTGGCCGAGCATTGATGTCTAATTCTAAATTCATCACACAACTCATCAATTCTAGTGTTCTTGAACTCACTAACATTGTCACTTCTAACTCTCTTGATGGTTGTTTCAAACTCATTGTGAATGCCCTTGACAAATGATTTGAATGTTGCAAACACATCACTTTTGTCCACTAGAAAGAATACCCATGTGTATCTAGTGTAATCATCCACTATCACAAAGCTATATTTGTTACCACCAATGCTAGTGTATTGTGTTGGCCCAAACAAATCCATGTGCAATAACTCAAATGCTTTACTAGTACTCATCATGCTTTTCTTAGGATGGGTGTTTCCAACTTGTTTGCCGGCTTGACAAGAGCTACAAAGTTTATCCTTCTCAAACACATCTTTTAAGCCTCTAACCAAGTCATGCTTAACCAATCTATTCAATTGTTTCATTCCAACATGACCAAGCCTTCTATGCCATAACCAACCCATACTAGACTTAGTGAACAAGCATGTAGATAATCTAGCTTCACTAACATTGAAATCAACCAAGTATAGATTCTCATATCTAAAGTCTTTGAAGATCAAGTTAGAGCCATCTACACTTATGATCTCTACATTATCTACCCCAAATATGCATTTGAATCCAAGATCACATAATTGAGCCATGAATAGCAAATTGAAGTTCAAGCTCTCTACTAGCAATACATTGGATATGCTTATGTCATTGGATATTGCAATCTTACCAAGCCCTTTGACCTTGCCTTTGCCATTATCACCAAATGTGATACTATCATAACCATCATTGCCATTGGTGTTGATTGAGTTGAACATTCTTGCATCACCGGTCATGTGTTGAGTGCACCCACTATCAAGAACCCAATGCCTTCCTCTGGCTTTGTAATTAACTTACAAAAGAAAATCAATTCTTTTTAGGTACCCAAACTTGCTTAGGTTCTTGAAGGTTAGTCACTAAGCTCTTTGGTACCCAAATGGCTTTCTTCTTTGAGCCCATCCATAGTTTACCAATGAACTTAGCCTTCACACCATTTGTACCCTTAGTAAGCATATAGCATAAATCAAGCTTAAGGGAGGATACATTAGCATTTTTGCTCTTGTTGGTGCATTCATGCTCTTTATGACCCACTTGCTTGCAACCAATGCAAAACCGACCATTGTTCTTCACAAAACTAGTCTTGTGAGGAGCAAAGACCGCCTTGCCTTTCTTGGGGGTATGGCCCAATCCCTCCTTGTAGAGAGAAGCTCTTTGGCTACCAAAGCACATAAGCAAGCGGTCCTCACCACCATAGGCCTTAGCCAAAGTGTGAGTGAGCTTGTTAACCTCCTTCTTGAGATTCTCATTCTCAACCACTAGTGAGGCATCACAAGTGAGATCATCACCACTAGATGAGGTGGAAGTGGAAGTACTACAAGGGTTAGTAGAAGGAACAATGATAGGCAAAGATAGTGATTCATCAATTATATCACAAGTTAAACCTATATCACAACTATCAACATGCTTCTTTTTATTTTGCTCATCAAGCAAAGAGGAATGAGCCTTTTCAAGCTTTTTGTGAGCTTTGCCAAGCTTCTGATTGGCTTCCTCTAGCCTCTCATGAGATGCATTGAGCTCATCAAAGGCTTGCTTAAGGGCTTTTAGTTCCTTACACAAGCTTTTGCATTCCCTTCTCTTGATGTCAAAGTGTTCTCTAGCATCTTCTAGCATGTCAATTAATTCATCCTTAGTAGGTTCATCATCTTCACTATCATTATCATTTTCATTTTCATTTTCATTTTCATTATCATCATCATGTTCTTCATCACTTTCATCATCACAAGTTTATACCTTAGTGGCCTTAGTCATGAAGCATGATGAAGAGTCGAAGAGAGAAGGCTTTTTATTGATGGCAATGCTTGCTAGAACCTTTTTCTTGGTGGTCTTGTGATCATCACTATCATCATCATTATCACTTGAGGAAGCATCACTATCCCAAGTGACCACATATGAACCACCCTTCTTCTTCTTGAAGGCCATCTTGTCCTTCTTTTCTTTCTTTTCCTTCTTGTCCTTCTTCTTGTTCTTTTTGTTGTCATCATCATTGTCGCTATTGTATGGACATTGAGCAACAAGATGATCTTTGTTTCCACACTTGAAGCACCTTCTTGACTCTTCTTTGTTCTTGGATGAAGACTTTTTTCTTCTAGCACGATAGCCCATCTTCACCATGAACTTGCCAAATCTCTTGACAAAGAGAGTCATCTTCTCATCATCATCATCATCATCCCATGAATCATCTTCTTCACTTGATATTTCTTGCTTGGCTTTGCCCTTGGATAATGTGGCCTTGAATGCCATGCTCTTCTTCTTGTCATCCTTCTTCTCATCTTTCTTCTCCCTCTTTTCTTCCTTCTCATCATCATCTCTATATGTATCATCGGTCATTATATCTCCCGACACTTGGTTTGGTGTCATGGTGTCCAAACCACTCCTCACTAGAATGGTGACCAATGTACCAAATCTTGAAGGCAAACATCTCAAGAACTTGTGGCAGAAGTCCTTGTCCTTCACTTCTTCTCCAAGTGCTTTGAGATCATTGACAAGCACTTGAAGCCTATGGAACATCTCCAGCACACTCTCATCCTCCTTCATCTTGAAGCTTGCAAACTTCTCTTTGAGAATGTATGCCTTTGCACCCTTCAAGGCTTGAGTGCCCTCAAATGATTCTTCCAACTTCTTCCAAGCCTCATGAGCCATCTCAATGTTCTTGATTTGCTCAAATGTTCTCTCATCAATTGCATCATGAATGGCACTTAGAGCAATGTCATTGTTTTGGAGAAGCACCTCTTCGGCCGTGGTGGGATTCTATAGATCTTCAATCTCAATTTTGGTTTCTACCACCTTTCACACACTTCTATTGATTGACTTGATATGTGTGGTCATCTTTGATTTCCAATATGAATAATTTGTGCCATCAAATTGGGGTGGCTTCTTGGTGTTGTTGAGTTAAGCCATTTTTACACCGAAGGATGTTAAGTCTCAAATAACGGTGACCTCGGCTCTGATACCACTTGAAAGGTCCTAATGGCTAGAGGGGGGGGGTGAATAGCCTAATAAAAATTTCTACAACAACACTTAACAAATCGGTTAGACAATTATGAGGCGAAGCAAGTGTTGCGCTAGCCTACTCAAAATGCAAGCCACCTACCATAATTCTAGTTTAGATAGTATCTATTCACATAATAGTTGTGGCACTACACTAAGTTAGTGTGCTCTCAAAGACTAACTAAAGAGCCACACTAACCAAACTAACAAGCTCTCACAACTAGATACACTAAAGAGAGCTTGACAACTAGTTTGCGGTAATGTAAAGAGAGAGCAAGATATTTATACCGCCGTGCAGTAGAGTGAACCAATCAATCACAAGGATGAATACCAATGTAGACCAATCACATCGGAATCAAATGATGAACACAATGATTTTTACCGAGGTTCACTTGCTTGCCGGCAAGCTAGTCCTCGTTGTGGCGATTCACTCACTTGGAGGTTCATGCGCTAATGGGCATCACATGCCAAACCCTCAATAGGGTGCCGCACAACCAACACAAGATGAGGATCACACAAGCCATGAGCAATCCACTAGAGTACCTTTTGGTGCTCCACCGGGGAAAGGTCAAGAACCCCTCACAATCACCATGATCGGAGCCGGAGACAATCACCACCCTCCGCTTGATGATCCTCGCTGCTCCAAGCCGTCTAGGTGGCGGCAACCACCAAGAGTAACAAGCGAATCCCGCAGCGAAACACGAACACCAAGTGCCTCTAGATGCAAACACTCAAGCAATGCACTTGGATTCTCTCCGAATCTCACAAAGATGTTGAATCAATGATGGAGATGAGTGGGAGGGCTTTGGCTAAGCTCAAAAGGTTGCTATGTCAATGCAAACGGCCAAGAGAGTGAGCTTGAGCCGGCCATGGGGCTTAAATACAAGCCCCCATGAAATAGAGCCGTTGTACCCCTTCACTGGGTAAAACGCAGGGTGACCGAATGCTCCGGTCATACTGACCGGACTCTAGACCTAGCGTCCGGTCACCCGATGTCAGCCACGTGTCACACTGCGTTCAACAGGAGTCGTCTGATCTCAACGGTCATCTGTTGACCGGATGCTTCGCTACAACTGACCGGACTCTGAGCCTCCAGCGTCCGGTCGTTTCCAGTAAGGTTCTAGAAACGACTTTCTTCGACCGGACGCGTCCAGTGATGCTTGACCGGACCCTGCCAGCGTCCGATCACACTACGACTTCTTACTATGCCGCTCGACAACATGACTGGACCAAGACCCTTAGCGTCCGGTCTGTCCATGACCAGCGTCCGGTCATTCATCGACGCTGGCGTCTTTACTGCCATACATGGCCGGACACGCCGGTCCCCCAGAGGTCCAACGTCCGGTCACTGTATAGCCAGCGACACTAACTCCTTTTCACTTCTATCTTCTTCACCCTTGCTCAAATGTGCCAACCACCAAGTGTATCACCTTGTGCACATGTGTTAGCATATTTTCATAAACATTTTCAAGGGTGTTAGCACTCCACTAGATCCTAAATGCATATGCAATGAGTTAGAGCATCTAGTGGCACTTTGATAACCACATTCCGATACGAGTTTCACCCCTCTTAATAGTACGGCTATCAAACCTAAATGTGATCACACTCTCTAAGTGTCTTGATCACCAAAACAAAATAGCTCCTATGGTTTATACCTTTGCCTTGAGCTTTTTGTTTTTCTCTTTCTTCTTTCCAAGTTCGAGCACTTGATCATCACCATGGCATCATCTTCATCATGCAATGATCTTCATTTGCTTCACCACTTGGAGTGTGCTACCTATCTCATGATCACTTGATAAACTAGGTTAGCACTTAGGGTTTCATCAATTCTCCAAAACCAAACTAGAGCTTTCGCCTTGACATGATAGTTTCCATGTTGTGCACCTTGGAAGCCTAGTCAATCTAGGAGGTGCCTGTAGTATGGGAGTACCCTGATGTGTTCCCCCGAAGAGTTGCTAGGTATGCCACCTGATCGGGATGTGGAGTTTGTTATCGACCTTCTACCTGGTATGGGACCTATTGCTAAGAGGCCCTACCACATGTTGGTCGACAAGCTGGAGGAACTCAAGAAACATCACAGGGAGTTGTCGAACAAGGGGTAAATTAGGCCCAGTGCTTCACCCTGGGGTTCCCTTGTCTTGTTTGTGAAGAAGAAGGATGGTTCCATGAGGATGTGCATTGACTACCGGAACTTGAATGTTGTGATTGTCAAGAACAAGTACCCACTGCCAAGGATAGATGATCTGCTAGACTAGCTGAGGAATGCCAAGTTCTTTTCCAAGATTGATCCCCGATCGGGGTACCATCAGATGAAGATCAGGACTGAGGACATTCCCAAGGCAGCCTTTGTCACTAGGTATGGGCAGTATGAGTTCACCGTTGTGTCCTTTGGACTCACCAATGCCCCCGCCTACTTCATGAATATGATGAACAAAGTGTTCATGGAGGAACTGGATAAGTTTGTGGTGGTATTCATCAATGACATTCTTGTCTATTTAGCCACTGCAGAAGAACATGAGCAGCATCTGAGAATAGTACTGGAGAAGCTGAGGCAGAATCAGCTGTACGCCAAGTTCAGCAAGTGTGAATTTTGGCTTGAAGAAGTCTCTTTCTTAGGTCACATTCTCACTGCTGAGGGAGTAGCTGTTGATCCTGCCAAGATAGAAGCTATAAAAGAATGGGAATAACCCCGCAATATAACTGATATCTAGAGTTTCCTTGGGTTGGCAGGATGTTACCGCACTTCATTGAGAACTTTTCTAAAATAGCCAAGCCGATGACCAACCTTACAGCAGCATCTCAGCTTTCCTGGAACATCTTGGCATATTCTTTTAATGTCATTCGCCACTCGCCAGAAATCATCCGGTTTCCCTTCCTCAACAAAAGTCTATTCTTGCTCTGGGGAGCTTGTTTGTGCTTCCCGACTAAATTATATAATGTGCATTTCATTTTGCCCAAATTATATAGTGCTACTTTCTCAAATGCACAGGTCGATGCCAAAGCATAATCACTAAGTGTAGAAACGTTTCGACATAGAAGAATTTAAAATTTGTCACCAAATAGCATAAACTTGGAGCCTCAAACGCACAGCTTGAAAGCAAATCATAATCATAAGTGTAGAAATGTTTCGAGATAGAAGAACTTAAAATCTACTACCAAATAGCAGCAACTTCGAGTTCCAACTCCTAACAAACCATTCAGCCTAATCTTATTTCTAAACCAAAATAGGACATGAGTCCCAAACAAAGCTAAGAAACCAATACATAAAGGTAACAAATGAACACAATAGAAGATAGCCACCAAACTATCTGGATCTTGACCAAAATAAATATCTATTCTCTAACGCTTCAATGCTTGCATGATGCCTTCAACGCTTTGTATAGACCTACAAATGGAATGAAAATTCATCGTTTGACACAATACTGTACCAATGATTCACATGGGGGTATTTGGGAACTCAACACATGGGAGTCTATTTTATAGATAAGCAGTGACGAGATTCTAACATATGGATATGTTAAGCCTTGGAATCAATGGTTCCCCACCGACCCCTCCAGGATCGCCTAGGGGCTCGGGGGCTATATCCATTAGGTACGCTCGTGCGCATCCTCCGATGAAGAAACCTGGCCGAGCCTAAGCGTGGCACAGCCCCCGTATAGGGCTCGGGGGCTCGCCCGGGCCGGCTCCCAATCGATGACACGCTCGAGCTCGGGCCTTGGCTCTTGCCCGGCTTGCAACGCCAGCCAAGGCCCGGGCGCAAGAAGATAAGCCCCGAGCCATCGAGGCTCGGGGGCTTCTAGACCCCGCACTCTGGGCATGGCCTTGCCGGCCACTTCCGCGACAGGGTCACGCACGGGGCGACACAAGAAGACAAGCTTCCCACGGCCTCCAAGGGCTGGGCGGCTCCCGGGCCCGAGCGTCAGCCCCTGGAGCCGACCTCCTTCGTGACCAAGAAGACTCCAGAAGGTCCACCTGGGGGAGGCCGGTCTAGGCCGACACAACCTGACATGTAGAGTGTCACAATAGAGCAGCCGGACGACGCCCACGACTCCTTTGGCTCTACGACACCGCCACGGTCCATAGAGCACCGCTGCAAGATCCTCCTGGACTCCGACGCATGTAGACCGTAGACATATCTTCACAAACTGTCATGTACCTGACCTATCTTGTTATATAAGGGATAAGGTCAGACCTAGAGGAGGGGGGAATCTAAGACAGATCATTCAATTCCATCCGCTCCTGCTCAACACCGAGAGTAGAGCAACCGAGGGAGGGGCACAAAGAGCTCCTCCACCGCATCCTGTCACCTTCCTCCTCTCCGATGAGGGAAGACTCCACCGGTGACAAAGCAATCTTAGGATTAACATCGAGCTAATCCTCTATCAAATCTCTCTACACTATGTTGTAACCACCGATTTTGGGTGCTTTTGAGTATAAGGATCATCAGCTGCTGGACGTAAGGCATCCATTGGCCCGAACCAGGATAAACCGTTGCGTCCTCTCTGTGATCTTTGTGTTTTTGAGTCCACCCGAGCCACCGGAGACCCGTACTCTGACACCGACTCGAACAACTATGCTTGTCGCGGTTCTGACCCCGAGACAAGCAGCAAAGGAGAAAAATTAGGAATCAGCAGCAAAGGAGAATAATTAGGATGGTATAGACTTTACCGGCTCATGATCATAAAATTTTGTCGCAAAGTCTCTATAGGCTTCACAATTCTCTGGCCTGAGGACACGGTCAACTTGAACTTCATTTGACAGGATAAAAGCATGCCACGCAGGGCTGAAACAACGATTGTCTGTAATATGAAGAGAAAGGTAGCCTGCGTATGCATCAATGACCTGCAATATATGTCAGGGGAAAAATACAAATGCATTATCAGAATACATGCAGGTACTGTGTTTGCAAGGAAATTCTGAAACTTACTCCATTGTAAATATATTTTTCACTGTCTGCTTCGTCAGTTATACGAGGAATTATGTGCCCCTTCATGTCATTTGCTGATAAACAATGATAAGAAGTAGCTTCTGTCCTGACCACACGTCTTTTACTTGTTTCGATATGTGCGCACAAGTTGGAAATAAATTGTACCGCTGCTACCTCTCGAGGAGCAAGTGCATCCATATCTGGTTCATTATAATCCACGCCCACTGAAAATAGTTACAGTAAGTACAATGGGTTCAACGATAGTTGCAAAACTATACAAAAGATCAAAGACAATGATTGAATTCACCATTTCTCTTTTTCATACTTCCTAGGTGGGAAGTCCTTGCACTAGTAGTCTTAATTTTCTTCTTCATCTCTGTTTTTTTTATCATCAAAGCTAGCACTGGTAGAACCTGATAATGAACCATAAGAGGAATCAAGGAATCAAGTACATGAGCATAGTACTTTATTTAGATCAATAGTCAAATATCAATTATGTTCACCTCTTTTCATTTTTGGTGGTTGGGACGCCACAGTAGTAGGCTTAATTTTCTTCTTCATCGCTGTTTTTTTTATCATCAAAGGTACCTGGTAATGAACAGTAGGAGGAATAAGTACATAAGGATGAGGATAGTACTTTATTTATTAACAAAATATTGGAAAAGAGTCAAACATCAACTATGTTCACCTCTTTTCATTGGACTCGCGTCAGTAGCCCTCCTTTTTTTCACAGCATTGAAAATCATCATTGGTGACCTAAGAAAACTTGGTGTTTTCCTCTTCATTGTAGTCCCTTTAACCCTCCCTGCAACGGTCTTTGCTAGCTCTGCATCGGACTCATCTACCTCTGCATCGGACTCACCTAGCTCGTGCACATATGCACCTTTGGTTGGTCCCCTCTGGGACCATCAGAACTATGAGAGTGACCGCTACTGCTACCCGTGTGGGAGGCTTCGGAAATATTTGTGGCAGAACCATCTGACTCACTTTCAGTTTCAGCTACTACGTCAAATAATTCCTGCACGTAATCAATAATTGTAAACATAAAGGGGTACAAATAATGACATCAGCCATAACATGATTGGAACGATCTATGAAACATAAAAAAAAACAATTACAAATGCCATGAATTAATTAGATGGACTGCAGCAGCACTGCTACAAAACTGTATGCGTTGCACACCACAACCCCATACACAACTAAGACCCATGGATTGAAGAATTACAAGGTGCTGGTTCTTCGATCCATAAATGAACAAACTTCCAGAAATTGGGAGACAGTGAGACGCACTCACGGGGGAGGTTGGACACCGGGGACGAGGGACGGTATATGGAGAGAGATGGGATCAGATCGGCTGGTGGCATGGTGTCTTCTTCCTCAACATCCTTGGCAGCGCCGCCCTGGGCCTCGTGGCAAAGCTCGAAGAAATGGGATCGGGATGGGATCGACGGGAGGAGTAGCGAGCGCGGAGCGACAGCTTCTCGCAACGCCGTCTCAGACGGATTAATGGAGCCAAGCGGATGGTCCAGCCCCGGGGCTGTGCTTGGACGGGCTGAGCCCAGAGGGGACCCAAATGCAAAATAATAAAACAATTAATTTCTTTAATTATCTGCTTTGGGATTCGTGCCATTTTTAAAAAAAAGAGAGTACTGGAGCAGTTGCCTTAACTCTTTCAGCGAAACTGAAGAAGGCTGAGAAGTCTGCAACAGAAGGCTAGGAAAAGGTACGAAGAACAAGTTCGCACAAGTCAGGCTATGTACTTACTAAGGTGGTGTTTCTAAATTTTTTAGTCGTTGCCAGATCGAATATTTGGATACATGTATAGAATATTAAATATAGACTAATTATGAAACTAATTATATAGTTTGTGACTAATTTTCGAGACGAATCTTTTAAGCCTAATTAGTTTATAATTTGACAATGTGGTGCTACAGTAAACATATGCTAATGATGGATTAATTAGGTTTAAAAAATTCGTCTCGTGGAGTACTGACGGATTATGTAATTTATTTTTTTATTAGTATCCAAACACCCCATGTAACATCCTCCTGACACACCTCCTAAATTTTAGTCACTGGATCTAAACACCACCTAATACTATCTTTGTTGATGTACTAGGTAGCGTGCCCGCGTTGCTACGGGACAACTAAATATTTTGTACTAAAAACACACGGATCGCACGATAAGATATCAATACTGTTAAATTAAATATCGACGTCAAAGTGGCATTTAATTGAAAAAGCAAAGTTCGTGAAATTAACACAGTCACGGAGAGTGTGACGCCGCAGGCTCATAAACTCTACTGTATAAATTTTTTTGTGATACGGCTAAGATAATATTTTATATCGGCAGAAAGAATTCTACGATATCCATTTCTTTCACGCGCCAATAAATTCATAAATAAGTTTCACTGCATCTCCATATAATCATGTACACACAGGTTCGAGTATATATGTAAATATGTTCATGCCTGTGCGTTGCTATGGGACAGCTAAACTTTTATACTAAAAATACACGGATAGCACGATAAGATAACAATACTGTAAAAGTATATGACCGACATTAAAGTGACATTTAATCTAAAAAGCTAAGTTCGTGAAATTTACACAGTCACAAAGAGCATGGCGTCGCAGGCTCACAAACTCTATTGTGTAGATCTTTTCGTGATGCGGCTAAGATCATTTTTTATATCGGCAGAAAGAGATTTCCGATATCCATTTCTTTCGTGCGCCAATAAATCCACGAATAAGTTCCTCCACATCTCCATACCATCCTGTACATGGCGCTGGCCAGCGAATTAGCCACAACTTATGTAATTAGTTTTATAATTAGCTCATGTTTAGTCCTCCTAATTGATATCTAAAAATTCAATGTGACAGGAACTAAAGTTTAGTCCTAGGATCCAAACACCCCATAACGCTCGACTCCTGCTGGCTGCTCACTTGCACCACCATGCCTATGTGTCTGCACGTATATACTCTAATGTCAGAACGTCTAAGATGGTCTTTAAGGTTGCCATTTGTGTATGCTGTAGGATTGGGATGCTTTGCACTGATCTATGAGGTTGTCTATGAGAGTCAAAATTTTTGATGCCATTATGATGTCTAAGCTTACCAATTAGACAGAGACGAACTTGATTGTTAAAATGTTTTCAACACTGCTTTCATATACTCCATCTGTTCCAAAGTAGAATTCATTCTCGCTTCCCGAGAAGTCAACTTTTTTTTTAACTTCGACCAATTATAATACAGGTATTTTTTACATGCATGTGGCCTCAGGAGTCGACCAATTGATTGTTAAATGTTGCACGTATTTTTTACAAATCTAGTCAAAGTTGAGAAAGTTTCATCTGCACATATCCCATAACGACTTATATTTTGGGACAGATGAAGTATATGCTAACAGTAGTCAACTAGAAGTCGTGATGAACACAACAATACTTTCATATTATATGCTAATTGGAGCACGAAGAAACGCAGGAGAATGGACCTATATACAAATGGTGGGAATATTCGTTTAGGAAATTACAGATGGTTCACCAGTCTCACCATGTATAACATGCACATCTTTTATTTGGCACCACTGATGTTCTGAAGAAGCAGACACTTTTTTATTTCAGGTCTGCATACTGGAAACACTAAAATTAAGGGCCAACCTCATTGAGTCGTCTTGCTTGATCTTTGCCAATTGTTTCATTTCATACATGATTATTATTTCCTTCCATGCATGTGGCCTCAGGTGATCGATTTGTTTCCTTCAAAGCAGGCGGGGATCGCAGGGATGGTAGTTTCTTTTTCTATCGCGCGGGGTATCGCATGGCCGGAAGGGAGGAGTCTTGCTTGATCTTTGCCAATTATTTTCTTCCGTGCATGATTATTGTTTCCTTCCATGCATGTGGCCTCGGGTGATCGATTTGTTTCCTTCAAAGCAGGCGGAGATCGCAGGTGGGGGTATTGCATGGCCGGAAGGGAGGAGCGACAAAAAAAAATCGCACCAAAAAATAATCTTACTTTTAATCTTTTTAGTTGTAGGGGATACATGTGTATGAATCAGGTCAAGGTTGCATGTCCATAATCCGAAGCTGGAAGATGCTACGTATCTGTCGAGAGATTTCCTAGGACATACTGAAATATTAAATCGATGTTTACCTATCTGTTGGTTTTTCACACAATGTAATGTAATGTGATTTTGGAGTTTGAATGCATATCTGAATATGGTCTTTATTTTGAAATTGTATTGCCCAAAATGCGTATCTGAAAATAAGAATGGGCTTTTTGGTTTTGTTACTGTATGTACAGTCTTTTGGCCCAATAATAATTTTTTGCGGGCTCAGCCTTACCGGCGAAGAAAAAAATTGATGATGTGGGTTGGCCCAAAACAAAAATGTGTGGTCAAAGCCTAAACAGCACCAAAAAAATGTGTGCACTAGCCCAGGAATATGTGGATGGGCCAAAATCAATATAATTGAGAAATGGACTGGAAAAACTTTAAAACAAGAAATCAGCTAGATTAAAAATAGGCCCAAACAATGTGCTTGGCCCATTATAAGTTTGGCTGTTACATGGGCTTAAACAAGCCATATGTAGCGTAGGAAAAATGTGGGCTGGTTCAATAAATTTCGTTTGGGCCAAAAATAACAACAAAAAAAAAATATGGGCTAGCTCAAAAAAGTTACGTGGACTTTAACAGGCATAGTGTATTGTGACGTCAAAAACCAGTGTCATACATTTGTGACATCTACATCTAAACGACATAAAACATGGTTTAAGGCGCATGGTTTTTTATGCAAGCTTTTTCATCAAACTAGTGTCATAAATGTTAATTTATGATGTAAATTGCAGATATTATGACATATAAACTGAACGACATAAAACCTAACATCTCTTGTAGTGAGCTAGTAGGCAGAGTTCATCATGGTAAATATGTCTTATAAAAATGGATAATATTGATCCATGTTTTTGATCATGGTAAACCATCTGAGGTCTGGATGGTTTTGATAAATTTGCTTCAAGAAAATTCAACATAGTTGAGTCAAGAACTCAAGATACTTAATTCTAGCCACTATGGACTGTCACCTGGTTCCTTTTCCTTCTCCATATATTACTGGGCCTGTTACCAGTTAGCTTAAGAAGATTGAGAAGCTATAATTAATTGCTTATATTTCATAAAAAGATTGAGAAACTTTACCCTTCAGTTTCAGTTCAATTTTGGTTTCTGTTTCCGTAAGGAATATGTTGGAACTGATGAGTACGATTTGCCTATTTCTGTCATTTTTTGCTCTGCTTGCAGGCTGTGCCATAGGATGAACCTACTGATGCCAGATGCCAGAGGTTAGAAAAAGAGTGCATCTCTGATCGGCAACAGCTCGAGGAATCAAAGGCACGATGCGCCAATCTCGAGAAAGAGTGCCACGTGCTGAGGGACGAGAACTTGTCCCTGCAACGGGAGCTCTCGAAGTCCAAGCGGGAGGCTGACAGCCTCATGGCCGAGAAGCAGGCGCAGCTGGATGACTTGAGGACGAAGTGTGCGACGCTCGAGATGGATCCCTACACCGCCAGGCACGAGACCCACTGCCTCGCCACTGAGAAGCAGGAGCTGGCTGGGGAGCTGGGCGCAGAGAGGTGAAGTTGGATGAGCTGAAGCAGGATATCCGGGTGATCAGCCGCGGCTTCGATCTTGCAGCGGGAAGGGCAGCTCACGTCGCTCTACACCAAGTCCAAGGCCATCCTGGAGAACTGCATGACCTCCCAGGTAGCTACTCTGCCTTGACGGTTGCAGTGAGACCGCGTGCACAGCTGCTGCTGGCTAAAGATAAAATCTGTGTGCTTCTGCAATCCTTCTTGCTTGCAGATCATGAGTTTGCGTGTTGGTTATAGATGTGCTGTGTCTCTGTTGTGAAAAAGTTCAGTGGAATATCGGCAGGCTGCGTTTGCCATTAGTTTTCTGTGAGCTTCAAATATTGTATGACCTGTGATTCTGTGAACGTGGCATGTGATATCATAAATGAGTATCAGAGATTGCCATCAGCTTAAAACTCATAGACTATATGGTTCGAAAAAAACAGCTTGCATTTTCCCCTTTTACCTACTATTCCTTGGGTAAAAAAAAAAAAACATGATGCCGTTTTTGACTATGGACGGTCTTTGAGGTGATTGAATATAATACTAATTACTAAACTATGATGTTGGCTACTGCAAAGTAAAAAGACCATAGGGGGCAGCATTTTTATGTTCCAATAGACATATTAAAAAGGCTAATGGTACTTTTTTGTGTGCCCGCACAAGTACTAAGCCGGCCATACAAAGGTCGGTAGAGGCTCAAACAACACATCTGTGCGTTACAAGATTCCCATTCACGCATCTGTACGTGCCCATCAAAAGTATCGATTCAAGACTCAAATCTTCACTCTGGAATCAACAGCAGCTAGTGATCTAAGCTTCCACAAGAAGGCACCCCACAGAAGCAGCTCAAGCACATAAATGAAATGTTTCCTGAATTCTGCTGTGATCATCCATCGTTCATTATGAATTAGCATCTTGTCTTCTTTCATCGGTTTCCTGGTGTTCAGAGATCAAGCATCGACTCCATAGTTCAGGCAGGCAATTTCCTGGATGCCATGAACATAATATCAGTCGACATCCACTTCACAATTGTACTAATGTCACCGCAGAAGCTCAATTGCTGGAGATCAGATGACAACCAATCATTTGGTGTCAAAGTCAGTTTTGACCCCTTCTCAGGGCAAACGGGGGTTCAAAAGGCCAAGCTCCTTTGCCCTTTTCACATCAGAAATCTTCACTACCTCCAAACGAGGCAAATCATATATTTTTTTCGATTAGCTCGACGAGAGAAACACAATGGTGCAATCCATTCTTTCATTTGAAAAAATTGAGAAACTCAGCTTAACCGACTCTAGCTAAGACACCCCAAAAAACCGTTTTCTTCACTGGACTCCAAATGAGATGATTCAGGTATGCTTTCTGACCGTCTTGACGATAGAAATGTGATGTTGGAGTCCATTATGCACTTTGGATAATTTTGGGTGTCATCAAGAACGAAGTGGCAGCCTCCGGCTCTTGGGAGACGTGGGCGCGCAGGGACAAGGCCGGTGTGGGGAGGTGTCGGGCCAAGGTTCTTCCTCCGCGGATAAGAGGAACAACCAATCGACGCGAGATCTTATCTTCCTTGTCCTTTTTTTTTTCTCCCCGACGACTGTGCGGAGCTGGTGCGCTCGACTCCAAATGGGAAAAACCGAGCGGGCTGGATAAAATTTCGACCAGGCCTGTCATGGGCTTGGCCTGTTTGAAGAGCGGACCCAATGTGTTGCACTATTGATGGCGAAATGCAGGCATATCCCTCTGCTCCATTGTTTGAGCATTCTCAAAGAAGAAGAAGAAGAAGACCTCATTTCATAAAGACACAATACAAAGAGTCAAAGACCAATAATCTAAAAAAAGAGAGTCAAAGACCAATATACAGTGCGAAGTACGTCCATTATCAGTAGTATAGTGCCACAACATACAAACTTGAACGTTTGGATTGTAATGTATATGGGTTCAGACAAAAAAACAAATAAGAGTTCTTCTCATTACGAAAAAAACAAATCAGAAGTCCAGCGCCGGAGAGTAGCTAGCTAGGCCTCGGGCGCGGGGACAGTCAGCAACGAACGTCGAGAACGAGGCCGACGACGAGTACACCTCTCGGGCGTGGGCACAGTCAGCGAGTAACGTCTGCAACGACGCCGACGACGAGTACGCCTCGAGCACGGGCATCGCGACTGACGTCTGCAACGACACCGAAGAGGAGGACGCCTCGAGCGCGGGCATCGCCACTGACGTCTGCGACGACGCTGACGACGAGTTTACCAGGTTCATTATGCTGACCCAGTACTTCTTCTCCTCCTCCGTCTGCTGCTGGATCAAGGAGTCGTCGAGAAGCATGCCCGCGAACGCCGCCGCGGCGATGTCAGCGTCAGCGACATCAATGAGGTGATCTCCCCACTGCTGCTGAAGATGATGCTTGCACGCCTCCTCGTGCGCCTGCATGGGCTCCGGCGGCATGGCGGCACGCGCGGCCGCAACCGCAGCGCGGAACTCCTCCAGGACGGAGGCCTGCGCCACGCTCTCGGAGAAGCTCAATGTGGATGTCGCCGCCGAGACGGACGCGGAGGCGGAGGCGGAGGCGGCGATGTCTGCGTCAGCGACATCGACAACGTGATCTCCGCACTGCTGCTGAAGATGATCCTTGCACGCCTCGTCGTGCGCCTGCATGAGCTGCGGCATGGTGGCGCGCACGGCAGCAACCGTGGCACGGAGCTCCTCCAGGACCGAGGCCTGCACCGCGGTCTCGGTGAAGTTCAACGTGGACGTCAGCGCCGAGACAGACGCGGAGGCGAACGCCGTCGCGACAATGTCTGCGTCAGCGATATCGACAACGTGATCTCCCCACTGCTGTTGAAGATGATCCTTGCGCGCCTCCTCGTGCGCCTGCATGGGCTGCGGCCTGGAGGCGCGTGCTGCCGCAACATCGGCGCGGAGTGCCTCCAGGACCGAGGCCTGCGCCGCGCTCTCGGTGAAGCTCAATGTGGACGTCGGCGCCGAGACGGACGCGGAGGCGGAGGCGGAGGTGGCGATGTCTGCGTCAGCGACATCGACAACGTGATCTCCCCACTGCTGCTGAAGATGATCCTTGGGTGCCTCGTGCGCCTGCATGGGCTGTGGCATGGCGGCGCGCGCTGCCACAACATTGGCGCGGAGCTCCTCCTGGACCGAGGCCTGCGCTGTGCTCTCGGAGAAGCTCAACATGGACGTCGGCGAGTCGAGCTGGTGCGCCGCAGAGGGTCCGGGCATCTGCGGCGACGCCGAGACGGACGCGGACGCGGAGGCCGCGAGCGCGCGCAGGCGCCTGGCCTCACGCGCGCGCGCCATGTGCGCCTCAGCCTCGAGCCTCGCGCTCTCCCACTGCGCCGTGTGCGTGACCGGGTCGATGCCCATCTTGGCCAGCCGCTTCTTGAGGTGCGTTTTCCAGTAGTTCTTGATCTCGTTGTCGGTGCGCTTCGGGAGGTGGGTCGCGATCGCCGACCACCTGCAAGCACGGCGGACGCCATGAAAAAGTTCTCAGCAATCGCGCGCGTTGACAAATTAAATTTGCATCGGGTCGTGCGAGACAGTAACGAGTGCATGGCCTGGCAGGCTGGCACAGACACGAACACGATGCAGAGATGACAGGAACTACTGTATGACTCAAAACGGCAAGAGAGCAGTAGGTGTTGATGGATCAACTCACGCAAGCTCAGCAGTAGGTGTTGGACAGGCAAAAGAGAACAATGCAGTATTATACTCAACTCTACTACTACAACTATACTAGAGAATTTGTTTCAAAAAAAAAAAAACTATACTAGAGAACAAGCTTACATGCATTGCTCCTTTTGTACGGATATACTACCGCTGCTAAGGTTCAAGTCCAGTTACTAGTCTGGAGTACTGGCTAGGTGCCAAAATGTATTGTTGGTTGTTCATCTAAGGGCATCTTTGGCACGGCTTATGTCGGCTTCGGCTTCATTTATTTTACGCAAATCGAGGCACTGTAGCGTGAAGCCGTTTTGTAAGCTGGGGTTAAAATGAACTAGAAGCCGGGAAAAGCCAGTTTTTCTGGCTTCACCGGCTTTGGCTTCACCGGTGAAGCCGTTTTGGATGAGCCGTGCCAAAGGGGGCCTAAAGCCGTTGCGAAAAACATGTGTACGGTGACTAGAGCGTACACCGAGAAAAATGCTTGGACATGTTCCCCATCTCATGGTGCTCCTGGCCTAGGTACGTACCCGCTTATGCATTACCTAGGCTCGGTTTGACACAGCTCATCTTTACCAGCTCTTTTTTTTTGTGAAGCTGAGCTATTTTCGAAAAACTGTTCACTAAAACAGCCTCATCAATAGCTTCATGCATGTCTTAAAGAATACAATTATCACAATACCCTTAGCTTTCTTTTTTCTTCTCTATTTTTTCTCTCATGTTCTTCGCACTATTTCTCTTCCGCATCGACTCAACGCCCGCAACCTTGCCTCTGCGAGCCCCGGCCCCAAGGCAGAGGCTCGTGCCCCAAGCGGCAGCGCCCCTCCCAGTTCCTCAGCCAACGGCGCCCCTCGCGTTTGTTGTGGTGGGGCCGCACTTGGCTCGAGCAGCGTCACCGCCTGCGCCACGACGCGGCAACGGCGCCCACGAAGCCGTTTTTTTTAGCTTCATCTCATCCCATCCCTTTGTCAGAGCACAAAAAAAAAATGGGCTTCATCTATAAAACTGTTTTGAAAATTACCGTTTGATAAAAAAACAACTCACAACAACTCATAAAGTTGTTAGTGAAGTTGTGCCAAATAGAGCCCTAATTAATCATCGTAAATGTGCAAGACTGGATGCTAGTGAGTTCTTGACCTGCCGATCACGGAGGCGGCAGCTCTTGCGGCACCGCTGCAGCCCTGCCATAACCGAACGCTCGCAGGACTATGATTACTACAGTAGCTTAGCGAGCGCCAGCAGCCGTGGCCGTGCTGCTCAATGTAGGCGAGCAGCTTCTGGTCCTCCTCGGGCATCCACGGCCCCTTCTTCAGCCCATCCTTCTCGCAGCACGGCGATCGCCCCATCGCCCGCGTCCGACTGCAATGAGCCTGCGCAGCGCAGCAACACAACACAACTCTCGCCTGATCCTCCTCTCTCACGGCCTCACAGCAATTCATTTCAGCCTCGCTCCTCGCTCCTTTCTCTTAATAATACCGAGGGGCCAGGGGATCAGGGCAATTGTCTACTCGGGATCCTCCTTTCCTTCTGGCAGCAGGTCTGGGCAGTGTGAGTGACTACGAGCGCAGGGCAGCAGCAATTGCCACTGAGCAGTGCCAAAGCGAGAAAGGGACACACTGATCAACAAGGTCGGTGTGAGCCATAAATAAAGTGGAGGAAGGGAAGGGCATAGGGTATGTGTATGTTTGTATGCGCATACGACTGTACTATTAACTCGCAAAGAATTATTTGTTTTGATGGTAGTTGTACCATCCTTGTGCCATGAGCCCCAAGTAGTTTTCACGCTTAATTCATCATCTATGTTATAATTTTTGAAATTAACTAAAGTACTTTTGTGGGCTACTTGGCCTAGAAGTATACTCATCTTTGTCCCCAGAGAGAACATCAAGTTTGTCACCCTCCGATCCTTTGGGTATGTCATCAATATCATGTGTTCCATCCCCGTTCCCATCGTCTTTCACAAGCGTTTCTACATTGAAGTCATCATTCAAGGCATCGAGCTCAAAGGACCTATCAACTTCCCTAACAATGACCAACTGCAACGCTTTGTCTTGAGTAAGGTTCTCTACATGCTCAACATCCACATTATCATCCAAACACAGCACAAATGGGTTAGACCTTGTCCACAACAACTTCCAAGCACCTAACACTACTACTCTTCACAACTTCTTTGCAGTTCTTCCATTCTTCCTCACATGACAAAGCCATTAACACATAGTGTGCTCTTTCGTTCCCACAGCCAAATCGACCTTTCAAACTTATTGGCCACCCAAATTTCCTCTAGCATTGGGTAAGCAAAGCGTCAAAGCTAGGAGGTGTACTAAAGAACTGAAGTTGTTTGTTCATGCTTTCAGACTCCCCATTTCCTTTAACTTTGCCACCATGAAACAATCGCACTAAACGATCCATCAACAAAATATGAAGCAACACATCAACACCTACATCAACTGCATATTTCCAAATCAAATCGCGTGCATTCACTACTACACTAACATATCACAACCTTCGCAGTGAAGACAACAAAGGCAACACACAAACCTATCCAAATCCTTCATGTATCAACTACCGAGGTTCATGCACGACGTAGTTTACGTTGAATCCGCGGGCAGAGTATATCCGAAACCTAATGTACGCATCTAATGCTAACAACAAATGCAAATACGCATTCACAATATCCCAATTTTTGTAACCCTAGTCATGGAACTAAAGACACAAAATCAAGGGGGAAGAAGTTGTACCTAGTGTGTAGGAGGGTGGCCGGAGAAGGGCGGCCCACTCGTGGCCGGCGAGGGAGGAGGCGGCGGCGCCTAGGTCTTTTAGGCGCTCGTGGGATGCGGAAGGAAGGGAGAGGGAGAGAGATAAAAGAAAGTGGGCCGGGCCAATGAAACCCTATGTCCCCTTGTTGCACTCGAGTCGCTCGCGTGACAGGGTGGGCCCCATCAAACGGCATGCCAGCTCGTGTCAGCGGTCGCCGCCACCGTGGTGCCCCTTGTCACGCTAGTGCGAGTGGCACGACCAAAGGAGTTAGTTTTGCTTAATCTTTTTGGGTATCGCTATTATTAAAATATTAATTAAAAAATGATTAAAAATAAAAAAATCCCCTAGCAGGCCGTGTGGGCTGAAGGATGATAGAGCAGAACAGGGGGCAAAAGGTTGATAACTCTGAAGGCCTTCAAAGGCTCCCATGTGAAGAAATGAGGGGTCTCTACCTCCAAAAGCGGCAACAATGCTAGCTTGTTGTGACGCCACAGCACTTAACCGTTTGAGATAGAGCCTGTATTTCTGCATATCACACAACACTAACTGATTAGGCATTAACATAAATATGTACCACAATTTATATATACCCGCATGAGATAATACAGGTGACTACTTTCCAGCTTAGTCCACTACTTTTTTTTTACTATAGGTAAATGGTAGATTGACGGTGGTAAAATTGGAAACATAAGCAAATGAGGTAAACTTGTACTTTGTACTATGTATACAAGTATACCACCGATCTAGAAATTTGTAGAAGTTTGTATAAAACCTTAATCTACTCATCGGCATGGTCGAAAGCAGAGTAAGCAATATACTTTTGCATGAACTATTTCCATATTTAGGGTTGCAGAGGAATTAAATAACATGGATTTGCACCAATTATGTAAATTGTTCCAAACCAACTGAACAAATACCCAAACACAAAAACATCAAAATTGAAATAATATCTTTCATGATATTTTAGCACCAGCCATAACAGCTACGGTAAGCAACACTTGGTTTTATAGATATTAACTATTAAGTAAGTGAATATTTTAACAATAAAAAATCTGATGGTTTGGCTCATGATGCTGGACCGACTTCCAATTAAGGTTTTGGTTCATAACTTCACATCCATCACAAGCTAAAAAATAGACAGAGGAGGAAGTAAAGCAGTAACAACAATCTACTATCTACTGTACCTAAATAGGAGACCCCCACTAAAGATTTCTCTGTGATTTTAGAGAGCCACTTCAGCTGTATGGCCCGCACACCAACGCATGCATGCAACGCTGAGCGCCCTTTGTCCTTCAAAAGTTCACAACGACAATCCCCACTCGTTGGCCTGAAGGAACATTCGCAATGGCAAGTCCCTGTCCCTTGGCCTGCAGGAACGGATCCCACTACCCATTAAGGCCAACCAAAATGCTCAACTAGGCATTAACCATGCATTGCTTTGCCTTCTCCATTTATGTAACAGTTGATATATATACACCAGCACACCACGGTCACAGATGCACTGTCGGCTCTACCGTCTCTCTCTCTCTCTCTCTCTCTCTCTCCTCTACGCTATTTGCCTCCCAGTACAAACATACAAACGACAATTCATTTTCCATGCAGGTAATGTCTGATGTCCATAGGCTATTCCCTGATTGTGGTTTCTTACGCACAAACATTTTTTATTTTACTATTCATGTTAGAGTTCAAAGATTATCATTGTTACTCAAGATGGAATGTCATTATTAATACTTCTATCATGGTGATCCAATGATGTATCTTCGTGAATATTACTTACCCCATTTTGGATGGATCCTATCTATTTCTTTACCCTACAAAAGTATTATTATAATTTTATTGTATATAACAACTTTGAAATGAGTTCACTAATTGTTGACACTTCCACTTGAATCTAGAAGAACTATCCATGAATCCTCCTACAAAATTCCCGCAGCAACGCGCGGGGCGTCATTTAGTTAATGTTAGGAGTGCATGCCAATGCCACATTTAGTTAATGTTAGGAGTGCATGCCAATGCCACACCTGTACATGGCTCGCGACATGTTCCCTGGTGAGTTTCTCCACATTCATAAGCTCAAGAATTCTTTTGGTACAGCTTCTGCAACAACAGCAAAATAAAGGACAAAACAAAAATGAATTGCTGCAATATATAAAAAGCAAAAGCGAGGGTTGACAGTTCTTACTATCAATTCCAAGCTGGTTGAAAGCCGCAATAAATTTCTTATGCAGTTCAACTGACCAAACAACTCTTGGCTTCTTAGCAGCCAAGGGTTCATCACCTTCCTAGAAATCATTCTCCTCGCCGTCATCTTCCTCGTCGCTATGCATTTCCTTCCTCTTCTTGCTGATCCTCCAACTTTGGTCAGAAGCCCCAGGAACGATCTGATTGTGGCTGTGGCAAGAATCCGCGCTAGGTAACTTGTTGAAATCAGGATATCATCGATGAATATCAAACCAAACACATCTTTTTCGAAGAAAATGGAATTTATGAGATACATGAATTATGTCAGGATCATTTATGACCCCAAATGACAACCATGTACTCATAAAGACCATACGGAGTCGAGAAAATTGTCTTTGGTATGTCCTTACCCTACCTAATTAGGTCCATCTTGGAAAAGAACGTAGCTCCAGCCCTATCTCTAGGGAGTGGATACTTGTTCTTCACTGTCATGGCATTTAAAGGCATGTAACCCACAACCATCCAAAGACGTACTCTTGTCCTTCTTGGTTTCAAACACGAGACCAGGCATCCCAAAGGAGTGGAACTAGGTCAGGCGTACCCTTTTTCTAGTAGGTTAGTCAACTATTTCTTCATCTCTGCAAACTCTTGCTTGTGGTGCCATCCTATAAGGTTGCCTAGAGATTGGAGCTGTTCTGTAGGCATAAGCTCAATCACAAACTCTATGTCTCAATCAAGAGGCATTCTAGGGTTTTCTTCAGGAAACACATTAGAAAATTCACGTAGTGCGGGAATAGTTTCCAACTCGTTCAACTTCTTGGTGTTCAAGGTATGCAACATTGGTCAGCTAAGCATGGATGGGAACATGGTGACTCTTTGGCCAGAGGCGTGTTGAAGTTCTATGGCTTTAGATAGGCATATGATTAAACCACCATTAAAACTATCAAAATTGATCTTAAAAATTATTATAAACAGAGGCTGACTCTTCTCTTATGAGAAGAGGAGGTCAAATGGTATCAAAGAGCCAAAACAACTAGGTTGTTATCAGGTGACTGTAATACTAAGTATTTTCACCTGGTGGCTAATGGCAAACATAGAAAGACTCGGATTTTCAGATTAGACCAAGATGATGGAGTAATTGAGGGTGGTGGAAATCTTAAGAAATTCATCACTAACTATTATAAAGGCTTGTTTGGTGTACCGGCTGGTAACAACTTTTTTTGGTGGAGTCTACTACACACGACATTTCACAAGTCTCACAACATGAAAATGAAGTCTCAATGGCTGATCTTTTAGAAAAAAAAGTTAAATAGGCAATTTTTTTTTAAATGGAGCATAACAAAGCACCTAGACCTGACGAGTTCCCAGCCGAGTTCTATCAAGTTTTTGGGAATTAATAAAAGTGGATCTTCTGCCCCTTTTTGATGATTTCCACAAAGCTAACCTACCCCTATATAGTCTCAATTTTGGTACAATTACGTTGCTACCGAAAGAGAAAGAGGTGACACAAATCCAATAATATCGACCCATTTGTTTGCTTAATGTTAGTTTTAAAATTTTCACTAAGGCGTTGACCAACCGAATAGCCCTAGTGGCTCAAAAGTTGATTCAACCCTCCCAGTCGGCTTTCATGAAGGATAGGAATATCTTGGATGGGGTGGTTATCCTGCATGAGACCATTCACAAAATGCATAGGAAAAAATTAGATGGGGTGATCTTAAAGCTAGACTGTGAGAAAGCCTCTGACAAGGTTAAATGGTCTTTTCTCCAGCAGACCTTAAGAATGAAGGGCTTCCCACCAATATGGTGTAATTGGATAGATCAAATCGTGAGGGGCGACAGTGTAAACATTAAAGTAAATGATGACGTGGGAAATTTCTTCGAGACCAAGAAAGGTGTAAGACAGGGAGACCCCTTGTCTCCTATCTTATTTAACTTGGTGGATGACATTTTAGCAACTCTGATTCTCAGGGCTCAGTCCGATAGAAGAGTTAGGGGAGTTGTCCCACATCTGGTTGATGATGGTCTTTCAATCCTGCAGTATGCAGATGACACCATTTTATTTCTGGATCATGATATGATACATGCCATGGAGCTAAAGCTTGTGCTTAGATCCTTTGAGTAATTATCAGGATTGAAAATTTATTTTCACAAAACTGAACTTTTCTGTTATGGTGTAGCCAAGGACAGTGAACAAGAGTATGCATGTTTGTTTGGATGCCAGTTAGGAAGTTTTCCTTTCCGGTACCTAGGTATTCCAATGAAACATACAAAATTATCCAACAAGGACTGAGCTTGTATTGAGCAAAAAATCTAGAGAAAGCTCTGTAGCTGGAAAGGTAAACAACTCTTTATCGGTGGCGACTGGTCCTCATTAATTCAATGCTAATTAGCTTAGCCATGTTTATGTTATCTTTTTTTGAAGTCCCTAGAGGAGTCCTTCAAAAAATATATTACTACTGTTCATGTTTTTTTCTGGCAATGTGACAAGCACAAAAAGAAATACTGTCTTGCCAAGTGGAGTATCCTTTGCACACCAAAAGATTTTGGTGGCCTAGGAATACTTAATCTAGACCTACAGAATAAATGTCTACCGAGCAAGTGGTTGTTTAGGCAGATTAATGTGGAGGGGGTTTGGCAAAACCTTTTATATGGTATTTAAAGGAGTTAACCCTTACGAAAAATAAGTTAGCCAAGAGGAACAGGTAGGGAAGTGTTAAATGTTGTCTTTGTAGTTCGGTTGAAACTATTCAACATCTATTCTTCGATTGCCACTTTGCACGCTTTGTTTGGAATATGGTGCATATCACTTTTGGAATTCAACCACCTTCTAGGTTTGTTGATTTGTTTGGTTCCTGGCTACATGGTTTAAGCTTAAAGCATAAAAACCAAATTTTGTTAGGAGCTGCTGCGCTACGTTGGTCGATATGTTCGAATAGGACTGATATGGTATTTATAAAGCTAAATCTAACACAACAATATAGGTAATTTTTAGGATGATATATTGGACTCGTTGGTGGTCCATGCTGCGTAGCGAGAAGGAGCAACCCCTATTCAAGGACGGTTGCAGATGGTTGGAGACTATGATCATGGTTGTCTTTGCGAAGTTTGGCTAAAACTTCTCCAATCGTATTGAGGCCTAGTTTCTCTATTTTTTTGTGCCCCCACTATGCGGGCTAGACCTTGCTTTTGTTTCTTCCTGATTGTGTAAGCCTTAAAGCTTTGGTTTGTACTGTGACTATCATTTGTGTACCATCCTCGGGTGGTAGAGGCTGGAATCTAGTTCCATTATCTAAAAAAGCATCACAACCAGTGATCTGAATCATGCTTGTATTCAAGATCAATTATCTCTCATAATTTTCTTTTTTTTTTCTTTTGGAAAAAAAGCGACTGGGAAAGTCTTTATAAACATATATATTCCCTGGCGCATGTGGAACTGTCTCAAGCCGGTTGATGAAATGATTTGTTGGGTGGTTTACTTTTGGTAGTGTTTTTTTTTGACCGAACCAGTAGGGGAATCCCCTACCTATATTTTTGCTTTTCAATTAAATAAAAGAATGTTATATACAGTCAGACTGAACCAAAAGAAAAAATAGAAGGCTTCTAAGCCCAGAGAGAAAAAAAGGAAGGCATTACAAATAATTATCTCTCCAAAGACTAAGAATGATGCTCCTAGCTGGTTTAGCTTTGGTGTACACCAAGCCAAACTCATCTCTGAACTATCTCTTCCATTGATTAACATTCCTCTGTCCATTGTCAAATATAATTCTATTTTTTGTAGTCAAAATCACCTAGCATGTTGTGATGACTATTTCCCTGAAGATGATATTATCAAAATCTGCTCTTACTTGCAATATCATGTCCAGGGGCTGAGGTTCAGGTTCCAATTGATTGGTATGGTAGCCCAACAATCTCTGCTAAAGGGACACTCAAAAAAGAGACGGAAACAAGTTTCTTCACAGCCCAAGCTACACAAGACACAACTGTAATCATCCAAATCCATGTTCTTCACCTTAGTAGGTTTCTTGTATTCAATCTATCTCTTAGGAGCAGCCAGAAGAAAAATTTGTGATTGCCCAGGTTGCTTGAAGCCCACAACCATTTGAAGAGGGGGGAAGCTAGAGTGGTACTAATGAGAATATTATAGGCTTTCCCTCGGCTGTACCTTGAAGACCCCCAGCTGTAACTCCATGCATCACTGGTATATTCATCCCAAGTTCTAACTTGCATGAGCTGTTGGATTTCTTCTAACAGTGCTGCTGCCTGCTGAGAGAGGGGTAAACTGAAAATTCTGTCCATTTCTTGATCTAGGAAAAACCTGACAGAGCATTTAGGTTTCCTGGTGAAAGAGAAGAGTTGGGGGAATTTGTCTTTCATTGTTTGATCTACCCATATATCTGACCAGAAAAGTGTTGTTTTACCTCTGTTGGGATTACAGACTGCAAGACTTTGGAATTTATCAAAGAGTTTCATAATGACTTTGGCAGTGTGTGTGTGTGTGTGTGTGTCCTAGTTCCAGGACATTGTTGACACAAGCTGGTGGCCGGTTTTTCCCTTACCATGCATGCAGCTGGGGAAATGATCCCAATATTGTCAAGCTGGACTCCATGACATGCATATGCATAGCCAGAACCGAAAACAATTTTCACCGTGCTTCTTCATTTGCCGGGAATCCTAATGTTTCTTTCAGCCAGCACATTGGACAAACGACCGTCCGAGACCGGAAGCACACTAGAGCAGCTCCAACAGCTATATCCAACAGGAAAGATCTAGCCTAGGAAAGTCTCGATGAACTTTCCTTTGTCTGCATGCCTGCATTGGTCGCCACGCTAGTCTTGTTTTTACACCATTTCTGTCCACGGAAAAGTAACTGATGAACTGAGAGGACAGAGAGCAATATATATGCAAACAAGGAAAGACCAACGTGCATTGCATTTACGCATGACCAAAGGTCTGTAGACTTTGCAAAAACAGGCTAACTACTGGTGGTCTGTCTGCCAAATACAGTGGCCATCATCCATGGCATGGTCGTCGCTGCTGCTGCTGGCCGTGATGGCGGCTGTGGTGGTGCTGCAGCCCCCTGCGGCAAAGGCAGCGCACCCCGTCAGGCTACCTGGCTGCCAGACCTCATCATGGGGCAACATGAGCTTGCCGTACCCGTTCAGCATCAACGCCAACTGCTCCATCCCCGGCTTCAACGACCTCACCTGCGACAGAACGGACAACCCGACAAGACTGCTGCTCATCAAGGATGGCTCTGCCGGGCTCCAGGTCACCAGCATACATCTTAGAAAGGCCACCATATACGCTGGCCAACTGGGCCATACAAAGCATATGTTTGATTTCGGAACACCATGGGATGGGACGGTCCGGTCTCCGGTTTGAGGGATGGGATGATCCCGGTTCTTTTTTAGATGAAAGGATAGGATCACTCCTCCTTTTTGTTTGGTTGGCAGGATAAAAATAGTTAAATGATCCTGTGTCCCTTGTTTGGATGGAGGGACATAGATGGGACAGTGAACTTGCTCACTATATGTTGGTAGACTTACCATGTTTGTATTGCTGCCTCCATGTGTACTCGCATAGGAATTGTATACCAACCTCAGATCAGTAGATCACCAGAGTGCTCTAGATGTTTGTTCAAAAACTTAGCATCACCTTTTTGATCCTACAACATAATAGAGCCAGTAGCAAATTATTGCAAGTATACTCGAATACGGTTATTAACTTCTTATAGTGCTCATCATGTAGAGTGATGATGAAGTTATCTTTGTCCTAGCTAACAACACTCAATTTTCTATACCTGTTTATTTAGCTCTGCATACCTTCTTTGCATCATCAAATAGTTAGAATTTTCCTAACATATGATGAGCAAGTTGCTCATATTTCTACATATCAACAATTAGTATATGGATAATATATGGGACTAAGTTTTTCTATTACCTAGTGGAATATGAAGTTCATTTTCACATTCTCTTGCAAAATTAGAGGATCATGTATTGTCCCCTCCCAACACCCATAACACTTGTGAACCGAAGAGCCCTCCCCAGCGTGCACCGCTTTGTCGGAAATCACAATGCCCGCCCAGCTCAAGGTGCCAGACGCTGCGAACCGGACTTGGCAAACGGAGACCAGCGACACCATGGAGACAGCGACCCGGACAACCACAGTCGACACCCCCGGAGCCGAGACGCTCGGCGCAGCCTGAGCCCAGACGCCTGCGGCCCACAAGCGTTCGCAATGAGGATCCGGCAAACCCCATTCCGGTGCGGTTCCGCGTGCCACCTAACATTACCAAGTACTCCGGGCACACTAACCCTGCTGTGTGGCTGGAAGACTTTCGCCTCGCCTATCGAGCGGAGCAGATGACGACCTCTTCACTATCCAATACCTGCCGGTCTACCTCGCCGAGAGCGCCCGAGCGTGGCTCTAGCACCTCCCCGTGAACAGCATCCACTCATGGACGGACCTCAAGTGTATCTTCATAGGGAATTTCTAGGGCACGTACATGCGCCCGGGAAACTCTTGGGATCTCAAGGCCTACAAGCAGAAAACGTGGGAGACTCTCCGCGAGTACATCCGCTACTTCTCCAAGCAGTACAACGTGCTTCCCGACATCGTTGACGCTGATGTGATCGGAGCATTCATCTCTAGCACAACCAATGAGGCCCTCGTCCACGAGCTTGGACGCAATAAACTGCGGACGATGCAGGAACTACTCGACCTTGCGACGAGCCAAGCCTCCGGCGAGGAGGCTGTCTGGGCAAACTTCTACAAGGACAAGGGCAAGGACCAGGCCAAGCCCACAGACGAAGGCAAGGACCGCGCTTGGTGGGAAAAGGGCAAGAAGAATAGTTGGAGGCATCATGATAGCGAGTATGATGAACAAAGTATGGGCAATATGAGTTCACCGTTGTGTCCTTTGAACATTCCCAAGGCAGCCTTTGTCACTAGGTATGGGCAGTATGAGTTCACCGTTGCGTCCTTTGGACTCACCGATGCCCCCCACCTACTTCATGAATATGATGAACAAAGTGTTCATGGAGGAACTGGATAAGTTTGTGGTGGTATTCATCGATGACATTTTTGTCTATTCAGCCACTACAAAAGAACATGAACAGCATATGAGAATAGTACTGGAGAAGCTCAGGCAGAATCAGCTGTACGCCAAGTTCAGCAAGTGCAAATTTTGGCTTGAAGAAGTCTCTTTCTTAGGTCACATTCTCACTGCTGAGGGAGTAGCTGTTGATCCTGACAAGATAGAAGCTGTAAAAGAATGGGAATAACCCCGAGAACTTTTTAAGATAGCCAAGCCGATGACCAACCTTACAGCAGCATCTCAGCTTTCCTGGAACATCTTGGCAGGTTCTTTTCATGTCGTTCGCCACTCGCCAGAAATCATCCGGTTTCCCTTCCTCAACAAAAGTCTGTTCTTGCTCTGGGGACTGGATCTGCTTGTTTGTGCTTCCCGACTAAATTATATAATGTGCATTTCATTTTGCCCAAATTATATAGTGCTACTTTCTCAAATGCACAGGTCGATGCCAAAGCATAATCACTAAGTGTAGAAACGTTTCCAGATAGAAGAATTTAAAATCTGTCACCAAATAGCATAAACTTGGAGCCTCAAACGCACAGCTCGAAAGCAAATCATAATCATAAGTGTAGAAATGTTTCGAGATAGAAGAACTTAAAATCTACTACCAAATAGCAGCAACTTCGAGTTCCAACTCCTAACAAACCATTCAGCCTAATCTTATTTCTAAACCAAAATAGGACATGAGTCTCAAACAAAGCTAAGAAACCAATACATAAAGGTAACAAATGAACTCAATAGAACATAGCCACCGAACTATCTGGATCTTGACCAAAATAAATATCTATTATCTAACGCTAGCTTCAATGCTTGCATGATGCCTTCAACGCTTTGTATAGACCTACAAATGGAATGAAAATTCATCGTCTGACACAATACTGTACCAATGATTCACATGGGGGTATTTGGGAACTCAACACATGGCAGTCTATTTTATAGATAAGCGGTGACGAGATTCTAACATATGGGTATGTTAAGCCTCGGAATCAATGGTTCCCGACCGACCCCTCCAGGATCGCCTAGGGGCTCGGGGGCTCTACCCCTCAGGTACGCTCGTGCGCATCCTCCGACAAAGAAACCTGACCGAGCCTAAGCATGGCGCAGCCCCCGTATAGGGCTCGGGGGCTCACCCGGGCCTCAGCCTCCCGATCGATGACACGCTCGGGCCTTGGCTCCTGCCCGGCTTGCAACGCTAGCCAAGGCCCGGGCGCAAGAAGGCAAGCCCCGAGCCATCAAGGCTCGGGGGCTTCCAGACGCCACGCTCCGGGCATGGCCTTGCCGGCCACTTCTGCGATAGGGTCACGAACAGGGCGACACAAGAAGACAAGCTTCCCACGGCCTCCAAGGGCAGGGCGGCTCCCGGGCCCGAGCGTCAGCCCCTGGAGCCAACCTCCTTCGCGACCAAGAAGACTCCAGAAGGTCCACCTGGGGGAGGCCGGTCCAGGCCGACACAACCTGACACGTAGAGTGTCACAATAGAGCAGCCGAACGACGCCCATGGCTTCTTTGGCTCTACGACACCGCCACGGTCCATAGAGCGCCGCTGCAAAGCCCTCCTGGACTCCGGCGCATGTAGACCGTAGACTTATCTTCAGAAACTGCCATGTACCTGACCTATCTTGTTATATAAGGGATAAGGTCGGACCTAGGGGAGGGGGGAATCTAAGACAGATCATTCAATTCCATCCGCTCCTGCTCAGCACCGAGAGTAGAGCAACCGAGGGTGGGCCACCAAGAGCTCCTCCACCGCATCTTGTCACCTTCCTCCTCTCCGATGAGGGGAAGACTCCACCAGCGACGAAGCAACCTTAGGATTAGCACCGAGCTAATCCTCTACCAAATCTCTCTACACTATATTGTAACCACCGATTTTGGGTGCTTTTGAGTATAAGGATCATCAGCTGCTGGACGTAAGGCATCCATTGGCCCGAATCAGGATAAACCGTTGCGTCCTCTTTGTGATCCTTGTGTTCTTGAGTCCACCCGAGCCACCGGAGACCCGTACTCTGACACCGACTCGAACAACTATGCTTGCCGCGGTTCTGACCCTGAGACAAGCAGCAAAGGTGAAAAAATAGGAATCAGCAGCAAAGGAGAATAATTAGGAAGGTATAGACTTTACCAGCTCATGATCATAAAATTTTGTCGCAAAGTCTCTATAGGCTTCACAATTCTCTGGCCTGAGGACACGGTCAACTTGAACTTCATTTGACAGGATAAAAGCATGCCACGCAGGGCTGAACACAGCGATTGTCTGTAATATGAAGAGAAAGGTAGCCTGCGTATGCATCAATGACCTGCAATATATATCAGGGGAAAAATACAATTGCATTATCAGAATACATGCAGGTACTGTGTTTGCAAGGAAATTCTGAAACTTACTCCATTGCAAATATATTTTTCACTGTCTGCTTCGTCAGTTATACGAGGAATTATGTGCCCCTTCATGTCATTTGCTGATAAACAATGATAAGAAGTAGCTTCTGTCCTGACCACACGTCTTTTACTTGTTTCGATATGTGCGCACAAGTTGGAAATAAATTGTACCGCTGCTACCTCTCGAGGAGCAAGTGCATCCATATCTTGTTTATTATAATCCATGCCCACTGAAAATAGTTACAGTAAGTACAATGGGTTCAACGATAGTTGCAAAACTATACAAAAGATGAAAGACAATGATTGAATTCACCATTTCTCTTTTTCATACTTCCTAGGTGGGAAGTCCTTGTACTAGTAGTCTTAATTTTCTTCTTCATCTCTGTTTTTTTATCATCAAAGCTAGCACTGGTAGAACCTGATAATGAACCATAAGAAGAATCAAGGAATCAAGTACATGAGCATAGTACTTTATTTAGATCAATAGTCAAATATCAATTATGTTCACCTCTTTTCATTTTTGGTGGTTGGGACGCCACAGTAGTAGGTTTAATTTTCCTCTTCATCGCTGTTTTTTTATCATCAAAGGTACCTGGTAATGAACAGTAGGAGGAATAAGTACATAAGGATGAGGATAGTACTTTATTTAATAACAAAATATTGGAAAAGAGTCGAACATCAACTATGTTCACCTCTTTTCATTGGACTCGCGTCAGTAGCCCTCCTGTTTTTCACAGCATTGAAAATCATCCAGCCAGGTCACAGGGCACTCGGCAAAGAATTTTTTTTAAAAAAACCCTTTGCCGAGTGCCTAACGGCGGGGCACTCGGCAAAGGCTGACGGCAGGTGGCCGCCGTCACGCCGGCCACCTTTGCCGATGGCCAAATTTTGCCGAGTGCCCGGCACTCGGCAAAGATTTTTTTGCCGACGGCCAATCTTTGCCGAGCGCCCGGCACTCGGCAAAGGAAAATTTTTGCCGACGGCTAAAGTTTGCCGAGTGTCCGGCTCTCGGCAAAGGCAGATTTGTCGACGGCCTATCTTTGCCGAGTGCCGCTGGGTCCGGCTCTCGGCAAGGATTGCCTTTGCCGAGTGCCCGACAGAAAGCACTCGGCAAAGCTTTTTGCACTCGGCAAATCAGCCGTGTCCGATAGTGGTTCGGCTGGCCGTAAACAATCGTGAATTATTTACTGCTGGCTGGTTTGATGTGAGAGAAAAATACTATTCCAGCTTATAATTCACGATCGTATACGAGCAAGCGAACAGGCTGATCAATGGTGACCTAAGAAAACTTGGTGTTTTCCTCTTCATTCCTTGTAGTCCCTTTAATCCTCCCTGCCACGGTCTTTGCTAGCTCTGCATCGGACTCATCTACCTCTGCATTACCTCTGCATCGGACTCACCTACCGCGTGTTCGGCTGGCTGGCTGGCTGGTTGCCGGCTGGCCAGCCACCTCACAGAATCACTATTCACGTCCTGCCAGAACAGCATTTTTCTCTCACAACAATCAGACGGAACAGTATTTTTCAGTCCTGCCGAACAGGACTCTAGCTCGTGCACATATGCACCTTTGGTTGGTCCCCTGGGAGCTGGGACCATCAGAACTATGAGAGTGACCGCTACTGCTACCCGTGCGAGAGGCTTCTGAAATATTTGTGGCAGAACCATCTGACTCACTTTCAGTTTCAGCTACTACGTCAAATAATTCCTGCACGTAATCAATAATTGTAAACATAAAGGGGTACAAATAATGACATCAACCATAACACGATTGGAATGATCTATGAAACATAAAAAAATACAATTACAAATGCCATGAATTAATTAGATGGACTGCAGCAGCACTGCTACAAAACTGTATGCGTTGCACACCACAACCCAATACACAACTAAGACCCATGGATCGAAGAATTACACGGTGCTGGTTCTTCGATCCATAAATGAACAAACTTCCAGAAATTGGGAGACAGTGAGCCGCACTCACGGGGAGGTTGGACACCGGGGACGAGGGACGGTATATGGAGAGAGATGGGATCAGATCGGCTGGTGGCATGGTGTCTTCTTCCTCAACATCCTTGGCAGCGCCGCCCTGGGCCTTGTGGCAAAGCTCGAAGAAATGGGATCGGGATGGGATCGACGGGAGGAGTAGCGAGCGCGGGATGGGATCGCAATGCCGACTCGGACGGATTAACGGAGCGAAGCTGATGGTCCAGCCCCGGGGCTGTGCTTGGACGGGCTGAGCCCAGGCGGGACCCAGATGTAAAATAATAAAACAATTAATTTCTTTAATTATCTGCTTTGGGATTCGTGCCATTTTTAAAAAAAAGAGAGTACTGGAGCAGTTGCCTTAACTCTTTCAGCGAAACTGAAGAAGGCTGCAACAGAAGGCTAGGAAAGGTACGAAGAACAAGTTCGCACAAGTCAGGTTATGTACTTACTAATACTATCTTTGTTGATGTATACATGTGTATGAATCAGGTCAAGGTTGCATGTCCATAATCAGAAGCTGGAAGATGCTACGTATCTGTCGAGAGATTTCCTAGGACATAGTGAAATATTAAATCGATGTTTATCTATCTGTTGGTTTTTCACACAATGTAATGTAATGTGATTTTGGAGTTTGAATGCATATCTGAATATGATCTTTATTTTGAAATTGTATTGGCCAAAATGCGTATCTGAAAATAAGAATGGGCTTTTTGGTTTTGTTACTGTATGTACAGTCTTTTATGCTGGCCCAATAATAATTTTTTGTGGGCTCAGCCTTACCTGCGAAGAAAAAAAATGATGATGTGGGTTGGCCCAAAAAAAAAAGTGTGGTCAAAGCGTAAACAACACCAAAAAAATGTGTGCACTAGCCCAGTAATATGTGGATGGGCCAAAATCAATATAATTGAGAAATGGACCGGAAAAACTTTAAAACAAGAAACGAGCTAGATTAAAAATAGGTCCAAACAATGTGCTTGGCACATTATAAGTTTGGCTGTTATATGGGCTTAAACAAGCCATATGTAGCATAGCAATAATGTGGGCTAGTCTAATAAATTTCGTTTGGGCCAAAAATAACATCAACAAAATATATGGGCTGGCCCAAAAAAGCTACGTGGACTTTAACTGGCATAGTGTATTCTAATGTCAAAAACCAGTGTCGTACATTTGTGACATCTACATCTAAACGACATAAAATATGGTTTAAGGCGCATGGTTTTTTATGCAAGCTTTCTCATCAAACTAGTGTCATAAATGTTAATTTATGTTGTAAATTGCAGATATTATGACATATAAACTAAACGACATAAAACCTAACATCTCTTGTAGTGAGCTAGTGGGCAGAGTTCATCATGGTAAATATGTCTTATCAAAATGGATAATATTGATCCATGTTTTTGATCATGGTAAACCATCTGAGGTCTGGATGGTTTTGATAAATTTGCTTCAAGAAGATTCAACATAGTTGAGTCAAGAACTCAAGATACTTAATTCTATGATGTGATTGAATATAATACTAATTACTAAACAATGATGTTGGCTACTGCAAAGTAAAAAGACCATGGGGGCAGCATTTTTATGTTCCAATAGACATATTAAAAAGGCTAATGGTACTTTTTTGTGTGCCCGCACAAGTACTAAGCCGCACTACTGGATTCAGGTTCTTTGCCGAGTGCCTGATGCACTCGGCAAAGGCCCAAATGCACTCGGCAAAGCCTTTGCCGAGTGCGGCACTCGGCAAAGAACACACGGCAAAAAATTGATCGGCAAAGACCTCTTTGCCGAGTGACTTTTATCGGGCACTCGGCAAAGAAAAGCGACCGTCACGACGCCGAATCTGTTGACGGTGGCTTTGCCGAGTGCCAACCGTGCAGACACTCGGCAAAGATTTTTTATTTTTTTTAAAAAAATTTCTTTGCCGAGTGCCCTTTGGCCGGCACTCGGCAAAGTTTGATTTTTTTTTAAATTCTTTGCCGAGTGCCCTCTGGCCGGCACTCGGCAAAGTTTGATTTTTTTTTTTAAAAAAATTCTTTGCCGAGTGCCCTCTGGCCGGCACTCGTCAAAGTTTGATTTTTTTTAAAAAAAAACCTCTGGCCAGCACTCGGCAAAGTTTGATTTTTTTTAAATTCTTTGCCGAGTGCCCTCTGGCCGGCACTCGGCAAAGTTTGATTTTTTTAAAATTCTTTGCCGAGTGCCCTCTGGCCGGCACTCGGCAAAGTTTGATTTTTTTTAAAATTCTTTACCGAGTGCCCTCTGGCCGGCACTCGGCAAAGTTTGATTTTTAAAAAAAATTCTTTGGCACTCAGCAACGGGGTCCTTTGCCGAGTGCAACACTCGGCAAAGTGACCGAAAACGATAATTTTTAATTTTTTTTACATTCCATCATGACAAATAAATTCATACAATCATATATCTCATTCATCACATATATATATCTCATTTATCACATATATATCTCATCCATCCACACATCCATCCGCACATATCACATCCATCACAATATATATCACATATATAATAATAAGTGCTCAAGTCCATCCAAATAAATCCACAAGTCCATCAAAGTCCACAAGTACATCACAAGTATATCATAACTCCATCACCAAGTGAACAACAAATGCAAAAAATACAACGTGCACTCATCTCGGCCACTGCGACTGTGGTGAAGGCCCAATTCCATCATTCGGAGGTGCATGAGGTGGATTATTCGAACCACCGTCAGATGGAGACTACACAAAGGAGAAAAGATTGCATGTGAGACAAGATTATTTGGATAGCTAATCTAGGAAGGTAGAGGCCATACAAGCAAAACACAAGCGAAAGTAAAAAACTTTCATACTCACAGGAGTAGCTGGAGCTGGAGGATGCGGAGGCAGAGGTGGAACCAATAGCCCAGCTGGCAGAGACAAGCCCACATGTTGCCCAAGCCCTTGTAGGAACTCCGTAATGTCCGTCAGCCTCTGCGCCTGGGCCTGCCGCTCGGCCCGCTCGGCCTCCAGCTGGGCCGCCATCCTCTGGTGCCCGGCCTCCAGCTCCTGACGTTGCCTCATTTCTTATTCCAGCCGGGCCTGCAATATTTCACTCCAATGTTTCAGTAATGCAAAACTAATTAAGGTGTGTAAAGATCAATGTATGATGAGTAAAACAGGAATAACCTCGAGTGCGTCGACCCGGTGCTGTGCAGCGGTCGACCGTGTGCGAATGGCCGGGCTCTCGCTCGTGCTCCGTGCTCGGATCTGGGAGAGAGAGGGAGTAGAGGCCGGGTCGATGACGCCGTCGCCAAGCCAGAACTGCCCATGCTTCTTGCCTTGCCCCGCCCTCATGACTGCCTCTCCATCGAAGTCCTGGGTGCTCGGATCGTGGTCTGACCCATGGAGCAACCTCGCCACCTCAGTGTACTCACTGATGCGGGAGTGTACGCTTGGGTTCGTGTATGCCTCGAGTGGGTCCTCCAGGTTGAAGGAGACGTCGGACGTCGCCTTGCCCTTGTGGACCATACACCATGCCTGGAAGTCCGAGCAAGCCTAGCCACTATGTGACGCCGACTGCGAGAAAGACAACATGATGATTAGAAATCAGGCAGAACTGAGCGTCACAATAGATAAATGAATTCGTGTACCCATGCTTGTTTGTATCCGGCAAGGCTGCAGCTTCCTTGATGGTGTGCTGGACCTTGCATCTGCAAACGACGGTTCCGGGCATCCCTGTGCATGTTGAGGTACTCCTCCGTGAACCACCTCTCCACCATCATCGCCCAGCACTCGGGATACGCTTGGCACCACCAGGGAATCATCTACATGTCATCAAGTATTGGACATATAAGAAGATCAAATTAAACCAACTTAATCTCAAAACGAATCAATATTGATGTTCTTCATTTACTTCAAGGTACTGCTCCCGGGTCAGCTGCATCTCTCTTCTGTCTTTCTTGGTTTTCCTCTCTCCAAGCTTCGACCCGTAGTAGGTTACGATGGCCTGGATGCGCACCTCGTGATGCATGTCGGTGACGAGTTTTTTACAGGCTTTGGTAGTCACCTGCTCCGCCCTGGCCTCAAATCCCTCCTCGCATCTATAAAAAGTCTGCATACAAAAGCAATGTATCCATTCATTATTTCAAGAAAAGTCCAATGAATACGACGTATTGAGCAATGTTGTGCGAGGGAGACTTACCCAAAACTCTGCCTTCACCTGCGCCGCCTTGTTGGGGTACTCTACATCGGTGGTGATGGCGTAGTGGTCAAACGAGTAGGCCAGCTCTGTCTTCGATGCGTACGTGACAATGACGGGGAAGTGTTGCCTGCACAGAAGACCCAGGATGCAATTGACTAGCCGTACGTTACCACGATCTGACACAACCACCCAGTTCTTGCACAAGTGATTAAGAAAAATTATTAGTTTTTTTCATCATATCATATGAAGTAGTGATGATAACATATAAAGTTACTTACTTTTGCCCTTCGGGGCGAATCACTGGGCATTGGTGAGGAAGCGGAGCCTATGGGAGGCTCGCGGGACCTCGCAAGTAGACACTCGAAGAGGAGTCGGAGGAAGCGGAACCCGTGCCTGCCGCCTCCAACTCGTCGTCCTCGTGTGGCCCCTCCTCCTCGTTCGTCTGGCGAACCAGCTCATCATCTGACTCATCCACGGGCGCCACCTCCTCCTCCGGCTCCTCCTCACACGACGTGGGAGCAGACGGCCCACTCCTATGGTTGGCAGTCCTCTTCCTCCTCCTCCTGACCGATCCCTCCGCCGCCCCCTCCGCCTCCTCCTGCAGCTGGCGTGGTCTTTGGTAAATCGAGTTCACGGACCTATGACGGTTGCCCGCCATCTTTGTTCAATCACCTGCAATAAAAAAAAGTAAGACGTAATTAGAAATAGGTGCAAAAATGAACAAAAGATAATTACAAAAATACATAGTAATACATGTATTAGAAATATTTGCAAAAATGAACAAAACATAATTACAAAAAACATAGTATTACATGTATTAGAAATAATCTTCATGATTGAGATTAGCTAGATCATAGGTTTCGTCATCACTATCAACATTGTCCAACTCATCAACACTATCCGAAGGAGGAATGTTGTCTTCATTGTCATTGCCTAAACGTAATCGCTCAAGCATTTGTATGTCCTTTAGATTTCGCACCTCGTCTCCAGCGTCCTCGTCATCATCCCTTTCATTGTCTACTTCCATTCCTATCTCTTCGGTTAAGTCTGTGTCAAACCTCCCTTGTAGTCCCTCTTCTTGATAGAAATCTCCATCATATGTGTTTGGGTTGAAGTTGTAATCTTCATCATTTGGGACATGTAGTTTACCGTGTGGCGATACCTTGTGCACAATAGACCAACCCTTAAGATGCTCGGCATCTTTGCACGCATATGATGTATAATAAACCTGGACGGCCTGTTGAGCCACAATGTAGACATCTTTTTCTGGATAGACGGAATCCTGTCGAATCTCGACTAGCCCAAGCTTAGGGGTCCGTCTCGTTACTCCAGGATGAAACCAGTGGCATTTGAATATGACAGGAGTAAGAGGTTTGGAACCATAGAATGATAGTTCATAGATTTCTTTAATTCTTCCATAATAGTCGAGTCCATCAGTGCCGGGCATAACAACTCCGCTGTTTGTGGTTTTTCGATTGGGCCGACTCTGCTCGTAGCTTGCTGTGTGAAAACGATATCCATTCACGTCATAACCGGGAAATGACTTGACCCTAACGGCACAGCCATTTGCAACCTGTCTCAGCTCGTCACTTATAGACGCATCAGTTTGGGCTTTCTGTTTGAACCAACAAATGAAATCGGGGCTCCCTGGTCCCGCACCCTTTGAAAGAAGGGTATCATTTACTTGCGGGGTAGGTTGCCTTGATCCATGCCAGGATTGATGAAGAAATTCCCTGTACCAACGAGAAACAAGGGGGTTGGACGAAGAAACAAGGACATACGGTGAAATGAAACAAGTTTGTTCAGAACTTACCCAATGAACGGCTACACCTTGACAAGGTTGGTCAACACATATAGCATGATACTGCGCCACTCTTTATTTTTCAATTGCTTAGTGGTCGATGTACTTGCGCTTCCGAGTTGCCCTTGGAAAAGGCTGAGGTTCGATTCATTTTCGCCAGCATTGTAACGAGGGGGTGGATTATAAACGCTAGGAAGTTTCTCAGTATAGTATTTCTCTGTGAAGTTCGACACCTCCTCTAGAATGTATGCCTCTGCAATGGAAGCCTCAATTTTGGCTTTATTTCTACATTTTTTGTGAAGAGTCTTTAGACATCTCTCGATTGGATAGCACCAACGGTTCTGCATGGCCCCCCCATCCGTGCCTCATACGGGAGGTGCACAATTAAATGCTGCATCGGCAAAAAAAAGCCGGGTGGAAAGATCTTCTCCAACTTACAGAGCAACGCGGGTGCCGCTTTTTCCAATTCATCAATGACGGTCTGAGAGAGCTCCTTGGCACAAAGCTGGCGGAATAAGTAGCTCAACTCTGCTAGCACTTGCTAGACATGCTTCGGGACATAGCCTCGAACCATTGCCGGAAGAAGCCGCTCAATCTATATGTGGTAGTCACGACTCTTCATCCCGTTTACTCGCAGAGTGCCTAAGTTCACTCCCATCTTTAGATTCGCTGCATACCCATCAGGGAACATTAGCGTCTTGATCCATTCAAGTACTTCCCTCCTTTGGTCCTTTTTGAAGACGAAATTGGCCTTAGGCCTTCTCCAGGTCTTGCCAAGACTAGGAGGCTGCATCTCTTGATTTGGTCTATCGCACAACGTTGCCAGGTCCACTCTAGCCTTAGGGTTGTCCTTAGACTTTTCAGTGTCCATGAGTATTGCCCAAAGTGCCTCGGCGATATTCTTTTCAGTGTGCATTACATCAATATTATGTGGCAGAAGAAGGTTATCGAAATAGGGGAGCCTCGTCATGCCCGAGATATGAGTCCACATATGTTGCTCACCATATCCCACAAAACCACCTTCTCCATTGGGCACGAGAGCATCTATCTAAGCATGAACCTCGGCACCAGTCATCATTCGCGGTGCAGGGTTTGTCACTTTGACACCTTTCGTAAAGTTCTTGATGTCTTGTCTGAATGGATGGTCAAGAGGTAGGAATTGACAATGTTTGTCGAACGACAAATACTTGCCACCCTTCTGCAACCAAATGAACCTCACACCTTCCTTGCATATTGGGCATGGGAACTTCCCGTGAACACACCAGGCGCAGAATATCCCATACACCAGAAAGTCATGCAGGGAGTAGTGGTACCAAACGTGCATTTTGAAGGTTGTCTTTGTAGCTCGATCATATGTCCATACCCCTTCGTCCCAAGCACGGACCAATTCATCAAACACAGGCTCCACGAACACACCCATATTACTCCCTAGGTGTCTAGGAATTATCAATGACAAGAATACGTTATGTCGTTGAAAGGAGACACCGGGGGGAAGATTAAGGGGGATAACGAAGATGGGCCAACATGTGTATGGGGCAGCCATCATTCCATAAGGATTGAACCCATCTGTTACCAGCGTGACACGTACATTACGAGCCTCATCTGCTTTGTCACGATGTTTGTCATTAAAGCGGATCCAAGCTTCACCATCGGATGGATGTATCATCTTGTCAAGATTGTACCGTTTCCCATTTTTGTACCATGTCATCTATTTCGCGGATTCCTCGGTCATGTATAGCCGTTGCATCTTCGGTTGGAACGGAAGGTACCGTAGGATTTTCACGGGGATCGTAAGTTGCCTCTTCTGGCCATCATCAGAGTCTACCTCCAGGTACCTGGAGGATTTACACTTTGGACAGAACTTTGCATGCTCGTGTTCTTTCCTAAATAGGACGCACCCCTTCGGACAAGCATGTATCTGCTCATACGGCATCTTAAGTGCACAAAGGAGTTTCTGTGGCTCATACATGCTCTTTGGCAAAATGTGGCCCTCCGAAAGCAGGGTGACAATCACAGCCAACATCTTATCAAAGCTAGGTCGACTCAAGTTTAACTCGGACTTCAACCCCATTAAGCGTCCAATGGCATCCAGTTGAGACACCGTTGGACGATCATGAAGGGGTTTATGTGCCAAGTCCATCATGTCGTAGAACGCCTGTGCGGCTACCTCCATCTCCTCCTTCTCACGTCCCTCATCGAACTGTCCTTGGTGAAAGTCATCTAACATGTCTGCTACCCCGGCATCAGCATCAAAAGCCTCCACCCGTGGTCTCACCACCTCCTCTCTCATACGATGGGCTTCACCATGGTGGACCCACCGGGTGTAGTCCAGCGTAAATCCATTCTTCACAAGATGTTTACCCATTTCCACCTTGTTTACCCTTCTCCTGTTTCCACATTTGCTGCAGGGACACAAAACTAGGCAATGTCCTTTAGCAGCCTTGCCAAATGCACTGTTCAAGAAAGCATCAGTCTTGTTCATCCATTCCGTGGTGTAATCACTCTGACTTCTCTGGCCCGTGTACATCCACTGATGGTCATCAATCCTCTAACATATGTATCAACGAGTAATGTAACCATCAATTGCATCTACATGGTGTTCCTACTGTCTAATAGGTGAGGATAGGTCCTAATCCCACCCGTGGATGCGTAGATTAGGTTAATTTCCATGCTCTACTCCTATCCGAGATAGAATTTCGGCAGCACCTCCCCGCTGTTCTCCAGATACACGTCCTGCCAAAGAAGAGTGCGTATCTGGAGAACAATAGGGAGGTGATGCCGAAACTCTATCCCAGACCGGAGCAGACCATGGAAACTAACCCATCTACGCATCCACGGGCTGTCCAAAAAACGTGGATAATCCGAAACAGATACGGTCATAGATATGCAAAGATCTGCATACCTCCAACTGTATCTCTTTCGAACGGGAGACGCCTAACTGGGTTACGTGATCTACGACCAGGATATGGAAAGAGGGGTTATACCTAGGGTGGCGGCGGAGTCAGGCTAGCGGGGCCGTGGCGGGTCGGTGCAGTGGCGAGGCGACGTGGTGCGGTGCAGAGCACGACGGTGGCGGAACTCCGACTCGGCTCGATGGGCTCTTCTCTACAAAATGGAACAAAATATCGCATTTAAAAACAATTTAGCGTAACCTCCCTCATTGCGGTGAGGTTTCCAAAACTCACAAAAAATAGCGGCACGATGGCCGACAAGCACATATGTCTCAAGAGAAGCCATGTAGTTTGGATATCAATCCATGCAGAAGAATATATCCAAGTAGTACCACTACTTCTACTACTACTTCCACTATTGCTACTACTAGTACCACTAATTCTACTACTACTACTACCACTAGTTATACTACTACTACCACTACTTCTAATACTACTACTACCACTAGCACTACTAGTACAACTAATACTACTACAACTATCACTATCACTATCACGACAACAACAAGAGAGACGGCATACCTGACGGGCGCCGGGGTGGGCGGCGTCGGGGTTGGGCAGCGTCGCGGTTGGGGTCGGGGTCGCCGGAGTCAGGAATGGGGTCAGGCACGGACGGCGTCAGGGTGGGCGGTCCACGGGGCACGGCCGGGCACCTGGACAACTGACGGGAAGCGCGATGCTGGCAATGGGCGGCAGCAAATGGGCGGTCAAGCGGCAGACTCTGGTCGGGCAGCAGCTGGCGTCCGGGTGGCGGCGAAGCGGCGGCAGCAGCGAAAGCAGCGTGGGCGGCGCGGGCATCTTGGTCACGAAACATGACCGCGAACTTGCGTGCGAAGTGTTTTTAAATTCTATAAAAAGCAAACGAAGTCCGAAAATCATGAAACTTGTTGAGATGTCGTGATATCGTATGTGGAGGCTATGATAAAAAATGGAGATGTCCTGGTTTGTAAGCATCGTACATGACAACTTGCATGAAATCTTCTCAATTTTTTATCATAGCCTCCACATACGATATCACGACATCTCAACAAGTTTCATGATTTTCGGACTTCGTTTGCTTTTTATAGAATTTAAAAACACTTCGCACGCAAGTTCACGGTCATGTTTCGTGACCAAGCTGTCCGAAATTTCGGCTCCGTTCCTGGATATGGCCTCACACTACACTCAGTAACATGACTATCATTTTTTGAATCATTAAATTCCATTATTCGTACCACCTGCAGTTCAAATTTATATTTTTGAAAAAATCAAGTAAAAGAAATAAAGTAACTAAATATATCAAAAAGCCACAAAAAATCCCCAAATTCTAACTAGGAGTTCCTGGTACCTTAAAAGGGCTGCATAAAAAATTTGGAGGTAAAAAAAAATCTTTGCCGAGTGCCGGGGCATGGCACTCGGCAAAGGGGGTCTTTGTCGAGTGCCACGGATAAGGCACTCGGCAAAGAGGGTTCTGGATTTTTTTTAAAATTTCCCCTTTGCCGAGTGCCTCCACAGGGGCACTCGGCAAAGAAATTTCGAAAAAAAACTTTGTCGAGTGCCGTGTCAGGGGCACTCGACAAAGTATTTTCCAAAAAAAAAAATCTTTACCGAGTGCCAGATCTGGGACACTCGGCAAAGATTTAAAAAAAAAAAATAAATCGTTGCCGAGTGTCAGATCAGGGACACTCGGCAAAGTATTAGCAAAAAAAAAAATCTTTGCCGAGTGCTAGATCAGGGACACTCGGCAAAGAATTTTTTTTTTAAAAACAAAGCCTTCTTTGCCGAGTGCCTAACAGCAGACACTCAGGAAATAAGGACGTGGCTGAACACCGTTACGCCAGGCAGCCTATGCCGAGTGCCGTGCTTTTGCCGAGCGCCTCGCACTCGGCAAAGAAGTCCTTTGCCGAGAGCCTTTCTTTGCCGAGTGCAATTCTTTGCCAAGTGCGGCACTCGGCAAAGAAGGTCTTTGCCGAGTGCCCGATTTTTGACACTCGGCAAAGCAGTTTGCACTCGGCAAAGATCCCATTTCCAGTAGTGCCGGCCATACAAAGGTCGGTAGAGGCTCAAACAACGCATCTGTGCGTTACAAGATTCCCATTCACCCATCTGTGCATGCCCATCAAGCCTGTTCATTTGGCTGTGGCTTGTCGTAAACGATCGTAAATTTCCAGCCGGAACAGTATTTTCTCTCACAAACCAGCCAGCAGTACTTCTTCACGAACCAGCAACGATATGAACCAGCCAACCGAACATGCTAGTATTGATTCAAGACTCAAATCTTCACTCTGGAATCAACAGCAGCCAGTGATCTAAGCTTCCACAAGAAGGCACCCCACAGAAGCAGCTCAAGCACATAATTGAAATGTTTCCTGAATTCTGCTGTGCTCATCCATCGTTCATTATGATTTAGCATCTTGTCTTCTTTCATCGGTTTCCTGGTGTTCAGAGATCAAGCATCCACTCCATAGTTCAGGCAGGCAGGCTTTCCTGGATGCCATGAACATAATATCAGTCGACAATCAAAACTTAAGCATCCACTTCACAATTGTACTAATGTCACCGCAGAAGCTCAATTGCTGGAGATCAGATGACAACCAATCATTTGGTGTCAAAGTCAGTTTTGACCCCTTCTCAGGGCAAACGGGGGGAGAGAGAGAGAGAGAGAGAGAGAGAGAGAGGGGTTCGAAAGACTGAAAATAAGCAATGCCAAGCTCCTTTGCCCTTTTCACATCAGAAATCAATCATATTTTTTTTTCGATTAGCTCGACGAGAGAAATACAATGGTGCAATCCATTCTTTCATTTGAAAAAATTGAGAAACTCAGCTTAACCGACTCTAGCTAAGACATCCCCGAAAAACCGTTTTCTTCACTGGACTCCAAATGCGATGATTCAGGTATGCTTTCTGACCGTTTTGACGATAGAAATGTGATGTTGGAGTCCATTATGCACTTTGGACAATTTTGGGTGTCAGCAAGAACGAAGTGGCAGCCTCCGGCTCTTGGGAGACGTGGGCGCGCAGGGACAAGGCCGGTGTGGGGAGGTGTCGGGCCAAGGTTCTTCCTCCGCGGATAAGAGGAACAACCAATCGACGCGAGATCTTATCTTCCTTGTCCTTTTTTTTTCTCCCCGACGACTGTGCGGAGCTGGTGCGCTCGACTCCAAATGGGAAAAACCGAGCGGGCTGGATAAAATTTCGACCAGGCCTGTCATGGGCTTGGTCTGTTTGAAGAGCAGACCCAATGTGTTGCACTATTGATGGCGAAATGCAGGCATATCCCTCTGCTCCATTGTTTGAGCATTCTCAAAGAAGAAGAAGAAGAAGAAGAAGACCTCATTTCATAAAGACACAATACAAAGAGTCAGACCAATAATCTAAAAAAAAAGAGTCAAAGACCAATATACAGTGCGAAGTACGTCCATTATCAGTAGTATAGTGCCACAACATACAAACTTGAACGTTTGGATTGTAATGTATATGGGTTCAGACAAAAAAACAAATAAGAGTTCTTCTCATTACGAAAAAAACAAATCAGAAGTCCAGCGCCGGAGAGTAGCTAGCTAGGCCTCGGGCGCGGGGACAGTCAGCAACGAACGTCGAGAACGAGGCCGACGACGAGTACACCTCTCGGGCGTGGGCACAGTCAGCGAGTAACGTCTGCAACGACGCCGACGACGAGTACGCCTCGAGCACGGGCATCGCGACTGACGTCTGCAACGACACCGAAGAGGAGGACGCCTCGAGCGCGGGCATCGCCACTGACGTCTGCGACGACGCTGACGACGAGTTTAGCAGGTTCATTATGCTGACCCAGTACTTCTTCTCCTCCTCCGTCTGCTGCTGGATCAAGGAGTCGTCGAGAAGCATGCCCGCGAACGCCGCCGCGGCGATGTCAGCGTCAGCGACATCGATGACGTGATCCCCCCACTGCTGCTGAAGATGATGCTTGCACGCCTCCTCGTGCGCCTGCATGGGCTCCGGCGGCATGGCGGCTCGCGCGGCCGCAACCGCAGCGCGGAATTCCTCCAGGACGGAGGCCTGCGCCACGCTCTCGGAGAAGCTCAATGCGGATGTCGCCGCCGAGACGGACGCGGAGGCGGAGGCGGCGATGTCTGCGTCAGCGACATCGACAACGTGATCTCCGCACTGCTGCTGAAGATGATCCTTGCACGCCTCGTCGTGCGCCTGCATGGGCTGCGGCATGGCGGCGCGCATGGCCGCAACCGTGGCACGGAGCTCCTCCAGGACCGAGGCCTGCACCGCGGTCTCGGTGAAGTTCAACGTGGACGTCAGCGCCGAGACAGACGCGGAGGCGAACGCCGTCGCGACAGTGTCTGCGTCAGCGATATCGACAACGTGATCTCCCCACTGCTGCTGAAGATGATCCTTGCGCGCCTCCTCTTGCGCCTGCATGGGCTGCGGCATGGCGGCGCGCGCTGCCGCAACATCGGCGCGGAGTGCCTCCAGGACCGAGGCCGGCGCCGCGTTCTCGGTGAAGCTCAATGTGGGCGTCGGCGCCGAGAAGGACGCGGAGGCGGAGGCGGAGGTGGCGATGTCTGCGTCAGCGACATCGACAACGTGATCTCCCCACTGCTGCTGAAGATGATCCTTGGGTGCCTCGTGCGCCTGCATGGGCTGTGGCATGGCGGCGCGCGCTGCCACAACATTGGCGCGGAGCGCCTCCAGGACCGAGGCCTGCGATGTGCTCTCGGAGAAGCTCAACATGGACGTCGGCGAGTCGAGCTGGTGCGCCGCAGCGGGTCCGGGCATCTGCGGCGACGCCGAGACGGACGCGGACGCGGAGGCCTCGAGCGCGCGCAGGCGCCTGGCCTCACGCGCGCGCGCCATGTGCGCCTCAGCCTCGAGCCTCGCGCTCTCCCACTGCGCCGTGTGGGCCTCGGCGTGCTGCGCGCCCGAGGCACTGCCGCCGGCCCCTCCTCCGCCTGTCCCGAGCGCGTCGGAGCGCGGCTTGTGCGTGACTGGGTCGATGCCCATCTTGGGCGCAGCCGCTTCTTGAGGTGCGTTTTCCAGTAGTTCTTGATCTCGTTGTCGGTGCGCTTCGGGAGGTGGGTCGCGATCGCCGCCCACCTGCAAGCACGGCGGACGCCATGAAAAAGTTCACAACTATACTAGAGAATTTGTTTAAAAAAAAACTATACCAGAGAACAAGCTTACATGCATGGCCCCTTTTGTACGGATATACTACCGCTGCTGAGGTTCAAGTCCAGTTACTAGTCTGGAGTACTGGCTAGGTGCCAAAATGTATTGTTGGTTGTTCATCTAAAACCGCTGCGAAAAACATGTGTACGGTGACTAGAGCGTACACCGAGAAAAATGCTTGGACATGATATGTTCCCCATCTCGTGGTGCTCCCTGGCCTAGGTACGTACCCGCTTATGCATTACCTAGGCTCCGTTTCACACAGCTCATCTTCACCAGCTCTTTTTTTTTTTTGAAGCTGAGTTATTTTCGAAAAACTATTCAGCAAAACAGCCTCATCAATAGCTTCATGCATGGCTAAAAGAATAAAATTATCACAATACCCTTAGCTTTCTTTTTTCTTCTCTATTTTTCTCTCATGTTCTTCGCAATATTTCTCTTCCGCATCGACTCAACGCCTGCAACCTTGCCTCTGCGAGCCCCGGCCCCAAGGCTGAGGCTCGCGCCCCAAGCGGCAGCGCCCCTCCGAGCTCCTCAACCAGCCGCGCCCCTCGGGCCGTGCTTGGCTTGTGCAGCGTCACCGCCTGTGCACGATGCGGCAAACGGGCGCCCAGGAAGCCGTTTTTTTATCTTCATCTCATCCCATCCCTTTGTGAGAGCACAAAAAAAAATGGGCTTCATCTATAAAACTGTTTTGAAAATTACCGTTTGATAAAAAAACAGCTCACAACATCTCATAGAGCTGTTAGTGAAGTTGTGCCAAATAGAACCCGAATTAATCATCGTAAATGTGCAAGACTAGGATGCCAGTGAGTTCTTTACATGCCGATCACGGAGGCGGCAGCTCTTGCGGCACCGCTGCAGCCCTGCCACGGCCATTCGCATGCATGTCAGTGTCGGTTACTAAGCAAGCAGCGAAACCAAATAGCGTAGCCGAACGCTCGCAGGATTATGATTACCACAGTAGCTTAGCTTGCTAGCTCACCGGCTTTGGCGGGCAGCGAGCGCCAGCAGCCGTGGCCGTGCTGCTCAATGTAGGCGAGCAGCTTCTGGTCCTCCTCGGGCATCCACGGCCCCTTCTTCAGCCCATCCTTCTCGCAGCACGGCGATCGCCCCATCGCCCGCGTCCGACTGCAATGAGCCTGCGCAGCGCAGCAACACAACACAACCCTCGCCTGATCCTCCTCTCTCACGGCCTCACAGCAATTCATTTCAGCCTCGCTCCTCGCTCCTTCCTCTTAATAATACCCAGGGGCCAGGGGATCAGGGCAATTGTCTACTCGGGATCCTCCTTTCCTTCTGGCAGCAGGTCTGGGCAGTGTAAGTGACTACGAGCGCAGGGCAGCAGCAATTGCCACTGAGCAGTGCCAAAGCGAGAAAGGGACACACTGATCAACAAGGTCGGTGTGAGCCATAAATAAAGTGGAGGAAGGGAAGGGCATAGGGTATGTGTATGTTTGTATGCGCATACGACTGTACTATTAACTCGCAAAGAATTATTTGTTTTGATGGTAGTTGTACCATCCTTGTGCCATGATCCCCAAGTAGTTTTCCCTCTTAATTCATCATTTATGTTATAATTTTTGAAATTAACTAAAGTACTTTTGTGGGCTACATGGCCTAGCAGTATACTCATCTTCGTCCCCAGAGAGAACAACAAGTTCGTCACCCTCCGATCCTTTGGGTATGTCGTCAATATCATGTGTTCCATCCCCGTTCCCATCGTCTTTCACAAGCGTTTCTACATTGAAGTCATCATCCAAGGCACCGAGCTCAAAGGACCTATCAATTTCCCTAACAATAACCGACTGCAACGCTTTGTCTTGGGTAAGGTTCTCTACAGGCTCAACATCCACATTATCATCCAAACACAACACAAATGGGTTAGACCTTGTCCACAACAACTTCCAAGCACCTAACACTACTACTCTTCACAACTTCTTTGTAGTTCTTCCATTCTTCCTCACATGACAAAGCCATTAACACATAGTGTGCTCTTTCCTTCCCACAGCCAAATCGACCTTTCAAACTTATTGGCCACCCAAATTTCCTCCAGCATTGGGTAAGCAAAGCGTCAAAGCTAGGAGGTGTACTAAAGAACTGAAGTTGTTGTTCATGCTTTCAGGCTCCCCATTTCCTTTAACTTTGCCACCATGAAACAATCGCACTAAACGATCCATCAACAAAATATGAAGCAATACATCAACACCTACATCAACTGCATATTTCCAAATCAAATCGCGTGCATTCACTACTACACTAACATATCACAACCTTCACAGTGATGACAACAAAGGCAACACACAAACCTATCCAAATCCTTCATGTATCAACTACCGAGGTTCATGCAAGACGTAGTTTACGTTGAATCTGCGGGCAGAGTATATCCTAAACCTAATGTACGCATCTAATACTAACAACAAATGCAAAGACACATTCACAATATCCCAAATTTCGTAACCCTAGTCATGGAACTAAAGACACCAAATCAAGAATTCAAGGGGGAAGAAGTTGTACCTAGTGTGTAGGAGGGTGGCCGGAGAAGGGCGGCCCACTTGTGGCCGGTGGGGGAGGCGGCGGCGCCTAGGTCTTTTAGGCGCTTGTGGGATGCGGAAGGAAGGGAGAGGGAGAGAGATAAAAGAAAGTGGGCCGGGCCCATGAAACCCTATGTCCCCTTGTTGCACTCGAGTCGCTCGCGCGATAGGGTGGGCCCCATCAAGCGGCATGCTAGCTCGGGTCAGCGGTCGCCGCCACCGTGGCACCCCTTGTCATGTTAGTGCGAGTGGCATGACCAAAGGAGTTAGTTTTGCTTAATCTTTTTGGGTATGGCTATTATTAAAATATTAATTAAAAAACGATTAAAAATAAAAAAATCCCCTAGCAGGCCGTGTGGGCTGAAGGATGATAGAGCAGAACAGGGGGCAAAAGGTTGATAACTCTGAAGGACTTCAAAGGCTCCCATGTGAAGAAATGAGGGGTCTCTACCTCCAAAAGCGGCAACAATGTTAGCTTGTTGTGACGGCACAGCACTTAACCGTTTGAGATAGAGCCTGTATTTCTGCATATCACACAACACTAACTGATTAGGCATTAACATAAATATGTACCACAATTTATATATACCCGCATGAGATAATACAGGTGACTGCTTTCCAGCTTAGTCCACTACTTTTTTTTACTAAAGGTAAATGGTAGATTGACGGTGGTAAAATTGGAAACATAAGCAAATCAGGTAAACTTGTACTTTGTACTATGTATACAAGTATAGCACCAATCTGGAAATTTGTAGTAGTTTGTATAAAACCTTAATCTACTCATCGGCATGGTCGAAAGCAGAGTAAGCAATATACTTTTGCATGAACTATTTCCATATTTAGGGTTGCAGAGGAATTAAATAACATGGATTTGCACCAATTATGTAAATTGTTCCAAACAAACTGAACAAATACCCAAACACAAAAACATCAAAATTGAAATAATATCTTTCATGATATTTTAGCACCAGCCATAACAGCTACGGAAAGCAACACTTGCTGGTTTTATAGATATTAAGTAAGTGAATATTTTAACAATAAAAAATCTGATGGTTTGGCTCATGATGCTGGACCGACTTCCAATTAAGGTTTTGGTTCATAACTTCACATCCATCACAAGCTAAAAAATAGACAGAGGAGGAAGTAAAGCAGTAACAACAATCTACTATCTACTATACCTAAATAGGAGACCCCCACTACAGATTTCTCTGTGATTTTAGAGAGCCACTTCAGCTGTATGGCCCGCACACCAACGCATGCATGCAACGCTGAGCGCCCTTTGTCCTTCAAAAGTTCACAACGACAATCCCCACTCGTTGGCCTGAAGGAACGTTCGCAATGGCAAGTCCCTGTCCCTTGGCCTGCAGGAACGGATCCCACTACCCATTAAGGCCAACCAAAATGCTCAACTAGGCATTAACCATGCATTGCTTTGCCTTCTCCATTTATGTAACAGTTGATATATATACACCAGCACACCACGGTCACAGATGCACTGTCGGCTCTACCGTCTCTCTCTCTCTCTCTCTCTCTCTCCTCTACGCTATTTGCCTCCCAGTACAAACATACAAACGACAATTCATTTTCCATGCAGGTAATGTCTGATGTCCATAGGCTATTCCCTGATTGTGGTTTCTTATGCACAAATATTTTTTATTTTACTATTCATGTTAGAGTTCAAAGATTATTATTGTTACTCAAGATGGAATGTCATTATTAATACTTCTATCATGGTGATCCAATGATGTATCTTCGTGAATATAACTTACCCCATTTTGGATGGATCCTATCAATTTCTTTACCCTACAAAAGCATTATTATAATTTTTTTGTATATAACAACTTTGAAATGAGTTACACTAATTGTTGACACTTCCACTTGAATCTAGAAGAACTATCCATGAATCCTCCTACAAAATTCCCGCAGCAACGCGCGGGGCGTCATCTAGTTAATGTTAGGAGTGCATGCCAATGCCACACCTGTACATGGCTCGCGACATGTTCCCTGGTGAGTTTCTCCACATTCATAAGCTCAAGAATTCTTTTGGTACAGCTTCTGCAACAACAGCAAAATAAAGGACAAAACAAAAATGAGTTGCAGCAATATATAAAAAGCAAAAGCGAGGGTTGACAGTTCTTACTATCAATTCCAAGCTGGTTGAAAGCCGCAATAAATTTCTTATGCAGTTCAACTGACCAAACAACTCTTGGCTTCTTAGCAACCAAGGGTTCATCACCTTCCAAGAAATCATTCGCCTCGCCGTCATCTTCCTCGTCGCTATGCATTTCCTTCCACTTCTTGCTGATCCTCCAACTTTGGTCAGAAGCCCCAGGAATGATCTGATTGTGGCTGTGGCATGAATCCGCGCTAGGTAACTTGTTGAAATCAGGATATCATCGATGAATATCAAAACAAACACATCTTTTTCGAAGAAAATGGAATTTATGAGATACATGAATTATGTCAGGATCATTTATGACCCCAAATGACATAACCATGTACTCATAAAGACCATACGGAGTCTAGAAAATTGTCTTTGGTATGTCCTTATCCTACCTAATTAGGTCCATCTTGGAAAAGAACCTAGCTCCAGCCCTATCTCTAGGGAGTGGATACTTGTTCCTCACTGTCATGGCATTTAAAGGCATGTAACCCACAACCATCCAAAGACATACTCTTGTCCTTCTTGGTTTCAAACACGAGACCAGGCATCCCAAAGGAGAGGAACTAGGTCAGGCGTACCCTTTTTCTAGTAGGTTAGTCAACTATTTCTTCATCTCTGCAAACTCTTGCTTGTGGTGCCATCCTATAAGGTTGCCTAGAGATTGGAGCTGTTCTGTAGGCATAAGCTCAATCACAAATTCTATGTCTCAATCAAGAGGCATTCTAGTTTTTTTTCAGGAAACACATTAGAAAACTCACGTAGTGTGGGAATAGTTTCCAACTCGTTCAACTTCTTGGAGTTCAAGGTATGCAACATTGGTCAGCTAAGCATGGATGGGAACATGGTGACTCTTTGGCCGGAGGCGTGTTGAAGTTCTATGGCTTTAGATAGGCATATGATTAAACCACCATTAAAACTATCAAAATTGATCTTAAAAATTATTATAACCAGAGGCTGACTCTTCTCTTACGAGAAGAGGAGGTCAAATGGTATCAAAGAGCCAAAACAACTAGGTTGTTATTAGGTGACTGTAATACTAAGTATTTTCACCTGGTGGCTAATGGCAAACATAGAAAAACTCGGATTTTCAGATTAGACCAAGATGATGGAGTAATTGAGGGTGATGGAAATCTTAAGAAATTCATCACTAACTATTATAAAGGCTTGTTTGGTGTACCGGCTGGTAACACTTTTTTTTGGTGGAGTCTACTACACACGACATTTCACAAGTCTCACGACTTGAAAATGAAGTCTCAACGGCTGATCTTTCAGAAAAAAAGTTAAATAGGCAATTTTTCTGGCAATGTGACAAGCACAAAAAGAAATACTGTCTTGCCAAGTGGAGTATCCTTTGCACACCAAAACATTTTGGTGGCCTAGGAATACTTAATCTAGACCTACAGAATAAATGTCTACCGAGCAAGTGGTTGTTTATGCAGATTAATGAGGAGGGGGTTTGGCAAAACCTTTTATGTGGTATTTAAAGAGGGAGTTAACCCTTACGAAAGATAACTTAGCCAAGAGGAACTGGTAGGGAAGTGTTAAATGTTGTCTTTGTAGTTCGGTTGAAAGTATTCAACATCTATTCTTCGATTGCCACTTTGCACGCTTTGTTTGGAATATGGTGCATATCACTTTTGGAATTCAACCACCTTCTAGCTTTGCTGATTTGTTTGGTTCCTGGCTACATGGTTTAAGCTTCAAGCATAAAAACCAAATTTTGTTAGGAGCTGCTGCGCTACTTTGGTCGATATGTTCGAATAGGACTGATATTGTATTTATAAAGCTAAATCTAACACAACAATATAGGTAATTTTTAGGATGATATATTGGACTCGTTGGTGGTCCATGTTGCGTAGCGAGAAGGAGCAACCTCTGTTCAAGGACGGTTGCAGATGGTGGGAGACTATGATCATGGTTGTCTTTGCGAAGTTTGGCTCGAACTTCTCCAATCGTATTGAGGCCTAGTTTCTCTGTTTTTTTGTGCCCCCACTATGCGGGCTAGACCTTGCTTTTGTTTCTTCCTGATTGTGTAAGCCTTAAAGCTTTGGTTTGTACCGTGACTATCAGTTGTGTACCATCCTCGGGTGGTAGAGGCTGGAATCTAGTTCCATTATCTAAAAAAGCATCACAACCAGTGATCTGAATCATGCTTGTATTCAAGATCAATTATCTCTCATAATTTTCTTTTTTTTCTTTTGGAAAAAAGCGACTGGGAAAGTCTTTATAAACATATATATTCCCTGGCGCACATGGAACTGTCTCAAGCCGGTTGATGAAATGATTTGTTGGGTGGTTTACTTTTGGCAGTGTGTTTTTTTTGACCGAACCAGTAGGGGAATCCCCTACCTATATTTTTGCTTTTCAATTAAATAAAAGAATGTTATATACAGTCAGACTGAACCAAAAGAAAAAATAGAAGGCTTCTAAGCCCAGAGAAAAAAAGGAAGGCATTATAAATAATTATCTCTCCCAATACTTAGAATGATGCTCCTAGCTGGTTTAGCTTCGGTGCACACCAAGCCAAACTCATCTCTGAACTATCTCTTCCATTGATTAACATTCCTCTGTCCATTGTCAAATATAATTCTATTTCTTGTAGTCAAAATCACCTAGCATGTTGTGATGACTATTTCCCTGAAGATGATATTATCAAAATCATCTCTTACTTAATATCATGTCCAGGGGGCTGAGGTTCAGGTTCCAATTGATTGGTATGGTAGCCCAACAATCTCTGCTAAAGGGACACTCAAAAAAGAGACGGAAACAAGTTTCTTCACAGCCCAAGCTACACAAGACACAGCTGTAATCATCCAAATCCACGTTCTATCACCTTAGTAGGTTTCTTGTATTCAATCTATCTCTTAGGAGCAGCCAGAAGAAAAAAATGTGATTGCCCAGGTCGCTTGAAGCCCACAACCAATTGAAGAGGGGGGAAGCTGGAGTGGTACTAATGAGAATATTATAGGCTTTCCCTCTGCTGTACCTTGAAGACCCCCAGCTGTAACTCCATGCATCACTGATAGATTCATCCCAAGTTCTAACTTGCATGAGCTGTTGGATTTCTTCTAACTGTGCTGCTGCCTGCTGAGAGAGGGGTAAACTGAAAATTCTGTCAATTTCTTGATCCAGGAAAAACCTGACAGAGCATTTAGGTTTCCTGGTGAAAGAGAAGAGTTGGGGGAATTTGTCTTTCATTGTTTGATCTACCCATATATCTGACCAGAAAAGTACTGTTTTACCTCTGTTGGGATTACAGACTGCAAGACTTTGGAATTTATCAAAGAGTTTCATAATGACTTTGGCAGTGTGTGTGTGTGCCCTAGTTCCAGGACATTGTTGACACAAGCTGGTGGCTGGTTTTTCCCTTACCATGCATGCAGCTGGGGAAATGATCCCAATATTGTCAAGCTGGACTCCATGACATGCATATGCATAGCCTGCACCGAAAACAATTTTCAGCGTGCTTCTTCATTTGCCGGGAATCCTAACGTTTCTTTCAGCCAGCACATTGGACAAACGACCGTCCGAGACCGGAAGCACACAGCGCCAACAGCTATATCCAACAGGAAAGATCTAGCCTAGGAAAGTCTCGATGAACTTTCCTTGTCTGCATGCCTGCATTGGTCGCCACGCTAGTCTTGTTTTTACACCATTTCTGTCCACGGATAACTGATGAACTGAGAGGACAGAGAGCAATATATATGCAAACAAGGAAAGGCCAACGTGCATTGCATTTACGCATGACCAAAGGTCTGTAGACTTCGCAAAAAAAGGCTAACTACTGGTGGTCTGTCTGCCAAATACAGTGGCCATCATCCATGGCATGGTCGTCGCTGCTGCTGCTGGCCGTGATGGCGGCTGTGGTGGTGCTGCAGCTCCCTGCGGCAAAGGCAGCGCACCCCGTCAGGCTACCTGGCTGCCGGACCTCATCATGGGGCAACATGAGCTTGCCGTACCCGTTCAGCATCAACGCCAACTGCTCCATCCCCGGCTTCAACGACCTCACCTGCGACAGAACGGACAACCCGACAAGACTGCTGCTCATCAAGGATGGCTCTGCCGGGCTCCAGGTCACCAGCATACATCTTAGAAAGGCCACCATATACGCTGCCAACTGGGCCATACAAAGCATATGTTTGATTTCGGGACACCATGGGATGGGACGGTCCGGTCTCCAGTTTGAGGGATGGGATGATCCCGGTTCTTTTTTAGATGAAAGGATAGGATCACTCCTCTTTTTTGTTTGGTTGGCAGGATAAAAATAGTTTAATGATCCTGTGTCCCTAGTTTGGATGGAGGGACATAGATGGGACAGTGAACTTGCTCACTATATGTTGGTAGACTTACCATGTTTGTATTGCTGCCTCCATGTGTACTCGCATAGGAATTGTATACCAACCTCAGATCAGTAGATCACCAGAGTGCTCTAGATGTTTGTTCAAAAACTTAGCATCACCTTTTTGATCCTACAACATAATAGAGTCAGTAGCAAATTATTGCAAGTATACTCGAATACGGTTATTAACTTGTTATAGTGCTCATCATATAGAGTGATGATGAAGTTATCTTTGTCCTAGCTAACAACACTCAATTTTCTATACCTGTTTATTTAGCTCTGCATACCTTCTTTGCATCATCAAATAGTTAGAATTCTCCTAACATATGATGAGCAAGTTCCTCATATGTCTACATATCAACAATTAGTATATGGATAATATATGGGACTAAGTTTTTCTATTACCTAGTGGAATATGAAGTTCATTTTCACATTCTCTTGCAAAATTAGAGGATCATGTATTGTCCCCTCCCAACACCCAAAACACTTGTGAACCGAAGAGCCCTACCGAGCGTGCATCCGCTTTGTCGGAAATCACAACGCCCGCCCAGCTCAAGGCGCCAAACGCTGCGAACCGGACTTGGCAAACGGAGACCAGCGACACCATGGCGACATCGACCCGGACAACCACGGTCGACACCCCCGGTGTCGAGACGCTCGGCGCAGCCTGAGCCCAGACGCCTGCGGCCCACAAGCGTTCGCAGAGAGGATCCGGCAAACCCCATTCTGGTGCGGTTCCGCGTGCCACCTAACATCACCAAGTACTCCGGGCACACTAACCCCGCTGTGTGGTTGGAAGACTTTCACCTCGCCTGTCGAGCAGGCAGAGCAGATGATGACCTCTTCACTGTCCAATACCTGCCGCTCTACCTTGCAGAGAGCGCCCGAGCGTGGCTCGAGCACCTCCCTGCGAACAACATCCACTCGTGGGCAGACCTCAAGCGCATCTTCATAGGGAATTTCTAGGGCACGTACATGCGCTCGGGAAACTCTTGGGATCTCAAGGCCTGCAAGCAGAAAACGTGGGAGACTCTATGCGAGTACATCAGCTGCTTCTCCAAGCAATACAATGTACTTCCCAACATCGTCGACGCGGATGTGATAGGAGCATTCATCTCTAGAACAACTGATGAGGCCCTCGTCCACGAGCTTGGACGCAATAAACCACGGACGACGCAGGAACTACTCGACCTTGCAACGAGCCAAGCCTCTGGTGAGGAGGCTGTCCGGGCAAACTTTGACAAGGACAAGGGCAAGGACCAGGCCGAGCCCACAGATGAAGGCAAGGACCGCGCTCGGTGGGAAAAGGGCAAGAAGAACAGTTGGAGGCATCATGACAGTGAGTTTGTTGCAGCTGTCGATAGAGTTCACAAGCAAAAGACTTGTAGGCCCAACCCTGTCACCTTCAAAAAGATAATAAAGTCGCCGTGTCACAACCATGGCTACCTAGTCGAGCACAGCCTTGAGGACTACGGCCTCATAAAATGCTACCTCAAGGGTGAATACAAGGCTACCGGAACAGACAAGCCAGCAGGATCCACCAGTGATGTGGAGAAGGGAGACACTTTCCTTGACCCAAAACGGTACCTCATGATATTCGGCGGACCGGCGGCCAGTGAGCCCAGATGCCGGCAGAAGCTCACAGCCAGAGAGGTCAATGCGGCTACCTATCTAGGAGAGGCCATCCCAGCCTTCATGAAGTGGTCAGAAACCGCGATCACCTTCAATAGGATGGATCACCCCGACTACATTCCTCAGCTGAGGCGCTTCCCCCTCATCATCGATATGATCATCGGCAAGATGCGCTTATCCCGAGTCCTCATGGACAGCGGGAGCAGCCCCAACCTCCTCTATGCCAAGACCTATGATGCCATGGGCCTATCATGAGCGGCGATACAGCTGTCCGATGCTCTGTTCCACGGAGTCTTACTCGGTCGCTAGGCCAGTCACCTCGGGGAGGTCGACCTACCCATGACATTCGGAGGATGAGCAAACTTCCATTTGGAGATGCTCACCTTCGAGTAGTGAACTTCCTAGGCACTTATCATGCCATCTTGGGCCGACCATGCTACCCCAAGTTCATGGCCGTCCCCAACTATACCTACCTCAAGCTCAAGATACCGGGTCCCCGTGGGATCATCACTGTGGGTGGCGACCTCTGCCAAGCACATAGCGACGGCTGTGTGTCAGACCCCCAAGCCTTGACCCGTCCAAATAGCAACGATCAAGGCTATACCCATAGGCCGAGCCAACTACGACTTCTCTACACAGTAGGAAAGCACGCAGGGGCCATGCCAAGCGACCTCGAGCAAGGCATCGTGACGATCCGGGTCAAAGGTAACACACTCAACCAGTGCTGTAACGCTCACATCGCGGCATGTCCTTGACCTGCCAAGACACACATTTGGGGGCTCACCGTGCTACAAACATTGACGGCAAGGCCTATGTCAACCGCGTGGGCATTCAACAGTGGTGTCAGCACCATCCTTAAACCGTTCGACGAGTCAAGCACATACGCACGTGTACTTTCATCCCTAACTTTTAAGGCTCTCGAGAGAACTATCAGAGCATGCACTACTATAGAAAGCTAATCACTGCCGGCTCCAGAACCCCCATTACCGATGGTTTTGGCCCTCATTAGTGTATGTCGGTGGTGATTGGCAACCTTTATCTCCGCTGGTTGCGCGCTGGTGGTGACGTTATGTTACCACCGTCGGTGCAACATATCATACGGCAGTGACAGAATGTTACTACCACCGGATCGTCGTATCATCTGGCTGTGATAATGCGACCTTCGATGCCGGTCCGGTGTACCACCCGACGGTGATGATGCGTCCATCGATGTCGGCCGGCGTACTATTCAGCGCTGATGATGCATCCATTGATGCTGTCTTGATGTACCGTCTAGCGGTGATGATGCATCCTTCGACGCCGGCCCGACATACCATCTAGTGGTGATGATGCGTCAATCAATGCCAGTTCGCCATACCATCTGGCGGTGATGATGCACCTATCATCATCGGGCCAGCGTACCAACCGGTGGTGATGATCGACCTATCAACGCCGGACCGTCGTACCATCCGATTGTGATGACGAGAACATCAACGCCGGGCTAGCATACCATCTGGACATGACGACGAGAACATCAACGCCGGTCCGCTGTACCATCCGGCTGTGATGACAAGAACATCAACGCCGGTCCAGAGTACCATCCAGCAGTGATGTAGGTGCCAGCGCACAAGGTCGGTGCTCCCTCCGGTGGTAATGAGGGGCAACGTCACTGCCGTCGTTGTGTTTGTTCCGGTAGTAATGTTTTATCCATTACCATCGGTGTTACCATTGTGCATCATTATTGTTCAAAATAAATTATAACACCAACAATAATACAGAAATTTCATATCTTACGCATCGCTAGCAACATATATATTTTTCAGAACACCACCGAGACAAATATCCATACAAAACAACAGCAACATACATAGTTTTCGACCACAACGACATAATGTCCAAATCCAACCACAACAAATATATAGTTTTCAGAACACAAACAGACGTCCAAAATAAAATCGGCATTCCAAGGTTAGCAGCTGTAGCACCTTGGTTAGATAAGGTGATGGCCTCCGTAATGAAACCGCCAAGATCTTCTTGCAGCCTAGATATCTCCAAAATGGTTAGCTCCACTAAAGATGACACTGCTGTCTGCAACACAAGAAAAAAGGTGAAACACAGTTAAGACATCTTCAGAAATCAACAACACTCTGTGCAAACATGCAAAGTGGTTTTCAAACAAGAGCTAGCTCGAGTTATACTCAGAGCTAAGAGTGATCTCCAGTTATAGTTATAATTATGGATAGACAGCTATGTGTAATTTTGCTTATTTTCTTTGTTTCCTGAAGTATGAAGTATGTACTTGGCAAACATTGTTATTAAATTTTAATAAAGTCCAGTAGGGGGCAACCCCTCCTGTTTTCTTCAAAATTATGGCTAGACAGCTAGGTTGTGAATTGAATGAAGGGCTTCAGGGGCTAACCTCTGAGCAGAGGAGAGATCATGGATGAGGCTGCATGCGCATCATATTCATCCCACTCACGAAATCACTCCATAATGAAACCAGCAAGAGTTTGCAACCTAGATATCTCCAAATTGGTCAACCAAAAATAGTGAGAGTGCATTCCCATAAGATCATGCCAAAATGGACATAAATAATGGTTCCTACATTCACAATGTCCCCATGGAAAATAGCTGGGCTGAACCACTCAAGATGTAATGTGTACTACAAAATGAGGCATTTGCAACAAACTTACATGGCATGGCTACAACTATGGAGGATATCTAACTTGTTAAACAGTAAACCCTTTATCAATTCATCAAAAACAGCGATCACTGGCAGGGTTTAAAAACCCCATCTCAAACTGCATTTGAGTACATTGAACCTACAAAACAATTAAATGTGTAGTTAGACACATTCACCTCGGTGTTCACATAAATGCATTTATATATATTAACAAAGCTGAAATGGTCGATCCACCACCTTATATGCCCGCCAAGGGCGAACTTTTTGTAAAATTGATACAACTTCTACTCGATCCATGACACCAGTTGCTTCCACGGGTTGTTTGACATTGTGTTCACTAACCATGAACGTCTGCACAATACTCAGGCTATAAGATTGTTCCCAGAAATAGCTGCTATGGATATGCACATGGATTACCATCCTTGTCGTTTGACTCCAGGTTGAGTGTGATGATTCTAGCAAAACTATCAGCCGCTGCTACTTCATTCGTAGTGTACATCATCCCCTAATTTGGTAGAATAAGTCCTAACAAAAAACGATGTGCACGGGGTCAACATATTCCGTGTATGAATTCTCTCTGTCGATGTACATCCTATGTACTACAACGGACCATATATACAGTTTTAGAATACACCACCTACGTGTACTGAAGTTTTTAACCCAAAATTAACACATTTCCTATAGTTCAGGTGCCTGAGCAGTTTTATCTTTGTCCTTCCATAGAAAAAAATCTAATATGTTTATTGTGATTTGTGCTAATAGATTTGGACCATTGGATGGAGATCTGATGGTTGTTAGCTGTGGCCTAAACAAATGTTAAATTTCAAGCACCTAAAATATAGCATATCCTAACAACAATTCGAGAACATCCACGACATTCGAAAGGGAAATTAAAATAAAATCCACAATTCCGAAGCTAATTAATTTTGATTACCTCAGAGGTACTGGGTGGGGCAGCGGGCGAGTAGCCAGACGCGACTGCCATGAGGTCACACTGGTGTTTGGGGGGACCCCAGCGAGAGGCGAGGTCGATGCCCCACGGCCTTAGGTTCCAGATGCTCCTGTCCAACGCTAGCCGTCGAGCTACCCCTCCAACCTGCCCAGTCTCCACCATCCGTTGCGCTCGTAGCACCGTTCGCCGGAGGCCCTTCCGACGGTGGATGGAAGGACCCCTAGAGAGAGAAGAGATCAATGCCCCGTGCCCTCAGGTTCTAGATGCTCCTGTCCAACGCTCGTTGTCGAGCTGCCCCTTCACCCGTGCCCGCTCTCCGCCATCCCTCGCGCTCGCAGGACCATTCACCAGAGGCCCTTGCGCCGGTGGATGGGAGGACCCCTAGCGAGAGCTGAGGTCAACGCCCTGCGGCCTTAGGGGGAGCTCACGGGTGAGCGGGGATGGGAGCATCTTGAACCTAAGGAGAGCATTTCGCTTGAGGGGAGGGCGAAGAAAGGAAATTTTGAGGGAGGCATTTCCCCTCCCGCCCGAGTGCTATTTTATAGCTGCTGAATATCACCGCCAGTGTGTCAGAGCGGTCGGCATAGATACTTTATCATCACCGCCATTTTGTGGTTGCTTAGTAGTGTTGTTTCATTTCCATGGTCTCTGAATGTGAACATATAATTGCATCAAGAACCATATGATACTGTGAAGATGGTAGACATGGAAGAGCATACACCGTAGGATAAACATGGTGCCAGGTCTATTTTGATGTTGGGGCATGAGCAAAGACAAAAATGTCCTTGTTTGCAACAGTACAATACAGTGGTAAAATTGCCCGTTGGCTATTATTCTATAACAGTCACGGCTATCTTCCCCTTTGTGCTAGGGTTTGTTTCCCCAGATGCCAACCACTACTCTCGTCCCTTGCTCCTCTCCTCTTCATTCTCCTACTTCTAGCAACACCATGTCTCATAGGATTGATTGCTCGTTGATTGCTCATTGTCACAGAGCAGACATCCTAGGAGGCCGCTGTATGCAGAAGAAGACGATGTTGGCGAAGAGACGGGCTTCCCTCTAATTATTTGCGATGAGTGCGGGATGGAGAGGGTGATTGAGCTTCAGTCAAAGACTAACACTAATCCTGGTCATATGTTCTTCAAATGCCCAAGGAACAATCCCCAGGTAAGCATCTGCTCATCTCTTGTTTTGGTTGGATGCAGTCACAGATTTGATTTGGTTTCTTGAGTGCATCTGTTTTTTTGTTTCCCTTGATTTTGTATAGGTCCAACCGAGATGCAAGTTTTATGAATGGCAACGAGACTATCTGGAAAAACTAGTGAAAATGGGTAGGTTTGTGATTCACCTAGAACCTGGATAAGCAGATTCTCCAGATTCTCATGCGCAAGTTGGGGAAAATAAAGAAGCAAATTCAACAACACAGAGATTGGTGCCTGCTGAGGCTAACATAGTGCAATCCTTGCTTACAATTGTTAGGCTTTTCACACAGTGGTTGGTGCTGTTGTTGTGGTTGCAGTAATGTATCTTTTCAAATAGTGTTGTATCTGTACTTGCTATGATCTTCATCTATGGTTACAAAGGAGTACAAATTATTAGCTGAACCATGTTTATTCATGATTAATGTACTATTTCTAGGTCTATACTAATTAACTCAACCTTGTTTGTTGATGTTCAATTTGTTGTGCTCAAGGATTGATGTAATCTCAAGGCGTGTTGTTTGTTGATGTTCAATGTGTTGTGCTCAAGGATTGTTGTAATCTCAGGGCATGCTGTTTGTTGATGTTCAATGTGTTGAGTTGAAGATTTGATGTAATCTCACGGCCAAAAGGTGTGTTGAAGGATATATGTATCCTGTGGAATGATATTTTCTAAGAGAAGTTTGTTTGTTTGTTTTTAGTAAATAGGAGGGGCTTGCGCCCCTATTGAACTTTCATGTTTGCTTGCTAGCCACACTTTGCCACACTTCACCTTAATCAGGCTCTATTTGGAACAAAGGTTTTCCATAGGAAAAATGAAAGAAATAAAAACATAGGAAAGGAATCTGAGCAGGGTGTTTGGAACAAAGGAATTGGACAGACCCTTTCATCTGAAATACTATAGCAGCAACAAGATTTCACAGGAAAATAAACATCTACTCCCACCTCTGGTTTCTCTGTTTCAACTCGTCTAAGTGGAGTAGATTAGTTATTTGTAGCCTGTATAGTATGAACGGCGGAGTTAGATAGATTTAAGAAAGATTGTCTTTGAGTATCATTGGGTCCCTAATCAAATTAAAAAAAATACTTTGCCTGTGTTTTCCCATTCCTCTATTTTAATACAACACCCCAACCCTATTCCTGTGTTTCTTTCCTTTCCTCTATTTTATATTCTTGTGTTCCAAATAGGCCCAGCCAAGTTTGACCAAGTTGACAATTATTGGTTTTGAACAAAGGTTAGGCATGATTCTTTTGTGCTCCACATGTCATAGAGTAAGTGTGACAAGATTCCCTTAGGCATGGCAAAATGTGGCAACCAATTTGCTAGCCACACTTTTTTTTGGCTTGCCACACTTGGCTAAGTTTAGTTGTGGTAGACTATGGCTAGGAACCAACATGCCTAATTACAAAAAGGGGGAAATCAGGGAGGAGGGTTAAGAGACAAAGAAGCAAACAAAAAATATCAGTTCAATTACAATCTTTGCTCTAGCCATGAGTTAATAAAATATAACTTTGCTATCAAAGATGACTCCATTTCATTCATTCTAGAAAATCCAAGTCATTAACATGAACGAATCCATGAAATCAACACACTATTCTCAGATATGTCTTCATTTCATTCTTTCCAAAAGCTCCAAGCTACTAGATTACAAAAGTAGCACACATTGGTATTGGATTACCAAGTAATTAGACTAAACTTACTAGATTGACGATTTTCCCCCTCCAAGCTTACTAGATTAGACTGCATTTCGAACTAACTTACTAGATTAGACTGCACAAAAGTACAAAACATAACTACTTCATTTCGAACTAATTAAAAGTAACTTACTAGATTAGACTGCACAGTAGGAGCACCTATACTAAACTAATCTGAATCCTTGGCGCCAAAGGATCCGCATTCATTATTGTGCCTCTTTGCTGGAGGCACAACCTCATCACCGCTGCCGTTGTCGCCACCACCACCATTGTTGGGGCCAATATCGTTGTCGTCCTCATCCTCGTCCTCCTCCTTGTCCTCTTCCTCTTCCTCCTCTTCGTCCTCCTCCTTGTCGTCCTCCATCGGCTCTAGCTCTTCACCAAAGAGGGCATAGAGTTCATCGTCCGACCACCCCTTGTCGGGGTCGTAGTAGCTGCTTATGTCGCTCTCCGATGAGAGGAGCAGCGGCGGCGAGTGTTCCTCGCTAGAGGAGTCGTCCTATGGCAGCAAAAAGTTGGCCATCACTAGAGGAGTCGCTGGAGGAGTGCCAGTGAAGCAGATTATGATGGAGGAGATTGGGGTTTCCTCTATAGTATGACAGAGGAGTTTGGGATTTTCACAGTGGTGTGCGGTGGAAGATGAGTGGGCTGATTAAATAATCAGGCAAACATTCAAGCGATGCATTGCGTCATGAGGACTGCAACTGCCGCCTCCTCGGCTAGTGTCGACTACGAAACCCAAGCATCGTCCATTTGGGCTACACCATCGAGATCGAGTTGAACGTACCACACACAATGCGCTTACAAGTTGTATTATACGTCTCTCACTGTATAGCAGCACCGGATCACTTTGTCAAAGCAATCTGAAGTAGGACGACATGATCATCGGATGATACACAATGGAAAAGTGACATAGTGAATACAACGATGAATGTTCTGAGGACGTTTTGCATACAATCTTGGTAAATTCAACTTATATCACCATATTTGGATCAAAACATATTCCATGGTGTACAATGATTTTTATTCGTCCATTAATGTGAATGTACAACGGTTGTTGTTTGTCATATAACAAGCAGCGGGACACGAACAATTCAACTTGCATGTACAATTCAACTTGGAGTGAACTCTTTATTCTCCAATGAACGATAATGCCAAAGGAAGCTAAACATTCATTCCGGCCTTGTTTGAATGCATGTGTATCTACTTCAATCCACATGTGTTGGAGTGGACTAGAATAAAACTTAGTTCAATTGCAATCCAATCCATTTGAACACATGTGGATTGAGATGAAAACATGTGCATCCAAACAAGGCCTCTAATGGGAATTGAGTGAAGCTCATACCGGATAATACTCCGATGAGTTAGCACTTCATCACCGTATCATACTACGGAGAAAGCCTTTGTATTTCCCTAGGAACATGTGCAGGCATGAACTAGTGAGGAGGCATGGAGTATTGCAGGCACCCTGCCGTGCAGCATGCACGTGCTCATAGCGACCACATCCACGTTGATATTTGTATGATTTTTTCGAATATAAGTTTCCATGTTTCCGCCTAGTAGGTGGTTTCCACCACATATTTCTTTGTACTTACATTGTTTATATTGCTTATATTTCTATAACTAAATTATTAATTCCACAAGACTTGTAATATATGTTTACCGCTTAATTATGTACTCTCATGCTGATGTAATCTTGCATTTCATTTTGCCGTCTCTATGTTTTTTTATTTTCCACCGCTGAGGGGAGTTAGTCACCATTAGTACAAGGATACGCGTTTTGACATGCGCTACTGCCTCAGCTGCTAGCTAGTGCGTTCGTCATTTGCCTTTGTTATTACTCAACTTGAGTTAGCCGATTTAGTGCATTACTAAGTCCAAATCCATCAACCAATTCAGCTGATTTAGTGCATTACTAATATCGATAAATTGCATTACATTCAAACATTACGAGATGTACAATAACAAAGACATATTGAGTTAGGGATTTCCCCATACCCGATTGCAACTCAGCCCTACGGTGGGGAGCATCCTCGTGAAGCTTCCACTAACATCCCACTAGGAGCAGAAGTTGCCATGAGGAGACCAACCCGCACCGGAAACCAAGCGAAAGAGAGGAATAACCGATGCAAAATAACGGCCAAGCCACCGAATTGATATGCTAGGTTGGGCAAGGCACATTTTGGTTCTGTGACAATCACTTGTCACAGGAACACAATTGCAGAATACCCCACTCGCCGAGGTCCAACACCGGTGCACTCCATGGTTTTGACCCCGCAAGCTCTAACCGCAGACTATGGTTAGCAGCAGTGATAGACCATGGAAGCATTCCTCCCTATCTTCGCAAAACATCCACTAACATCGTGGACGAGCGGACATAGCCACGCCTAGGTGTTGGCGCAAGCTGATCTTGAAGGCCTTCTCCCAACAGCGCCGGAGTCAAAGAAGGAGGAGCGAAGCAATGGCGACGCGATACTATACGTGCAACTCAAGGTTTTCTCTGGTTTGTCTAATGCTAAGGGAGGAAGAAGATTTGGAGTGAACTTGAGAGGCTGCCCTTAGCTTGCCTTAAAAAGCCCCACGTCTCGTGAGCGGGGAAGGAAACAGTGAACTCCGTGACTTGAGTGGTCATCACCTACATGGGTCATGGGCAACGCAGCGGGGAAGATGAGGCGGGGCATCCATTTGATTCCCTGGCACATTTGATTCCCTATCACATTTCATCCTCATCTGTAGTGGGATGCGCAATATCTAGTGGACCAAAGGAGGCACACATGAGTACATGGGAAGTCAGAGTGCTTGGTGATGATTCCGTTACCAGAATACCCTCGCATAGGTAAACGGTTGATATGCCAAATGTTCGAAACAAGTCACCGTTAGTTAGGGCATCCCCAACTGGGTTTTAAATAGCTAGCGAGAAGGATTGTTTATATTATTTATAGGAGAGAGATTGCATGATACAAACTCGCTAGCGCTAGGCTCGCACAGCTCCCCATAAGACCTGTGTCTACCTCTCTTGTTTATTCCCTGCCACACTTGTTTGTTCCCTGGCACATTTGATTCCCTGGCAAAATTCAATTCCCTAGCACAATTGTTTGTCAGGTATAGCAGGACGCGCAATATGTGGCGGACCAAAGTAGACGCGCATGAATACATGGGTAGTCGAATTGGTTTGTGAATAGATTACGTTACCCGAATACCCTCGTATATGTACCACATCAGCTGCAACGCTGGTTCAAAACAAGTTACCATGTTACTATGATAACCAGTGCCATTTTAATTTTGATCTAATTGCACATATGTTCACCGTTTGATGCGGCTTTACCTAGACCGATCACCATTCGATACTATGGAAACCAGTGTGATCTGATCTAATTGTGCACAAGTAAACCGTCACTCGTTCTACCTGATTGTAACTAAAAAATGTTAGATTAAGTATGAATTAAACTAGAACTGAGTCGAACATTCAACGATAAAGTCATTAAAGGAACTCTTTACTGATAAATTCAATAATACTACCATATGTACAATAACAAAGACCTTACGCATATGGGTGGTAACCCATACACAACGACATAGGAGAATCAAGATGGGGAATAGCCTCATGAAACTTCCTCTAACATCCCCTTGGGAGTAGTGGGAGGATAAGGAGAAGCAAAACCACGAGGCCATCTATTCCCTCAGCCGATTACTCCACAAACCATAGGAGAGAGGAACACCTATGTCGATGGATGACCGTTGACGGTCACTAACGCCTGTTTTGACCATCAATATTCTACCCAAAAGCATGATAAAAATGAGGTAAAACATCATCACATGTGCTGAGTTTTATTTATAACTCACCTAGTTCCACTTGTACTTGTAGAATTATTTGTATGTAGGAATTATAGCAAAATTTGTGCAGAATGGTGAAGAAAATGGACAAAGGAGGCAAGTGGACATGGCAGGGGGCCTTGGGCCCACTTGGCCATGCCCATCGGCCCAACAAGGGCACTGTCCGGTGCCCCACCTACCCCTACCAAGTCACTGATCTGTGGGAGAGGTCCTCCAAGGCTTCTCCACCACTGATCTCAAGTCAGTTCAACATCAAAGGCTCGAATGAAGCATCACACGAATTGCTGACGTGTCATGGCAACATAACCAATGTGACAAACATCTACAACCATCCACACCCACTCATGACATGTGGGCCAAGCTTCTAGAAGAAGGGGGGAGGCACCACCTATCATAGGGGCTGGTCGGTGCCACCTCCCACCGCCCGGCGCCCCTTAGTGGCTCCACTGCCATTTGCATGCCTCCATGCAAAGAAGCACATGCTCAATTATCCTCCACCCTTGATTATATGATGGTTTGATGCAATGGAGGAGGATGGAGAGCACGTAGATCACTGACATGGTGATGGAGTAGCCCCTACTCCACCTCAAGCTATAAATAGGACCCCTATCCCTCATTTGTAATGGCACCATCTCATTCCATCACTCCATGTGAGAGTAGTAGCTAGGCGAAGCTCTGTATCTCTATTACTTAGAAGTAGAAGATAGAGAGAGAGTGAGGAGGAGCCAGGGCTGTCAGCATCCTCTCCACTTGTGCTTCGACGAATGAAGGTCTTCTTTAAGTGAAGTCTAGCATCTTCTATGGTAACTCTGCTCTTTTGCATTACTTAAGTATTATTTATATTATTGTGTTTACTCGTTTCACCGCTTGGTTAGAGTGCTCTAATCTTGTTCCACCGTACGTAGGATTAGAGTTGTAAGTTTATAGATTAAGCGTGGTGCTTGGGCTATAGCTTACCTGTGTTTATGGCTAGGCCTCCGGGTAGATTGTGGTAGGTGGCAGGTGGTGACAGCCCTGTTCATCCTCTATATTCCACCACAATAGGTCTAGTTTTTAAATCGTAGGGCTCGTTGCCGACCTTGTCTAGTTATCCCTCCTAGTTGCTAGGCAGGCTATGCCCCGAAGTAAACAACCGTGATATAGTCTTCTTTAGTCTTGCCTTTTTTCATAGAAACCACAGATATCCTCTCTACCTATTACTTTTACCCTTGGACACTCTTAGTTCTTAACTAGTCCAATTTGCGTTCTCCGTGGAAATTCGATACCTTAGAATACTCTCGGGTGAAAGCTACATTGACATCTGTGCGCTTGTGGATTTATCTGTTTGCCATATCTAGTGTCAACAATGACCAAGCCGCTGAATCGATACATGGGGCCAGAGTCAATGGCAAGATTTTGTGCTGAAGCCCTTCGACAGCCCAAATCACCGACAAAGACGGATGAGGTCTTCAGCGGCTCTGGCTAGGCCCTCCATGGTATTGATTCCGCATGCTCTAACTATGGACTGCGATCAGTAGCCGAATGGTACCATGGAGGTGTTCCTCCCTATCTTCGTGAAGCATCCTCTAACACCCAGGATGAGCGGACATAGCTGCGCCCAGGTCATGGCGGAGGCTGATCTTGAAGGCCTTCTCCTAGTGGCACTGGAGTTGATGGAGGACTAGGGTAGCCATGGCGATGAGAGACTAGGAGCAACTGAAGGGTTTCTCTAGTTTGTCTGATGGTAAGGGATGAAGAAGGTTGGGATCGGAGTGCGCTTCAAAGGCTCACCTTGTAACACCCTAGGTGTTAGGCGTGCATAATTGCACTTGCATTGCATGAGCATAAGCATCATTCATACATGCATAGGCATTTTCATATGAAACATTGCTATGAAACATGTGAAACATACTATTTTTTTCTATGTTTCATTGTATGTATGCTTTATGATCATGTGTGTCTAATGAAAGTGGTGATGTTTGGTCACTAAAACACCTTAGCTACACTTAGGATGCCTAATGGAACAATGTTCATGTGGATCACCTTACCTAATTAAGCTCCTAAGTGATGACATGCTCAGTTTGACCTAGGAAGTACTTATGCGTGACCAATGTATGAAATGCTTATGGGACCTTAGGAGTACCTTAAACATGTTTATAATGTCATATGGAACAACTTTGGTATTCATGACTTGGACCAATTTGGCCTCTTAGTCATGGTTATAGTGTAATTTATCATTTTCAAGTTGTATTTTGACCTAAGTTGAACTATAGCATAGATTGTTTGCATGGCAATGCACCCTTAAGCAAAGTTGTAGTACTTGACTAGCGTAACAATTTTTATTTTTGGGTCAAGAGCTAATTCAGTGCCTAACATGGTCAAATAGGGCTCATAAGAATCAACAAAATACTATTTTTCAAACTTAGTATTTTCTCTAAGTGAAAAACCGGTTTACAGTTTCATGTGCCATACTTTGATGCTTTACAATTTGAAAACTAGCTCGAATTAGACCAAGCTCATTTAAGGAAAGTTGGAGTTTACATGTAGCTCTACAACTTATATTAATGGAGTTTTTGCTAACTCACCACGGATTAGGAGTACTAACGGCTTGAACATTCGCTATTAGACGGCCTGATGCTAGGTTTGAACTAGCGCCACACTCCGTCAGTGGCCGACCACGCCAGGCCACGGCCACCATGTGGTGGCCGTACACCGGTGATGGCCGAGCTGGTCGGGCAGTAGCGCAATGAAGCTTGAGGCGACCCCGCTGCTCCATTCACTTTCCATTCTCTCACTCTCGCGCGCCTTCTCTCTCGCCTGCCAGCAGTAGCGCCACCATCGCCATCACCGCTGTGAGTTCACCGGGCTCATGCGCAGCCATCACCGATTCATTGTCCAATTGCTCGTGCCACTAGCTTCGCCTTGCGCCTCTCTATCACCTCGAACCACCAATTTGACCGCTCAAGCACAGGTGACGCCATTTCTGAGTCATCGTGCCTGCCATGGCCATAGTGCGCCACCGAGCATGAGCTCATCGTGGCCAGCCACAGTGCGTGCACCTTCACTCCTTCTATCCCTCCTCTGGTCTTCGCCATAGGTCCTAGGATCCTAACCCACTGTCCTTTTTAGAAGCTACCGCCGGGTTACGCCGGAACGCGCCGTCGCTCTCGCCACGACCACCATGGTCGCCATGACAGGCAAGCTCGCCGCTGCCGTGCTGGCCTATCGCCTTCCTCCTCTCTAGCATGCCTTAGGATGAGTAAGCATAGATCTAGCAAGTGGCATAAAGGAGAGCCGCCTCTCGCCGCCGTCTTACCGGAACATCGAGAGCGCCACCGTGCTCTATGCGCCGCCGTAGCGGCATGCACGCGGTCAGAGCTCACGTCGCTTCGCCGGATCCCTAACCACCATAACTAGCTCTGTTGAAGCACCGCGGAGCTGTAGGGCTCATCACCAGAGCAAATGGTGGCCAGAGACCGCCGGCGTACCACCACGCACCCTCCGTCGTCCGTCATTGCCACCGGCGAGCATGCTTCGGTGGACCTCCGACCAAATCGAGGGTACCCCTGGGCGTGGGGTATCATGGGGAGTGCAGCGGTGGTGAGCTCACCGCCAGTGACCTTGCCAGAAATGAGCAGTGGCCGGCGAAACGCCGCCTCTATTCGGGTTCGCTGACGGGTGGGTCCCGTTGACCGCGGCCCCATCTGTTAGTCTGATTGTTGATTTTGATTTTCTTATTTTTTTCACAGATTTGAATACCAACTTCAAAAATTCATATCTAGAGCTAGGAGTGTCCAAATTGAGTGAACCAATTTTTGTTGGATTCCTTATGAAGTGTAGTACTTGATAAAAATATGAAATGCACTGTTTCTGGTATTGTTCAGGGAGAATAAAATAGAGCTAGATAAATTCTTTTTAAATTGTTTTCAATCTTGTAAAATGCATAACTTGAGCTAGGAAAGTGATAAAAATGTGATTCAAATTTTGTTGATCTTGTCTTGTCATGTACTACCTGGGAAAAATATTGGTTGCATAGTGATCCTACTGGAAATAAGAGTTTGCTTTTTGTCTTGAATAAATGCTAGATTCTTGTGCTATTTTTCATGGTAAAAACATGTATCTAATGAGCTTGAAATTTATTGCATAGTGTTCTTCTACTATGATGAAGCTAAGAAAAATATGAATTCTGTTGTTTGGCACTGTTCAATAGGATTTCCTATTTATGCTACTTTAAGCCCTACTGTCTTGTCATTTTTGTGTAGGATGTTGTACATCTTCAAATCCTATGAAATTCATACAGTAGCCTAGTGGGGTAATTTGTAACCTACTATAATTTTATCATAATTTATGGTACACTTTTGATATATTTTCCTTATTGCACCTTGGTGTCCAAATAAATTAATAAATGCAATTAAAGAAATTATTTGAGCTTGACCATCATGTTTTCTAGAGTGTATATGAAGCCTATGAACTGTTGGTACCATTGGTTATGCCCATATTTGATTGCTTGTATGCAGTGAAATATTAATTGCTTATAATTCAATTTTAGTGACTGTTTGGACAGTTTCGGTTGTGAAGTAAATTGCATGAGTAAAACGATGTTTGCTGTGAATATTGTCAATAACAAAGTTGTAGGGAGTTTTATAAGCTTTCCAAAAACTCCAAGATCATAGTATTTGGTTGAGTAGAACTCCAGATATAACCAAATTACGTAGCTGCTGTTTATAGCAGGAAATGACTAAGTCAATTATAGTTGTTTGTCTTTTGTGGTGCTTGTGTGGATGCTTAGGCTAATTGAGATTAGTTGTTAGTTGCAGGTTCTAGGACTCTTACTGATGATGAACAACTTTACCTTAGGTTGCTAGAACTTGGTGAGTGTATGCTTCTTTTATTATAGGAGAGATATGCACCAACTCAGTAAAAATCAACTAGCAGAAAGTTATACATCTACTTGGTCAACGAATGTTGAACTTATCATACACCTTACGGATAACCATGCTCATGCGTACACAATTTATAATATCAACTCATCTCTTATGCATTCATGGTACTCATTTGTGCACATGCATGCAATAGGTTCCCCGGAAGGAGTGACGCTTCTCGAGTTCGAACCCAAGCATTAGGAGGAGTAGCAGGCAACCCAGGAGCAGGAAGTTCAGGTGGAAGGAGGAGTCAACATAGAAGATCTTCCTAAGTGTCCTGAGCACCAACCTTCCTCGTTCTTGAAAGGCAAGCCCCAGAGCATTATAAGCCTCCTATGTTTTTACAAATATCACTTGCATCCTTTATATTTGATGTATTAGGTTATAAGAGTTGATTGGAACCACTTGCTGCATATATTATCCTTGTCCAGATAAATATATCTTGAATCCTTGGTAGGTCTAGGATCGAATATATGCTTAGCCTTGCTTAGTCTAGTAGAAGTCAGGTGATTTCCATTCACCTAAAACATAGGTAGATAACTGATCACGGTTGGCTATAATTGCCATCGTGGAAATAACCATGTGTTGATGAATAAAAAAGAGACCGGACAGGATTGTGATAGAGAAGCACAAGGCATGGAAGGCTTGGTGCCTATCTATCCCCATCTATGTCGGTTAAGGACTGATTCGTTGTACGTCCTCATGTCATGTTGAACGCATGCCTAGCACTTAGTTGGCCAGATAAGTCATTCCGACCATGAAGCCGGGTAGCTCAATTCAGGCTGGGCCCCGGTAAGTGAAAGTGCTCACACTGGAGGCAGTAAGGATGTGCAGAGAGCTAATGGCGTAAGTCCAAGGGCAGGTTGGAGTCCCGATCTTCCTAACAGATTGGTAGAATCTCTGAGGGTGCGGTGCTGATCGGACCCATGAAGTTGGTTCCTGAGTTGTACCAAAGGTGACCCGATGTGACCCCGATGGGGGAAGTATGAGTTTGTGTTAGGAATAATTCCCCAGCTGGGTAGGAATCGATTCGAATTGCCATCTCTCCCGAATAGTGAGAACTTGACTGAGCAGCGGCAATGTAGAGTAATTTAATGGATACTGGATGGTTATGTTGATGCTCAAATTATTCTTATAATCGGATATGGTTACTAATGCTTGTTAGCTTAATGAAGTGATTGCGCTAGTACATGTGCTAATCTAGAGATGCTTAATTGAATAGGTATTCAAATTGATGCTATTGATACTAAATATCAAAGTTATGTTACTTAAGCTTTTATGCAAAATGTTGTCAAGCTAACTCCACCGATAAAGCCTTGCATACACCTTGGTGTCATATTATTTCTGGTTTATGATGGGTAAGTCTAGCTGAGTACATTCTCGTACTCAGGGTTTATTCCCTCTTGTTGTAGATGACACGATGTACCATGGGTACTGTAAGAACTGCCTGCATCCTACCGTGGATGAGGACTAAACCATGGGGCATGGTACTCCTAAGTTATCCCCTCTGTTCTGCTTTTGCTGGAAATGACCGTGGCACTGGCATGTATTTGAACTAAGTGTGATGTTGATGTTAAACTACTTTGCTTTCACTATTTGAACTTGGTTTGTAATAACTATGTGAACTCCGATGTATGAGAGATACTTGTGAACTATTTGTGAACTATGATGTAACATGTGACTGGTTGTGTTGAATCATGTATGATCTTGGTTTGTATGTTGGTTTGTTTGAGATCCTTCATGATTTCATCGGACCATCGGGTTAATATGGGCTCAAGTATGACAGTTTGATCGCTTCGGTGATTGCTATTGTACTTGTGCTCTTATAAATTGGACGGTTCTGTTACAACTGGTATCAGAGCAAGATTCAACACTAAACTGGTCATATGGGTATTTAAAACAAAGGTTTTGTTTTATAAAATCAGTTTGACAACTTATAGCTATATATAGGTGTGTTAAAAATTTGAATTTTTAAGTTTAGAGTATGCCAGTGGTCATATCCTTTATGCCCAGTTAAGGACTATCATGTGGCTAATTAAGTACTAACATGGGGGTTTTATTTTCGTTGTCTATACGGCGTGCTATTGTATGGATGTCATTCACTTGAGTAGTAATGTATGGATCGAATGCCTCTACGCCAAGGTAAGAAGGTAAGTTGATAAGTGGCATGACCGTAAGATGTGAGCATGCGGTCGGGGAGAGCTAGTTTTGATACGGCTGTATATGCATGCTCGCATGTGTGTATGGTGCGTATTTAATTATGGGTAATAAATTGTCATCGGGTAGTTTTGATATGGAAGTATATGTATGTGTATACATATATGGAAGTATTTAGTTGCAACCTAGAGCCTAGATTTACATTTTTGCATATACAAGTGTTGGGTTGGGCTATAATGAAATTCTTGTGCAGGTACACTAACAGCAAATCGTGTAGCCCGATTAGTTACGTATATTGAGAGAATGTATGTATGCCACCATGTATGTCGCTAGAATTTAAATTTTTCCTAAGATTCATGAAGACGTACGGAACATGCATGCATCATGTTCACTCATGCATTTACATTTTTGCATTCCTCCCTTACTTATAATTGCTTACCCATTCATTAAATTTCTTCTCACGTATTATATCCTCTCACAAGAGTTGCACACTTTGCTACAGATGGCAGCACTAGGAGCCCCGCCTCACAATGACACGTTCCTAGCTGTGTTTGGCACTCTGACCTTGCTGTGGAGGGTGCTAAACTCAGTTGGGTACACTGAGCCACCCCGCTATTTTTGGAGGGAAGTGGCAACTGAGGGGCAGCCGTGGTATGATGTGCGAATGACCATTCTGGCCCGTGCAGACAATCCATAGTGGCAGGGTTGGAGTATTGAGTTAGATGGGCAGTCTCCTTGGGAAGGTGCCCAAGTAGTAGCTTTGGAGTCACTGAGTGAGATCTATCTGGAGTTTGGTGATGAGCATGTCAACGGTCCAGCCGGAACCTTTCCCCGGGTGGATCCGTCGATGACCGCTTGGATGCAGCCAGGCAGAAATGCACTGGTAAGAGACCGTGATGAGTGAGCATAGAGCTCTAGTGCTGCTATGAGTGCTATGTTGGCTGTCCTGAAGATATTCTATTCCCACCAAGACAGCTACATCAGATGCATGCTAGAGCTCCAACGAGCATAGGCCGCACCACGCCAGCTACGAGGGCATGTGCGTAGGCATCGAAGGGCAGCTAAAGAGGCTCAGTGGGAAACCAATAATGCTGTTACAGCTTTAGAAGCTCGCTGGGTTCAGTTGGTGAATGCTGTTGAAGAAAGAGATGTAGCAAGGGCTGAGTTATAGGACGTCCATGCTAAGAGGGACGAGGTCATTCGCCTTGCTGAAACTAGGGAGGCAGCTAGAATCCAGACTGTGTTTCATGCTGCTAAGCTGGCAACGAAGTTTGATCATAGAGAGCAGAAACTCATACACTAGATTGAGGAGCTACAGCTGGATGTTCATCGTCTCAACAACATGGTGAACCCAATTCTTCCTCCAGCTCCAACGGTGGAAGAAGATCCTAATGTGTTGATTGTTGAGGACGATGGCATGGAGGTGGACACTGAGGACAAGCCTAAAGATGAGGAAATCGAGCCTTTTGAGGACGACCATGGTGATGGTGTGTCCGACATTGACAGCGACTACCCCGAGAAGTAGCTTAGCTATGGTATCTAGCTAGATGTGTTAGCTCTCTATCTTCGATCATTTATGTATTGAACTCGTAATTTAGTTCGATCTCATGATGTACCCTTTGATGTACTCTTGAAACCTTGCATGTAACTCATGTTGTTCTTGCACTTTTAATGAGTGCCTGTTGTGTTGGCAAGCAATTTGGCATATACGGAATGCATTGCGAATGGCGTTAAGTAATATAATTGGTGATGTATGGTTGTGGAAATTAATTATTGTGCCTCTATTTTATTGTATGAATTTATATTCTCTCTAGTAAATTTAGTTTCACATAATTATATAATTCCTCTATAATTTCTCTAGCATCATCAATAATTACTTGTGGTTGCAAATCTGCAGATGACGCGTACTCGTAGGGGAGCTGGTGGAGATGATGTGGGAGGTAGTGGTTTCAATGGCAATGGCAATGAGGACCTCCCACCACCGCCGCATCCCACGCCAGCGGAGATGATGGCCCAACTCATGGAGACCCAATGTTCCATGGGAGAAGTGTTGCGTGGTCTCGCGTAGAATGATGACCATGGACGAGGAATAGACCAACACCAAGGACCTGAACCTAACTAGTTCAGCACTTTTAAGGACTTTCTTGACACTAAGCCTCCTATTTTTAAGGAAGCAGAGGAGCCATTGCAGGCAGATGAATGGCTGAATACAATTGAGCAGAAATTTTGTCTCTTAAGGCTCACCAAACACCTAAAGACAGAATACACGTTGCACTAGCTGCAGGGGCCTACAGGCATTTGGTGGAGTCATCATTGATCCACTTTGCCTGAGGATGCTCAAATTACCTAGAACCAGTTTAAGGCTGCATTTAGGGGACATTATATTCCCCCAGGTCTTATGATTATGAAACATACATAATTCATGAGGCTGACGTAGGGTACCAAGAGTCTAACTGAGTATCTGCATGCCTTTAACAATTTGTCAAGGTATGCCACGGAGTTTGTGGATACTAATGCAAAGAAGATCGCTAGTTTCAAGAGTGGGCTTAGTCCGAAGCTGATGAAGACACTAGCTAACAGCAAATGTGCTACTTTCAATGAGTTTGTTAGTGATGCTTTAACTCAAGAGAATCAGAACAACATCTATTCAACATCTAAGAGTCGTAAGAGAGCTTATGAAGTAGGTGCATCTCAGCCAAAAGCTCCTACTGCTGTGAGACCTTAGTTTTGCCCACCCACTCCAAAGTATAGACCACCTTAGAAGAAGGTACAGACCAGTCAGGCCCAGAAAGTGTATCACAAGGCCTTTTCTATTGCCCTACCAAAGGGTAGCATAGGACGAGGAAGCTCCAACATTCCACCTAGCAGTATGCCGTGCTGGAACTACAACAAGACTGGCCATTGGTCAAGAAATTGCCCCTATCCCAAGAAGAACAACAACCAGAAGTAGGGTAATCCAAATGCACGTCAGGGACACGTGTACTATACCACCCTAGAAGAGACCCTTTAGGTGAAGTTGTTATTGCGGGTACATTTCTTATGAACCAACACCCTGCAGTTGTTTTATTTGATTCTAGAGCTTCACATTCATTTATGAGTCAAATATTTGCATCCAAGAATGATCAAAGGGTAGTTACTGTAGATAAAGGTGGTTATTGCATAAGTGCAGCCAGAAATAATATCTCTACCAACCAGATAGTCAGAGATGTGCGCATCTCAATAAGCAACTGAGAGTATACATCAGATCTTGTAGTATTTCCAGGGTTGGGGATAGATGTAATCTTGGGTATGAAATGGATGAGTGGCCTTGGAGTTCTCATTGACACTTCGACTAGACCATCATGTTGAGAGAACCCTAGAGTAACGATGCTTTCTTAGTGCCACTTCCTAGAAATTTTGATCTCCAAAACTTTGCCAGTGCTATTCAGACCACAACCCTCCTTGATATTCCAGTAGTATGTGAGTTTCCGGATGTGTTTTTGGATGAATTGCCTAGGTTGCCACCCGACAGGGATGTAGAGTTTAAGATTGAGTTATTGCCGGGTACAACAACCATCTCTCGAAGGCCGTATGGAATGCCACCAAATGAGCTAGCTGAGCTTAAGGTTCAATTGCAAGGGCATTTAGAGAAATGTCTCATTTGACCTAGCTCATCTACATGGGGTTGTCCTGCTTTATTTGTGAAGAAGAAAGAGAAATCCTTGTGGATGTGTGTGGACTACTGACCACTTAATACCGTAACAGTCAAGAACAAGTATCCTTTGCCTCGAATTGATATCTTGTTTGATCAATTGTCAAGGGCTAAGGTGTTCTCCAAGATCGATTTGAGATCTGGTTACCATCAGATTAAAATCAGACCGAAAGATATACCTAAAACTGCTTTTTCCACTAGGTATGGCCTGTATGAGTATTTGGTCATGTCCTTTGGGCTAACAAATGCTCCTGCATACTTCATGTATCTGATGAATTCAGTGTTCATGCCCGAACTAGATAAGTTCATGGTTGTGTTCATCGATGACATTCTGATCTATTCAGAAAATGAGGAAGAGCATGCATAACACCTGAGAATTGTACTCACCAGACTGAGAGAACATAAGTTGTATGCTAAGTTTAGCAAGTGTGAGTTTTGGCTTTGAAATGTATCTTTTCTAGGGCACATGCTGTCAGAAAATGGGATCTCCATAGACCTCTCTAAGGTGCAAGAAGTCATGGATTGGAAGGCCCCGACTTCAGTTCATGAAGTTCAGAGTTTTCTTGGGTTAGCCGGTTACTACCGTCGATTCATTCTGGACTTCTCCAAAATTGCCAAGCCAATGACAAGATTGCTTCAAAAAGTTGAGAAGTTTGTATGGACTCCAGAGTGTGAAGCTGCTTTTCACACTTTACGGACTTTGTTGACTTAAGCTCCTATTTTGGCACAACCTGATATCGAGAAACCTTTTGATGTATTTTGTGATGCATCAGGTACCGGTTTGGGATGTGTTCTTATGCAGGAAGGCCGATTCATTGCTTATGCCTCATGTCAGCTAAAGAAGCACGAAGTCAATTACCCAACTTATGACTTGGAATTAGCGGCTGTTATCCATGCATTAAAGATATGGAGACACTATTTGCTCAGCAATGTGTGTCATATTTATACAGATCATAAGAGTCTTAAGTATATCTTCACTCAACCCAAACTGAATATGAGACAGAGAAGATGGCTAGAACTAATCAAAGATTATAATTTAGAAGTACATTATCATCCTGGCAAAGTGAATGTTGCTGCAGATGCTTTGAGTAGAAAGTCTCATTGCAATTCTCTGTTAGAAGATGGCTTCAATTTGTTACATCTTGCTATGCTACAGAATATTATGATCAGTTGTTCTCTCAAGAGCAAGATCATCGAGCTTCAGAAGAACGATCTAGGTGCGTTCCACATCAAAAGAAAGATGAAAGAGCAAGAGACTAAGCATTTTAGGATAGATGAGAACGATATTCTATGGTTTAACGATAGACTAGTAGTGCTGAAGGATAAGGAGCTTGGAAACCAGATCTTAGGAGAGGCCCACTCTTCTAAACTATCCATTCATCCAGGTAGTAGCAAAATGTATCAAGACTTGAAGGACCATTTTTGGTGGACCAAAATGAAGAAGGAGATTGCAGCTTATGTTGCTAAATGTGATAATTGTTGCCGAGTTAAGGCTGTTCATTTGAAACCTGCTGGACTGCTTCAACCACTGTCCATTCCAGGTTGGAAGTGGGAAGAAGTTAGCATGGATTTTATTGTTGGACTTCCACCTACTCATAAGAATTATTATTCCATATGAGTGATTGTGGATCGCCTAACTAAGTCTGCGCATTTCATTCTAGTTAGAACCAACTATCGACCACATGAGTATGCTGAGTTGTATATATCCCATATAGTATGTCTACATGGCATGCCAAGAACCATTGTGTCTGACAGAGGGCCTTAGTTCATTGCTCATTTTTGGGAACATTTGCACAAGATGTTAGGCACCAACTTAGTCAGAAGTTCTGCCTATCACCCTCAGACCTCCGAGCAAACTGAACGTGTAAATCAAGTATTGGAAGACATGTTGAGAGCTTATGTCATCTCTTCAAAAGGTTTATGTGAAAAATGGTTACCTTTAGCTGAGTTTTCCTACAACAATAGTTATCAAGAGAGTATTAAGATAGCTCCTTTTGAAGCTTTGTATGACCGTAAATGTAGAACTCCTTTGAATTGGGTTGAACCCGAAGAATGGAGATACTTTGGTATTGATTTTGTCAAAGAGGCTGAAGAGCAGGTGCATATAATTCAACAACATATAGAAGCCACTCAATCAAGGCAGAAGAGTTATGCGGACAAGAGAAGAAGACCCATTGAGTTTGAAGTAGGTGATTATGTATACCTGAAAGTGTCGCCAATGAAAAGGGTACAACAGTTTGGGGTAAAAAGAAAGTTTGCACCCAGATATGTAGGTCCATATCCAATCATTGAGAAAAGCGGAAGAGTAGCCTACAAGATCTAGTTACCTCTAGAAATGAGGGCTATCTTCAACGTTTTTCATGTATCCCAATTAAAGAAATGTCTACGTGTTCCATTAGAAAGAGTGGAGGGTAGTGATATCAAGTTAGAATTGGATCTAGCCTATGAAGAGAGGCCGGTTCAAATTATAGATAGCAAGGATAGAGTAACTCGAAACCGAGTGATCAAATTTCACAAAGTGATGTGGAATAATCATAGTGAGCAAGATGCTACGTGGGAAAGGGAAGATTATTTATGTGAAGTTTATCCATCCTTTTACGAAAAATGGTAGGTCTTTTGAATCTCAGGGCAAGATTTCTATAAGGGGGAGGGGCTATAACACCCTAGGTGTTAGGCTTGCATACTTGCACTTGCATTGCATGAGCATAAGCATCATTCATTCATGCATAAGCATTTTCATATGAAACATTGCTATGAAACATACTATTGTTCTTCTATGTTTCATTGTATGTATGCTTTATGATCATGTGTGGCTAATGAAAGTGGTGATGTTTGGTCACTAAAACACATTAGCTACACTTAGGATGCCTAATGGAACAATGTTCATGTGGATCACCTTACCGAATTAAGCTCCTAAGTGATGACATGCTCAGTTTGACCTAGGAAGTACTTATGTGTGACCAATGTATGAAATGCTTGTGGGACCCTAGGAGTACCTTAAACATGTTTAGAATGTCATATGGAACAACTTTGGTATTCATGACTTGGACCAATTTGGCCTCTAAGTCATGGTTATAGTGTAATTTACCATTTTCAAGTTGTATGTTTGACCTAAGTTGAACTATAGCATAGATTGTTTGCATGGTAGTGCACCCTTAAGCAAAGTTGTAGTACTTGACTAGAGTAACAACTTTTATTTTTGGGTCAAGAGCTAATTTAGTGCCTAACATGGTCAAATAGGGCTCATAATAATCAAGTAAATACTGTTTTTCAAACTTAGAATTTTCTCTAAGTCAAAAACCGGTTTACAGTTTCATGTGCCTTACTTTGATGCTTTACAATTTGAAAACCATCTCGAATTAGACCAAGCTCATTGATGCAAAGTTGGAGTTTACATGTAGCTCTACAACATTTATTAATGGAGTTTTTGCTAACTCGCCATGGATTAGGAGTACTAACGGCTTGAACATTCGCTGTTAAATGGCCTGATGCTGGGTTTGAATCGGCGCCGCGCGCCGTCAATGGCCAACCGCGCTAGACCATGACCACCATGTGATGGCCATACGCCGGCGATGGCTGAGCTGGTTGGGCAGCAGCGCAATGAAGCCTGAGGCGACCTCGCTGCTCCATTCACTTTCCATTCTCTTGCTCTCGCACGCCTTCTCTCTCTCCCGCCAGCAGCAGCGCCACCATCGCCATCGCCGCCGTGAGTTCATCGGGCTCGCATGCAGCTATCACAGATTCATTGTCCACTTATTGCTCGTGCCACTAGCTTCGCCTTGCGCCTCTCTACCACCTCGAACCACCAATTTGATCGCTCGAGCATAGGTGAGGCTGTATTTCGAGTCGCCGTGCCTGCCATGGCCACAGTGCATCGTCGAGTGCGAGCTCGCCGTGGCTTGCCACAACGCGTGCACCTCTGCTCCTTCTATCCCTCCTCTGGTCTTCACCGTAGGTCCTAGGATCCTAACCCACTATCCTTTTTAGATGCTACCGCCGGGTTGCACCGGAACGCGTCGCCGCTGCCGCCGTGGCCGCCATGGCCCCCATGACAGGCAAGCTCACCGCTGCCGAGCTGGCCTGTCGCCTTCCTCATCTCTGGTGCGCCTTAGGATGACTAACCATAGATCTAGCAAGTGGCATGACGGAGACCCGCCTCTCGCCGCCATCTTACCAGAACACCGAGAGCGCCAGAATGCTCTATGCGCCACCGCAGCGGCATCCACGTGGTCAGAGCTCACCGTCGCATCGCCGGGTCCCTAACCACTCTAACTAGCTCTATTGAAGCATCGTGGAGCCATAGGGCTCGTGATCCGGTGGATCTCCGACCAAACCTAGGGTACCCCTGGGCGCGGGAGGTCACGGGGAGTGCAGCGGTGATGAGCTCACCGCTAGTGAGCTCATCGGAGACGAGCAGTGGCTGGTCCAACGCCGCCTCTATTTGGGTTCGCTAATGGGAGCGTCCCGTTGACCGTGGGCCCCATCTATCAGTCTGAGTGTTGATTTTGATTTTCTTATATTTTCACAGATTTGAATACCAACTTCAAAAATTCATATCAAGAGCTAGGAGTATCCAAATTGAGTGAACCAAATTTTGTTGGATTCCTCATGAAGTGTAGTTTTTGATAAAAATATGAAATGCACCATTTCTGGTATTTTTTAGGGATAATAAAATAGAGCTAGATAAATGCTTTTTAAATGTTTTCAATCTTGTAAAATGCATAACTTGAGCTAGAAAAGTGATAAAAATGTGATTCTAATTTTGTTGGTCTTGTCTTGTCATGTACTACCTGGAAAAAATATTGGTTTCATTGTGATCCTAGTAGAAATAGGAGTTTGCTATTTATCTTGAATATATGCTAGATTCTTGTGCTATTTTCATGGTAAAAACATGTATCCAATCAGCATGAAATTTATTGCACAGTGTTCTTGTGCTATGACGAAGCTACGAAAAATATGAATTCTATTGTTTGACACTTTTCAATAGGATTTCCTATTTATGCTACTTTAAGCCCTGTTGTCTTGTCATTTTTGTGTAGGATGTTTTACATGTTGAAATGCTATGAAATTTATACAGTAGCCTACTGGGGTCATGTATAAGATACTGTAATTTTATCATAATTTATGGTGCACTTTTTATATATTTTCCTTATTTCACCTTGGTATCCAAATAAATTAATAAATGCAATTAAAGAAATTATATGAGCTTGACCATCATGTTTTCTAGAGTGTATATGATGCCTATGAACTGTTGGTACCATTACTTATGCCCAAATTTGATTGCTTGTTTGCAGTGAAATATTAATTGCTTTATAATTCAATTTTAGTGACTGTTTGGACAGTTTCGGTTGTGAAGTAAATTGCACGAGTAAAACGATGTTTGCTATGAATATTGTCAATAACAAAGTTGTAGGGAGTTTTATAAGCTTTCTAGAAAGTCCAATATCATAGTATTTGGTTCAGTAGAACTCTAGATATAACCAAATTACGTAGCTGCTATTTACAGCAGGAAATGACTAAGTCAATTTTAGTCGTTTGTCTTATGTGGTGCTTGTGTAGAAGTGTCGGGGACCAATACTAGGGTACCCGAAGAGGAGGAGCTAATGACCATCAATGTTGATTTGTCCGCGCGATCAAGAGCGTGACTACACCGCTTGCCGGGTCTCGCCTTGTCCGGCCACTGACGCGATGGGCCCTGCCTCGTCTGACCCCCAAGGGTTGGCTCCGCCTCGGTGGGCGGTGTGACCGCAAGCCTATCTCACCCGACCCCTGAGGGCTGGCTCCACCTCGCTCGACGTCCAAGGGCTGGCTCCGCCTCGCCCGACGTCTAAGGGCTGGGCCCACCTCGCCTGACCCTCGGGGGCTGGCCCCGTCTCACCTAACATCTAAGGGCTGGCTCTGCCTCGCCCGACATCTGAGGGCTAGCTCCGCCTTACCCTATGTCGAAGGGCTAGCTCCACCTCGCTTGACGTCTAAGGGCTGGCTCTGCCTCGCCCAATGTCTGCGTGTGACTCCTTTATAACGACGGGCGTAGATAAGGTAGGGAACTCAAGTCAACCGCAATACCGAGTACCGTACCCTACACACCTGCAGGAAAAGTACCATCATGCCATGCTAGAAGGGTGCTTCATAACCTTCCAGGCATGTTAGACCCCAAACTATGTTGTAGGCGCCGTGATTTGCCTTACAGTGTTGTGGGCGCCATCATTAGCCCTCGAGCACGGAGCCTTATAGAAGCTCACAACAACCACTACGGTCCAAAAGGAAACTCACATCATCCACAGTAACAGACATGCGGTCACTATGCTGCCTGCTCCCTGTATGGCCATTGATCAGTACCCTGGTCCACCACGCTGCCCGCTAGGGTGGGATGGGACATGATAACCCACTAATAATGCCAGGACATGGCATCATCATCGGATAGATGCCCAGTGTGGCCCTATCAGGGTCAGTAGACATGCGCCCGGCGTGGAGCTATCCCTGTCACTACCTGCCATGTCAGTAGGGCCTGCACAGAGGAAAAGGAAGACCCGAGGCCCTTGAAGGACTTCCTTTGCCTCTCGTTTTTGTCTTTTCTCCCATTTGTAACCCATGCTCTCCCTTGGCCTATAAAAGGGAAAGCAGGGCACCCCACTAAGGGGATCGATTGGGACACATCACAGCAGAACCACTAACACCGAACCTCGAACACATAGCTAAGCAGCGACATAGCTCTTGGCACCTATTCGATCTTTCCCTTAGAGACTTGGGACCTGTCCCTCTCTCGCCCGTTTGTACCCCCTACTACGAACTTTATAGAGCTAATAACACGAGCAACAGCCACGAACTGGATGTAGAGACATTTTGCCCAAACTAGTATAAACCTTGTGTCTTTTTAGCATACCATTCAGGCCAGACGCGCAATAACACAAATTCACTCGTTGGTGTTTACTCGAAACACCAACAGTTGGCATGCCAGGTAGGGGACCTTTGCTCATCCTGACATTAACATCAGGCCATGGATGGCTAGTCACAGCATCAGCTGGGTACCAAGCGCACACGTGTGCTTCAGGGACCTAGACTTCATCGTCATGGTGGAGGGAGAGCTGGCGTGGGTGCCCGTTGTTGTTCAACCCTTCCACTCCACTGGCCTTGACACGATCATCGAGATGCTCGAGGAGCTGCGGCTACATGCACCAGAGACCTATGCCCCCGAAAGCGGCCATCTCCTCGACTTCAACTATGGAAGGTTGGAGCATCAGTTCGACGTCTTCCTAGGACCCCAACCGTCATGGGAGGACCTGTGCCACCTCACCTTCTCGATCGCCCATGTCATGGCATAACTTACTAGGAAAGAGCCATTGTCCTTGGAATACCTCATCCAGAGCATCCCGATAGTGCTCCCGTTCGTTCTCTACAACGCCGCAGAGACCGTTGGCCACCTTGTGGCACAACGCATGATCTCGTCCCCCATGAACAATGAGTTCGTGGGGTGATCGAAAACGTCGCAGAGTCTTTCCACGACCTCCTCGTAGAGGAGCCAGAGTCTCCCTCTGGCTCTGACTCCAGCAAGGGAATCCATCACTCCTCTTGTGAATGCTTCATGACAAGCACCCCCGAGGGACATGTCGAAAGCATCCATGAGGAGGAGATAGTGGCCCCGCCTCGCATGAGGGTGGAACAGCTGAAAGCTCGACACCAAGAGCTCGAGGAAGCGCAACTCCAGCTCGAGCAGGAACGCACAGAGCTTGATCGGGAGCTCAAGCGCCACGTAGATGGTGGGCGTGCATGCGCCATGGCCCACGACATGAACCAGAGGATCATCGTCGATGATGAAGCCCTCCCTCGCTTTGCCTAAGCGATCCAAAACATCGCCGCTGTGGCGGCCTTGCTCTGTGGTCTTCTAGAGGCCGCAACACCTGAGGATCATTGGGCTCACCACGAAATTCACACGCTGCTTGAGCGTGCTGCGGCAGAATAGGTCGAGAGCTCATTGTCTTGGCGATGCGAGCTCGACACTAGCCAGCGCACGCCCTTGGAGTGCCCTAGCAGGGACGTGTCGGTCCACCAGGCACCACAAGGTGGTTGGCAGCGCACCGTGGTCCTGGTGCGTCAGCGTCTCGGCCACAACCCTGACGGACGCAACCCCCTCGACACTCGTAGACGTGCCTATGATGACTCAAGAGAGGGAGCTAGCCGCAGCTATCACCCTCGTCATGGTGGATGCTACGACAGCTACGAGGACCAAAGCCTGAGCCCTAGCCTCCTGGGGCCTCAGGCCTTTGGCCGACACATCCTCAACGCTACCTTCCCGCCAAGGTACCGACCACCAACCAATATCCCAAAGTACTCTATGGAAACAAACCCTAGACTATGGCTCGAGGACTATCGGCTTGCCTACCAAGCCAGTGGTGTAGATAATAACAACTTCATTATCCGCAACCTTCCATTGTTCTTGGCCGATTCAGCAAGAACATGGTTGGAACACCTCCCGTTTGACAGAATCCAAAGTTGGGCGGACCTAAAGGAGATCTTCGTGGGAAACTTCCAGGGCATATACAAGCGCCCTGGGAACCAATGGGACCTCAAGAACTACCAACAGAAGGCCAGAGAAACCCTCCATGGGTACATCCGGCGCTTCTCTCGACAATGCAACGAGCTACCTAACATCGTTGATGTCGACGTTATAGGAGCTTTCCTATCCAGGACTACCTGCGAGTCCCTAGTTCACAAGCTGGGATGCAAGGGCCCGTGAACCACCAAGGAACTCCTCGACATCGCCCCCAACCACGCCTCGGGCAAAGAAGCGGTCAGAGCGATCTTCGATGGCCTCAATGGCAAGGCGAGGTGGGACAAGGACGTTGGTGAAGGCACCTCCAACCGTTCAACCAAAAAGAAGAAAAAGCAAGGGCGCGAGGGCTCGCTTGTGGCCACTGCTGACCGTGGGGGTGGTCGAAAGCCCACGGAGGGCACTCTGAACCACTTCAAAAAACTACTCATGGGGCCATGCCCGAACCATGCCTTTCCCGTCAAGCATCTGTACAAGGACTACGGGTTCATGAAGCAGTTCTTGTCTGAAGGCTCCAACAAAGGGGAACATGGGAAGGACCCGGAACCTACCACGAATGACGCCAAGGGGAAGGATGGTGGCTTTCCAACGTCGGATGGCTACCTCATGATCTTCGGAGGATCGGAGACCTATGACTTCAAGTGCCGCTCGAAGGTCGCGCACCATGAGGTCTATATGACCAAACCGGCCACACCTACCTTCCCCCCGTGGTCAGAGTCCGCTATAACCTACGATCAGACCGACCACCCAAACAACGTCCCATAGCTAGGGAGATACCCGCTCGTGGTCGACCCAATCATCGACACAAAGTGGCTCACCAAGGTACTGATGGATGGAGGCAGTGGCCTCAACATCATGTACGCCGAGATGCTTGACGCTATGGGCACCGACCGAGCGAGCATCTGGCCAACCAGAGGGCCTTTTCAGGGCATCATGCCTGGAAAGCTGGCCATGCCGCTTGGGTAGATCGATCTACCCATCACCTTCGGGGTCTGTCCAACTACAGGACGGAGACCCTCACCTTCAAAGTGGTGGGGTTCCACGGAACTTACCATGCCATCCTAGCATGACATTCTACGAGAAGTTCATGGCCATTCCAAACTACACCTACCTCAAGCTTAAGATGCCGGGCCCCGGTGGCGTCATCACCGTTGGCACCTCCTTCCAGCGCGCCTACGATTGCGATGTCGAGTGTTGCGATCACGCCATGGCAATCATGGCCTTTAGAGAGCTCATGGCCATCAGGAAAGAGGTCACCAAAGAAGCGCTTGACCCCAAGAAGTCAACCGGGTCTTTCGATCTAGCGGAGGGCTCCAAAGAGGTCCTCATAGGTCCCGGTAGCCCCGAGGGCAAGGTGGTGCGCATTGGCACCACACTTTCCCCTAAATAGGAAAGCGCGCTCGTCGACTTCCTCTGCGCCAACAAAGACATCTTTGCATGGAAACCTTTGGACATGCCAGGCATTCCGAGGGAAGTCACCGAGCATGCCTTGAAGATCCACCCAGGCTCCAAGCCGGTGAAACAGCGCCTGCATTGCTTCGATGAGGGGAAACGCAGGACCATTGGTGAGGAGATCGCAAAGCTTTTGGCAGCCGGATTCATCAAGGAAGTGTACCACCCAGAGTGGTTGGCCAATCCCGTTCTTGTATGTAAGAAAAGTGGGAAATGGAGGATGTGTGTTGACTACACGGGTCTCAACAAGGCGTGCCCAAAGGATCCGTTTCCTTTGCCGCGCATAGACCAAATAGTCGACTCTACCTCAGGGTGCGAAACCCTCTGCTTCCTTGATGCATAGTCTAGGTACCATCAAATCACGATGAAAGAGTCTGATCAGCTCGCCACATCTTTCATCACCCCCTTTGGATCGTTCTGCTACGTCACAATGCCGTTCGATCTAAAGAACGCTGGGGCTACATACCAGCATTGTATGCTCAAGTGTTTTGGGGACCTCATTGGGCGAACCATTGAGGCCTATGTTTATGACATCGTGGTCAAGTCCAAACGGGCTGACCACCTCGTAGCCGATCTTGAGCAGACCTTTGCAAAACTCTGAGCAAATGGCATCAAACTCAAACCCGAGAAGTGCGTTTTTGGGGTCCTAAGGGGCATGCTGCTCGGTTTCATCGTCTCTGAGCGTGGCATCGAAGCCAACCTAGATAAGATCTCAGCCATTACAAGGATGGACCCGATTCAGAATATGAAGGGGGTACAACAAGTTACAGGGTGCCTTGCCGCACTCAACCGCTTCATCTCACGCCTCGGCGAATGAGATCTCCCCCTTTATTGACTTCTAAAGAAGGCCAACCACTTCAAATGGATGTCCGAGTCCTAGGAGGCACTTGACATGCTCAAGCAGCTTTTGACAAAGGCACCAATCCTAGTTCCTCCTACAGATGGAGAACCCCTTCTACTCTACATCGTGGCCACCACGTAGGTGGTCAGCACTGCCCTAGTAGTGGAGCGAGAGGAAGAGGGGCAAGCCCTCAAAGTATAGTGCCTAGTGTACTTCATTAGCGAGGTCCTATCCGACTCTAAGACCCGCTATCCCCAAATCCAAAAGCTCCTGTACGCCATCCTCATCACCAAGAGGAAGCTACGCAACTACTTCGAGTCACATCCGGTGACAGTCATGACATCCTTTCGCCTCAGCGAGGTCATCCAAAACCACGATGGGCACTCGAGTTGATGGGTCAGGGCATTGTGTATGCCTCCTGGACGGCCATCAAATCCCTAGTATTGGCTGATTTTGTGGCAGAGTGGACCGTGGTCCAAATGCCACCAGCGGTCGTCGACGAAGAGTACTGGACAATGTACTTCGATGGATCATTGATGAAGAAAGGCGCCAGTGTAGGGCTAATCTTTGTGTCACCCCTCGGGCTATGCATAAAGTACATGGTTCACCTCCATTTTCCCTCCTCCAACAATGTGGCCAATATATGAAGCACTCATCAATGGTCTGCACATCGCCATCCGATGCGTCGACGTCCGGGGGGGATTCCCAGCTGGTCATCGACCAAGTCATGATGGAATCAAGCTGCCACAATGCCAAGATGGCTTCATACTATTGAGAAATCCTCTAGCTGGAGGACAAGTTCAACGGTTTCGAGCTCAACCACATCCTAAGGCACCTCAACAAGGCAGCCGACGCGCTGGCAAAAGCGGTATCCGGCCGGGAGCCAATGCCAATGGGTGTCTTTGCCAGTGACCAACACAAGCCCTTAGTTTGCCACGAGGGGTTGGAACAAGCCGGTGACGGTCCACCCGTTCTAGCCTCGGGGGCTGACCAACCGTCGGCTCCATCTGGCCCTGAAGTCACGGAGGTTGAAGAGGACCCAGTGACAGAGCTTGACCCTCTAGTCAACTAGAGGATGCCCTACCTCGACTACCTCCTCCGTGATATGTTGTCGATGGACAAGATGGAGGCCTGACGGCTCGCACATTGCGCCAAGTCATTTATTCTTGTGGAGAGCGAACTCTACAAGCGAAGTCACACTAGAATCCTGTAGCGTTGCATCCCTATCGAACGGGGGAAGCATTTGCTGAGCGATATCCATGGTGGGGTCTGCGATCACCATGCCGCGCCTAGAACCCTGGTCGGAAATGTGTTCCGACAGGGCTTCTATTGGCCTATCGCGGTGATCAACGCCGAGCAGATCGTACGCACCTATGAAGGGTGCCAGTACTACACCGGCCCAAGCACTCTAGACGGTCCCCATTACCTGGCCATTCATGGTCTTGGGACTTGATCTGGTTGGACCTCTCAAAAAAGTGCCCGGGGCTACACCCACTTGCTTGTCACCGTAGACAAATTTACAAAGTGGATAGAAGCTCGGCCGATCTCCATGATCAAATCTGAGCAGGCCGTGCTATTCTTCCTCGACATCATCCATCGCTTCGGAGTCCCAAACTCCATCATCACGGACAATGGCATGTAGTTCACTGGGAAGAAGTTCCTCCAATTTTGCGATGAATATCACATCCGCGTCAACTTGGCCTCTGTCACGCACCCCCGAATGAATGGGTAGGTAGAACGCACAAACGGCATGGTTCTACAAGGCCTCAAGCCTAGGATCTTGGACTGGTTGAACAAGTTTGGCACAAGATGGGTCTCTGAGCTTCCCGCGGTGCTTTAGAGTCTGAGGACAACCCCTAGCTGGGCCACCGGTTACACGCCATTCTTCATGGTCTACGATTCTGAAGCCGTCCTCCCAACCGACCTCAACTACGGAGCATCGAGGGTCAGGGCGTATGATGAGCAAGGTGCCGTGGCATCCCTCGAGGATGCCATGGACTAGCTGGATGAAGCACACAACATTGCCCTCGGCCAAGTACCAACAGGTGTTATGACGATACCACAGCCGTCAAGTGCGGGGTCAGGTCTTCAACGTCGAAGACCTGGTTCTTCGCCTCATCTAGAGCAATAAGGACCATCACAAGCTCTCCCTACCATGGGAGGGACCATACGTTGTCACAGAGATGCTCTGGCTAGGCGCCTACAAGCTGAAGACCATTGATAGCGAGGTCTTCACCAATGCCTGGAACATCGAGCAGCTACATCGCTTTTACCCTTAATAAACACATACTTTCTCTTATCAGTTTTATTATCGAACTCCTCGATCTTTCATGACATCTGACCCCAGCGATGGTAAAGGGCCGGGCCTCACTCGGGGGCTGATATGAGCACATTTAACCAGCAAGCATTCTCTATGCCTGCCCCCTTTTTTTGGAAAGACCTAAAAGCTAGGTTTGCAGGAACAAGCTCTGAGTATAACTGGTCGGACTGTGGGAGACCTATGCCCCAACGGCTACGGTGTCTTTGCTCACCAGTGTGATCATAATTGGCTCACCCGCACTTCGAGCTTTTATGACCTTAATGACAGAAAGGGTCGGAGTGCGCTAACCTTTTTATTCAAAAAGGCGAGAATAGCTAAAAAGCTGTTTGCTATAACGAAATTGGAAAGCCTGTCCATTTGTTACAAATTTTTCCGCCTGGCTTATCTACCTAACTAAATTCTCATGTGGGATGTTCTCATCCTTTACCTCCGTAGGAAAATCTTGTCTCAGCAGGTAGCACAAGTTGCCTCGATGGCTTAGCCACCGCCGAGAAACGGGTAGGGAGCAGACAGGATCCCACTCATATCCGGTGGAGGCTTCCCAGGACCCATCACTCTTACCATCAAGGTAAAATCAGTGCCCAGCTCGATCGAACGGCTCAAAGCCACTGCTGAGAGACAAGCACCTTTACTTTACACATTAATTTCGCTACCAAGCCTCCTACCCTAGCAACGGCAAGGGGTCGGACATCGCTCGGGGGCTGGCGAGAGTGTCTACCTAGTTGACATTCTCTATGACCGACCCCTCCTTACATTAAAAATTGGAGGCAAGGTGTGTAGACACAAACTCTGAGTAAACCTGGTCGGGCCACCAGGACCCTATGCCCTAGTGGCTATGGTGTTTTCGCTCACCAGCGTCATTAGAGTCTTTGTCTCCACACCCCAAGCTCTAGCCTCTACCTTCTCAGGAAGGGTTTGGAGGGGCCTACGTCGGAATCTCCATCGAGGAGAGGCCATCAGGTCGCCCAAAGTCGATCAAATGGCTCAAGCCACTGTCGAGTGACAGATAGGGAGTAGTGAGATACACCATGCAGGTTACGCCGGCTCCATCATGAACGTCAGATCCGAACACGGCGCAGACATATCTAGTAAGAGCTCCCCGAATCCATCTCTAGAGCCATCGAGGTAACTTTACCGACACCCTCTTTTTCTTTTAATGATTGTTCATTCATTTATTCCATTCATCCATTCTCATGCATACATTCATTCATTCATTCATTCATTCATTCATACATTCATCCTGTACACTCAAGCATTGCATATGCAATTACTGCATCACAACACTTCGCATTGCATCACGAAGCGGTAGTTGTCTCATTTGATATGAGCGGCGATCGACCGAGGTTTGAAGGCCGGCCCACGAAGGGCTCGAGGCCACCTCGCATCAAACAGAGCCACGGGAGAAAAACCGAGATGAGCCCTAGCAGCCTTGCCTGACCCTGCTCAGAGGCGGATAGGGACATCTCAACCTTTCTTGTTCGATTCTAACCTCGAGCCAAGCCCATAGAATCTCCATCGAGGAGAGGCCAACGCGCCACCGGAGCCTATCGAACGGCTCGGGCATCTACCGGGAGGTGGGTTAAGAAGTTGTGGAATGCCACATGAGGGCTCTACCGACCCCGTCAGTGGATGATGGACTCGGATTCCACTCGAACATGCCAGTTAGCGAGCTCACCAAGCATGGTACTCGAGCCATCGAGGCAAGTATCATTAGCTCAGCCATTCCGGTTGCAGAAACCGAGGATAGGGTGACGCATGAAACTTGGTCGACCCCTATCGAACCCCACGGGGCTCGGGTTGCTTGACCCTAAATCAGGAGACCAAGGTTTGAAGGCCGGCCAGCGGAGGGCCTGAGGCTGCCTTGCGTCGAACAAAGAGACAGGGGAGAAAACACAGATGAGCCCCTACGGCCTCATCTCGACCTTCTCGTTCAACCCTAGCCTCTAGCCGAGCCCATAGAATCCCCATTAAAGGGCATCTATTGGGACACGGGTTAAGGAGCAGCAAAATGGCACAAGAGGGCTTTGCTGACCCCATCACGAACAACGGAACCGGATTCCGCTCGAACATGCCCATTAGCAAGCTCACCGAATGCGTCACTAGAGCCATCAAGACAAGGGACGATTGGCTCAACCACTCCGGTTGCAAAAATTGCAGACGGGGCGACAATCATGAAGACAAGCCGACCCTTGACTAAACCCTTGCTATGCGCAGGGGCTCAAGGAAGGTTGGACTCACAGGGAGACCGAACATGTGGTCACAAAACAATAGCTTAGATCCTAGGGAGGGGGTATGCGTGAATACAAAAGATGCTTCCTCCTACAAGCATCGCTATCCTCTCCTCGATCTTCAGTGACATCCAACCCCAGCAATGGCAAGGGGCCAGATCTCACTCGAGGGCTGATAAAGGTATAAATACAGCTTTTCTGAAACAGTCGTCGCATCAGACCTTTTCCTCATATTAAGCCTAGTGGCAAGGTTTTCGAAAACGAACAACTGAGCATCCCTGGTCAGACTGCAAAAAGCTAGGCCTCAGCGGCTACAGTGTCTTTGCTCACCAGCATGATCAAAGTTCTGCTCTTACACCTTGGGCCCTACAATCTTAACATACAGAAGGGTCGAAATATGTGAGCCCCTTTTTCGCATATAAAAAGGGAGGAAAACAAGTTCAATCAAGAAAAATGAAATGACAAAATTGTTTTTACGATACATAAGGGTCGACACTTGTCCTTTGATTACAATAAATGATCATCTGACCTATTTGACTAACTATCCCCTCCAGGGGAGACCTATGTCTTCAATTCTGTTCGCCAGGTCCTACGAGAGAGGAGCCACCGCCGTCTCTATCTCATCCAGCTCATGGGCACCGTAGCTAGGAGCGAAGCTGAGGCTCATCATCTCCATGTCAATGTTGTCCGCATAATGAGAGCAGGCAATTGCAAAGGATTGGTTGATCCTAGCGCGAAGGGCGTTCCTTCCAAGTTAGTGCACCCGCGCCATGATCTCAACGGCATGGGCTACGAGCGAATAGGTCCCCTCCGACCGCACCACCTCTAGGTCATCGTAGACCACTCGGACGGAAGCGCTCAGGATACCGAGATCGTCGCTCTCCGCCTAATGGTTCCTCCTTGCCTCAGCGAGCTCTATGGCGAGCCTGGCGGAGACGCCCTTAGCCTCCAGCCTCTGGGTTGTCATGGTTCCGAGCTCCTCCTAGAGGGAGCTGATCCTTTGCTGTGCCTCATCGCGCTCTCAGACGGACTAGTTGCGCTCCTCATAGGCCATGCCATGCTCCGAGCGGAGCCTCCCCACGGTTTGGAGCAGCTTGTCTCGCTGCTTGCGCAGCCGAGTGATAGCCTCGACATCCTGACTTGCCCTTTGCTCTAGGGCTGCGAGCTTCTCCTCGGCTACTAGCTTCAGCTCCCGCTCCATCTCAGCCTTGGCCAGAAGGTCAAGGATCCACTGGCGTGTCTCTGCATCCCTCTGGAGCAGCTCGTCCTACTCCCTCCTGACTCTGGAGGCCTCCTCCTCATCTTGCCGCACCCTCGCCAATAGGGCCTCGAATGCCCTCTCGGTCTCCTCCTCATGCCGAGGGGCATCGGCCTCCCGTAGTTAGAGACTGTTTGCCTCCTCGGCAATGGGAGTCAGCTTGGCCACCCTCTGTTGGGCGGCAACAAGCTTGGCCGGTCACATCCCCATGCATCCACGCCTCTTCAGCGAGGCGGTCCCAGTTCTCATTCTGCTTGCGAAGGAACTAGGATTTCTCCCAGCTGCGAGCGATAAGGGACTGAAAAAAGATAAATGTCAGAACACAAAAATACATGAAGAAAGAAGGCGAGAGGCAAGGTCAAGTGAATACCCGGCCAGTGGGAACGATGACTCCACCGATAAAGCCTTGCATACTCCTTGGTGTCATATTATTTCCGGTTTATGACAGGTAAGTCTAGCTGAGTAGATTCTCATACTCAGGGTTTATTCCCTCTTGTTGTAGATGACATGATGTACCATGGATACTATAAGAACTGCCTTCATCCTGCCGTGGATGAGGACTAAACCATGGGGCATGGTACTCCTGAGTTATCCCCTCTATTCTGCTTTTGCTAGAAATGACCGAGGCACTGGAATGTATTTGAACTCTATGTGATGTTGATGTTAAACTACTTTGCTTCTGCTATTTGAACTTGGTTTGTAATAACTATGTGAACTCCGATGTATGAGAGATACTTGTGAACTATCTATGAACTATGATGCAACATATGACTGGTTGTGTTGAATCACGTACGATCTTGGTTTGGATGTTGGTTTGTTTGAGGTCCTTCATGATTTCATCATACTATCGGGTTTATATGGGCACAAGTATGGCGGTTTGATCACTTCGGTGATTGCTATTGTACTTGTGCTCTTATAAATTGGATGGTTTTGTTACATGCCTTACCTTTGCTTAAATGGCCCCACCTCAATAAGCGACTGGGGAAGGAATCGTCAAGATGCGTGATTTGTGTGGTCACCCACGCGGGTCACGAGCAACGGCGCGGCGAAGATGATGGGTCATGGAAACCGAGGCAGTTTACATTCACTTGCACATTTGATACTCATCTATAAAAGGCCAATCTTGGTAGGACTTTCATTTTCATTAATTAGGCATGATTACCAACTATATATGAGTCACGAAAGTATGTAATGAACATTCAACATTAAAGTCATTTGAATTAGTTTGCTGACCCCTTAATTTGTTTCTCCATGTTGCTTTCCCTAGACTATTTGATACGGCTGTTTAGACCTATCACCGTTAAACCACAAAAACTAGTGTCATCTGATCTAATTGCATGCATAATTGTTTATAAAATTGAAATGTTTCAAACTGCATGTAAATTTTTTTATAGATGGGGTGTCTAGGTCATAAGTGTAATGAGTTTAGAAAGGAATCCTATTTGCTACCCTACCTTAGCCTCTGCTTTTATAGAAGGAAAGGCAAGCTAGGCGCCCATTGGATTTCCATACGATTGCACATAGCGAGAGCAGGAGTTAAGGCGAGACCATGTCTCCCATGATCTTAGTGGAGCATGCTTATCCTGGAACGGTGTTGGAAGTTGGATGGAGAAAATTGACTGCAGCACGTGGCTTGTTGCGAGTTCCCACGCTAGTTTGTAGAGGTTATTTCAAGAACTCATGTTGTAGCCCCTGCTCGGCCACCTCCCCCGCCTCCTCAATCAACGTATATCGATCATGCCGCTTCGCCTCTCTAGCCGTCTGGCTCACCGCCGTCCACACATCGTAGCTCCATCCACAACCCTCATAGTGGTGAGGCGGCACCCCATGTCGCTATTGTTGGTGCTCCCTACTGAGCTGACCATTGAGATCATCAGCCACGTTGCTGTAACCTTGGAGCGGCTCATGGACGACCTTAGTAGCCTATGGGCGACTTGCTCATTCATGCGCTGCATCTGCAGTGACCCCACCATCGGTCGGTGCATGGCAATGGACCGGTGCAGACGTGGGGTGAGGTCGTTGATCAATCTCGACAATTACTACACCCTCCTTGCTTGCCTCACCCAACTAGGCAACCCAAAGGCTTGCTTCCTCACCGGGATACCAATGGTATTCACAGATAACCATAGCCCCCGACCATCCCTCGATGATATCTCCCACTCTGCCTTTGGTGGGCACAATGTGGCGGCCTATCTAGTCGCCATATTGCTCTATAGGTGCAATGACGATGCCGACAACGATGACAATGCATGGTGGTACATAAGAAAGGTCGAGGGCGAGGAAGAATCATGGGCGGTGGTAGTGGGTGGTGGCGGCGAACTAACGAGTAGGTGGCTACGTAATAAGGGGTGTATGCTATGCTGCCAGGCGGCCACCAATGTGATCATCCAAACAACATGGGGAAGGATAACGCTGCTGCTGCCGGCACAGGTGCATGGCCTATCTTGCATGCGCAGTCAGCGTCTGTGGCCGTGCAGACATATGGGAAGGAAGGGTTGTGTTTTGCAGTGAGGACTATAGGCTTTCTCGAGAATTTGAGTTGTTCGCATGGGAAATGGGAATAAGAAACTATATGTAGTTAGATTTTGATTTTCTGTTGCTTCTGCTTTTGCTTTTCTGTTCTTTTCTTTCAATATTATTTGTAGTACCCGAAACTTAAAATGAATTAATAATAGACTATATGTACAATGGTTGGCCCTTTAAGTTTAATTTTCTTAGAAATAACGCGTTATATCTGGCGGATCAAAGGACGCCTGAAACAATCTCGATTTCCCACGAACGGAAAATCCATAGATTCGAAACATAACGTGATAGTCCTAGATGATCATTCCATCACATTATCGAATAACAGTTGACATCACAAGTCATACATCGAATACCTGTTTTATAGAATACAAATAACCAGGTTTACTTGTTATTACACCACCACTTGGCGGAATCAATTAGAGCACATAGCATCTGGAACATCATAAGGTAGAAGGGCGACGGGCGTCGACTCCATCTTCACGAACCAATCTTGAGCATAGGAATGAGACCAACTAATCCTTCAATCCCCCGTTGTCGTCATCATAGATGACGTGCAAACCTGCCAAATATCTTTTAGTACGATTTGTACTGGCCACTGGCTCCCACCCTATGCTTGGCGTTTACTATGTGGTAGTGGAATGCAAGGGTAGAGCAAAAGACCTATTTGAGGTTGTAGTTTCCTATGTGAGTATGTCAAGTTTTAATAATAATTCATCAAGTTTCATACCATCCGCACATGTTTTCCCACCCATCACACACATCTTGCCACACTCTCACTCTCTAGCGGCAAGGACGACTCCCTCTCGTACCTTGCCTTATCGACTAATAGCCGAAGTCCAACAAACCCAGGGTGGAGAAGAAGAAAGGACTCCACTCCCTAATCAAGGGAAGTGGAGGTCATAGGAATGTCCATATCCAAGGATGCGGCTATACCTATATATTGATCAACTCTACAGAGCGTGTACACCTAGAACCACAAGATCACCATCATTGGCAGTGCCCCACCTAGGCTGATATCGACTGCCTCCCAATGGGTATGGTGCCATCCTACCATTCAGCCCTAGGACACCCCGGAGTCCACCAACACACTGAGACTATGAGACGTAGTACCGGACCCCTAAAGGTCACTACGTTGTCTTAGGAGGGTGTGGGCCATACGCCTGTACCTCCCTACACTATCCACTTCCAACCTAGTAGTAATGGAACCGTCCTAGTTGGTCAGGTAACCATCCCCTGCCCATTCAGGATCGAGTGGTGTGTATGTAAGGTCCTATGATCCAGTTCTCTTGACATACCAGTCCTTAGGGGGACCGGATAGGATATCTTCTCAATAGGGGATAACTAACACCCGTGCCTCGACGACACATCCATCTCATGGCTTCATCGCACAAAGACGTCCACCTTGGGATCTCCTCATCTCACATGCACCCGCCATAGGTACCACTCGTAGGGGATGCCTAGGTCGTACCCCCCGGCAAGACTCCTCCAATGACTCATCATAAGATCCTGCCCAATTGACTTAGCCCTCACCACACACCCAAGATGCATGCCAAGATCTCCCCGGTTGTTACCACATTATCGGCACCAAGTGCCTTAGCCACTCATAAACATTCCTCCACCAAGCATCACATCACAGATATAATGCATAGTAGAAGTAGTAGTAAGTAAGTAAGCAAGCGTCTATCCTAATAGCGGGTGTGCAAGGGTATGGGTTGCGATAAGGTAACAGCTTACAAGCAATTGTACCATGCAACCTATCACAGATATTTTCATAAAAGTAAAGCACTAGCATCTATTTTATTGCATGTCTAATAGGATTCTATGAGGTTGGGTGGGACATGGCACCTATAGGCAAATCTTCTCCAATCTCCTCGGTGTACTCGGGGTCGCATTCCTTAGTCTGCGGCTCCTCCGAGTCTATCAAATGGAACATATAGCCGCGATAAGCGACTCCTATAGATGATCACAAAGAAGCAATCGAAATTCAAAAGATCCAAATGCAATCAAACATAAGCCTATGATGTAGAGCTTATTTTTAGAAAATTTTGGGCACTAGTTTCATATTTTTCTGAGGTCGGATGAGTTTACTATGAATTTCTAAGTTTAAATCATATTTTGAAAAAGAAAAAGAATTGGAATAACCAGAGGATGACACGTGGCAGCACGTGATTGGGTGAGGCAGTTCTAGTCGGTGACATGTGGGACCGGGTCCACGGTCAATGTTGACCGGCCCCGGGCTGGGCTCGACGGGCCGGAAATTGGGTCGGGTTGGGCTGGTCTGGGCCGGGCCAGGCCCGGTCACTTGTCACGTAGGCAAGCGGCCACGTGGCGCAAGCAGGCCGCTACTAGGCTCAGGTCCCTAAGGCTGGTCCATGGTGGATAGCATGGTGTGGATCCATGGACCGCAGGCATGGTCCACGGTGGATCGTGTCTACTCCCTCTCTCTATCTTCTGTCTACGGTGCACCGAGTGCATGCGGGTTTAGGCGAGGGTGCGGCGGCTCCCTCTCTCTCATAGCAGCACTCTCGCCGGCGGTGAGCTCACATGTTCTCGTGCTATGGCGGCTCAAAGGGGCAGCCAAGGGGTCTACGACATCATGAGGTCGCGGGGAACTCCATGGTGGGCCAAAGACAACGACTTGGAGGCTTGGGCACCCAGCGTAGGCATCGTGGCGGATGGCAGCAGCATGAATCGATGGCAAGGGTGCCAAGGACATTAGCATAGGCCAAGCGGGGCTTGTATGGCTTTTGGTTGCTCCAGCGAGCACGACTAGGGTACCAGGCGAGGCTCCAAGGGCTCCGGTGAGGTTGGCCATGGTGGCAGTGGCTCAGTGGTGGTGGCAAGTTGCAGTGAGGTAGCTATGGCCATGATTTGTAGCTAAAGGTGGCCCTTTCCCTTGATTGGGACCATGGGGAGGCTAGACGACTCATTGGTAGTGACCTAAAAGCGTGGCGGAGTCCGCACTATGACGAGGTGCACGACGGAGTTCCTACGAGCGTGTGGCTTCGATGGGCAAGGGCAATATGGGGCTTTTCCTCCAACTGGATGGTCAACGGGGTGTGCGAGGTCACGACGAACATCATCGGCTCCTCCACACGATGTGAGGTGGCTAGGATCATTTGGATCATCCATGACACGGTGACGCTCTGACGTGCGGCCGCTCCAGTGAGGTGAGCATGACTACGGCATCTAGGTATCCTATGGCCAAAAAGGTGGGCGCTCTAGTAGCTACATGTCAAGGCAAATCCATCCATGGTGGTTTGGGAACCGTAACTGGCCTGGCGTGGCTGGAACATCTCCAGCACGACAGCGGTATGGGCGCGCGGCGGTCCAACGAGGTGGACATGACCAACGGCCCTTGGTGCTTCTCTTCTCCTCCTATCTAGCACCCGATGCATCCCTCAGTGAGGCAAAGCTTACTGAGGCACCTTTCTTGACTCTACCGGTGTGAGGTGGCCAGAACAGGGCGATGACGTGGTAGATGCTGGCCATGGCGACCACGGTGGGAGTGCTGCGTTGGCACTGGCATTTCTGAGCGCTAGTAGCTCAGCAAGGCAAGGCCTTGGCTTGTGAGTGTGTGTGTAGATCATCACAATGGTGAGAAAGGGTCGGCCTTTGGCCCTCCCAAGGGGGAGAACACAGTGGCATGGCATGGTGTGTCCATGGCGATGAGATGCACGGTGAGCAGAGGAAATAGCGGCTCACCGTGGGGCTTAGGGTACTAGGCTAGCGGTGCGGTGATGAGGCGGTGCGGTGATGAGGTGATGCAGTCCCATGCCAAGATGCTATGCTAGTGTAGACAATTGGGGCATCATCTCTGGCTCTGGCAGTGGCTCCTCAGTGGCAGCAGCATGGTCGTCCTCCTTCTCCTTCCCTCTGCCCTTCTCCTTCCCTTGTCTTGGTCTTGGTGTGTGGTTGGTGAAGACACCAATGGCAGCGGGGCGATGGAAGGGCGCTAGGGCACCGAGTGTGCCATTTTATAGGTAGGTCGTGGCCTTGGTAGCTGATGAACGGCAGATGGAGGGAAGGGGTACATGGGGGGCGATCAAGGGCTCCAACTTGGGTTTTGGGAATGTTGGGTGGTGGTGCGGGTGCAGGTGCTCCCAATTCGAGCGGTGTCTGGTCAAAAAGGTGGACGGGGCGACATCATGGTGCAGGGTCATGGCGGCGGGCGTCAGCAGCAACGTAGCATGGCTGGGAGAGGGTGCGTACGCCACGGATCATGGACATGGTGTCCATCCATGCATCGGCACCCAATGGCTCAAGGGCGAGCGGCTATGATGTGAGAGCGTGGCCTCGGATGCCCGCACCGGCCCAGCGGTTAGTGGCAGGGAAGGCGACAGCAGCAGCGCATCGCGACTTGGGGCGCAGGCGTGGGCCGTTGCTAGGCTGCGTGGCTAAGCGAGTACGGGCACAGACGGGATGCTGGGCCGTGTTGCTGGGCTAGTGCCGGTGCGCGCGTGAGCATGGGTGGCTTGGCTACGCAGGTGATGTGGGGCGGTGGGGCTGGGCTGCCTACTACGACTGGGCTGCTTTCCCTTTTCCTTTTCCCCCCTTTTATAATACTTTTTCTATTTTCTATTTCCCATTCTATGCTATACCTTGGGTTCCTATGCTGGTATACATGTGTTGCCAAGCATGTACACATCCTATGGGGTCCACTAGGGGTCATCTAGGCTATTAGTGTCCAAGCCAAGGGTTGGCAACACACACACAACAAGTTATTTATAAAGGCTGAGTTGATTTTATTTCATCACATAAAATCAAGAAAAATAAACTCACAAGTTGAATTAAAATGCAAATGCTTAAACAAGCTAGCTCGCGGTATACTTGTGTAACTACACGGGTGGTTTCCTAGTATGCACACTCACCATGAATGGTTTTGTTAGAAAAATTTTTAAGTTCGAATTTTTGGTTCTAGGAAAACCCTAGGTTGTTACAATGCTCGTATGCACACTGTATGATACGCATAAGTGTGCATGTAATTGCGCACATGTACAAAGATTTCTCTGTGTTGCTTTGCCTGCCATGTGTCTAACCTGCCACTACGCTAACAAGCAAGTAATTGCGGCAGCCACACGGGCACATCCAAACCGTATGATATGGCCAGGCTCAATGGGGGTTTCATCAGAGTTTCATGGCATTAAATATGCTGATGTGGCACCGTATTGTTGAAGAGAGATATGAAGAAAGTTTTATGGGAGTAGAGAAGCGTTTCATGGCGTAGAAACTCTTCTACACTATTTCCAAAATATTGATTTATTGGAAAATGAGCCATGAAACCCCCACTAAGACCACTAAGTATTTAAAACTGAAATAAGCACCGTATGATACACATTAGAACACTCAGCACATGTACACCATATGATACACAGATTGACTAAACCGTGCGAGAACCAGTGACATGTGATCAAATTGCATGCATAATTGTTTAAAACTAAAATGTTTCAAACTGTAGGTACAATTTTTTATCCAACTCAAATGTTACATTCACATTGAGGTACATTTCCATGACAAAGGTGGTTTCGTTATGATCGCCTCTCACATACGCTGGTTCGTCACCCTCGAAAAATAGGGCGAGATCCACATCTATACCAAGAGCAGATATGTCTCGATAGCCATTCCCTTCTTCCCTATTTGTAACTTCAATCAACGATCTTCCTTTTACCTTGAAGCACCACATGCTCACCGCCTCCATCACCTAGGTTTTTTCCATAGAATAATTGGACTACATCTTTTGCAAAAACAAAAGGCTCATCTAGGTAGGCAAGATGCTTGAAATCTACAGTACACATACCATACTTGTCCGTCATGACGCCCTTTGGTACTTTTACCCACCTGCACCTGAAAAGAGGGACCTTCATTTCTTCTAATCCGTAGTCTAGCTCCCAGATCTCTTCTATGAATCCATAGTATGTATGCGCATGATTTTCGCTATCATAAGCTTCGATTTGGACACCACTATTTTGGTTGGCGCTCTTGGCATCTTGTTTTCTCGTGTAGAATCTGTACGCATTTATGTTATATCTTTTGTACATCAACACTATCGAGGATGGTCCCATCGCCAAGTGATAAAGCTCCTTTGAATTAGTTTGCTGACCCAAAAATTTCTCCTTTAACCATTGACCAAAGTTTTCTCTGTGTTGCTTTGCCAGCCTTGTGTCTAACCTACCACTGTTTGTAGCTCATAGTTCTACCTTGTGCTCCTTGATATAGGGAGAAACTAAGCTTGCTTGGCAAAGGACAGCGAAATGAGCTTGCCAGGAAGCCTCAACCTCAACATGTACTAACCTTTCCCCAATCGTCCCCCTGCCATGTAGCCTTCCCTCATGCCGAGACATAGGAACACCAATTCGATTTGGACCCAAATAGTATGTGCAGAACTCGATTGCCTCCTGTCAGGGTTGTTTACTAATAGATATTTGGTTCTTAGGGAACCCCGCTTGGTGCGAATAACAATCACAAATGGAGATGAGATTTATATTGGTTCGAGCCCTCGGGAAGCGAATAAAAGCCATACATCCAGTTGCTACTCTTGTATCGCTTGTATTCAGCGAGATTGCGATTACAATGTAGCTATTCCTATGAGAGAGTCAATGATTACAACAAGAGATATTGCTAGCTATTTATTTCTTGGATCAACTTGCCCTACACGCTATGAAGTCGTACCCTAATCCGAGTCTTGGCACAATCTGGAGATATCCTTCCTTCAATAGGGTCATGTGAGCCTTCGGGTCTTCTCTGATCCGAAGTCGATAGTCGGCAATATGGACGCCGAGGTACCTGGGGGTTTGACAACTTGGTCGTCTATGAGTAGTCGGGATTGCCTTAGTCGGTGGTTTGCAGTTCAGGTACTAAGAAGTAGCCTGAGTTACCAATAGGGACCTAAGTCCCGATCTCGTGCAAGCCGATAAGGGTGCGCTATTGGGAGATGAGCTTGTTCCAATGCCATCCCCAGGCCATCTTGTCTTGTCAATTCCATTTCACACGCAAGACTGGGGGGTGCACAATCATCTGTTAGTCAAAGCACTGCATCGCCTCGGTTCCCCATGAGTGCGCATGGTGGAGTTCTAATTCCTTTTTAATTGGGATGGCAATTGAGATTCCTAGGAGGGCGGCTTGATCCTATTTAATTAGGCCCGCTCATGTTGAATCTGCAACCTTCATTCTCTAGCATCATAGTGAAGATGAGGAAGAAGACCACTGGTCGCAAGCATCCCTACAAGGTGCCACGTCTGCTGCTCGCAAACTCGCCAAGCCAATCGGCCACCGTGGCGTTGTTAGGCATTACGCCATCACCTCCGCCATCTACGCCCTTGTCTCATCCCCGTTGTCCTCCAGAGCCCCAGCGCTGGTGGCGGCATTGCCTCTAGCTATGCTTCCTGCGCCTCTAGCCCTAGCTATCTTAGGATGGGAAGCTGGGGTAGATGATGGTGCTCCGCCAGGGACCCCGGCCAGGCCTTTGACCCAGCCGGTGCTGTCGGCATCAGAGGTCGTGATCAAGCTCTCTAACGAGGATGAGCTAGAAGGCCCGACCCCACCAGTGGGTATTGATCCTGCTGCCCCAGTCATCTCCACCGCCCCCGTCACCTCCATAGCCTCCACTGCCCTCGACATCCCCAGCCCCTCCAATCCCTACGCTGGAGGCTCGCCAGACACAAGCTGTGATGAGGAGATTGCAAGGAAGCCCTTCATTGGGCTAAATTGCGAGGCCATTGGCATCCTAGGGGATGGTGGCCTAGTGATCCTCAGCAGTGACAGTGAGGAAGAATCCATCGAGGAGGAGGCTGATGAAGAGGAGAAGAAGGAAGAGTTGAAGGATGAGCCCGCGGGTAGTGGTTCGTCGATGGGAGGCGAGGCAGATCCCATCTCACCACCAAGCCCTTAAGGAGCTAGGCGATGATCGAAGGTGGTGTCTGCCATGATCATCTTAGATTAGGGCTCTAGTTTAATCATTTGTAAAACCATCTTTATGAATCATCAATGAAATGAGTAGATCCCGATATGGATGTTTTTTTTAATTTTTGATCAACATCCTTTAAACTGTCCCATGTTCGAGCCACCGCAAGTAGAGTCGCAACACACTTTGCACGTGGATGTGGTTTAAAGCCAGGATATTTTCTTTTTATAGTTTTCTCCTCGTCATTGAGTTTACACGCAACCCCATGCTATAGCCTAATCGAGATGCTATAGTTGGGCTGGAGCTTTGCTCTCAACTTGGGTGTACAGTATCTTAAATATGAATTATTCACAGGGCATCGAATCACTGATTTTATTCTAGGAATAAAAGAGTCTTAGTTTTCCTTGTGAATAACTATTGGCGTGGTAGTCTAGGCTCACATTACGGCTGCCGAGTGATTTTCTGGGGATCGTGCATGACAGATGGCCATTTAACCCCTTACCTCGCCTTGGTGGCAACCACTACGCCTATCCTCCTGCTTAGCACTTCCAAACTCTGCCTTTAGCCTTTTCACCTTTCCCCTCGCTGTCGACAAAAGATGCTCGGTAGTCCACTGAGGGGTATCCCATGATGGTAGATTTGTCGTAGAGGTGAGCGAGATCAAGAGCGAGATGGTAATAAAAGCACCAAGACACAAGATTTAGACAGGTTTGGCCGTCAGTATGACGTAATACCTACATCCTATGTTCTGATGTATTGCATTGAGATGTATCGATCTGTCCACTAGGGGACCCCTGCCTCTCCTTATATACTCTGGAGAGGTAGGGTTACAAGGAAAGTATGCTATTTGGTACTATACAATAGCTTGTGGTGCACGCCGAGCAGCACCGTGCACGCCTTGATCTTGTGGGCCGGGGCACCTCTGATGGTGCGGCCCATGTCTTGTCTTGTGGATACCGGGGGCCATACCCCCACACTCGCCCTCGACACTTTCCCTCCGCCGTCGTCATGGCCTCAAGCTCTGGGCACGATGCCACCACTTGCCGCGAGGAGGCTACCACAGTGGCGCCCTAGCCCCTAGTCCAACCAAAAGAACCCGAGGACCTAGCGGAGACGACAGAGCTAATGGTCATCGTTCAACTGAACGAACCCTGGGTCACCTCGATGACATCGTAAATGAATCTAGAGACACTGAGGGGTGTGGTCTTCTCATAGAAGGTTATGAATGGACTACCACCCAAGGTGAGAATCATCTGACCCAGGACACCTTCCAAATCACCACCTTTACCACTGATTATGAATGCGGGTTTGGAGTGCCACCATCCATGTTCTTGGAGCGAGTCTATAGGCATTATAAGATTGAGGTTTCTTAGATGCTGCCCAATGCCTTTCTATGTGAAGCGTGGCTTGGCATCAAGCCTATCTTGATTTATTGCGCTACTTTTACTCGAGCATGTACAATGGCACCAATCTGTTCCTTGGGTCAATCAGTTTCTCCCTTAGGACGAAGGCAGTGTACATTGTGTTCCCGATTAAGTCCTCCTAGAAGGGCTATGTAGAGGAATGCTTTTACATTGATCTTCGAGAGAAGAATGTCATCAAAGCCGATTATAGGATGCCTATGACTAGTGAAGCCTGGTATTCGACCCCATCATGACTAAGAATATTTGAGGTCATATTGAGCATGTTTGGGCCCTCCAAGAAGCTAGATTGACTGCTGCACATGTGGTTGAGACCTTTGCTAGGTGGAGGATCATTCCCTTGAAGTGCAGGAGTCTAGCCTACACATACTCGGGGATCACATATTCGAACAAAAAGTTAGTGGCAGGTTAGGTGCCCCATCCCGACTTTGTTCTTATTCAGAAATATTACCCCTTTGATTGTTTGATTCTAACCTTGCCATGTTTTTTTTCCAGAAGTGCTAGAGAAAGAGATCACTCACCGGGTGAAGTTTATCCTTGGCGTGGATCGGGCCAACTAGGAAGGTGTCCTGTAGCTATATAGCACCGAGAATCCACTACCTGGGGTGAGTGGCTTAGGTCTCTTTAGACTTGCTTCCCGAAACAGTCAGGTTAACTCAATCTCTTATGTTGTCAGGCGCTCCCCAATATCAGAATTGTCTCGCGAAGCATTGATCTGAGCGACGATGAGGGGACACCACAAGAGCTCCCCAAGCCCCTACCCCTAAGCATTTTAGGGCCGTGGATGAACCGGCCCAGGGACAAGCAAGGGTCGGGGAGAAGACTACCTAGGAGGAGGTAGTAGTTTGGGAGAGGCTACCATAGGAGCAGCCTATCACCGAGAAGACCCCCACCCCCAAGTCGAGGACGACTCAGGGGAAGAAAACAAAGGAGGACACAACACGGGGGCTAGCAAAACCCAAGAAGACAACGTCTCCCTTCCAAAAAGTAAGAGGGCTAGGAGTAAATCCAAGAGCCCTCCGTCTATAGACGGTGCGAGGGTGGCCACGACCCAAGGCGGTGCTAGCGAAGAGCGCTCGATCAAGGACCCACCCCAAGGACATGACCAGGTATCCACTATGATCATCTTTGGTAGGTTATTTGAGGCATTCGCTTATCTGGACGGTGTTGGTGGTCACTAAACACCCAATTTGACCATTAACATTCCACCCAATTCAAGGTGAAACAACATCACATCTGCCATATTATTTTTAAAATTCACCTAGTTCCACTTGTACTTGAAAAAAAATAGTATCCAGGAAAGATCACAAAAATGGACAAATGATGTGCATAGGAGGCAATGGGATGTGGCATGGGCCGTAGGCCAATAGTGCCACGTTGGCCAACACCTAAGGGCGTTGCCCAACGCCCCACCTAGCCTGCCACGTCACTGATCTACGTGATATGCAAGGTGGCACCTGCAGGAGTCGTCACCATGCTTGATCCATGTTGGTTTAATCCAAAGATGGAGGGTGACTCTTATAGCCTCATTTAATCCTTTGTAGTCTACCTCCCATTTGTAGGCCGAGTAGGACCTAGTTACTATAGGATCATACTCTGCCTGTGTTTCCCTTAGTAACATCCCTGGAATTGAACAATAGAAAACATAGCTTACCGACATTAGAACTAGAAGACCTTTCTAATCTCCTCTATACTCCTGTTATCTTAAGTGTTGTTGCTACTCCTGGTTAAGTTAGATTGTAGCTAATCTCACATGTTTACCTATGGATACGATACTTGGAATACTTCTAGGTGAAAGCTACAGCGGTATCCGTGTGCTTGCAGATCTTTTTCTATTTGCATTAATAAATACCAATAGAGGTTGAGCTCCAATGGATCCATGAGCCCACTGTGATTCACTTGGAGGGGCCAAACCGACCTCCAAACCACCATTCTGACCACGGCAACCGACCTACCTGCCATGCAACCGCCTCCAAGGGCCATCAAGCACCATTGGATGGCAAGGCAGTGGGATGGACGGTCGGCCGATGCCCCCTATGTCGGCCGATGCCACCCTGCCTCTCCATAGCCTCTCCTTCACCTACAAGTACCCCAATGCCGTCTACACACTATAATAGGGGCACTGGAGCTCGGTGGAGATCATCACTCAAGCATTCAAGGCATTTAAAGCTCTTTAGAGGCTCTCCAAGAGTAGTAGCTTAGAAGTAGTAGCTAGCTAGTAGTGATAGAGTAGAGCGGAGCTCACCTCGGAGTCCAAAAGAGTCTTTTGGTCTAATATAGCTCCTTTGTAATCTTTCTTTTATCATTTACTTTATTTAGTACTTTACTTTGTCAAGTACTTTATTTAGTAATATAGCTCTTCTTAGTTCAAGTCTTGTCTTGCTCTTGTTTATCATTGGTGAGTCTAGGTGCTTGTCCTTTGGCATTTGCATCATTATTATCTTAGTGTTTAGTTCGTTCATCATTAGTACATGTTCTACCATATGGTTAGGGTGTTTCAATCTTATTTCACTGGAGCTTGGATCGAAACAATGAGTTTTTAGATTAAGCATGGTGCTTAGGCTATATCTTGCCTATAGGTACGGCTAGATCCCCAGATAGATTATGGTAGTTGGCAGGTGGTGATAGCCCTGTCCTTCCTCTATATTCCACCGCATTGGGTCTAGTTGTTAAAACATAGGGCTCGTAGTGCATTGTGCCTGATTGAATTTAGGGCAAGTACGCCCCTTGTACTAAGGACATTCTGACTATCATTAATGTACTTTTGTTGCTTTATGATTACATACTATGCTTCTTACACTCAGCTACACTACGCTTCTAGTTACCATTGTTTGTGTGATCAACCCTTTTATCTTTTCTTTAACATTCCTCATCCATCACCCTAGTGTCGCTAAACTTGCCTACTTTGTCTACCTAGCTACATCCCTTGACAGGCCTAACCGCCTTCCTTTGGGAAAATATAAAGTTGACACTTGGTTATCACCAAGCGAAGTGCTACACGATAGTTCTATGCCCTTGCAGAATCCCCTTTCATATATACACACTTATGAACCATCAATTGGTGCGTGTTACCAATGTATCGCTAGGTTCTGCTAGCTAGGTCCTTGTCTTAGCAACCTTCTTTTCCTTTTTCATTTTCTTTTTAGTTACCTTCTTTTCTTCCTAGCACGGTCATGGCCAATAGGACCATCCGTGAGTTTTTTGCCCCCTCGGCTGCTAATGTAGCCACTAGTCCTGACGTCATCAACGCTGACACTCACTTCGAGCTTAAGCCTGCATTCATCATGATGGTGCAAGCTAGTCTTTTCTGTGGTAAACCCCATGAAGATGCTAATGCACATCTCCAACACTTCTTGGAGATTTGTAGTACCTGTACCATTAAGGGAGTGACCCAAGAGGCGATACGTCTTCGTCTTTTCCCCTTCTCCTTGTTGGGAAAAGCGAAACAATGGTTTTACTTGAACTGCAATGCTATAGATACATGGGACAAGTGTTCCAATGCTTTCCTAGCTAAGTTCTTCCTGATGGGTAAGACCACTGCTCTTTGCAACAAAATCTCTAGCTTTCAACAGCAAGCTGATGAATCGATTCCCAAAGCCTAGGAACGAATGCAAGAATATGTTGCCGCATGCCCACACCATGGTATGGAAGACTAGCTTTTGATCTAGAACTTCTCCATGGCTTAATTCCATTGGATAGGAGCCATTTAGATGCTATCGCTGGAGGAGCATTCTTTTCGCTTAGTGTCATAGATGCCAAGGCATTGATCGAGAAGATGGTTTCCAACCAAGGATGGAGTGATGAACGACTACATCCCCGCAAATGAGGTATGCATTCTCTTAAAGAAGCTGACTAGAAAATTGCAAGAAAATGAGTGCCCAAGAAACTATACAAGCCATGGACTCCCGCATGACTTGTGAAGTTTGTGGAGAGACCGGACATTCAGGCAATTTCTACCTCGAGAGCCATGAAGACCTCACCTTTGTCAACAATGACAATAGTTTTGTCCTCAAAATCAAGGATGGAATCAGCGCTCCAACAACCAAGGAGGTAATAGTTACAATAATTATTAGCAACATCCGAGTAATCAAGGTAATAATTATCCTTTCCTTAAAGATCTTGTCTATAGTCAAGGTAGAATGACTGATAGTATAAATAAGAAACTCCATGCTAATGACAAGATGTTGGAAAACATAAATACTAAATTGGATGATTTTTCTTTCGCTATAAAGAATCAACTTAGCATTAATAAGATGCTAGAAACCCAATTAGCACAATTAGCAGCCGCTATCCCATCTTTTGAGAAAGGAAGAATTCCTGACAAGCATGAAGAATTCATGGAGACCGTCAGCCTCGTCACACCAAGGTATGATTTTGGTTTAGATGGTTGGGGTGTTCCTATTAAGAAAGGTGATCCTATAAGTCCTGTTATTACTTGCTCTATTGGTCCTCATATTTTTGAAAATGCAATTTGTGATCTTGGATCTAGTGTAAACATAATGTCTAAGGAAATTTATGAAAACTTGTTTTACACTGAATTAGCTCCAACTTGTGTCTATTTGCAACTAGTTGATCAGTCGGTGTGCTATGTAGAAGGGATAACCCTAGATCTTTTGGTTAGAGTTAGAGATTCTTATGTCCCTACAGATTTCATGATATTAAATATGGAAATTAACAAGGATGCACCCCTCATCCTTGGCTGTCCTTTCCTTAATACCGCTAATGCTTATATATATGTTGTAACACCCCGGGTGTTAGTCACCAGGTAAGCAGTGGGTTTGGACTTAAGTAAACTATGTCAAGCAATGCTTATGATCTCTAGTTCATAATCTAGAAGTAATGATGAAGGTATTGAGGTCAAACCTAAGAAAATGAGCCCCAACATGGACTCGGACAATACACTTTGCTAGCATATGGACCCTGGTTAAGATTAGGCATGAGTAATGTTAAACTTGCTTATTTCATGAACATTACATCAACATGAATCCATCTTGACCAGTTTGGAGCCAAGAAGTCACATGAAATGATAAGTTATAATCTTTCTTAAATTGCTTCATCAGGTGAATGGGAACATGGATGTCAACCAAACCTTTCTACCTTACCCAAATGACTCTAATTGAACTCTACAATAAAAGTCATGAAGGGTTTGTGTTGAGCAAATATCAAGAAAATGCCTCAATTGGTTGAAAACCCTAATTCCAGGGTTTAATGAGGTGCTGCTTTGACCAAGATGAAGCAAGGGCTTCTGTACTAGATATGAAGTTTGACCTTTAATAAAAGTTGAAGTTTGAGTGGAGTACAACAAACTTTATTTTTGTACCAAGACCTGATTCAACTTGTAAGTATCACATATAGTGGTCTCAAGTTTGAATGCAATGCTATTTTGACCCCTCTGAAATTTTTCTGTCCTCGATCAGTAGCAGAGTGATGGCAAGTTTGTGACATTTTATTTTCCAAATTTATATGGCAGCTCAAGTGGGTTCCTCACTATGAGTTGAAGTACACTTTGTGCTGGAAACAACAAAATAAGTCTCATCACTTTTGGAACTCGTTTGGATGTTCAAATTGAATTTCAAAAACAGAACCTCGCACTGTTTTGTCCCTGTTTGGGCTAAATGTCTGAACCCTGAATTTCAGTTTTGGGTACTCCACTTTGGATCCTTGTATCTCTCTCACTAGGCCAAATTAGACTTGCACACTTTAAGAAAAGTTGGAGATCCCACGTAGCTCTACAACTTTGGTTACTTCAGCTTGTGCCAAAACAAAACGGATTAGGAATTATGAAGGGAGGAAGATTGATGTTTCAGTTGTATTTTTGTGGTGGTTTTGGTAAGTTCCTTTAGAGTTTGAAACAGAGCGTGCCATCGTCCAACCGCGCGTGGGCGCCGCAGGCCGCGTGGCTCCCTTGCGCCCTCGCATGTTGTAACACCCTCGGTGTTACACTGTATAATTTTTGCTAACACATTGCATATGCATCATGTTTATATGATAGTGTATGAATTATAGGGTGTAAATCAATTTCTATGGCTCGAAACGTTCATCGGAAACGCGAAACGAATGTTATGTTTCATGTCGCGTTGTATCACTTAGGGTTCTAAATGAATTTTTATTGAATGGAAATGCTATAGAATGCGTATGCGGCACTTTAACAAAGATAGTAGTACCAGCTTCGGAGCCGACGATGAAATACTTGTGGTCGAGAATGGGATTCGCTAGCTATCATACATGACAGCTTGGAAATCGAATTCGATGCTAATCCGAACGAAAACTTAGTCATTTTCTTAAGTCCAAAAATGGATCGATGAAGCGAAGTTTGGGAATTTTTATAGGAGGATTGGGTTAAGTGGTGGCATGGGTTTAGGGTTTGTTTTAGTAGCTTGACTTGCCATCATGAGCGTAAAATAGTTGGTTTAGCAATCGAAGCCTTGAGGTGAGTTTTTGGGACTCTTTAAAAAGCGTGCACGACACGGTTTCTGCATCTGGGCGTGGTCACCATGCGCGTCCCTCGGTGCTATCGCACCGGCCGCTGACACGCACATGCTCGCACGCCATACACGCACCACCGCGTTGGCCGGGCCTACCACTGGCTCCGCGCTGCGGGCCACTGTCACCCGTTGCCACGCCCTGGCTCACGCTCACGCTCGCTCACGCATGCGCATAGCCACACGGACCCGCACCGCCGTTGTCGCGCACTGACTGCTCGGCCACCACTGCTGTCACCGCGGGTCCGCTGTTCGGGCTAGCCGCTTCGCCATGTCACTGACCCTGCGTGTTATGCCACTGCGCTGCTACTGGCCTTGGCCGTGTTAGCGAAGTCACCGTGTGCGCTTTGCCACGCCGTCGCGTCCGCCTGCTGCCATGCCGCCTCGCGCTCGTCTGTGCGGTGTTGTGAGCATGTGGCCAAATTTGGCATTGCTTGCATGTCACCTTGCCTTGTCTGCCTTGCCATCATGTCAGCACTCAACAATCCGGTGCTGCTGTCTCCTCTGACCGGCGCCATGCCTCTACAGCGCGCAGAGCTAAGTCGCCGTTGTCGATTTGTTAATTGTGGCCATGCGGCCCACCGTCCTAAATGCGTTGGCTGTTTCTCCCTCGCCTGTAGCCGTACGCGGATGAGCGCCAAACTAACAGCCACGTCCCACCATGGCAGCGACGAGCCACGCCATGCATGTCACCCCTATTCTCTGGCGCCGTGGTCGCTGTACCCGCATCTCTAAATTCGTCGCAGTGGAGCCACCCCAATCCAATTAACCCCGTCCTCGGCTCCACTGAGTAGCCAGCCAGCCACCCGACCCCACCTCGCAGTGAGCCTTGCCGCACCATGCTCCAATTCATTCCGCCGGGTCGATAAGACCATGTCGGTCTGCGTCGGAGGCAAGCCCCTATCCCATGCAGCTCGTGTCAATTCCTTGCACTGCTAGCTTTGCCTCCACCTGCTTATCACCCTACGTACCTTTGCCAAATTGCTACCACTGCCTAGCCTCCCCTGACGTAGCCTTGCCACCACCATGTGCCACCGCACCGCCCGTGCGCACGCGGACAGCTCGGCTCAGTCCGTCTTTGGTCAATCCACCACGTCTGGTAGGTTCAGGGTGAGTCTCTGATGCCCATCCTAGAGCTCATTTAGGTTGTCTGTGCCATGGCTCATGGGAACGTGGCCGCCGTTGTAGGGAGGAGTCCACCGTCGTGGAGGGAGCTCGGGACAACACCTCTGTTTGCTGCGCCGCCGCCCATCGCTTCGGGTTTACGCCTAGGTGAGCATTGGCTCTCATTTGGGGCGGGGAGGGACTGGTCTGGCCGGCATAACCGCCCTATGCCAGTGCTGTCGCGCCGGTGCACGCATGAGGGTGCCGAGGGTATCGCCGTTGCAAAGATAGGTTATTCCAGGGACTGTTTCACATAATCGTAGACTTGAGGAATAGTACTCTTGGTGCTCGTGCAATTACTGGGTAGACCAAGGGCATTTTTGCATATTGACTGGCGCGCGCGGGTTCTTCCCGTCGTGGGCCGTCGCTGCGCGGACTGGGCTACGCCCCCGTGTTGGGCCGCGCCAGTGGAGCGCGTGTGCGCGCGTGCAGCGCGGACGTGGACCATGTCGTGTGTTGTGGGCCGCACGGTAGAATTAAGTTTTCCAATTTCTAGTAAGTTAGTAAATGCTTATTTAATTTTGTTTTGAGCTGAATTTGATAATTTGTAGTAAATCTTGTAGATATCCAAAAATAGTGAGACCAAGTTTGTTAGGTTCACAAAAATGCCATCTATCTGTTAGTGTAGTTAGATTATAGTTAGCTGTGATAATGGTAGGTTCATAAATTCAAATTAGAGAATTAATATTATGTAGATTAATATTTGTAGAAATTTTTGTGGCAAATAGATGATAGATTTAGCCATGAAATTTTTATACTAAGACCATTAGATTATTATGTACTCACTATAATTTTTGTAGCACTAGAGTAGGTTGATAAATAGAATAGCTAGTACCCTTGTTTTATCAAATATAGGATAAATCGGTATTAGGAGTAAGAATACCTTTAGTTGATAAGATAATATATGTCATGCTTCATACTTGTTAGTGGCAACAGTAGGTAACTTAGCACCTTAGTCGGTAGTACTAGCTTATTAACTTGATAGATGTATTTTATTTTGACAGCTGTTGTTGCCATATTACTAAGTGTTGCATCATCATTTCATGCATATAGATCACGAGTTGGTAGAGTTCGTGCCCATGGACGAACAAGATTATGAAGAGGTCATTGAGGAGTATGAGGAGGAGATCCTCATGCAGGAGGGAGCCCTAGAGCCTTTTGGTGCTGACTTTGCTAACCCACTGCCTGCCCAAGGCAAGCCCCAGTGCATAACCCATATTTTTATTGATCACTGAATATATATATGATGTGCATTTACCTTTCAGCTATTTTATGGAAACTACATACATAAATATATCTACCTATGAGTCCTACTACTACAGGTTGAGTAGCTGCTATGCTCAGGATTTTGGTAGCGTGAGTAACCTGCCGTTACTCGCAATAGGTGATAATCATGATCACTCATGATAAAATGATGGAAAGGAAAAGTGGTGACTGGGCAGGGACATGGTTTGCGTACTGGTGGGTGTAAGAGGTTGTGTCCTGCGGCCAATAGGGCATAGCTTGGTTACACTTTTTCCCTGTCTATGTCGATTAAGGACTGGTCGTTGCATAAGGCTCTAGGCAAGTCACAGACTTATTATCCCGAGCACATACTTGGGTATGGGCGTAGGGAAGACTTGTTGCTCTCTTGTCATGGGTTTTGGCTCTTTTTGGACCAACTGATTGGAGGTGGGGATGGTGGAGGTCCTTGCACCGTACTAAGTCTGGGACTTAGAAGCAGGGGCCTGGAGTCCAAGTTTGGACGGGGACCTGGATCCCAGGACAGGAGGGTGATGGGTTGGTCCTGCTTGTGCCTGGGGTACAAGTGGGGCATGTGTTTTTGGGGTACCCAACTAGGGGCATTGATTCGTGAATCGCTGGCGTTCTGGTACGACTTGTCTACGGTTTAGCATCGTAGTAAGAATTGAAAGATGGAATGTGATGAAATGGAACTGATTGCTCAACTCTTGCTTGAAAGTAGAATAGGAGCTTACATAGAATGGCTAGATAATAAACTTATACGGCTATTAATAATAACATCAATAAAGACTCACTATTAGTATTGCTTTCTACAAAAAGGAAACCAGCAAACCATAAATGTTATCATATTCCTTGGAGTCGCTAGATTATTCCCACTAGTCGGATAAGTCTTGCGAGTACATTGTGTACTCAGGGTTTATTTACCCCTGTTGCAGGTAATGCTTGAGGAGTACCTTTGTGTGGAGGATTCATCTGGTGGGCACAGACAGATCCTTGTTCGTTATCGCTAGATGTTTCTTTTTAATTCCGTTGTTTAATATTCCACACTCTGACATTTGGCAATGTAATAATGAATTTATAAGAACTCTGGATGTATGAAATGCATTAAGTATTGTAACTCATTCTCATTATTGGATCCTTGGGGAAAGATGTGGATCTTTTGGGTTCTCCCTTGGGGTGTGCCCGACGGATACCACTCGCTGTAGCGTGCTTTCGGGGTGCTTAGTGTCTGGTGGAAGACGAGCACCTCTGTAAGCGTGTTATTTTGGGTGGTTCTGCCACAGTTAGTACCAGAGCCAATATTGGGTTACGAGTTTCATCACTCTTTTCAAAGACTTAAAAATTTGACCAACAAAAGTTTTGCGAAAAGTAAAATGCGATAAAATTATCTAAATAAGTATAAGCCCTAGGAATATGGTCTATCTAGGATAGCGGCACTGGTTTTATCTAATCAATTTTCTGCAGGTACACTGACTTACGTTGCGTAAGAAATCACTTAGCATACGGAAGGTGAGTGTGCGATGTGCCGAAAATTTGCGAATGCCGCTATAATCTGGCTTGAGTGAGCATACAGGCCGATACATGCATCATGATAGTAGCATCTTACTTAAACTAAAGTTCCCCCTACACGTATAATTTGGATTAGTAAAGTGATAGGATTAACTAAAAGAATGATGTAATAAATGTCTCATCATTTCCCTAATCCCTTGCTTCTGATCTGGAAGGTTGTCCTAAGTGGTTGGTTCCTATCTCTTACAGATGAATCTAAGGTCCGGACGTGGGAGCACCAGTGCCGGAGCAGGCCACGGTCTTGGCGAGGGCCAAGGTGAAAGTGGCCGGGCCAATGAGCATGGCAACAGGGAGAGACATGAGGCTCCACTGTTGGCTCCTCCTTTTCTGCCACCACCGCCGCCACCACCGATGACTCACGCGGAGATGATGGCAGAAATGATGGCTATGCACCGTGAGTCTGCCCGCGCCATGGATTTACTGGCACAGGCTATCGCTGGTTTTCCCATGGAGGCCACGGGGGCAATGGTGGGAATGAGGGTGGTGCCCACGGTCCTGTGGGACCCTCCTCTTACCAGAATTTCCTCAAGACCCACCTGCCCACTTTCATGCCGATAGCTGAGCCCCTAGATGTGGAGCACTGGCTTTGCATTCTGGAGCAGAAGTTTCTGTTGCTCAACGTGGTTGATGAGCAAAAAGTGCGCTTTGCAGTGCAGTAGTTTTTGGGGCCCACAAGTGCATGGTGGGATACCTTCAACGCCACGCAGTAGCCAGGTCACCAGGTGACCTGGCAGGAGTTCACCGCAGCATTCAGAGAGTTCTATATTCCTACTGGTGTCCTCAATAGGAAGCTGACTGAGTTCCTAGACCTACGGCAAGGGAGTATGATAGTGATGGACTATGTCAATAAGTTCAATCACTTGTCCTAGTATTTAGGAACTCATGTGGACACCAACGAGAAGAAGAGAGACCGCTTCTATCACGACCTCGCTTGCAGCCTCTAGGAGAAACTGTATACTAGGAACTATCAGACCTTTAGGGCAATTATGAATGCTGCCATTGCCATGGAGGGCTTGCAGCGGGATTCCTAGGCAGAGTGGAAGAGAAAGCGGGTGGCCACATGGTCTTCTAGCCACCCTCATACTCAGAAGGTACAGGTTGTTCGATGGGTGCCCAATCAATCATTAGGCGGGCATTCGTTTCAGCAGCCCTAGCATACTTCTCATACTTCTTTCACATAGTACCGTGCACCCACTCAGCAGGTGCAACCCCAGCAGCCTCAGGGACAGCAGGTCCCACCTCATCTGGGATAGGGAAACAAGCCTGGTGCTTGCTTCAAATGCGATAAGGATGGCCACTATGCCTGAGAGTGTCCTCAGAACCAGCCAGCCCAATCTGCTCAACAATCGACTAACTCTAGGCTAGTCAAGCGGACAGTGATCAAGAGGAAAGTGCCATCCAGCCGATCCGGACAGGTGAATTTCACGGATGCTGAGCAGATATTGCAGTAGGAACCAGTGATGGCTGGTATGTTCACCGTTGATTCCCATCCAGCTTATGTGTTTTTTGATTCTAGTGCATCACATTGATTTATGAGCATGGGATTTATAGACCGGCACAATATAGCTCTTATGGCCATACCGTATGCCTATAGAATCCATACTATAGGTGCACAAATGTGCACCAATACTTGAACGGACATAGTAAGCTTGGTATTTTCCACCCACACTTAACGCCTATAGTTCATCGTACTGCCTAGGCAAGGCATTGATGCTATTCTTGGAATGAACTAGTTGTGGGTGTATGGGGTAGTCTCGGATCTGAAGCAGAGAATTGTTGAGTTACGGCTTCCTTCTTCTGAGGATAGGATGTCTCTTCTTGTACCCTCAGATCTAGTCTTACCTGTTGCTGCTCATGCTGAAGCTTCTCCTGATCTTGCCTCTATTTCGGTAGTATGTGAGTTCCTGGATGTATTTCCTAAAGATCTACCTGGGTTGCTACCAGATAGAGAGGTGGAATTCTCCATTGAGCTAGAGCCTAGTACTGCTCCTATCTCTCGATGCTTGTACCGCATGGCTCCAAAGGAGTTGGCTGAAATGAAGAAGCAGTTGGAAGAATTGATGAAAAAAGGCTTCATCCGTCCTAGCTCTTCACCATGGGGTTGTCCAACCATTTTTGTGAAGAAGAAGGATGGCACTCTACGGATGTGTGTGGATTACCACCCTCTTAATGCGGTAACAATTAAGAACAAATATCCTTTGCCCCGCATAGATACCTTGTTCGATCAACTAGCTGGTGCCAAGGTGTTCCCCAAGATCGACCTTCGTTCAGGCTGTCATCAGATCAAGATTAGACCACAAGACATACCAAAGACAACTTTTTCTATTAGGTACGGGCTGTATGAGTACCAAGTAATGTCCTTTGGTCTCACCAACACTCCTGCATTCTTCATGTACCTGATGAATTCTATCTTTATGCCGGAGCTGGACAAGTTTGTTGTGGTATTCACTGATGATATCTTGATATATTCCAAGAATAATGAAGAGCATGCCCAACACCTTCGGATAGTACTGGCTCGATTGAGGGAACACAAGTTGTATGCTAAATTCAGCAAGTGTGAGTTTTGGTTAGATCAAGTGCAGTTCTTGGGGCATGTTTTGACACCTGATGGTATCTCTGTTGACCCCAGCAAGGTGCAAGATGTGTTGAATTGGAAGTCTCCCAAGTCTGTGCACCAGATTCGACAGTTCCTTGGTCTAGCTGGGTACTATCGGCGTTTCATTCCAGATTTCTCCAAGATAGCGCAACCGATGACCAAGCTGCTCCAAAAAGAAGCCAAGTTTGATTGGAGCCTAGCCTGTGAAGAAGCCTTCCAAGCTTTGAAGACATTTCTAACCACTGCTCCTGTGTTGGCCCAACTAGATATTGACAGACCCTTTGATGTGTATTGTGATGCCTCGAAGATAGGGTTGGGATGCGTGCTTATGCAAGATGGGAGTGTGATAGCTTATGCTTCGCGCCAACTGAAAAAGCACGAAGTAAATTACCCCACCCATGATTTAGAGCTGGCTGCTGTGGTTCACGCTCTAAAGAATTGGAGGCACTATTTGTGGGGTAACAAAGTACATATTTTCACTGATCATAAGAGCCTCAAGTTTATTTTCACTCAGTCTGAGTTGAATATGAGGCAAAGGAGATGGTTGGAATTGATTAAGGATTATAACTTGGAGGTACATTACCACCCAGGAAAGGCCAATGTAGTGGCTGATGCTTTGAGCTGAAAGTCACATCAGGTTGAGGAAACACTTTTGTCTCTCAACCATGCAGAAGTGCTGGCTCACATTGCCTTGACCTCAGAATTGCTGGAGCAGATTATTCTTGAGCAGAGGCAAGAACTTGAAGAAATTCCTCACATCAGGAAATTGATTGCCGAAGGGTGTGTCCCTCACTTTAGTATTGATGAGCAAGATGTAGGGAGATACAAGGATAGATTAGTGGTTCCATCCAATGAGGAGCTGAGAAGAAAGATTTTGAATGAAGCCCATCATTCAAAGCTATCTATCCATCCTGGCAGCAACAAGATGTACCATGATTTGCGCCACTTGTACTGGTGGTCCATCATGAAGCAGGACATCACCTAGTACGTCGCAGAGTGTGACACTTGTGGGAGAGTTAAAGTAGATCATATGCATACTCTAGGATATTTGCAGCCCTTGCCCATTCCTTTTTGGAAATGGGAAGATATCTCCATGGACTTTGTGGTGTGTTTGCCCCGCACCTCCAAGGGCTATGATTCTATTTGGGTCATTGTGGACCATCTAACTAAGTCTGCTCATTTATCCTGGTGGATACCCGATATGCATCCAAGAAGTATGCTCAGATATATTTTGACCGGATTGTGACCCTACACGGAGTTCCCCTTACTATCATCTCTGATAGAGGGTCAGTTTTTGCTTGTTTCTAGGACCAGCTACAGCAATGTCTTGGCACTCGTCTCCTTAGAAGCTCAGCATATCATCCACAAACTGATGGCCAAACAGAAAGGGTGAACCAGGTGCTCGAGGACATGTTGAGAGCTTGTGCCATTTCTTTCCTAAAAAGTGGGATGAATGCCTGAAGTTCGCTGAGTTTTCTTACAACAACAACTATCAGGAGAGCATTCATATGGCACCATTTGAAGCTCTATAAGGAAAAAATATAGGACACCACTTAACTGGGTTGAAGTGGGAGACCATGGATATTTTGGGCCTGATTTCATCAAAGAGGCTCGAGAGCAAGTGATCATTATTTAGAGTCACTTGAAGGCAGCTCAGAGCCGATAGAAAGCTTATGTAGACAAGCGAAGATGGCCCTTACAGTTTGTAGAAGGGGATTATGTGTATCTCAAGGTGTCTCCTATGAGAGGGGTGCATCGGTTTGGTGTTTGTGGCAAGCTAGCCCCTTGATATGTGGGTCCTTATAGGGTGTTGGAGCAGTGTGGCCCAGTTGCTTATCGTCTCCAACTTCCCGATATTTTATCTGTGGTACACAATGTGTTTCATGTATCACAATTGAAGAGATGTTTGCAGGTTCTGGATGATGCTGTGGAAATTGAAGGGCTTCCCCTCCAGCAGGATTTGACTTATATTGAGCCCCCTACCAAAATCCTGGACGAGAAAGAAAGAGTGACAAGGAACAGTGTGGTAAAGTTCTATATAATGCAGTGGCAAAACCATTCAGAGGATGAAGCCACATGGGAACAAGAGAGTTACATATTGAAGCATTAGCCCCACCTTCTCTCTTGTTCTGATGAGTAGTTGTTGGGTTGAAATGTACCCCTCTCTCCTTTCCCACACTAGGCACATGAAATCTCGGGTCGAGATTTTGTTTTAGGGGGGGTAGATTTGTAACACCCTCGGTGTTACACTGTATAATTTTTGCTAACACATTGCATATGCATCATGTTTATATGATAGTGTATGAATTATATAGTGTAAATAAATTTCTGTGGCTCAAAACGTTCATCGAAAATGTGAAACGAATGTTATGTTTCATGTCGCGTTGTATCACTCAGGGTTCTAAATGATTTTTTATTGAACGAAAATGCTATAGAACGCGTATGCGGCACTTTAATAAAGATAGTAGTACTAGCTTCGTAGGCGACGATGAAATACTTATGGTCGAGTATGGGATTCGCTAGCTAGCATACTTGATAGCATGGAAATCGAATTCGACGCGAATCCGAACAAAAACTTAGTCATTTTCTTAAGTCGGAAAAAGGATCGACAAAGCGAAGTTTGGGAATTTTTATAGGAGGATTGGGTTAAGTGGTGGTATGGGTTTAGGGTTTGTTTTAGTAGCTTGACATGCCATCTTGAGCGTAAAATAGTTGGTTTAGCGATCGAAGCCTTGAGGTGAGTTTTTGGGATGCTTTAAAAAGCGTGCACAACACGGTTTCTGCATGTGGGCGTGGTCACCGTGTGCGTCCCTCGGTGCTGCCATGCCGGCCGCCGACATGCATGCGCTCGCACGCCGTACGCGTGCCACCGCGTTGGCCGGGCCTGCCCGCTGGCTCCGCGCTGCGAGGCCACTGTCACCCGTTGCCATGCCCTGGCTCATGCTCACGCACGCGCATAGCCACGCAGACCCGCACCGCCGTTGCTGCGCACTAGCCGCTCGGCCACCACCGCCGTTGCCGAGGGTCCGCTGCTCTTGCCAGCCGCTGTAGCCGCTTCGCCATGTCACTGACCCCATGTGTCGCGCCACTACGCTACTACTGGCCTTGGTAGTGTGCGCGAAGTCACCACGTCCGCTCTGCCACACCATCGCGTCCGCCTACCGCCCTACCGCCTCATGCTCGTCTGTGCGGTGCCGAGAGCGCATGGCCAAATTTGGCATTGCCCGCACGTTGCCTTGCCTTGTCTGCCTTGCCATCATGTCGGCACTCGACGACACGGCGCTACTGTCTTCTCTAACCGACGCCATGCCTCTATGGCGCGTAGAGCTGAGCCACCATCGTCGATTTGTTAATTGTGGCCATGCGGCCCACCATCCTAAATGCGTTGGTCGTTTCCCCCTCACCTGTAGCCATACGCGACTGAGCGCCAAAGTGACAGCCATGTCCCACCAAAGGGAGGAGTCTGCCGTCGTGGAGGGAGCTCGGGACAGCACCTCCGTTTGCCGCGTCACCGCCCATCGCTTTGGGTTTACGCCTAGGTGAGCATCGGCTCGCATTTGGGGGCGGGGAGGGACCAGTCTGGCCGGTGTAACCGCCCTATGCCAGCGCTGCCGCGTTGGTGCGTGCGCGGGGGTGCCGAGGGTATCACCGTTTCAAAGATAGGTTATTCCAGGGACTGTTTCGCGTAATCGTAGACTGGAGGAATAGTACTCTTGGTGCTCGAGCGACTACTGGGTAGACCGAGGGCGTTTTTGCATATTGACCGGCGCGCGTAGGTTCTTCCCGTCGTGCGCCGTCGCCGCGCGGACTGGGCCGCGCCCCCGCGTTGGCCGCGCCGGTGGAGCGCATGGGCGCGTGCGCGCAGCGCGGACGTGGGCCGCGACGTGTGTTGTGGGCCGCGTGGTAGAATTAAGTTTTCCAATTTCCAGTAAGTTAGTAAATGCTTATTCAATTTAGTTTTGTGCTAAACTTTAATAATTTGTAATAAATCTTGTAGATGTCCAAAAATAGTGAAACCAAGTTTGTTAGGTTCACAAAAATGCCATCTATCTATTAGTGTAGTTAGATTACAGTTAGCTATGATAATGGTAGGTTCATAAATTCAAATTAGAGAATTAATATTATGTAGATTAATATTTGTAGGAATTTTTGTGGCAAATAGATGATAGATTTGGCCATGAAATTTTTACAGTAAGACCATTAGATTATTATGTACTCACTATAATTTTTGTAGCACTACAGCAGGTTGATAAATAGAACAGCTAGTACCCTTGTTTTATCATATATAGGATAAATCGGTATTAGGAGTAAGAATACCTTTAGTTGATAAGATAATATATGTCATGCTTCATACTTGTTAGTGGTAATAGTAGGTAACTTAGCACCTTAGTTGGTAGGACTAGCTTAGTAACTTGATAGGTGTATTTTATTTTGTGAGCTGCTGTTGCCATATTACTAAGTGTTGCATCATCATTTCATGCATATAGATCACAAGTTGGTAGTGTTCGTGCCCGTGGACGAACAGGATTACGAAGAGGTCATTGAGGAGTACGAGGAGGAGATCCTTGTGTAGGAGGGAGCCCCGGAGCCTTTTGGTGCTGACTTTGTGGACCCACCGCCTACCCAAGGCAAGCCTCAGTGCATAACCCATATTTTTACTGATCATTGAATATATATATATGATGTGCATTTACATTTTAGGTATTTTATGGAAACTACATGCATAAATATATCTACCTATGAGTCCTACTAGTACAGGTCAAGTAGATGCTATGCTCAAGATTTCGGTAGCGTGAGTAACCTGCCATTACTCACAATAGGTGATAATTATGATAAAATGGTGGAAAGGAAAAGTGGTGACCGGATAGGGATGTGGTTTGGGTACTGGTGGGTGTAAGAGGTTGTGTCCTACAGCCAACAGGGCATAGCTTGGTTATACTTTTTCCCTGTCTGTGTTGGTTAAGGACCGACCGTTGCATAAGGCTTTAGGCAAGTCACAGACTTATTATCCCGAGCACATACTTGGGTATGGACGCAGGGAAGACTTGTTGCTCTCTTGTCGTGGGTTCCAGTTCTTTCCAGACTGACTGATTGGAGGCGGGGATGGTGGATAGTGGGGACGGGGATCCTGATCTTCTGTCACGTACACGTAACTATCATTGTGGCGGAGAATGACACACCAATCCAGCTTCAGATCAAAAGATCGAACTCTGCAATCTTAGCACCACAACTCCTCTGGTTTTCAATTGAGACACGGATCTGGTTGACCTCACCAAGAAGGCTAATCCCTACCTATGCAACGAAGAACACAAGCAAGAACAAGAAAGAAAACAACCATATTGCAGATGAATGATTAATCTCATGATGTTGGGGTCTCACAAACTGATGAACAGCGAAACTGTTCCTAACAGATTAATCTAAGCAAAACCCCAAACCCTAATGGAGGGGTGGCGGCAGTTTATGAAGACTCTAGGGTCATGCAAAGACCCCTGGACGCATCCCCTAAGGGGCACAAATGTGATACACGGTCCAACAGTCCAAAAGATGGTGTCGCAGCACCCTGACAGATTCTGGATGTTGATTTGTTTCGATGATTCCTGTTGATCCTAAAGGGCTTTTGATGTCAGACCACATGCATTGGCTTCCTTATCTAATTAGCTTTCCATCCATATGTGGATCGTCGAAAACGGAGCCCGGTTGAGCCATGTGACCAGTTTTATGACAGACTGGTCCTAGAACCTGAGATGGGCTCCAACTTCAGTTGGACTAGGCCTCCACCTTGTGTTGGTCGTCCTTGCTGGTCTTCTTCACCTCTATACCTTTCTCCAAGTTCCTCATGACCCTATCCTATGTTCCTAAGCAAGATAACATCATTAGGTAGTAGTCTATTCTCAAAAGTATGAAAATGATCGCTTAAGAACGAGCTCACCTTTAAATTGAGTTAACGCATTCGAGCTCGGGTCATTGGACCTTGCATAACGGTTGGAGGATCAGCGGGTACATCTGAAGGAGTGATGTCCTCATCAGTGGAGGTGCTTGCACCGCACTAAGTCTGGGACTTAGAAGTGGGGGCTTGGAGTCCAAGTTCGGACGGGGACCTGGATCCCAGGACAGGAGGGTGATGGGTTGGTCCTGCTTGTGCCTGGGGTACAAGTGGGGCATGTGTTTTTGGGGTATCCAACTGGGGCATTGATTCGCGAATCGCCGGCATTCCGGTATGGCTTGTCTATGGTTTAGCATCGTAGTAAGAACTGAAAGATGGAAGGTGATGAAATGGAACTGATTGCTAACCTCTTGCTTGAAAGTAGAACATGTGCTTACATAGAATGGCTAGATAATAAACTAATACGGCTATTAATAATAACATCAATAAGGACTCACTATTAGTGTTGCTTTCTGTACAAAGGAAACCAGCAAACCATAAAGCTTATCATATTCCTTGGAGTCGCGAGATTATTCTCACTAGTCGGATAAGTCTTGCGAGTACATTGTGTACTCAGGGTTTATTTACCCCTGTTGTAGGTAATGCTTGAGGAGTACCTTTGTGTGGAGGATTCATCTGGTGGGCATAGACGAATCCTTGTTCGTTATCGCTAGATGTTTCTTTTTAATTCCGCTGTTTAATATTCCACACTCTGACATTTGGCAATGTAATAATGAATTTCTAAGAACTCTAGATGGATGAATGCATCAAGTATTGTAACTCGTTCTCATTATTGGATCCTTGGGGAAAAATGTGGATCTTTCAAGTTCTCCCTTGGGGTGTGCCCGACGGATACCGCTCGTTGTAGCGTGCTTTCAGGGTGCTTAGTGTCTGGTGGAAGACGAGTGCCTCCATAAGCATGTTATTTCGGGTTGTTCTACCACACATGTGCGCCACCTCGCCCACGCTCGTCGATTTGGGAAGTCGAGCGCCCTCCCTTTCACTCTCTCTCCCTCTCCGTTTCGCTCGCCATGGCCACCTCTGTTGGCGAGTGGAGCTGCTGCACCGTCGCTGCTCCTGCCTGCTCCATCTTCCATGCACCCGATATCTCCTCCAGCGCCACACGCTGCCCTAACACGCCCCTTCTTCTGGCCTCTCTCGCCGCTGCCACAGCTGGCCACGCATGGACGCCGCCATTGCCGGCTACCGAGCACTCGGTCGTGGTTGTTCCTCCATCCCCATCCACCCTGGCTCACCACCCACTGCTCCTCCTCAACTTGTGCTGCTCCCACAACACCCTTCCTTGGCTAATGCCGCCGTCGAAGCATAGTTAACCACAGTGACGCTACTACAGACCCATCGGCGTGAGTGGCCCGGGCCGCCTTGGGCCGTCTTCGGCCAGGCTAAGTAGCCCTACGGGTGCGCGCGGTCCCTGGGATGCTCCACGGCCACTCCTCAGCCGCCGGCATGGCCTCCTTCGGCCGGAACCGTGAGCTCGAGCCACCTCCTCTGCTCCGAGTCCTGTGAAGGACCTCGCGCAAGAATTCAACAAAAGGAAAGGGCCTCACTGCAAAGCTATTGACTCATATGAACAGTGCCTAGAAAGACCTATTCGCTGAAGTATGTTTTCGTGAAAGTTTAGGGGCCTCGGTGCAAATCTATTTTTCTTTTATGGCTGAAACTTTGGAAAATCATAATAAATCGTTGAAAATCGTAAAATAGCAAATGAGGACTTTTTGGAATCCTTGTGAGTAGATATAAATAGTAGAGTCATAATATGATATGTGTTAGTAGAATGTTTCTAATGTTTTTATTTATTCTTATAAAGTGCTTTTAGAAATCCTTTTAAGTTGTCGGATGCATATCTTGAGTTATAGAAGTCCAAAAATGGTAATTCTAGTTGTGTTAATCTTATGATGACATGATATAGCTAATAAAAATATTAAACATGCTAGCTGTGTACTGTTTTTATAATGTTTTGATTTAATCTTGTTAAATAGACAATTTTAGCTTGTTTTGCTTGTTATTCTCATATCTAAAGTTGTGGTGCTCCAATTGCTATGAAATTTTTATGGTAGGCTACCGATGCTATTTGTGTGATGTGGTAAAACTTTCATGGTCATTGGATGTAGTATGATTGATTTAACTTCTTTATTGCTTGATAAATGGTTTTAAATAAGTTATAATTTTTATGTAGGTATAAAAATGGAAAATTTGGATCCACTACCTTTGTATGATGTTGTGATACCATAATAACATATAATATGGCCATTTGTTTGTAGAAAGTGGTGTGTTTTAGATTTATCTTGCTCTGACATGTTTTCTTGCATTACCAATTTGTCTTTTTTGTAATAATTAAATTATAAAACCTAAGCATGTGAAATTCGTGAAGTAGACATGTTTTGATAACATCTACCACTCATAAAAATCTCAGCCCCAAACTAGTTGTTCTCATACATCACTAAAATTTATATATATGTTTATTAGAAGAAAGGATTAATAAAAGCATAATTGTAGATAAAGATTGTAAGTGTATTTGATGATGCTTTGAGTGATTGGTGTTCAATAAAGTGTTGCTAAGTATGTTTGTGGTGGTTTAAGTTCTTAAATGGCTCATGTGTGCATGCTCTTTGTTAGCAAAACAAGTGAAACATCAAATTCTTACATTCTGAAAAGGCTGCATGTGCATTTTCTATTGTGATGACAACTTCATGGACCAGATAATGTTTTCTATACATATGGTGAATACAAGAGTTGTAGATAATTTTCTTATCTTGCATTTCCTAAAATTTTATACTTTTAGACCTACTGGTTTAGGAGTTATAGATTTTAAAAGTTTGTTGTCAACTTTTGCATGTCCTCTAAACAGATCTGAATGATTGCTTTGGTTGACTTATCTAAACATGGCATCATGTATTAGTGATAACAGGAGAGTTATAGTGCTTTTCCTAAGATTTCTAAAATGTCTAAGATCACTGCTTTTGGTGGTCTAGAACTCCAGTTATAGCTGTTCAAAGTGGAATGGCAGATTTCTATATAAATCTGGACAAAGATGCCGTCTTGGTGTTGTTTAACCTTGTTAGCTATAGAATCATCTTAAGATGATAATAAGTAAGTTATAGATAACTTAATTAGCTTTCTATAAAGTTAAGGATCATCCTTGTTGGGTCAATATAACTTGAGATATGCATTTCTGAAATTAATATCAGTTTTCTATCCATAGTTGCATAAGCTCTGCTTCAAGATGTATTTTGACCTTGTTATTTATTGACTCATCTTTTGGTGTTAATAAAAAAGTTTTAGAAAATTTCATTAGCTTTCCATAAAGTCTTTAATCACACTTTTTGCATGCCTAGAACTCTAGGTATGATTAAAACAAGTGACTGTGGTGCTGCTATTCTGAATCTGTGTTTGTACCTAAAATTGTTTGCTTCACCTTGCTTTGCTTTGTGTGTTGCTAAGTGTAGCGCATGCCTTTGATGGTGTTAAGTTAATATACCAAAAACCTTGTGAAACTTGTGTCATGCTTGGTGCTTCCTTCCTTGCTATCCTAGCATGATTGGTTGTGGGATGTTTAATTAAGTAACGTGGAGTGCTTATATATGTTCGGTGTAACCTTGTGCTCATCTTGAATACTTTTATGTGAGGCATCTCATATTGCCATTCTTCGCATTCACGCACTTGCATTGTTGCATCTCATCTAGGTACGCTAGATGCACCACAAGAAGGACATGATGATGGAGTCAAGCCTGTAACACCCTAGGTGTTAAGCATGCATTTAGCATTGACATTGCATGAGCACAAGCATCATTGATCATTCATGAGCATGAGCATCTCAAATGTTATCTCTATAATTGCTTCTATCACATGTGTTGTCACTAAATGCTTTACATATGCTAGGGTTTACATCTAACCAATGTATAAAATGTTTGTGGGAACTTAGGAGTACCCTAAACATGTTTAGAATGTCATATGGAACAACTTTGGTATTCATGACTTGGACCAATTTGGCCTCTATGTCATGGTTATAGTGTAAGTTTTCATTTTCAAGTTGTAAGTTCGACCAAAGTTGAACTATAGCATAGAGTGTTTGCATGGCAGTGCAACCTTAAGCAAAGTTGTAGTACTTGATTAGAGTAACAACTTTTATTTTTGGGTCAAGGTCTAATTCTTTACTTAACATGGTCAAATCATGCTCACAAAAATCAATGCAGTGTTGTTTTGAAGACTTAAAATTTTTTAAGTCTTAACTGCGTTACAGTTTCAATGTACCGATGTTTGTCGTGCTGTAGCACATAAACGAGGCTGATTTAGACCAAACTCATTTAAGCATAGTTGGAGTACTCATGAAGCTCTACCACTTTGATTCTTACTATTTGTGTTGAATCGTGCTGGTTTGAGAGATCGAGAGTGAGGAAGGGAACGGTTTTAGTCATGCTGAATCAGGCTCATGCCGATTTGGGCAGGCCGGTGGTGGCCAGCCATCACAGGCCGCACTCACCATCTAGCAGCCGTACACCAGCACGAGCCCCACCAGTCAAGCCGGGGTGAGCTTCAATATCGCCGCAATGTGCCCATCTGCTTGCTCTCACTCATTTCCTCTCTTTAACTCGCTCTCGCACCCGACACCGAAGCACCATGCTCGCCATTGCCGCCACCGTGCTCCACCAACAGGAAGCGCCATAGTCGCTGCACCATTGTCTAATTAAGTTCGCCAGCGACTCTGCTGTAGTCACCTCTTCCACCCCGACTAGCTTGCCCCTCCTGCCGAGCCAGGGTAAGGGCGTATTTTGCTTCACCGCCACCGCGCCATCGTCGGAGTGCCGTCGCGTGCTTGGCTCACCATGGCCGCGCCTATCCACCGCACCTCCTATCCTCCTCTTCGTCGGTCTATAGTTGTCTTGTGGTCCTTATGCTTAGGTAGGGACTTGGCTTGACGCTACTGCGTAGTCATGCGGGAACGTGTCGCCGCTCCCGCCGTGGCCGCCATTGCCACCGTGGCAACCGAGCTCGCCGTCGCCGAGCTGAGCCATCGCCTTCTGTCTCTTTCCCGTGCATTAGGATGTGTAAGCCTAGACCTAGAGTCTAGCATGATAGAGACCCACCTCCCACCACCATCTCACCGGAACGCCGTGAGCACCACCATGCTCAGTGCACCGCTGCACGGGCATGCACGCGGTCAGAGCTCGCCGTCACATCACCGGAACCCTAGCCACCTATGTTAGTTCCGATAGGTTACCATGTAGGTGTAGAGCACCTCACTAGAGCATATGGTGGTCGGAGGACGCCGACGTACTGCCGCGCAGCCACCGCCATCCACCATTGCCACTGGTGAGCTACTTCCGGTGAGCTTCCAGGCTAGCCGTGCACACCTTTCGACGTGGCTTGATGAGACGAGCACATAGGTGTCGTCGTCATCGCTGGTGATCTCGCCACCAGTGAGATATCATTGGTCAGAGCATCTCCTCTGTTCTTGCGTCGCTGACATCTGGGTCCCACTAACCAGCGGGCCCCATCTGTTAGCCTGCGTATTAGTTGATTTTTCTGAATTGTTTTCACAGATTTGAATGCTTGTTTCAAAAAGTCATATCTAGAGCTAGGAGTGTCCAATTTTGGTGAACCAAATTTTGTTGGATTCCTCATGGAGTGTAGTATTTTATAAAAATATGAAAGGCACAGTTTCTAGTATTTTTCAAGGTGAATAAAATATAGCTAGATAAGTGCTTTTTGAATGTTTTCAATCTTGTAAAATGTATAACTTGAGCTAGGAAAGTAGTAAAATTGTGATTCCAATTTTGTTGATCTTGTGTTGACATTCTCTAGCTAGGAAAAATACTAAACTTGCAGTAAACATGATTGGAGTAGGGTATTTCTATTTATCTTTTAATAAATGGTGTTTTTAGAGGAAATTCATAAGGATAAAAATAAGTAACATATTGCCATGTGTCGAAAAAAGATGCTCGATAGTCCTCCGAGGGGTATCCCACGAAGGTAGATTGATTGGTGGAGGTGCGCGTGATCAGGAACCGGATGGTGACACAAGGCGCAGAGACAGCCTAGAAAAGAGGCTAACCATCATGTTCTTGATCATGCGCACCTCCACCGATCAATCTACCTTCGTGGGATACCCCTCGGAGGATTACCGAGCATCTTTTGTCGACAATTGGCGCGCCAGGTAGGGTCTGTGCGCGCTGATCTATGGTAAACAAGATGGATCTCAAAATCAACGTCAACATCACCCGTGGCGACCCGACGTCATGGTGCAACTTGTTGTGGATTCGCGGCAGCAAGTTTTGATACGTGGAGTCAAGCGGCAGATCCTGTTCGGCGCACATGGCTCTGCGTCCTCTAACAAACTGATTAATCAGGCTTAGCATCGGTGGCAAGATTTGGTGGATTTTCCTTGTCAATCTACGTCCGGTTCGATGCGTCATCAACTATGGCTCCAGGCTATGGAGTTTAGAGTACTCGGCGGTACCACGCGTGCATCAGCTGACAAGATCCCGAGGCAAATAATCAAGATGCGTCTTATGTGGAACAACAATGCATGCATATACACATATGGCATCCATGGGGAGACTCTCCATCAGCTGATCGGGCGACGCCTCCGCTTGACCCCAAACAAAGAATTCAACTGCATTCATCATCACAGCTGTATGCACAAGTGGCTAGCAAGCCAGGCACGACAGCGATGATCCACAGTGCCAAGAAACTAAAGATAGCCAAGGTTTCCGTTTGGCTCGCATATCTTCATGAGGCATGCAAGCTGAGGTGCCTCGTGGACGAAGATGCAACCGCCTCATCACGATCGTAAACCACTTGATCGGCGTCATCATCGATGAGCCGATTCCACCCGCTGAGTTCGACTACTCCGACTCCGACCTGAGGGAACTCCAAGAAGTCGCCGCCCAAGCCATTCGAGCCGCTAAGCGAGCCACCCAGTGAGCCGCCTAAGTCGCTAAAAAGCTTGAGGGTCGGGCAATGCTATATGCCTCCGACCAGATGTTCTGTCTAAAGCTAAGTCGTGCTTTAATATTTTTCTAAATATTCTCCACTCTTCGTATATCACCATAATGTTTCTCCGTGCTGTTTTCTCCATGTTTGCTCTCTAAATGATTTTCTAAACCCCCGAACAATCATGTTAACGCTCGGATGTCCCAGAGATGGTCCTGTCTCAGGCTCCTCCCTACACGTGCACGAGCGTCTGCCCTCTGTGTTATGGGTGATCGGCAATGGCTCCTTAGCGACGCTTTGTTCTTCCTACACGCACACGGGCTCTGCGCTCCGCGTTATGGTTAATGGGCTAGCTAGGGCTGGAGACTTAGCTACACACTAACTAGTCGGGTGGTTTATATTAAATATAAATACATCTTCACACCAACTGATCGCCGAGCTACATACGCTATTTCTTCTTTACAGTTCATATATTTCTACATCATGTACTACCCGTTCTACATATTTGTATTGCAGGATTATCGTCCAAGTGATCGAACCAACTGGTGCTCGGACTTCTCCACTGATCAACTGGTCGGACCACTAGGTTCATGGACTTCATCACCGACCAGTTGATCAGACTGTTCACCGGTCGTTTCTACTCAATGCTCACTTCGCTACTGACCAGTTGACCGGACTATTCATCACTCGTGCTTCATCATCAGCTACGCCGGGGGCTCCTCGGTGCTTGGACATCACCAGCTACGCTAGGGACTCCTCGGTGCTCGGATTCTTCATGCTCGAGGACTAAGTGGGCACACTTCACCTTACGGACATCACCAGTTACGCCGGGGTCTCCTCGGTGCTCGGACATCACCAGCTACGTCGGAGACTCCTTCACTACTCGGACGTCACTAGCTACATCGGGGACTCTTGGGTGCTCGGACATCGCCAGCTACGCTAGGGACTGCTCGGTGCTCGAACTTCGCCAACGATGCCGGGAACTCCAAGGTGCTCGGACATCACCAACGATGCGGGGGGCTCCTTGGTGCTCGGACATCGCCAGCGATGCCAGGGACTCCTCGGTGCTAAGACATCGCTAGCGACACCGGGGACTTCTCAGTGCTCGAACATCGCCAGTCATGCTAGGGACACCTCGGTGTTCAGACATCACCAGCTATGCTGGGGTCTCCTCAGTGCTCGGACATCGCTAGCTATGTTGGGGTCTCCTTGGTGCTCGGACGTCGCCCGCTACACCGGGGACTCCTCAGTGCTCGGACATCGCCAGCTACGTCGGGGTCTCCTTCGTGCTCGAACATCGCCAGCAATGCCGAGGACTCCTTGGTTCTCGGACATCGCCAGCGACACCGAGGACTGCTCGGTGCTCAGACATCGCCAGCGACACTAGGGACTCCTCGGTGTTTGGACATCGCTAGCTACACCGGGGTCTCCTCGGTGCTCGGACATCACCAGCTACGCCGGGGTCTCCTTGGTGCTCAAACTTCGCTAGCTACGTCGGGGACTCCTCAGTGCTCGGACATCGCCAGCTACACCGGGGTCTCCTCAGTGCTCGGACGTCGCCAGCTACGCCAGGGGCTCCTCGGTGCTCGGACATCGCTAGCTATGCTGGAGACTCCTTTGCTGCTCGGATGTCGCTAGCTATGCATGGAACTCCTCGGTGCTCGGACATCGCCAGCTACGCCAGGGGCTCCTCAGTGCTCGGACGTCGCCAGCTACACCGGGAACTCCTCAGTGCTCGGACATCGCTAGCTACATCGGGGGCTCCTCGGTGCTCGAACATCGCCAGCTATGATCGGGACTCCTCGGTGCTTGGACATCGCCGGCTACGCCGGGGACTCCCTTGATGGTCGGATCTTGCTATGTCTCATCGGTGTGCTATCAAGCTGCTCCATGTTGTTCAGATCATGGTGCTGATCTTGGGCAGCACGTCTGGGGTCTTGATACGCGCATGTCAGACGACGTCAGCAAGCTTTCAGACTTCTTTTTCTTTGACCCTGCTACAAGATTCATTCTTCATCTTCTAGCAGGCTCGGGGACTAAGTAGGCACACTTCACCTTGCGGTGAATGTGTGCTTTTCGATTCGGGGCTCCGCCCACGAACTGGTTGCCCGCTCTGTCGGTCTTCTGCCTTTCTTCTACTTTCTAAGCCTTGCACCAGGTGACCACGTCACCTACTGTCAGCCTCGGGGACTAGCTGTGGGGGTATGGCCCCCGGTATCCACAAGACAAGATATGGGCCGCACCATCAGAGGTGGCCCGGCTCACAAGATCAAGGCGTGCACGGCACTGGTCGACGTGCACCGCAAGATATTGTATAGTACCAAATAGGATACTTTCCTTGTAACCCTACCCCTCCAGAGTATATAAGGAGAGGTAGGGGTCCCCTAGTCGTGAGGCTACATACATCTCATATTCAATACAATACACCTAAGACACCGAACGTAGGGTATTACATCGATCAGACGGCCTGAATCTGTCTAAATCGTTGTCTCTACGCCTTGTGTCACCATCCGGTTCCTGATCACGCGCACCTCCACCGATCAATCTAACTTCGTGAGATACCCCTCGGAGGACTGCCGAGCATCTTTTGTCGACACCATGCAAATTTTTGTACAGTGTTAGGGCACTAGGATGAAGCTAAGAAAAATATAAAATCCGTTGTTTGACACTTTTCTATAGGGTTAACTATTTTCACTAAAATAAACCTTGCTGACTTGTCATTTTTGTAGAGGATGTTATATATGTTCAAATGGTATAAAATTTATATAGTAGCCTATTGGGAGCACTTGGAAGCTACTGTAATTTTCTGAGAATTTACTATGCAAATTTGGTATATGTTTATTACTTCACCTAATTATCTAATTAAATTAATAAAGGAATTTAAATAAATAAATTGGGCTTGACCATTATGTTTTCTTGAATGTATTTGTTATTCCTGAACTGTTGATACCAATGGTGTTGCGTAATTTGAGATTTTATATGTTGTGAAAATATTATTGCTCTATAATTCAATTTTAGATGTATTTGTGGACAGATTCTGTTGTTGGGTATTTTGCATAGTCAAAATTAAGTTTACTGTAAAAATGGTTAATAACAAAGTAGTAGAGAACTTCTTCATCTATCTTGTGTCAAAATTTCACGGCAATAGGCCAAATGGTTTAGGAATTATAGCTGTTGAAAGTTGGTCTCCCGAAATGCTTGTTCTCTGGAATTTCTGGATAGAGCTAGAAAGATTGCCTGTTTTGATTAGGATAGAGTTTGAATTAGCTTTTGGTAATTAAATAAGAGTTGTAGGCAATTTGATAAGCTTTCCAGAAAGTCCAATATCATGGTATTTGGATACGTACAACTACAGTTATGATTTAACTTGTAACTGCTATGTGTAGCTCTAAAATTGTCTTGTGAAGAATATTGGAAGTGAATAGAGAAGAGTTATGCACCTACTCAGTAAACAAGGAGTTAGCATTGTTATCATTGTGTAACTTAATATCATTATCGCAGCATGTACATTCCCATGTCACATCATCCATGATCCTTCTTATGCATTCATGGAACTTACTTATGCATATGCATGCAATTGGTGCAGCCAAGGAGATCACATTGGTGGAACTCGAAGCCGATCCACAAGAGGAGAGCAAAGAGGTGCAGCACCAGGAGATTCTAGGAGGAGAGCCTAAAGCTGATCATCTTCTCGAGTGCCCAGAGCACCAACCTGCCACCTTTGTGAAAGGGAAGCCCCGGAGCATTATAAGTCTCCCTATTTTGTTAACGTCACCTAATTTACTCGTATTGCTGCATTACGTGATAGGAGTTGTTTGGGAACACTTGTTGCATATTACCTTTCCTTGTCCAGAAATATCTACCTTGAATCCTAATTAAGTCCAGGAACGCTCCTTATGCTTAGCTATGGTTAGACCGGTAGAAGTCGGGTGATTTTCTGTCACCTGCGAGCCATAGGCGATAACTTGATCACGGTTGGCTATATTGTGCTATTGTGGAACATAACTTGGTGTTGTTGATTAATTGGAGACCGGATGGAGTCTTATGTTGGTGGTAATCATAGTGATTCCGTCTATGTCGTTTAAGGACCGGTCGTTGGTGGTCATCTTGTCATGTTGAACGCATGCCTCTCACATAGTTGGTCGGATAAGTCGTTCTGACCGCAAAGCCAAGTAGCTCAACTCAGGCTGGGGACATGAGCAGTTAAAGTGCGCACCCTAGAGGCAGTAAGGATGTGCGGAGAACCAATGGTGTGAGTCTAAGGGCGGGTTCGAGTCCTGAGTTTCCTGGCAGATTGGTTGTATCTTTGATGGTGCGGCGCTAGTCTTACCCGTGATTTGGACTTGAGTTGTACCAAAGGTGACCTGATGCGACCCCGACGGGGGAAGTTTGGGTGTGTGTTAGGAATAATTCCCCAGCTGGGTAGTTATCGATTCGAATCACCGTCTCTCCCGGATAGTGAGAACTTGACAAGAGTACGATTCATCATAGTAATTGATGGAAGTGTTATAAAGGGCTCAACTTGATATGGTTATTATTGTATTGACTTAATGGTACAAACATGTTTGGCATAGGATAGTTGCTAATCTAGTATGAGATAGGATTAATAACTGGTGATTTACAATTTAAAAGATATTGGACAACTAATGCTTTTTATGCCAATAATGTCTACCAGCTCTACTTATAAAGCCTTGCATACTTCTTGGTGTCTTAGTATTTTAGTTGTTGACGGGTAAGTCTAGCTGAGTACCTTCTTGTACTCAGGGTTTTATTCCCATTGTTGTAGATAAAGTTCAATTGGACTCTAGAGTGTGAGGCTGCTTTTCACACTCTGCGAACCTTGCTAACCACTGCTCCTGTTCTGGCATAACCCGCCATTGAAAAGCCTTTTGATGTGTTCTGTGATGCATCGGGTACAGGTTTAGGGTGTGTGCTTATGCAAGAAGGTCGAGTTATTGCATATGCTTCTAGGCAGTTGAGAAGGCATGAAGTCAACTACCCTACACATGATTTAGAACTTGCCGCAGTTGTTCATGCATTGAAGATATAGAGACAATACTTGTTGGGAAACATATGTCATATATACAGTGACCACAAAAGTCTCAAGTATATCTTCACTCAACTAGAGCTGAACATGAGACAGCGTAGATGGTTAGAGCTGATTAAGAACTATAATTTGGAAGTGCACTATCATCCGGGAAAAGCCAATGTTGTAGCAGATGCACTTAGTCAGAAATCTCATTGTAATGCCTTAGAAGCCTTGTTGGAAGATGGGTTTAATCTACTGCATCTTGTTGTGCTACACAACATCACTGTCAGTTGTTCACTTGAGAGCAAAATCATAGAACTACAGAAGACAGATGTAGGTGTGTTTCACATAAAGAGAAAGATGAAGGAATAGGAAACCAAGCATTTTAGGTTAGATGAAAGAGGTGTGCTATGGTTCAAGGACCGACTTGTGGTATCGAAAGACCATGAACCTAAAATTCAAATTTTAGATAAAGCTCATTCATCCAAGTTGTTTATCCATTCGTGTAGTAGCAAAATGTATCAAGATTTGAAAACTTGTTTTTGGTGGACCAAGATGAAGAAAGAAATCGCCGCCTATGTTGCTAGGTGTGATACTTGCAGTAGGGTCAAAGCGGATCATCTGAAACCTGCTAGACCGCTTCAACCATTGTTCATTCTAGGCTAGAAATGGGAGGAAATAAGTATGGACTTTATTACAGGCCTCCAGTAGACACAACAAGGTCATGATTCCATATGGATTATTGTGGACCGCCTCACCAAGTTGGCGCATTTCATATCGATGAACATAAAGTATCCCACTAGGAAGCATGTCGAGCTATATGTTTTTCAGATCATGAGGTTACATGGGGTACCAAGGACCATAATCTCAGATCGAGGACCACAGTTTAGAGCTCACTTTTGGGAACATTTGCACAAAGCCTTAGGAACTAAACTAATCAGAAGTTTAGCATACCATCCACAAACCTCTGGGTAGACTGAGCGAGTGAACCAAATCTTAGAAGATATGTTGGGAGCATGTGTGATCTCTTCCAAGGGTTCATGGCAAAAGTGCTAACTTTAGCCGAGTTTTCCTATAACAACAGTTATCAAGAGAGCATCAAGATTGCTCCTTTTGAGGCTTTGTATGGTTGAAAATGTAGAACTCCCTTGAACTGGGTTGAGCTCAGGGAAAGGGGGTACTACGGTATTGATTTTGTCAAGGAAGCCGAACAACAGGTTTGAGTTATACAAGGCCATATTGAAGCAGCCCAAGCACGACAAAAGAGTTATGCTGATAAAAGAAGAAGGCCACTAACCTTTGAAGTGGGAGATTATGTGCACTTAAAAGTTTCGCCCATGAGGGGCGTGCAGAGATTTGGAGTAAAGAAGGAGCTTTCACCCAGATATGTAGGGTCGTATCAGATTATTGAACAGAAGGGAAAGGTAGCCTACAAGTTGCAACTTCCACCAGAGATGAGTGCTATCTTCAATGTCTTCCATGTTTCTCAGCTGAGGAAATGTCTTCACGTACCTGATGAAGCCATTGAACCCTCCAATATTAAGCTCCAATCAGATTTGACTTATGAAGAGGAACCAATCCAAGTGCTGGAAGAAATGGAAAGAGTAACCCGGAGCAAAGTCATTAAGTTCTACAAGGTGGTGTGGAATAACCACAGTGAACAAGATGCCACATGGGAATGGGAGGATTATTTACGTGAGATTTATCCCGCCTTTTATGAAAAATGGTAGGTCTTGCAAATCTTGGGATGAGATTTCTATAAGGGGGAGGGGCTGTAACACCCTAGTGTTAAGCATTGCATTTGGCACTTGCATTTCATGAGCACAAACATCATCTAAGCATTCATGAGCATGAGCATATGGAATTTCATCTTATTCTTCACATATTATCACATGTGATGTTGATTATATACATTCATATGCTTGTGATAATGTGTGACCAATGCAAGAGATGGTTGTGAGGTCACAAAAACACCTTAGACATATCTAGGATGGTAAATGGAACAATGTTTGTATTCATGACATGGGCCAATTTTGCTTCTAGGTCCTAGTTCACTCAAAGTGTCATTTTTCATGATGCTAGTTTGACCAAAGTTGAACAGTAGCTTAGATTGTTTGCATGGTCGTGCACCCTTAATAAACGTTGTATCTTATCTTGTGGGTAACAAACTTTATTTAAGGGTCATGAGCTGATTTTGTGCCTAACATGGTCAAATAGGGCTCACAAGAATCAACTTAATGCTGTTTTGAAACTCAAAAAAATTTGCTAAGTCACAAGCTGATTTCGGTTTCAATGTGCACCACTTTAGAGCATTGTAACTTGTAAACTAGCTCGAATTAGGCCAAACTCATTTAAGCAAAGTTGTAGATCTCCGATAGCTCTACAATTCTTATTAGGGAAGTTTTCGCTGAATCGAGCTCATTTGGGAGTTACATGTACACGAACTTGCTCTGTCAATCATCTGTTGCTGGCCTAAAACTGGTTGGGGCAGCGCGATGTCATGGCCGACCGGCCACAGGCCGTATCCACCGTGTGGATGCCATACGCCGGCATCGGGCCCACGCGTTAGGCTAGGGAGAACAGCAAAGGGAGCTGCATCCCTGCTCACTCTCCACATGTGCTCACTCTCTCTCCTCACCTTGCCTTGCTCTCTCGCTCGAAGCCAAGCGGAGCAAGCCGCCATCACCGCCACGCGCCTCAGCCGCGCTCGCACGCCAGCCACACAGCACCACCACCAAATCCACCTCGCCCATAACTCCGCCATGAGCCACTCCACCTTCTCGAGCCGCTAGCTGCATCAATCGAGCCTAGGTAAAGCCTCAGGACAAGTTCACCATCATCACGGCCATCACCGGAGCAATGCCGAGCTCGCGCTCGCGCGTGTCCATGCTCCTCCGAGCTCTCTCGTTTTCTCTCTTCTTGCGTTAGGGATAGCCTAGGACTAGGTCTAGCTCACACCGCTGGCTTTTAGCCAATACCGACATGCCAACACCAGAACGTGGCCTCTCGCCGCCGTGATGCCATGCACACGGCCGGAACTCACCGCCACTCCACCATGGCTCTATCCTAACCCTAGATCTTCGCTAGGTCACCACGAAGCTATAGCCGTGCTCGCCCAAGCACGCCATGGCCGAGGATGGCTGGAGCGCCGCCACGTGCCTCTGCCGAGCCTCCATTCGCACCGCCGCCGTAGCCAACCACCGTTAGAGGTCGGATGTCCTACCTCATTCGATGTGGGATGTTGAGGGGAACACAACGGTGGTGACGCTACCACCGGTGACCTCGTCATGGGTGAGTTATCGCCGATCAAACATCATGCTCTGATCCTGTGTCACTGACATGTGGGACCGCTGACCTGCGAGCCCCCGCTGTCAGCCACCGTGGGTGTATAGACTGGGTGCACGTAGCTACAGCTCCCAGGGTGAAATTTAATTTTCTTTATTTATTTTCACAGATTTGAATGCAAACTTCAAAAATTTATATCTAGAGTTAGGAGTGTCCAAATGGGGTGATCTAAATTTTTCTGGATTTATTATGAAGTTTAGTATTTGATAAAAATATGTAACCTACTGTTTGGGATATTTTTCTAGGATAAATAAATTAAGCTAGTAAAGTGCTTTTAAAATAGTTTCTATCTTGTAAAATGCATAACTTGAGCTAGAGAAGTGCAAAAATTGTGATTCCAATTTTGCTGGTCTTGTGTTGACATTCTCTAGCTAGGACAAATACTAAACCTATAGTAGGCATACTTGGAATATGGTCTTACTATTTAATCTTAAATAATTGCTAGTTTGTAGTGAAAATAATTGGGGTAAAAATATATAACATATGATCATGCAAATTTTTATACAATTTTATTTTGCTAGGATGACAGTAAGAAAAATATGAAATCTGTTGTTTGGCACTTTTCACTAGGTTAAACTGTTTTTGCTAAAATAAGCCTATGCAACTAGTCATTTTTGTAGATGTTTCTATACTTATCCAAATAGCTTGAAATTTGTACAGTAAACTATTGGGGTCAGATGTAGGCTACTGTAATTTTCTAAAGATTTATTGAGCAGTGAAAATATTTATCCTTTAAATCACCTTATTATATAAGGAAATTAATAAATGCACATAAGTAAATTATTTGGGCTTAACCATGATGTTTTCTATGGAACTTGTCATGCATATGATATGTTGATGTTATTAATTGGGCTTAGAAGTAATTGGTTATAGGCAGCTAGTTAATTATTGCTTTATAATTCAACTAAATGGCTGCATGAGTAGTTTTTGTTGTGTTGACAAATGCATGATGATAATGACCTCTTCTGTGAAACTTGTTAATAACAAAGTTGTAGATAACTTACTCTTATTTCGTTTCCTAAAATTTCATGGTCATAGGCCTAATGGTTTAAGAGTTATAGCTGTTAGAAGTCTGCTGTCAGATTTGCTTGTCCTCTGGACAGATCTGAAAGATTGAATTGTTTGACCTAGATAGCTACAGAATCACCTTAAGATGATTAAAGTAAAGTTATATACAATTTTATAAGCTTTCCATAAAGTCCAAGATCATTATTTTTGGATGTATATAACTCTAGTTATGGTTAAAAACAAGTGGCTGCAGTCTTGTAGCCCAGAAAATGTTTAAATAGGTGTTTGTTTAATTACTAGAGAGGAGTTATGCACCTACTCAGTAAAAGAAGTTAATCTTGTTATCACCCTAATACCTTGCTGTTAAGAACACTCATGATTATGCATTTCATCATATCATATCATCCATGTCAGTACCTATGCATCCATGATATCTTATTCATGCTCATGCATATAGGATCGTCCGAAGGAGTAACCCTACTGGAAGTCGAAGAAGAGGCAGAGGACAATCAAGGGACACCCCAAACCATAGTTCCCAAAGGAGAGGAGCCGGCCACTAATGAACTTCCGGAGTGCCCTGACCACCGACCCACTTCGCTCTTGAAAGGCAAGCCTCGGAGCATTCTAAGCTTCCTATGTTTTTACAAATATCACTTGATTCCTTTATGTTTGATGCATTAGGTTATAAGAGTTGGATGGAAACACTTGATGCATAGAACTACCTTGTCTAGAGATATACCTTGAACCCTATGTAGGTCCGGGATCGAATATATGCTTAGCCATGCTTAGACCAGTAGAAGTCGGGTGATTTCCTATCACCTACGAGATATAGGTGGATACCGGAGCACGATTGGCTATATTTGCTATCGTGGAAAATAATCATGGGGGTTATTAAGTGGAGACCGGGCAAGAACTTATATGCAATGGTGTTGGTTTGGCTATGTTGGTCCCGCCTGTGTTGATTAAGGACCATACCATTGTTGGCGCTTCTATCGAGATTGAATGCATGCCTCTCACTTAGCTGGCTAGATAACTCGTTCCGACCATGAAGCCGAGTAGCTCAACTCAGGCTGAGCCTCGTTCCATCAAAGTGCGTACTCTGGATGGTAGTAAGGATGTGTGGGGAGCCAGACGTGAGCCTAAGGGCATGCCAGGCCTAAACATCCTAGCAGCTGGTTGTCCCTGTTGTACGACGCTGATCGAACCCGTGAAATGTGGACCTGAGTTGTACCAAAGGTGACCCGATGCGACCCCGATGGGAGAAGTGTGGGTTTGTGTTAGGAATAACTGCCTAGCTAGTTGCAACCAATTCAAATCACCGTCTCTCCCGGATAGTGATAAACTCGACTAGTCCCAGCATCGTAGTAACTGGACTATGGAATTTGATGGTTATATTGGACATGGGAATGCTACACCAGCTATGGTTATTATTGTGATGCTACATAATGATCTATCACATGTTTGGCATAGGTTAGTGGTTAATCTAGAGGTAAATAGCTATAATTAACTTGACATCGAATTATAAAATGTATAGTTGAACTAGTGGCTTTTTATGCAAAATGTTGTCAAGCTAGCTCCACTTATAAAGCCTTGCATGATCCTTAGAGTCATATTATTTTTGGTTTATGATGGGTAAGTCTAGCTGAGTACCTTCTTGTACTCAGAGTTTATTTCCCCACTTGTTGCAGATAATACAGTCTATCATGGATATTGTAAGAACTGCTTCTGTCCCACCGTGGACGAGGAGTAGGCCCTAGGAAAGGCGCTTCTTATTGACTCCTCTATGATACTTTTATGGGATGTGATCACAGACTGGCGATGAATCAAGACCCTTCGTGGTACTCGACGTACTACCGGGTTTATATGGGCTCAAGTATGATAGTGCGACCGCTTGCGGGCTGCCATTGTATTTGTGCTCTTATAAATTGGACAGTTCTATCACAGATGTTGTGCTGCTCGTCATCACGGTGGGTTCTTAGTTTGGCGTTCCTAGGCGGTGTGACCTCGGCTCTGTGAAAAGGGGCGTCTTGAGGTCGTACCGGCAACTTGAAGATCAAGCATTGGGGAAGCGAGGCCAAGGGGGTGCTGGTCTAGTGGATGGCTCCCGCTTCACCTTACTGTTGTGCAGGCGGTCACGGTCTATAGAGGCATCGCCGTCACGGGTGTTCCAGGTGCCGGCATGTTCTCATGCTGCGATTCACAAATGGGACGAAGGTTTTGGCAGACAGGGAAGGCTTCCAAGGCGGGAAAGGTGGGAGCTTTATCAAGGAGGGGCTCACCGGTGAGATTAGCGAGGATGGGGACACTGGCAAACATGACATCATGCCCTTAGCTTGCCGTGGTGACATGATGTGGTTAGCGTGAAGGCTAGGTGCAGGTGGAGCTCCGTGGTGGTGGCGTGGTGGTGCTTCTGTGTCGCGGCAACACCGTGATCGGCTCCATTGCGACCTTAGGGTGGCAAGGCCATGGTGTCCTTGGACTGGGGAAGGAGAGCGAGGCAAGGAGGGGAGGGGCTATGGCGGTGGCTGTGGCTGTGGGGAGTGGGTGAGGAGGCAAGGCCGACTGGGGTATTTGTAGCCCCAGCACTAGGGTTTGCGGGGGCAGGGAGCATCTAGGTCACGACGCCGACCGTCGAGGCACGTGCTTGCGGACACGTGGCAATCATCCATGGCATGGACTGGTGAGGGTGCTCGAGAAGATTCTAGAGGGCTCTCGAAGAGCAGCGCGCCAGTGCGCTAGGGCTCGGTGCTGCGGTCTGAGGTCATACCATGATTTGCGGTGTGGGGCACGGCTTTAGGCAGGCTCAGATGGCGTGGGCATCCTTCCTCCTAGCGGACGGAAAAGCAGAGCGAGGCTGGGGAAAATAAGAAGAAGAAGACGCCATTCACCGTTGAGCTACAAGAAACAAATGGCGTCTTCGAATTCTCTTTTCCCCTACGTGGCTGACATGTGGGTCTCAGGGATGGAAGCCATACAGTAGCATGTACGTGAAGGGGAGAGTGGTGGCAGTGATCTTTGGACGCGTGTTGCGCGCGTGAGGGCAAGGAGCGGAGGGGAGTTGGGCCTAGTCCAAGGAGTGGAGGCACAAGGCCTGATGCCTGTGTGGGATGGAGGGAAGAGGGGGCCTACTGTCTAGGATACTAAGGAGAAGGCTTTTCTATTTAGCTCTAGGGATTTAGAAGAGAGACTACCTCCAAGCACAAACAAGGGAAGAACCGAAAGACACATGCATGATTAAACTATATGTGGTGCATCAATTTATTTGTAAACTCAATTTGAAGGGCATGGGAGAGAGTTAGGTTTATGTTTTAGGAACTAATAAACCATTAGTGCGGGTTGTTTGTTGAATTCAAGTGCAGCTCGAATTCAACCAAGGTTTTAATTTTTCCTGAAAAACATTTTATTTGCAAACACCTCTTGTCACGTAGGCGATCAATCTTCATGACAAGCAATTTGTTGTAAAAAGTTTTGAAGCTTAGATTTTGAATTTGCGGCCAGGAGGGAAAATATTGGACTTGAGTTTGACCTAACATTTACATGCAACACACATTCAAGAAAAAAAAAAGTTGGGATTTTTCTATTTCATGGAATTACGGAATGTTACAATCTTGGGCTAAATTTTACAACAATCCACCCCAGCGCATGTGGATTGAGATGAATCTAACAACATCCAAACAAGGCTTAAAGAGGAAAATAATCCGATAAGGATCCATCATTGAAGTGCGAAAGCATACCTTGCCTTTGGATCTGGCGGTGGTGCGACGCGAGGCCTGCACACAAATAGAGAGAGAAGAACAGTGGGACGGCCATGCGGGAGCTGGCGGCGGCCGGCTAGCCTTATTAGGGCTTCAATCCAGACGAAGGGTCCAGATTCAATACGCACAATGGTTTCTTCACCGCCGGATGTTACTATAGCGCACACGTCCATCTTGGCACCAGTGGTAAAAAAATATTACCTCCGCTGATTTCTCTAGGCGTTGGACATAGAACGAGCAACCAGCGGTGAAAACCCTTCCACCGCCGATTCGGCGAACGACACGGCAGCGATGCCCAGCATTTTGTTCAACGCCGGATCATACACCGAGTCGGTAGCGAAAACATTCATCACCATTGGTTATTCGACCCGGAGGGGGCCCATAGGTCATGAGCCAGCGGTGATAATCTCAAAACCGTTGGTGAAGGTCCTGGCGGTGAATTGACTTTCTGTAGTAGTGACTCCTTTTCAGCGCTAGGTACTATGCAAATGTTCTTGTTAAACAAGTGGTACTTATTAGATGCGTGTAAGAAGCACGAGCAATGGTTTCTTATCAAAGTTAAACAAGAGCTTCGTCCGTGACAATGACGTTCTACATGTTGAGTTCAATGAATTACACCAAATATTCCACTAGGAGGCTCTCGACAAATCTCTCCTCACCTGTTGGTGTCTGTAAGTGATTCTTTCTATAATTGAAGTCACTTGTACGTTAGTTCGTTGTCTATGTGTAACTATCCTCACACTATATTCTTTTATACTATATATATATGCAGACATGAGATACTGAACCACAAAAACAAAGGGGTCTTGGATGTTGGTTTCATGGATCCATATACCATATTCAAGGACAATATTACTAAATGGCTAGATCAAGTGGAGAGGAATATGTTGAAGTTCTTAGATAATGAACATTACAAGACAACGTTACTCTTTCCTTACAACTTCGAGTGAGTGTTAATGTCTTGTGCACATTTTATTTTGATTACTCCATGTTGAGTGTGATTAATGAGTTATGCCTACGTATAAACATGCAGCTTTCACTAGTTACTGGTGGTCATCTATCTTTTCGAAGGTCAAATAAAAATCTTTGACTCACTGAGAAAACCCCAACTTGAGTACCAAGATATGATAGGTCTTCTCCAGAGGTAATTTTGGTCTCGCACACTATACCTCTGACGCCATTTTATTGATATCATGGGACTAACTCCATTTATTTATTTTCTTGAGCAGTGCTTTGGCTCAGTTTACTGAAAAACACTATGGTGATTGGAAAGCGCCTTTGCATATAGTCAAATACCCAGTAAGTACTAGCTAGGTCCCCGCATCTTTATTTAGTTCAATTCATTATTACCATGCTTCATTGGTTGACGATGAATCTTTTTCTTGTAAAGTGGTGTCTACAGCAGGAAAAGGGGAACAACTTATGTGGATACTATGTTTGTAAGTTCCTCATGCAGTACTCATTGAAAACAAGTGAAGAGATCCTCGAAGTACGTAAACAATATACATAATTTATTTATTACCATTGCGTTGATATAATCATATATATTCATACTTTTTCTTTCATTTGAATTGAAGCCTGAATGGTTGAAGCAAAGGGTCATATGAAGTGGCCACATTAAAGCAATTCAAGAGTCATTAGCAGGATTTCTTAATGACCAGGTCATACATCCCGGTGGTGCGTACTACTACGATGGAAGAAAAATAGCTCCTGGCCATAATGAACATTAGTATTGAATGTAAACACCAAGGACACGAGTATAAGATTTTCTTAGCTTATGTACATATTCCATGTACAAGCTTTTGAAATATTTGTATAGTTTCATATATTTTAGTGTGTTATTTATGTATAATGGTCGAACAGAAACTTATACGTATAGACATATATAAGCAGCGTAGAATTCGTATACGATAAGCTATTTGAAACCAAGAAGAATTGAATTGAAAAGAAACCATAAAAGAAAAGGAAAAAGTCTACCTCCCCCCTAATGTATTCATGTTGGACTACATAACCCCCTGAACTATAAAACTAGGTATTGTGCGCACTAACCTTTGTGAAACCGGGCAAATAACCCCCTAGGGTGGTATTGAGGGTGGTTTTGTTGATATGGCAATCCATGCTAGCTGGTTTTGATGACATGGCGTGCAGGCCCACCTGTTAGCCTGGATCAGGGCACTCCTGACGCCATCGCCAGCCGTGTGCATGCACTGCTCCTATCTCCGACGCTCGCACTCGCTACCATCCACAGGACGCCTCACCTCCCATCGCTCGATGCTGTCTCATGGAAGCCTCAACTCCCGACGCTCACTGTCACACAAACACGAGTCGCGTGCGCACGTTGCTCATGTCCCTGCCTTCACAGCTCTTGCTCTTCCTCCCCAAAGGCGGGATGCGGGATGAGATGCAGGCGGCAGTGTCGGTGGCCGGCCCCAGCCAGCTCTTCGTCCGCAAAGGCTGGTCCGTGATGAGGCATGTCATGGCATCGTCGTTAGGGGTGAGCACGGTGAGGGCGTAGCCATTGTAGAGGAGCAGCATCAAGATGAAGTCCTTGATATGGCTATGCCCGTCGAAGTGGTGCTTCCAGAAGCCGGCCCAGGCATGGGCGCAGGGCCGATGGATGGTCCGGGCGCCATGGCATCCCAGATCGGGAGCACAGGGGGCACGCCGGGTGGGGGGACCGGCAGCGTGGGCTTCTTTAGGTGGTGCGCCTTGGCCTCTTGGGGTGTCGACCTTGGGCGCACCCGTGGGCAACACGGCTGAGATCGTGGCGAGTCTATGGCTGCAATTGAAGTCCTCCTGCACTGAGCACGGGACGAGGAGGAGCTCGATGCCGTGGATGACCCCGTCGGGCCTAAGCACAGCGTCCGGGGTGCGTGATGGCGATGTGGCCAACACACAAGCTGATGGCGCCAGCGCTGGCCCCGGCTGTGGTGAGCTCGAGCAGGAAGCGCGGCGACTTGAGGTTGCTCGACTCCAGCAGGAAGCGCTTGAGCTCTCGGTCGAGGTCTCGCTCCAGTGCCTCGTCTCCACCAGCTCTGCCAGCAGCGCCACCAGCTCGGTCGCTGCCCTTGCCCCCGCTAGGAGCAGGAGGAGCAAGACGAGGGCGTCGTGAATCGGTGCACCCATATGTGCGGGTGTGGCCTCTTCTCCCTACGGATTGCTATGCCTCCTCCTCCGCCGCCTCCACTGCTCCATGGTGCGTGTTGCGCTGCCCTCTCTGCGTCTAGTCCTCTTTCTCCATCGATTTGTTGGCTAGGGAAGACAGCTTGAGGATGGAGGGAGTGAATAGTAGGCTGAAAGGTGGGTCCGAAGGCCATGTCATCAAAACCAGCCAGCATGGATCGCCAGATTAGCAAAACCACCTCCAAATACCACCCTAGGGTTTTATCTGTCCAGTTTCACAAGGTTTAGTGTGCACAATACCTGTTTTATACTTTGGGGGTTATGTAGACCACCATGAATACGTCTAGGGGTTTTGTAGACTTTTTTCTAAAAGAAAAGGAAAAGAAAAAGGAAAAAAGAAGGTACCTTTAGTATGGGTTGGCAACACCAACCGGGACTAAAGGTGCCAGCCTCGGGACAAGGTCTGGAGCTCCATTTAGTTCCGATTGATATTACCAACCGGGAGTAAAGGTCCACTTTCATTTTCGGGTCCTTAACCCGGGAGTAGTCCCGGATTCGCAATTCCGGTTAGGAAACCAGTACTGAAAGGGTTTTCCAACCGGGACCGATGCTCAATCCTGCACTAGTGGGAGGCATGTTGAAGTTCTATGGCTTTAGGTAGGCATATCGGATTACACCATCATTACACTGGTTGTGCATGAAGCGGCTGTATATCTTAGCATCACAACTAATGATCTGAATCATGCTTATATTCAAGATCAATTATCTCACTCATATTGTCTTGTTCAATTATTTTCTTTTGATAAAACGCAATTGGGAAAAATCTTATGCAATTTTTGGTGGTGTGTGCCCTACTTGCAGGACATTGAAACAAAACTGGCGGCCGCCGGTTTTTCCCTTACCGTGCATACAGCTGGGGAAAAGAAGCAAATATTGTCAAGCTGGGTTCCATCTTCCATGACATGCGTATGCATGGCCCGCACCGAAAACAATTTTCACCGTGCTTCTTCATTTGCCGGGAATCCTAACGTTTCTTTCAGCCAGCACATTGGACAAACGACCGTGCGAGACGGAAAGCCCACTAGAGCAGTGACAACAGCTATAGCCAACAGGTAAGATCTAGCTAGGAAAGTATAGCCAACAGGTAAGATCTAGCTAGGAAAGTCTCGATGAATTTCCTTTGTCTGCATGCCTGCATTGGTGACAACACTAGCCTTGTTTTTACACCATTTCTGTCCACGGATATATACAAGTAACTGATGAACTGAGAGGACAGCGAGCAATATATATGCAAACTAGAAAAGGCTAACGTGCATTGCATTTAGGCATGACCAAAAGTCTGTAGACTTTGCAAAAACAGTCTAACTACCGGCGGTCTGTCTGTCAAATACAGTGGCCATCCATGCCACCGTGGTCGTTGCTGCTGCTGCTGGCCGCGATAGCACTCGTGGTGGCGCTGCAGCTCCCTCTGGTAACGGCGGTGCCTCCCATCAGGCTACCTGGCTGCCGGACCTCATCATGGGGCAACATGAGCTTGCCGTACCCGTTCAGCATCAACGCCAACTGCTCCATCCCCGGCTTCAACGACCTCACCTGCGACAGAACAATGGACAGCCCGTAGAGGCTGCTGCTCATCAACGAAGGCTCTGCCGGCCTCCAGGAAACCAGCATACATCTCTGAAAGGTCACCATATACGCTGCCAACTGGGCCATATTACAAAGCATATGTTTGATTTCAGAACACCATCGGATGGGACGGTCCCATCTCCCATTTGAGGGATGGGATGATCCCGGTTCTTATCTGGATGAAATGATGGGATCACCCCTGCTTTTCTTTTGGTTGGTGGGATAAAAAAAAGAAATGATCCTGGCCCTAGCTAGTTTGGATGGAGGGATATAAATGGGACAATGAATTTGGTCACTTGTTCACTATATGTAGGTAGGCTTATCTTATGTGTTTGCATTGCTGCCTCCATATGTACTCCCATAGTCCCATAGGAATTGAATACGAACCTCACCATAGTGCTCTAGGGGTTTGTTCAAAAACTTAGCATCACCTTTGTGATCCTACAACAGAATAGAGGTAGTAGCAAAATATTACCAGGCCAATTAGCATGACAAAAAATTGTTGCAAGTAACTCGAATACGGTTATTAACTTATTATAGTGTTCATCATGTAGAGCGATAATGAAGTTTTGTCCTAGCCATCGACACTCAATTTTCTAAGCTTGTTTATTTAGCTTTGCATAACTCCTTTGCATCAACTAGTTAGACTTTTCCTAACGTATGATGAGCAAGTTGGTCATATTTCTACATATCAACAATTAGTATGAATAATATATGGGACTAAGTTCTTCTATTGCCTAGTGGAATATGAAGTTCATTTTCACATTCTCTTGCAAAATTATAGGATCATGTGTTGTCCCATCCCAACACCCAAAACATGTGTACCGAAGATCAAAATCTACAACTACCATTACATTTTGAGTGACACAGGACTTCTTACCATGAAAGGAATGCTCCATACCCTTTGGAATAGATGCTATTCTAGGTGTATCATCAATAGATCTAATACAAGCATAAATATTAGAGACCACATGGGATTGTGTGGGTGCGTGGCTGCGAGCATGCAAAAATGGAAATGGCATAAAGATGTGTCACACCCAATTTTAAGGATAAAATTGAATGCACAAAACTCGTGTGTGCCTAGGAATCAATCACACACACAAGCTGACAAATAACATAAAGTATCATCACGGTGTCTCATACATCAGAGTTATAATAAAACTTAGTCTTATACATCACAGCGGAATAATAAAAAGATAATAAAACTCTCGTGGCCGTCATCACAGGGAAGGTCAACTGGTTGACCACAAGCCTAATAATCCTCCGGGAAATCCTCATACCCGTTATCATCTGTTACCCATCCGGGATTTTTATCCAAGTAAAGAAAATAAAAAAGTGTAAGTACATTCCGTACTTAGCAAGCTAACATGGGGTTATGAAGCTCAAAAGGTTAGACTCTGGTTTACTGCAGTTAGCATTTTTATTAGGTCAAGCTTTTATTCTCAAGTATTATCAAGTTATGCTTAAGCTCCCATTTCATCCCATATGAACATATATCGGGGTCAAGTGTACCATATATCATCACTAAACAACTTTATAAGATCATCATCAAGTATCCAGTTATTCTGTGAGTTTTCCGGGCCGCTCGTAACCGTGAGCACGGCTGTTATAACAGTTTGTTACCCTCTGCAGAGGTGGTGCACATTCACCGCGAGTCGTGATCCCCATATGCCCGGGTTAATTACTCCCATGTCACTTCCAAGGTGAGCGGGCAGGGTACACTATGAAGCCATTTCATAGGTTTCCCTAACAAGTTAGGGCCGCTAGGTTTCCTTGGCAGGCAGATGTAGGAACCCCCCTTTCCTATGGCACATATCCATCGCGGCTATACACATAGGAACAGAGGCAGCCCTATACCCAACGTGGCAAGCCCCATTTGCGCCAAAAAGGTAACCTCTAACTAGCTAGAAAAGGTCCTATTACTGAGCTAAAGTCAGAGCCATATGACTCTCCCGGTTGCACTGTCAGTCCCAGCTTTTGCCGACAGATAAGTCCTTATGGAGGGCCGGGAGCAACATGAACAAAGGTCATTTGCACTTTCGCCCTATGGAACAGTTGTTATAAATCATGTTACTCACTTTGTTCCATAGTATCATTCATCAACAGGTATATCAAGTTCAGTTAGAGCACTAGCAATCTACCCATATGCATTTAACCCATAGGCGACAAGGAACAGGATAAACAATCTCTAGGATGTCCTTACGGGTATCAAAATTAGACACATGCAAATGAGTAATTGATTAAAGTGAATTAGGACATCAAGGAAGGCCCATGTTATACTTGCCTTGGTTCACAAACTCGTGCTGGTCCTGCTGGTCGTCGAAGAGTTCTTGGTCTCCAACGTTTTCCTCACCGTCTGAACGCGACCAACACGGCAACATACAACATTCCAAAAGCATTCCTATCATTAGAACAGTACATCAACAGTATTTATAACAAGATAAAATATTTGTAAACATATTCTACGTCTCGCTACGATCACGTCAACGCGAAGTTCACGAAAAACGGAGCTAAAATGCGAAAGTTATGATTTAAACGGGTTTTCCTATAGCCATATATTTAATTAAATCTAATCATGAAATTAAAAAGTTCCAAACTTGACTAACAGTAGTTCTAACATGTAGCTTATGGCATTACGAAGCTAACGTGATTTGAATGGATCAATTCGGAGCTAAAACGACAATTTTATAAGCGAAACAGTTCAAATGGCATTTCTGTAAATACTGAAAGCGTACTTTTGACTTAAGCCGATGAACTTTACGCTTTCAAAACAAGAATGCATAATAGGGGGAATGCGCTTTGGACTGCGGGTTCTATTACGCAAAAACAGGAGGGCTCTTTAGCAAAACCACCCGCGAAGGGGTATCGGTCTACGTGGGCCGTCGGATTTGAAATGAACGGCCAGAAATAGATCCGGGGGAGAGAGAACAAGGGGCTGGCGGTAGAATAAGAATAACGCCGGCGGCCAGCGCCATGGTCGGCGGCGAACTCGCCAGAGCGCCAGCAGTTAGGGTCTCTGACTCACCAAATGGACAACCAAGGGCACCAATGAGCGCTGAAAAAGGGGTCTCGGCCATGCCGATCTGGCGGCCGAAACAATGGTAAGAAGCGGTGGCCGCCATGGCCGTGGCCAAAGGCTTGCGAGCTCATGCGAGGCATCTAGAAGCCAAGAAAAATGAAATAAACCGCATGGGGAGAGATAGGGGTGCTTGGGGAGGCTCACAGCGGGAAACTCGGGGTCGGAGACGGCTCGGGGAAGGCGGGTCACGGCGGACGGCGGACGGCGGTCTTCGGTGCTTCGCCGTGCATCGGTTGCGGCCTCCGAGGCGTGAGCGAGGGCGAAAACGGAGCGGGGAGAGGCAGCAGGGGAGCGTGGGGGGGGGCTCGGCTCCTATTTATCAAGGCCGAGGAGCGGGGAGGGGGGCTCCCATGACGCTGTGGTGGAGCAGCATGATTCTTGGCTTGACCGCCACAAGCTGTTCTAGAGGAAGGTGGGGGAGCTGACAGGCGGGGCCGGGTGTCGGGGTGGGCAATGGCGGTTCTTTGAGGCGAGCAGCAGCTGCTGCAGTTGGGCTAGCTGAGCTGGGCAGGCGGGGGCGCCAGGGGAGGCTGAGCCGGGCCTTGCGCTGCTTCGCCGGGCCGGGCCTCGGCGAGAAATGAGGAGAAGGGGAGGGAGAGGAGGGAGGCAAAGCGGGGAGGAGCGGGCCGAGAATCAAGGAAGGGAGGGAGAAAATCATTTTCCCTTTTTATTTTCCAACAAATTTTCCCAAAAGCATTTTCAAATTATTTTTGAACTCATTTGAACACTAATTTTAGAAAAATCATCACATGAATAAATAGTGCAGCAGCATGTATGCATCAAAAGTTTCAAATCTTATAATTTATTTTAATTCCCCAAAATTATTAATTTCCTATAATTGAGTGCACACTTAATAACATAATTAAATCAAATTTACTTAATTTAAAAGAATGAAATATTTTGGGTGCTACAAATCTACCCCCCTTAAGATGAATCTCGTCCTTGAGATTCGGGTGATTGCTTACTCAAACAGTTGGGGATAAGTCTTTCTCAGATCCTCTTCTCTTTCCCAAGTAGCCTCATCCTCTGTATAACGATTCCACTGCACCTTGCACATCTTTACTGTTCGGCTTCTCGTAACTCTTTCTGCAGTTTTCAAAATCTTTATCGGATACTCTTCATAAGTAAGATCTTCCTTGACAACAAGTTCTTCCAAAGGAATTTGTTCTTCTGGTACCCTCAGACACTTTTTCAACTGGGAAACATGGAACACGTCGTGCACACCGGACAAGCTCTCAGGCAGTTCCAACTGATAAGCTACTTCTCCACATCTCTCTAGGATCTTAAAAGGTCCTATATACCTTGGGGCTAACTTTCCCTTCATATTGAATCTTCTCACACTTCTCATTGGTGACACTTTCAGGTACACATAATCACCAATCTCGAAAGTCAGCTCTCTTCTGCGGGTATCAGCGTAACTCTTCTGTCGAGACTGAGCTACTCTCAAATTGTCTCTAATCATTCTCACTTGTTCTTCCGCGTCTCTAAGGACATCGGGACCAAACACTTGAGTTTCTCCAGTCTGATTCCAGAACAAAGGCGTTCTACACTTACGTCCATACAACGCCTCAAAAGGTGCCATCTTGAGGCTCTTTTGATAATCTGTTGTTGTACGAGAACTCTGCGTAAAAGCGCGACTCTTATCCCAACTATCACCATACTGAAGTGCACAGGGCTCTCAACATATCTTCCAAAATCTGGTTGATCCTTTCGGTCTTTCCATCAGTTTGTGGGTGGTAAGCAAAACTGAAATTCAACTTTGTTCCCAAAGATCTATGTACTTTATGCCAATTGCGATGTAAACTGAGTGCCTCTATCCGACACAATTTTCTTGGGAACACCATGTAAGCACACTATTCTTTCCATGTACAACTCTGCTAATCTTGCACCATTATAGGTAGTCTTGACTGGTAAAAAGTGAGCAACCTTGGTGAGTCGATCCACTATTACCCCTATCGAATCATAACCTCTTTGAGTGCAGGGCAGTCCTACAATAAAATCCATACCAACTTCTTCCCATTTCCATTCAGGAATCTTCATTGGTTGTAGTAACCCTGCAGGTCTTTGATGCTCAGCTTTCACTCTTTGACAAGTGTCACACAACGCCACATATTCTGCCACATCTCTCTTCAAACCATACCACCAGTACTTTTCTTTGAGATCCAAGTACATCTTGGTACTTCCGGGATGTATAGAATAAGCAGACTCATGGGCCTCTTGCAGAATTGCATCTCGGATAACTTTCACTTCCGGTACACATATCCTTTTCCCGAACCAAAGAGTTCCATTCTCATCCATTCTGAATCCGGGTGCCTTTCCAAGCACTACATTCTCTGCTATCTCCTTAAGTTTTTCATCCTCCAATTGTCCTTTTATGTATCTCCCGCTCCCAACGTAGGCTCTATCACCAATTCCATTGCATTAGTGACCAGGCTCAAGTTGAGATACTCCATTTCAAAGACACAACTCTGCTGGCATAGATGTTACCTGAATTCCATTGGCATAGCTCTTTCTACTAAGTGCATCAGCTACGACGTTTGCCTTTCCCGGGTGATAATGCACTTCCAAATCATAGTCTTTGATCAATTCCAACCAACGACGTTGTCTTAGATTCAGATCTGATTGGGTGAAGATATACTTCAAACTCTTATGATCAGTATATATATCACTCTTATGTCCAATCAGATAATGTCTCCAAATCTTTAAAGCATGAACCACAGCTGCCAATTCCAAGTCATGAGTAGGATAATTCAACTCATGCTTCCTTAGTTGTCTAGATGCATATGCAACCACTCTTTCTTCTTGCATAAGCACACATCCAAGGCCCAAACGGGATGCATCACAATATATAGAGAAGTTCTTGCTTAAATCGGGCAAGATTAATACTGGAGCTGTAGTCAATCTCTTCTTTAGATCTTCAAAGTTTGCCTGGCATTTATCCGACCATACATACTTAGCATTCTTTTCCAACAGAGCCTGTCATAGGCTTGGCTAGCTTGGAAAAACCTTCAATAAACCTTCGGTAATATCCAGCTAATCCCAAAAAGCTACGAATCTCACTTACAGTTGTTGGTGGTTTCCAATTCAGTACATCTTGCACTTTGCCTGGATCCACTGCTATTCCACCATTGGAGACTACATGACCCAGAAAAGAGACTTCCTTTAACCAAAACTCACACTTGCTCTGCTTAGCGTACAATTTATGTTCTCTAAGCTTTTGCAAGACCAACCTTATGTGTTCCGCATGTTCTTCTTCAGTCTTGGAGAATATTAGTATGTCATCTATGAATACTACCACAAATTTATCCAGAAACTCGATGAACACCTTATTCATCAGATACATGAAGTATGCAGGTGCATTGGTCAATCCAAAAGACATAACGGTGTACTCATATAGTCCATACCGTGTAGTGAATGTTGTCTTGGGTATGTCCGAGTTCCGAATCTTAAGCTGATGATAACCAGATCGGAGATCAATCTTGGAGAACACATGAGCTCCTCTCAACTGATCAAACAAATCATCAATCCTAGGCAAAGGGTATTTATTCTTGATGGTAACCTCATTAAGTGAGCGGTAATCCACACACATCCGTTGACTACCATCCTTCTTATCCACAAAGATCACAGTGTGCCCCCATGGGGAAGAACTGGGCGATGAAACCTTTTTCTTGCAACTCTTTTAGTTGTTTCTTAAGCTCTTCTAATTCATTAACTCCCATTCTATATGGACGTTTAGCTATTGGTGCAGTTCCAGGTAATAATTCAATAATGAATTCAATGTCTCGGTCAGGTGGCATACCTGGCAAGTCATCGGGGAAGACATCCGGGAACTCCTCCACGACATGATCTCGTTCATTGACTTCACCATCTAGCTGATTCACTGTGGCTGTAGGCTGAGCTTGCACTACTACTTCTACACAGATTCTATCTCTATTGAGTGATGTCACAACCACAGATTTCTCCTGACACTGAATCACTGCCCGGTGTTGTTTCATCCAATCCATTCCCAGGATAAGATCAATTCCCGCTGTTCTCAACACAATAGGCTTCACTTTGAAGTCTACCCCCCTTAAGGAAATGCTAGTTGAGGGGCTCCAATAAGAAGCGGGCATACTACCTCCTGGGGAATTCACTAGTATGGGGTTTTTCATGGCACACAACGGTATGCTATGCATTCTAACAAAAGCTTGGGAGATAAAAGAATGCGAAGCACTAGAATCAAAAAGTACGGTAGCAAAAATAGAGTTGACGCTGAACGTACCCAACATGACCTCAGGCGTCTCCTGAGCTGCATCAGATGACACATAGTTCACCTTCGCTGTGTGAGGTGGTCGGGCGTTGAACTTCTGATTGTTGGTCTGGTTCTGAGGTGCTTGTTGGTTCTGCTTCTTAGGACACTGATGAGCATAGTGACCTATTTCTCCGCATCAGTAGCAGGCATTGGGATTGTTGGGTGCACCACTCTTCACAGGAGCATTGTTGGGCACTCCCTGGCGTGTTGCAGGATTGCTAGTCTGTTGCGGGGGGCGCTGATTTCCAAACTGTTGCTGGTACTGAGGGCGTTGCTGGAACTGGTTCCGCTGAGGATACTGACCACGGTTTCCTTGGTGAGTTGGTCCTTGATTCCTCTGCTGGAAACCTTGCTGGGGATAAGCACGTGGGCGAGTGTTGCTTCCAGAAGCTTGCCCTTGGAGCCTTCTCTTCTTAGCTTCCATCTCCTTGCGCTTATCATCAATCACGATTGCGTGATTCACCAAAGACTGGAAGTTAGGATATGTATTAGACATCAGCTGGAGCTGCAGTCCGTCATAGAGTCCCTTGAGGAAACGGCGTTGCTTATCCTTGTCATCCGCTACATCATTAGGAGCGTAGCATGATAGTTGTGCGAACTTGTCCCGATACTCCACCACAGTCATTGATCCTTGCTTGAGAGATCTGAATTCTTCCTGCTTCAGTTCCACTAGTCCATCAGGAATATGGTATGACCGAAAACTGTCCTTAAATTCCTGCCAAGTGATAGCAGGAGCATTGTTGGGACGTCCAAACTAGAATGATTCCCACCAATCCTGAGCAGCTCCTTGGAGTTGCCCGGAAGCGTACAACACCTTCTCAAGGTCGTTGCATTGTGCTATGTTCAGTTGTTTCTCCACAGCACGCAACCAATCATCTGCCTCCATAGGGTCTGAGGCATGGGTGAACACCGGTGGACGACCTTTCATAAACTCTCCACGCTTATCTCTAACCTAGACAGGCGGTTGCCCTCTTGCAGGCTCATTGTCCAAGCGCTGCATCATAGCTTGCATCAGCTGCGCTTGCATTCCCAATATCTGTTCCATGGTCACAGGTGGCGGTGGTGGTGGATTTATGAGAGCATCACGTCCACGACCACGGCCTCTGCCTCTTCCTCCTCTTGCGGCCATCTGTTTTCCAACAAATGTGCAAAATTTAGAGATTTTTCCAATTATAGAGAGCTTACAAAAGATAAGAAACAATGCTAAGAATTTTCTGGACAAGGTTCAAATTCAGCAGTTCAGTAAAACTGTTATAACTCGAGTTTCAGAGATCCAACAGAGGTGCACCAAGATTTGTTGGAAAGCTTAGGAGACCAGCTACAACTTTCATTTAGACCACTTTTACAGATTCGGACTCACATAGTCAAAAGTAGAGCTAAACCGAAACTGTTCTGAGTTCCAGACAGCGCAGGAACATCAACTTGTGACAGCTAGATCTCCCAAATATGAACAGATATTGACGTGATTCCAAGGACACTTGAAAGATACAGAGGTCTAGTTATCTCCACAAAAATTTCAGAATTTTTATCATCCCAGATTTCGAGATACCAGATAAAGATCAAAGGCTGCTCCAGAAATCAGCATAGTAGAGATAAGTTTAAACGAAACATCTGCATTAAGATTTCATTCTAAATTTAAAGTTCCCATCTAAGGAAGTTGTGGACATGCCCACAAACTTCCAGCAATCAAGCAAAATACCAAATCAACCAAGTTCACAAATCAAACATCTAATCAACCAAGTTCACAAGACCAACAAGACTAAATAAAAACACGAACTAACGACGTGATAATCTAGATCAAGGCACCTAACACCTATGGAGCGGTGTCAATCATGGTGAAGGAATGGCGCTTCTTTTTGTAGATGGAAGGCTGTCCCAGTTGTGCTCGAAGTTCATCCACTTGTTTCTAAAGACGTCTCTGCGCCCTCTGAGATGCACGTAGTTCTCCTTTGACTTCATCATCCACTCCCTGCATAGCGTGGACATGCTGCACCGTTGCCTCCAGAGTTGGGTCATTCTCTGGTGGAGCCAAAACCTGTCAAACACCCTCATGATCATTTCGAGGAAGGAACCTGAAGCGGTCCTCCCTCATGGCCTCGAAGCGACGACCATGGTATTGGATGTAGGCATTCTGTGCCACATCCTCCATGCCATCCAAAGCATGGGCTCTCCTGGCAGGGGCACAGTGGACAGTCTCCACCTCATGTCCATTAATGATATCGTTCCATGCGGTGACCACCAGCTCTACCTTCCAGAAGGTAGCCTCCAGTGGGTGCTTGTACTCGGCGCAGTGGTAGCTGATGGAGGCGTGCAAGTCGGGGAAGTAGTCGTCCAGCACATGGGTGAGGAGAGTGTGGTAGTAGGCTGTCTCTGGAGCTGGCTTAAAGTAGTACTTGCACTTCCAGCCAATCTCTTCATCCACCACGGGAACAGCTGGGGATGGTGCAGGTGTAGGGGAAGTAGCCGTCGACTCCTCAGGTGTAGCTACCACAGGGTAGACGGGCACGGCGACTGGTGTAGGAGCAGGTGTAGGCGTCGGTGTAGCCATCTCCTCGTCGTCGGAGATGATCACAATCTCCCTCTCCGCCTGTGGGGCACGCGGGGTGAACACGGCACGATAGCCGGCGGTGCTGAGGCGAGCAGTCTTCGGATTATGAGACATCTATAGATTTAAAGTGAGATAGAATTAGAATCAACAATTTTAAATAATAGATTAAGGTATGAAAAGCATAAACGTTTTAATAAAATAACAAGGATAAGTCATTAAGCAAGAAACCAGAGGAGCAAAGATGCTAAAACGGCCATTTTCTAACTAGGCTTGCGTCCTACAGTCAACACGGCTTTGATACCAATTTGTCACACCCAATTTTAAGGATAAAATTGAATGCACAAAACTCGTGTGTGCCTAGGAATCAATCACACACACAAGCTGACAAATTACATAAAGTATCATCACGGTGTCTCATACATCAGAGTTATAATAAAACTTAGTTTTATACATCACAGCAGAATAATAAAAAGATAATAAAACTCTCGTGGCCGTCATCACAGGGAAGGTCAACTGGTTGACCACAAGCCTAATAATCCTCCGGGAAATCCTCATACCCGTTATCATCTGTTACCCATCCGGGATTTTTATCCAAGTAAAGAAAATAAACAAGTGTAAGTACATTCCGTACTTAGCAAGCTAACATGGGGTTATGAAGCTCAAAAGGTTAGACTACGGTTTCTTTGCAGCTTAGCATTTTTATTAGGTCAAGCTTTTATTCTCAAGTATTATCAAGTTATGCTTAAGCTCCCATTTCATCCCATATGAACATATATCGGGGTCAAGTGTACCATATATCATCACTAAACAACTTTATAAGATCATCATCAAGTATCCAGTTATTCTGTGAGTTTTCCGGGCCGCTCATAACCGTGAGCACGGCTGTTATAACAGTTTGTTACCCTCTGCAGAGGTGGTGCACATTCACCATGAAGTCGTGATCCCCATATGCCCAAGTTAATTACTCCCATGTCACTTCCAAGGTGAGCGGGCAGGGTACACTATGAAGCCATTTCATAGGTTTCCCTAACAAGTTAGGGCCGCTAGGTTTCCTTGGCGGTGCAGATGTAGGAACCCCCTTTCCTATGGCACATATCCATCAGCGGCTATACACATAGGAACAGAGGCAGCCCTATACCCAACATGGCAAGCCCCATTTGCGCCAAAAAGGTAACCTCTAACTAGCTAGAAAAGGTCCTATTACTGAGCTAAAGTCAGAGCCATATGACTCTCCCGGTTGCACTGTCAGTCCCAGCTTTTGCCGACAGATAAGTCCTTATGGAGGGCCGGGAGCAACATGAACAAAGGTCATTTGCACTTTCGCCCTATGGAACAGTTGTTATAAATCATGTTACTCACTTTGTTCCATAGTATCATTCATCAACAGGTATATCAAGTTCAGTTAGAGCACTAGCAATCTACCCATATGCATTTAACCCATAGGCGACAAGGAACAGGATAAACAATCTCTAGGATGTCCTTACGGGTATCAAAATTAGACACATGCAAATGAGTAATTGATTAAAGTGAATTAGGACATCAAGGAAGGCCCATGTTATACTTGCCTTGGTTCACAAACTCGTGCAGGTCCTGCTGGTCGTCGAAGAGTTCTTGGTCTCCAACGTTTTCCTCACCGTCTGAACGCGACCAACACGGCAACATACAACATTCCAAAAGCATTCATGCAAAGCAAACATTCCTATCATTAGAACAGTACACCAACAGTATTGAAAACAAGATAAAATATTTGTAAACATATTCTACGTCTCGCTACGATCACGTCAACGCGAAGTTCACGAAAAACGGCTCTAAAATGCGAAAGTTATGATTTAAACGGGTTTCCTATAGCCATATATTTAATTAAATCTAATCATGAAATTAAAAGTTCCAAACTTGACTAACAGTAGTTCTAACATGTAGCTTATGGCATTATGAAGCTAACGTGATTTGAATGGATCAATTCGAGACTAAACGACAATTTTATAAGCGAAACAGTTCAAATGGCATTTCAGAAATACTCAAAAGCGTACTTTTGACTTAAGCCGATGAACTTTACGCTTTCAAAACAAGAATGCGTAATAGGGGAATGCGCTTTGGATCATGGGTTCTATTACGCAGCAAACAGGAGGGTTTCTTTAGCAAAACCACCCATGCGAAGGGTATCGGTCTCACGTGGGCGTCAGTTTGAAATGAACGGCGAAAATAGATCCGGGAGAGAGAACAAGGTGGCGGCGGAACAAAGAATACCGGCGGCCAGGCGCCATGGCCGGCGGCGGTGGACTCGCCGGAGCGCGCGGTTAGGGGTCTACGGCTCACCAAATGGACAACCGAGGGCACCGATGAGCGCGGGGGAAGAAGGGGGTCTCGGCCATGCCGATACGGCGGCAAAACAGCGGGTAGCGCGGTGGCCGCCATGGCCGGTGGCCAAGGCTTGCGGAGCTCGCGGCCAGGGCATCTAGAAGCCAAGAAAAATGAAATAAACCGCATGGGGAGAGATAGGGGTGCTTGGGGAGGCTCACAGCGGGGAACTCGGGGTCGGAGACGGCTCGGGGAAGGCGGGTCACGGCGGACGGCGGACGGCGGTCTTCGGTGCTTCGCCGTGCGTCGGTTGCGGCCTCCGAGGCGTGAGCGAGGGCGAAAACGGAGCGGGGAGAGGCAGCAGGGGAGCGGGGGGGGGGGCTCGGCTCCTATTTATCAAGGCCGAGGAGCGGGGAGGGGGCTCTCCCACGACGCGCGTGGAGCGGCGCGGTTGCGGCTTGACCGCCGCTGCGGTTGCGGGAGGAAGGTGGGGGAGCTGACAGGCGGGGCCGGGTGTCAGCGGCTGGGCGCGGCGGTTGCTGAGGCGAGCAGCGCGGCTGCGGTTGGGCTGGCGCGGAGCTGGGCCGGCGCGGGGCGCCAGGGGGAGGCTGAGCCGGGCTGGCGCGACTGCTCGGGCTGGGCCTCGGCCAGAAATGAGGAGAAGGGGGAGGGGAGAGGGAGCTGGGCTGGCGGGAGGAGCGGGCCGAGAATCAAGGAAGGGAGGGAGAAAATCATTTTCCCTTTTTATTTTCCAACAAATTTTCCCAAAAGCATTTTCAAATTATTTTTGAACTCATTTGAACACTAATTTAAGAAAAATCATCACATGAATAAATAGTGCAGCAGCATGTATGCATCAAAAGTTTCAAATCTTATAATTTATTTTAATTCCCCAAAATTATTAATTTCCTATAATTGAGTGCACACTTAATAACATAATTAAATCAAATTTACTTAATTTAAAAGAATGAAATATTTTGGGTGCTACAAGATGTGCCTCCACCTTAAAGTAAGGATCCCACCAAGGGTTCCATGCTATTTTGGTTGGTGTGTCCAATGAAGTTTTTTTTGAAACTCGCCCCCCCTCCATCTTCTTATTCACTAACATCTGGTTCAGCTTAATCGCGAACCACCAGATCAATTACAAAATTAGCGAGGGGATCAAGCCTAGGAATGGTTGATCTGGGTCCCAACCAAGACTCAACCGAGCAAGCTCATGAGCACACCTATTACAAGATCTAGGAACATGAACAAATTCCACTGAACTAAAACACAAATTAATCAAGTCCCACGCTTCTCTATAGATTACAGAGGCAGGGCACAGTCCAACGCATCCAAGTGGAGGGCGTTCACCGTATTCATATAGTCGGTCTCCAAAATAATCCTAGAGATGCCCTGGTTCAACGCCACTTGCAGAGCTGCTACGCACGCTTTGGCTTCGGCACAATCAGCATCATGGACAGCCGATACAGATCCAGTTCCAGCACTGACCGCCCTTCCATCATGGTCTCTAATTATGAAGCCCCAGACCGTCTTTTTTGAATCAGGGAAAAAAAGAACCATCACAGTTCACTTTGAGCACATCAGGTGTGGTGGCCGAGCCCACTTTTGCAGCTTTTGGTGGCCCGTCTTCATCTCCTTCCTAGCTGGATTGGACTCGACCACTAGCATCATTGCCAGATGAATGATCTGGCACGTTCGCCGCATTCCTTCCCCTGCATTCGCTTTGTTTCTGGCTTCCCACCAGGCAAACAACAGCATAATAACCTTGAGGCAAATCTCCTCATTCAGAGCTAGAATAGAAGTCACCACCTCATATGCATGTCGAGTGCTTCTGGAGCAGCATGGAGGGTACATCTTCGAGCAAAGCTGCTCTCCGGCATTGAACAACATGCTTGCACTTGAGGAAGCAGTGTCCCCCATCCTCATCAAGTCTCCAGCATACCGGGCACCTGGTGTCTTTGTCCATCCCTCTTCTCCTGATATTCATTTGCAAGGGCAGACTATCATGTGCTAATCTCCATAGAAAATGCCTAACTTTGGGTGCACACTTCAACTTCCAGAGTTGCTTCCACTCCAACTTATTTTCTTGCTGCGTGCTTGATGGTTTATCCCTTTGTTTCTTGGCTACTCGAGCTGACTAGCCATGCAGAGTGTGATACACCGACTTAACAGAGAAGATCCCTTTTTTATCAAAGTGCCACGCAATTCGGTCTTCCCTGCCATAGCTAAACCAGGATGGCCAGTATGTCCTGCACGTCTTCTTTCCAGAAAATGTCACGGACAAGAGCCTGATCCCAGTCACCCGACGTCGGGTCAATTAGTTCACATACCCGCGACACTAGAGACCGACCTCGTGGGGTTATTGGTCTCCTTGTCACACCTCTAGGTATTCAGGGTCAAGCCAGATATTAATCATGCTCCCATCTCCCACTCTCCATATCAATCCCTCCTTCAGGGATTTGATTCCCCTCACTATGCTTCGCCATGAGTATAATATCCCAGGACCCTCTTCCACATTCAAGAGATCACCGTGTCTGTAATATTGGTTCGAAGTACCTGGGCAAAAAGAGACTGCGCTTTGGTTTGGCGATATAATATCAGCAAGAGTAAATTTTAATCTATTGGAAATCACCTTCGAAATGATCTTATAAACCACCATACATAGACTATAATTGGCCTAAGATTTTTATGTTTTTCCGGACATTGGACCTTGGAGATAAGCACCACAATTGTTTCGTTCCAGCCACTAGGCATATCGCCACCCTCTAAAAGGGTTTTAATTTCACGAACAATATCCCCAACAATGTGCCAAATTTTTTTATAAAAGAGGGCCGGCATCCCATCCGAACCTGGTGCCTTGAGGTCGCCAATACCATCCAGCCCTTCCTTGGTCTCCATGGTGCTGATCTCCCTACACAGGGCCTGTTTCATCTCCCCAGGCACCTTCACAGGTACGTGCTGTAGGAGTTCATCAAGTCGGTCACCTGCATGGGATTCAAATAAAATTTTATAATAGCCAGACACCAGCGCCTGCATCTCCCCTTCCTCGGTCACCACCCCTCCCTCCTCCGTCACCAGCTTCTTAATTTTATTTGTACGCCTCCTCTCCGATGCAAACTGGTGGAAAAACTTGGAGTTGCGATCACCCTTCTCCAGCCACAATACATGAGCACGTTGCTGCTAGTAGAGATCCTTTTAGTCCTCAAGCTTCTCCAGTTTATATTTCAGCACATGCTCTCTATGAACATTCCTTTCATTCAGCTGAGCAAGCTAGTCAACATGTCTCTAGTGCTCTTTTGGCCTTCTTGATCCGTTTCTCCAAATCATCAAGAACATTGCAGTTCCAGTCCCAAAGATCCGCAGCTACACCACACACTGCATTTTTCACCTTCCCTCCCCTGACAATCATGGTCAGGTTCCATGCATTCTCCACAATTGTTTCACATAATTCCTCTTTTATCCAGCCTGCCTCAAACCGAAAGGTGGGCTGCCCACCCCTTGCTAGGTTTGCATTCACTTCATCGGTCACCACCACCACCAGCCTATGGTCCGAGTGACGATGTTCACCATTTATCACCCGATGACCTGGAAACCAAGAACGCCACTCGACATTAGCAGCAGCTCGGTCCAGCCTCTCTCTAATATATCCCTTGCACCTGTGATTATTATTTCTCCATGTATAGACATCTCCCTCAAAAGCCAAATCAGTCAAGGAACAAAACTCCAATGCATCCTTAAAATGACCCATACAGCTCTGGGGTCTCGGCACACCGCCCTACTTTTCCCACCACACCAACACCTCATTAAAATCTCCTAAGCACGTACAACCACGGCCGCTTCCTTGCTGCATTCAATGTATGTACCGAGGATCACCGTACATCGCTGTCAACCTCCACACAAAACCATCATTCTCCTCAACTTCTGCATCAACATACAGCCGAGTCAGTTTAACACCACGCTTCCAAAAAATTGAGAGATCACCACTCCTCCCGTCGCAAATCTTTGGCCACCATGTTCGTCATACCCAACTTCCAGCAAAAGCCTAGAATCCTACTTCTGTCCATTTTCATTTCAGACAGAAATAGAATATAGGGATCCTCCTCCTTTTGAAGTTCAGAAGTCCTCGAACCGTCGGGCCATTCCCGAGTCCCCGACAGTTCCACGCAATGATCTTCATTTCTTCTCGGAGAGCTGGTCCGCCAGCCCCGCGTTTAAAAAGACATCCGACTCCTCATTCCAGTCAGCCTTTGCACTCGCAGCAAGCTTCTGCTTCTTACTTTCTTCTAGTTCCTCTTCTTCAGTCAAAGAAAACAACATCTTCTTCACATAAATCTGCATCTTGTCAGTATTTCTATTTTCTAACCTTGGGATCCTCTCAAAACTTCTGAACGACCCCTTCTCGGTTTCACCCTGCCCCAACTCCTTCTCACCTTCGCCAGTCTTGCTGTTTTCAGCACCCGAAAGCTGCATGGCACTGTTAACGTGGGCTTCGGCAATAGGCCTCTCCTTCATGCTGGGAACTAAAACCTCCTCAGTTGTAATCGGCGCCGGCAGACTCTTCATAGGGCTTGTCACCTCCTGCTCTCCCAAGCCATCCTTGTCGCTATAGACTTTGCTCCCTGAGTCGCTCTTCTTCCAGGATGGCCCGTCGCTTCTGGACAGGCCACCCCCGATCCGCCACCGCTCCCCAGCGCCCGGAGCTAGCCCATCTCCATCGTGCGCCACCCCCTACCATCTCCAGAGACCTACCACTTATCCCATCGTTCCACTTCCATGCAGGCCGAAACCTTAGCTCTTTGCCAAACTGTGGCATCTCCCCCCTTCTTGAGCTTAACCGAGCAGGTCTTCTCAGTGTGTCCAATGATGCCACAAATATATCAAAAATCTGGTAAATATTCATACATAACCAGGCACCACCTATCAGGACCTCCATCCTCCGTTTGCACTGTAACCCCACGCATCAAAGGTTTCCGGATGTTCAGCTTGATATTCACCCTCAACACACTGCCAGTCTCCATGTCGTCTTCCCCAATGTCTGCTTCCGTGAATTCACATAATTCATACCCTATCAGCTCATCCGTTTCTTTCGACATCAAGCCTAGGGGTAGTTTGTGATGCGAAGCCAAATTGGGATGGATGAGAATTGAGAAATCGATATCAACTAAAGTTTTGGACCCATCGAACTGGCCCATCACCAATAATTCATTTGACAGCATCCATGGCCCCTCCTCCAGGGCCTTCCTCTTCCCAGTCGCCTGGTGAAAACTGAACAGAAAGTGGTTCTCACCCAAGTCTTTGCACTCCACACCACAGATCGGGCACCAGAGCTTTCCAACTGAATGGATCAGGCCCTCCGGGGGAGTAGATTTCTCCGACAGGAGTTTCCAGATCGCCTGCTGCAGCACTGATCTCGTCTCCTCCCGTCGACCCCCACCAACGCGGACCCCGCCCTCCTTCTCCCTGCAGACAGCTAAAGGCTCTTCATCATGTTCGCAACCCCCTCCATCCTCCTCACCTGATGATGGCAGCACCAGAAATCGTGAGGAAGGCTTCTAGGGTTTGGCAAGCAGGTCTTGTTTGAGGGCTGCAGAACGCAGAAAATCTAGTGGACGCAGGGATGAACTAGGATGTGGAGACCGGATCCGGCCAGGTTGAACGGATCAAGAAGATGGAGAGGGGACCGAGGGAGTTGTGGCGAGGAAGAGTCGCCTATGGAGCTGCCACGAGCTGCCTCAGCGCCCAGGAAAAAAGACCGAACAACATGGCTAATAGTTCCTCTTGTAAATCACCAACAACATGAAGTAATTTTGTTGAAATAATGTCTAAGAATTTCTTTATATATAGTATCTATCAATTAAACTAGTGCCACAACTAACCTATTCCTAAGGTTGTGCCCTACCATATTTAGAAACACACGTACCTTTTGCTCAACAAAGAAATGGATGGTATCTTGAAGAATACCACGGTCCCTAAAAGATAACAAAACCGAAAGAAGGATGCTCTTTAATAAGCCTAGGAATGTTTTTAGAAGTTGTGTCATCGTTCCAATTTTTGGTGTTTAGATACACAACTCATCCCTTTCGTCCAAGGAATTCCTTCTCTCCATGGATAACCAACTTTTTGTGTTTAGATATGTTAGGCGGGCCCTTTTCGCTTGGCCCCCTCCCCCTCGCAAAGAGCCATCCCGGAAGCCTTCCCTGGATGTTTTTGGTCGTTTGGCAAGATGGTGCATTTCGTCAGGCCGCGGGAGTCTTCGCCAGGGCTCGGCATACGAAGAGCTTCTGGAGCAAAGGCGCCACGTTTACGGATGATGAGTTGCATCCCTAAGGTAGATCCTAGCGAGGACCAGGTGCCCGAGCGAAGGAGCGACACGGCTCCGTGCGCGAAGTCGAGTGAAGGCTTTAGTGGTCCCCATGGCCCTGGGAAGGTGGATGCTTTTGGATTCATGTGTGAATTTGACCAGGGTGCCACCCACCCGAGGGAATATTCTAGGTATCTTGAATACGTGTTGGGGGGGGGGCATAAGGGTCCTTGTGTTGTAAGGGAGAACCTATAAATAGTTCCAATTTGTATAACAGGAAGGGGGGATGATGAATATTGAAACCACCAGTTCTTTATTGCCTTTGCTGTTCTATTCCCTATTTGAGAGTTTGGCGATTGCCCGTAATAGAAGACTTCGGTCTAGAACAAGATACCCATGTTACACTATATATTTATTGACGATTATATAGAATCACGCAGCTGGTACTGCACTTCATCACGCATCCTGGATAGACAGCTTGACGTACTCCGTCTCTGATTCCTGGGCTGACCTACCCTTGCACTCGTAGTAGAACGCGATCAATGCGCAGTCTTGGAACAACTCCACGGCGGCCATCTGGACGGTGTACAAGACTCCCAGGAGCACAGCCCCCGACGCCATGTTGCCACGGGCGCATATCTTGGCCTGCCAGTACACCGTGATAAAGTGTAATTTGTATCTTGTAGTTCATAGCTTAGCTGAGGCATTTTTCCCGCGCTCGTCAGCCCACGATGTCGCCCACGTTCGATGTGCGCTCGGCTGCAGTCGCACCTCGCGCTGGCAGTTGTCTGCCCGGTAGCTTGTACAAATACACCGAGATCAATACAGATTGAACTGTTGGCTCCATTGCTTTCTCTATCATGGTATCAATTGCTTAGGTCTGTTCCTCTGCGCTGCCCTCCCAGCAACCGCTGAGACGTCTCGCGCACGGGTTGTCCGACGTCGCGCAGTGCGTCGGCAAGATGTTTGAGACGGCCGGTGTACGTCGTGATGTCCATGTCACCCTGGACCAAGCTGCGGAACTCGGCCTCAAGGTAGACGGCTAGATGAAGCTCATTGTCGCGGAACTGGTCGTGGATTGCGTGCCAGATGGTGTACGCCGTCGCCTTGGGAACGTGCACGATCACGCGAACGTCCTTGGACATGGTGTTGTAAAGCCAGCTCAGGATGCACTGGTCGACCATGACCCAGTCCGGATCACGGCGGTTGGCGCCGGTGGGAGAAGAAGTGAGGTGAGAGCTGAGACCGAACTTGCCGACGAAGGCGTCAAAGAAGCATCGCCATTCGGTGTAGTTCGACTCGGAGAGATCGAGCTCGACGGGAACGTGGTTTTTGATGTTCACCGTCTATAGCACAGTGGAGGAAGGAGGCTGGACGACGGTTTTGGTGAAGGATACATGGCCGCCGGAAGAAGTGGAGGAAGAAGACTCGCCATCAGATAGATCGGCATCATGTAGGGGATTGGTGTCCATGGGAACAGCGGAAGGTGTGTGACGCCGTTCCAATGACTCCTGGGTGCTCCACCGAACTAAACTCACCTCCGGGTCTTTGGCTGCTTGTGCTTCCCCAACCAGACAGCCACCGCCGCTCACAAACTCTGTGCCCGATCCAGTGCTTGTGTCTTCCTGAGTTACCCCACTGATCATCGTGGTTATCGGTGCCTTGACCTCAACACCCGTCGCGTCATCACGTCGCGCCACGTGGTGTTCGACGAATTTGTCTTCCCGTTCCGAGCATCATCTTCTGCCACTACGTCGCAAGCGCGTGCGTTCCCTACCGCCAATGACGACGATCCTCTCGGACACACCTCCCAAGCGTCGTCGTGTCGCTGCGCCGTCGCCCAGTGCCAGCCCTGGCATTCCTTCCCTAGTGGTCACGCCCACGCCCTTACTGATGCCTACGACTATAGCCACACCCGTGCAGTCGCCTGACGTGCCTGCTCCCAGCTCCAATCCACACGCATCGCCAGCTACCACACAAGTATCACCGGTGCCCGCGCACACCACGCAGACACCATCCAACGTCCATCCCATGGTCACTCGTGCACGCGCCGGCGTGTTCAAACCCAACCCCTGCTATGCCATGGCCGCATCGGCCGCATCCACCACCATCTCGCCTATTCCGTCATCAACTCGGGCAGTATTGCGCGATCCAAACTGGAAGCAAGCCATGGATGCTGAATTCAAGGCTCTACAGGCGAACCGCACCTGGCGTCTTGTCGACAAGCCATCCGGCGCTCACGTGATTTTGGGGAAATGGGTTTTCAAGCACAAACTTCATCCTGATGGATCACTCGAGCGCTACAAGGCTCGATGGGTGGTGCGCGGATTCACACAACGTGCTGGGGTAGATTTCCAGGAAACATTCACGCCAGTGGTCAAGCCGGCGACAATACGAACAGTGCTCACAATTGCTGCGTCCAAGCAGTGGCAAACAAGACAGCTTGATGTCTCCAATGCATTCCTCCACGGCAACCTTGAAGAGTATGTCCTGTGTCAACAGCCGATTGGGTTCGTCGACCCTGATCGCCCTCAAGCTGTCTGCCGCCTCGACAAGTCCTTGTACGGACTGCGGCAAGCGCCGCGCGCCTGTTTCACGCGCTTCGCCACGTTCGTCACCAAGCTTGGGTTCAAGGCCACCCGGTCAGACTCCTCCCTCTTCGTTCTTCGCCGGGGAGCTGACATGGCCTATCTCCTCCTCTATGTCGACGACATGGTCCTCACTGCCTCGAGCTCGACACTGCTTCAGCGCGTCGTCACTGACCTGCGCTCCGAGTTCGCTGTCAAGGACACGGGCGACCTCCGCTTCTTCCTTGGCATCGACGTCCAGCGCACGGCGGACGGCTTCTACCTTTCCCAGAGCCGGTACGCCGAGGAGATCCTGCAGCGCGTGGGCATGTCGAATTGTAAGCCGGCTTCGACACCGATCGACGGCAAAGGAAAGCTTTCCTCGGACGGCCCCGCTATTCCGGACGCGAAGTCATACCGTAGCATCGCTGGAGCGCTGCAGTATCTAACTATCAGCCACCCGGACCTCGCCTTCGCTGTCCAACAAGCTTGCCTATACATGCATGATCCACGACAGCACCATTCGGCGCATCTGAAACGGATCCTGCACTACATACGCGGCACGACGTCGCACGGTCTCCTGTTGCGTGCCTCGCCACAGCTCGACGTCACGGCCTACTCCGATGCAGACTGGGCCGGTTGCCCAGACACTCGCCGATCGACGTCCGGCTTCTGCGTGTTTCTTGGTGAGTCCCTCGTGTCATGGTCTTCCAAGCGACAGCCCACAGTGTCACGGTCGAGCGCCGAGGCGGAGTACCGCGCTGTCGCCAATGCCGCGGCCGAATGCATATGGCTACGACAGCTTCTCCGTGAGCTTCACACCCCCATACTCAAAGCTACGGTGGCGTTCTGCGACAACGTCTCGGCTGTCTACATGCCCGCGAATCCGGTCCATCGCAAGCGAACGAAGCACATCGAACTCGACATCCACTTCGTTCGGGAACGGGTGCAAGCCGGCGAGCTCCGCGTCCTCCATGTGCCGACCGGCGAGCAGTATGCCGACATCATGACCAAGGGCCTCACAACGAAGACCTTTGAAGCTTTCCGGGACAGTCTTTGCGTCATACCAATGAAGCTTCAGACTAGGGGGGTGATAAAGTGTAATTTGTATCTTGTAGTTCATAGCTTAGCTGAGGCGTTTTTCCCGCGCTCGTCAGCCCACGATGTCGCCCACGTTCGCACCTCGCGCTGGCAGTTGCCTGCCCGGTAGCTTGTACAAATACACTGAGATCAATACAGATTGAACTGTTGGCTCCATTGCTTTCTCTATCACACCGGCCTGAACACAGCGGCGAGCACGCTCATCATGGAAACAAAGAGCATGGCACGTCTCTGCCTTCCCTTCACCAGCTGCCACGCCCACCCGATCGCGCCGGCACCATGGCGGCGCCTAGCTGTGGATTCATCCATGGCCACGACGACGGCGAGCGAGCAGAGGAAGGACAGAAAGACGTAGAAGACGAAGGCGACGAGGAGGACCAGGCACCCGGCGAGAAACAGCCCATAGTGGTACCGCCTGAACGTGAGGAAGGCCACGAGGGCGGACGAGGCCAACAGCAGCGCGACGAGGAGCGCGCCAAAGGTGTGCACCTCACCGTCACCGGAGTATGTCGTGACGGCGGCGAAGAGGGAGACGAGCTGGATGACGGAGCCGGTGATGTCTACTGACACGAGATAGGCCGCGCCTGCGAGGAAGAGGACCCGGTAGTCATCCAGCGTATCTCGAACCAGGTGAGCGTAGTCCGGGCCTCCGGGGTCGGTGCTCATGAGCGTGTCCATGTCGCGGCCGACCTCAAGCTTGAGAGGCTCGACGCCAAGCTCGTTGGCGACGAGAAGGATAGAGATCCATGCGACGAGGATCGTGAAGATCGCCGCGAAGAGTATCCGGTTCCTGCCAGGGAGGAGGAGGCCTTCCTTGAGGAAGTTCAACGACGATGGGGTGGTAGAGCTAGGCTTGGTGGCAGCCATGGCCCAATGGCTGGAGCTTAGACAGAGACGAGAGAAATGTCAATGTATTGAGATTATGAGAGGAGAATAACGTTGATGGTTTAAACCTTATTTAAACTGTATGTAAGAAGAGGGTTGAGGAGAGAGCGAGGCGTCTGGTGAAAGCAACTTCATAGGAAAACGTGAACATAGCAATTAAAATGAGATTTGCATATACGTCAGCGACTGTGATGGGATTGGGAGGAGCCTCTGGAACTTACGGTACCGGATTTTGAATGTCTGTTCTCCTTGCAATCTCCCTAGTACCATGGTGCTACTCCCTCAGTCTTGAAAAATGTAAATAGAAGTCAAACAATCTTAAATTAATTTAATTAGATTTATAAAAAGAACTATTAACATTTATATATTTAAATAGGTCAAAACATATTCCATAATCTAGTTATATTTATTGCGCATCATAAATTTTATTAATTTTTATATATTTAGTTAAAATTGGATTGGCTGACTTCTCGACAAACAAGACTTTCATCAAAATCTAGACACATTTAGAGGTGAAAATGGATAGATAAAAATCTAAAATATTCGAATCCATGTCCGCAAAAACTTGTAGTATATATGGACATATGTATTCACATTTATTTCTACTGTGGATACTAAGGGCCTGCTAGGAATATTCCTTGACAAGGATTGTGTCACCTCGCCGAGCTAGAAACTAGAACAACCTGGGTATTTGGTTGTGTAGTTTGTGAACCTTGATTTCTGTGCGGGCTAGCTTTTCCACAAGGAAATTATTGTGCACCATGGTAGATCGTGCCGTACCGATGCATGTGGCGTGGCAGCATATTTTGGCCGCATTAGGGACTTAGGCGTGGCCAAATAGGTTATATTCGAAAATAAAAAAGCAAAGGTGTTAATTTTGAAAATTATTTTAAAAAAGGTTAAAAATAAAAAAAATCATGATATACAAGTCTTGACGACAATGCGTAAATGCAACGGTTTTTTGCCGGTACAAACGTTTCTTTTTCTCTGGTAGTGGAACTCTAGAACCTTGACGACCATTCATAAATGCACGGCCTTATTATTTAATGAGCTCCCTGTCAGCTCAGGCTCAGTTACTTATTCGATCGTTAACAGAAATGCTGTAAACCAAAACTGCTAGCGTGCATGCTGACAAAAGAAAATTCATGGAATCTTTCGTAGATGCAACAGTTGAAGGCCAAGAAACATAGCAACTAAAATGAAGAAGCCTGAATTGATTGGTCGATGCATTACATTTGCAAACACATCAGCAACTGTGGCGGGATTGTGAGGAGGGCGGTGATATATATTCCCGGGAACTTAGGGCACCGGATTTTGAAAGTCTGATCTCCTTGCAATCTCCCTCAGCCGTCATTAACTAGTGCCTAGTACCATGGTGCTACTCCCTCAGTCTAGAAAAATGTAAATAGAAGTCAAACAATCTTAAATTAATTTAATTATATTTATAAAAAGTAGTATTAACATTTATATATTTAAATAGGTCTATTATGAAAACATATTCCATAATCTAGTGACATTTATTATGCATCAAAAAATTTATTAATCTTTAAATAGATTGAATTGACACATATTAGTTATACAAAAGTTGATTAAAATTTATTTATTGCAACATCAAAATTAATATTATTTAGTTATTGATTTTAATTAGATTGAATTGACACATATTAGTATTCCCTCCGTTTCAAATTATAAGAAGTTTTGGCATTTCTAGATATATAGTTTTTACTATGTATCTAGACATAAACTATATCGAGGTGTGTAGCTAAAGCTATGAATTTAGAAAAGCTAAAATGTCTTATAATTTAGAATAGAAAGAGTAATATTTAAATCAATGTAATTAGTGATTAATAGCATGAATATTATTAGATCATTTCATCTAGTACTGTATTTTTTATGAGGGTGCTGATGGTATTGGATTCATGCTTTTTTAATACAAATATAGAATGGGGAAGAAAAGTAATAGGAAAAGAATTTGGATACATATATTTAGTGTCTACAATAGAAAGAAATCCGAATATGGATATTCATATGTAGAAAAGGATATTTCTTTTTTTGTTTTGAAAGCATTACTAGGGTGCTTTGGCAGCAAGAACATTCTAGATTCTCAGGAGACTCACTAGGATCACTGTCACTCATTACAAAGAGAGAAATGTTTTAAGGAGAATCACTTGAAACTATTTACTAGTCTAGAGAAATACGCGAAATCTAGTTTTCTAGTTCTTTTTCATGAATTTAGAGAGCTATATGACTCATGAAAGAAACATTTCTAAAGAGAAACTAGATCTGCAACGTTTATAAGAGAATCTAAAACCATGTGAAAGGATCAAAATGCCCAAAAGGGTGTGAATTGGGCTAATCTAAAATTTCTTGAAATAATTAAGCCCTACACTTAGCCCATTTCGCCCCTAGTGCCTAAATGTGTTCTCTATTGTTCTACCACATAAAAGTTTTACACCCTAGTTTCCAATCCTACTCTAGCATGACAATTCTAATAATGTAAAGATACGAAATGAATTGCTCAAAAGTAAATGCTCAAAGTAAAAAGAGAGAAAGGAACGTGGTGATGTTTTTTCGTAGTGACTGGACGCACCTGTCGAAGTGACCGGACATGTCCAGTCAGTAGCCAACGGCTACATGGCATCATCTTGTCAGAGAGAGCCATTACTGTGATTGGAGTCCAGGCAGAGTATAGTCCATACCCACCGGACATGTCCGGTCTGAAAAATAGGTATCTGGACCCTCTCTGTTCTCGACCGGACTCGCCGGCATTTTGAGTCCGGTCACATCCATCCAGCGTCCGGACATCCTTCAAGACCAAAGTCAACATTGCTACAGGCGCATTGGTGCGTCTAGTCCTGGCCCTGCGCCAGCGTTCGGTCGGTCTTCGCGCCCTTCTCTACGCTATGCTACACTGACCAGACCCAACGCCTCAGCGTCCGGTCCCATTATCATCAGCATCCGGTCAGCCATTCAACCTTCCATTCAGTTCCAATTCGAGATACTTTGTGAATGAAGTTGACCTCAAATGATCTTTGGGCTATCCCTTTGCTACCTAGTGTTAAGTTTGACAAGTGTGCACCACACCTAAAACATTAGACTCACATAGGTCGAGCTACTAGTTCATACCCCCCTTAATAGTACAACCAAAGGAAAAACAATGTCCTAAACTACTTCTAAGTGTCTCTCAACACCAAATGACACTTAGAACTAGTCCGTTCTTAACCTTGTCATCCACCCTTTGAAAACCGAAACGAATTCCATCGATAGGGCATGAAAACCATTGATTGCCCAAACAATCGTCATTATCGTGACCTAACTCAAATTACCTCTACAAAACACATGTTAGTCACAATAATCTTACATTGTCATTAATCACCAAAACCCACTAGGGGCCTAGATGCTTTCAATCTCCCCCTTTTTGGTGATTGATGACAACATAACCTCGAGTAATTGTATAAGAGATGGGTAAGGTTTTCAACATGCTTGGTTCATATAAGCATTTGATAATAAGAACAAGGGGTTAGGAATGTTTATATGACCCAAGCCAAGATCATGTACTCAATAGATATGAAATAAGCACAAGTACAATAAGTAAAGCTCATTTGAATTGGAGTAAAATGCAGAAGTAAAGCAAATCAGCATAAAACAAGTGACATGTCATATATATATATATCAAAGTAGAGAGCACACATGTCACATAAGTCTCACAATCACACATATATCACATATATCACAATGCATGAAAGTAAAAATGATATGCATGAAAGCAGCACGCAAAAGAACAAGTCCATCTCACATTCTCCCCCTAAGTCTAACATATTCGCTCCATCTACCCCTTTGGCGTCAAGCACCAAAACTTAAGGGTCGGTCGGCGGGATAGGAGCAGGCGAGTCGGGCGCTGAGGTACGGTGAGAGATCTCAAACTGAGTGGCATCATCATTTGACTCTAGGCTTAGAACTATCGAACCTGCTGGAGCTAGCTGAGGCTGACCCTTTGACCCTGAAGCTACAAGTGAAGCGGTTTGGGTCTGCTCCACGATCTTGGTAACTGAGTCGGCTGCCTGAGAGGTAGATGCTGAAGCTATAGCATGACTCTTGGACTTAGTAGCTATCACTAGAAGAACGGGAGCCACTGGCTCTGAAGAAGCAATTGAAGATGGAAATGTCTCTGTAGTCCCTGTAACTGGAGCTACTGCAGTAGAAGAAATAGGCACCCAAAACTCAGGAAGTGTGGGCTGACCTGTGAGCTCACTAAAGGTAGCAGCCAATCACCTGGAAAATAGTGTGTCTATCACTAGCACTGACTCAGACTAAGTAGGAGCGAACCCTATGACAATCGGAGTGAAACCCTGAGCCTGCCTTGTCCCTTGAGAAGAGAACCACTGAGAGACCTGCTAGGAGGGTAAGGCAAACTATGTAGTCAGTTGTCCTTGACTCTGAAGCCCACTGGGTTGTATTGCTAGAGTCACTAGGGTAGTAGTAATTGTTGAAGCAAGCTGCTACATAGGCTAATAGGGAACCATTCCTGTTGCTCGAAGAATGTGCTCCATGAAACCAAAAGTCATCTGCTGAAAGGATAGGAGCTTCTACTGAATGACCTGCTGCTACTGAAACTGATCCTGCTGTCTCCGCATCTGAGCAATAGCTGCTGCCATGGCCTGTGCCTAACGTGTCTGGTCCTACTGCATCCTCTCAAGTATGGCTATCAAGGCGGGGATTGCCTACTACAGCTGAGGTGGAGCTAAGGTAGAACCACTGGCCTCTCTGTCGTGTGCTCCTATAGGCATCTAAGGAATCGGCTGGTAGTCCTTATCCAACCTGTTAGAGGCAAGATCGTCATGTGTTGGATCATCCAACTATGCCTCGAGATCTACAAGCTCTCACTCTGCCACTCCTCTAATGGCCTCATCTTGCCTGGCCTCTATCTCAGGAATAGCTAGTCTCTAGCATGGTTGTCTCTCTGCCCTATTCCCTCAACTATGACCCATCAGCTGGCACATGTCGTAGTCAGTAAACAATATAGGAGAGTCATGAAGGGCTACTGCTGACGCCTCAGCTAGTCCATCAATCTCCTTGAAAAAGTATGAAACAAATCCAATGAGCATATGGTAGCTAAAGTGCCCTCCATCTCTATGAGTATCACATCCCATACATCAAATGCAGTCTAAGAGATCATGTGATGCACTAACCATAGCTGAGAATACATGTCAACCCCTCACGAAAGCTACTCCTAGGAAGCAAAGTCCTCCTCATGGCCTCGTTTAGGAGATGACTTGTAGTGCGGCTCGATCCCTCTCTGAATGGCTCCCGAAAGCAAGCCCTCACTATGTCTATAGGGGGTACCATTCCATCGTGAGGTGTCTCAATTAATCTATCTCTCCATAGCAAATCTCATGGATCCTAGTGGGTGACTCTATATATAAGCCTTAGAGAGTCGCCACTCTCTACTAGTTCTCATTGGAGCACCCGCGCAAGGGTGTAGCTCCCCCTTGATACACGCCAGGATCAAGTGCTCTCTACATGCTGATTCTTTGACACTCCATCGTGGTGAATCGCCCACAACCGCTCACAACATGACTTGAGTCATCCATATGCTCCACTGGATGATCACCAAGCTTCCAATCACCACCAAGACGTCTAGGTGATGGAGATCACCAAGAGTAACAAGCACAAACTCTCACTTGACCATGACAAGCCTAGTGAGGAAGGTGGATACACACTTGCAGCTCCCTATGCACTAATGAGGTACTTAATCTTGGATTATCAAATCTCAATCACCCCACTAGGCTCTTGGATGCCCTTGAACTCCAAAGTTGTTTCTTAGCTGAACACATGAGCAAGAGAACTGAATTAGACGAGTGGGAGAAGTATTTATACTCCCCACTTCAAAACATACCTATCGGGGTCCAACTCAGCATTTCAGTAGTGATTGAACGCACCTGTCGAAGTGACCCAACACGTCCGGTCAGTAGATGGCTACATGGCGTCATCTTGTCAGAGAGAGCTGTTATTGTGGCCGGACTCCAGCCAGAGCCTGGTCCATACCCACCGGATGCGTTTGGTCTTAAAACTAGGTCTTTGGACCCTCTCTGTTCTTGACCGGACTCACTGGCATTCAAAGTCCAGTCACATCCATCCAACGTCTGGTCATCCTTCGAGATCGAAGTTAATACTGCTATAGGCACATTGGTGCGTCCAGTCCTGACCCTGCTCCAGCGTCCGATCGGTCTTAGCGCCCTTCTCTGAGCTATGCTGCACTAACTGGACCCGACACATCCAGTCCCATTATCATCAATGTCCGGTCAGCCATTCAACCTTCCATTGACTTCCAATTCGAGATACTTTGTGGATGAAGTTGACCTCAAATGATCTTTGGGCAGTCCGTGAGCTACCTAGTGCTAAGTTTGACAAGTGTGCACCACGCCTAAACCATTAGACTCACATAGGTCGAGCTACTAGTTCATACCCCCCTTAATAGTATGGCTAAAGGAAAAAACAAAGTCCTAAACTACTTCTAAGTGTCTCTCAACACCTAATGACACTTAGAACTAGTCCATTATTAACCTTGTCGTCCATCCTTTGAAAACTGAAACAAATTCCATCAATAGGGGTATGAAAACCATTGATTGCTCAAACATTCGCCATTATCGTGACCTAACAAAAATTGCCTATGCAAAACACACGTTAGTCACAATAATCTTACATCATCATTAATCACCAAAACCCACTAGGGGCCTTGTGGGGGTATGACCCTCGGTACATGCAAGGCTCCACGTGGGTCGAGCCACTAGGAGAGGCCCAGCCCATAAGATTATGCATGGGTCTCGCCACTAGTCGATGCCCAGCTCGTAGGACAACGCAACGCGAAGTATGCCATAGGACGACGTGTTTCACAAGGCAATGTGAAGATCCTCGGTGATCTATGAAATATGCTTGGATGTGATAGGTATTGTACGATCTATAATTTCCTATCTTGTAAACCGATCAGAATGGAAATAACCGATCTATAACCTTACCCCCAAGCTATATAAGGTGGGTAGGGACCCTCCTCGTTTTCATCTGAGCACATGCAATACAATCCACAAAGGCACATGACGTAGGGTATTACGTCAAGCCAACGGCATGAACCTGTCTAATCGTTATCTCTCGTGTTCTGTGTCACCATCCAGTTTCCTCATGCGCACCACCACCGATTCATCTACTACCATGGGCATACCCCTCAGTAGACTGCCGACCAGATTTTGTCGATAGTGGTCTGCCAGGAAGGGGGTGTACGTGATGAATCCATGGCAAGCCAGATGGTCACCTTCCCAAGCTCCATGGCCCCCATCGAGCCAGGTCAGATCTTCACGGTTGGATCCATGACCTAGGTCATCGGTCCGACGACAACGGGGAGATCATGGAGGCGGTGTAGGACCCCCCCTGTGCCGATCGTGGTGACACTAGCAATGACATCTCTGGTCCCGGCGCCACATCGCTGGATTAGGAGATCCATCAGCAATGACAACCTGATCACATCCATCGATCGGATCACAGATCGCCTAACAGAATGCCAACTCGTCGTAGATTCAGTCCTAGATCGATCAAGAGCGAGCGACGATTTTCCTGCCCTCCAAGATCACCATGCCACAGCGATTGAGCGACCTGCTCGGTCACACCACGCAAGGAGGATAGATTCCGATCTGGTGATCACGGCTACTCCAGAAGGGCGCACGGTGCGACGCCAACCTCTTCCCACCACCGACCTTCGCTTGGATGACTACGAAGCCATGATGGAGAACCCACTGAGGCCTTAACCCTTTGGGCTGGAGGGTGCAGGATCTGTGTATTAGAATGCCATCCACCAGCTCTTCTCCGACCACGTAGAACGCAATCGTGTCACCGACCTCTACATGATTGACCCAACTGACCCAGGTCAGCCCGCGCCATGGTCAACATGGTGGCCATTCATCAGCTCTCGGAGGATTCCCTTCTTCCGACCAAATCTCTTCACCAGGTCTTGGATGAAAGCCACGACGATTCTTCTGAGGGCTCGACTAGGACCCTATTGAGCTACCCTACTTTCCCTTCAGGGTTTGGGGGCATGATTTTCCACGTCAGCCATGATAGTGTTACCAAGGAAGGTAAAACCGCTAAAGAGTGCGATGCTCGTGTAGCGAAGAACGCCAATCGCCAATGTCACCAAGATGCAGAAGCAGTCCCTAAGGCCGGTGAAGATGGTCGTAGCCCGCCCCGCCATTAATGCAGTCTAGAAGAGGCATATGACATGGTTGGCGACCAACCAGTCTATCGGACTCCAAGCACCAATCTCGCTGTCGCTTTCAACGAGCTCGACAAACTCCCTCACACTCCAGAGGTCGAGAAGGTCCATGTGCAAATCATTGATGCACAAGTCTAGGTCAACGAGTTCTGGAACGATGCACCATCTTACTCCACCGCGTCAGCTCATATCCACCGCTCTCGCCGCAACGTAGGAGGCCAACATCATGGCCCGACACCCCCCGGCCTAAGGCTGGAGGCCCCTAGCTCTATAGAGGATCTAGGGGCAACTATGAAGCATATTCATGCCAAGATGCCTGCCCACCAAGTCCTAGGGAGGTTGGGGCAGCAACCACAACCAGGAGGTCAATTAGCCCACTCCTCGCGACCTTCACGATCACCTTAACGGTAGTGTAGATGCCCATGGCCGCATCAAAAATAGTAGGTCCGCATGCTACGAAGCAGAGATGGAGCGTCACTGGCGATTCGATGCTGAACACGAAGGATTTGTTGCTCACCAAGCACCACTCCCTGCCAGTGCATCGGGACTTCACCCTTTACGGAGAGGCTCCGAGCCATCCGGTGGCCAGTGGGCTTCAAGGTCATTGGCGTCAATACCTACGATGGAAAGGCCAACCCCGCTCAGTGACTAACTCTATACGAGATCACCATAAAATTCATGGGTGGAGACGAGGACGTCATGGCAAACTACCTTCATGTCATGCTTAACCAGTCTGCAAATAATTGGCTCCATAGCTTGTAGGAGAACTCCATCCATTCTTGGGATGACCTCAAGAAAGTCTTCACCAACAACTACATGGCTGCATGCGAGCAGCCTAGCACCAAGTATGACATGGAAAAGCTCCATCAGTCCTCCAGGGAATCTCCGTGTGACTTCATCAGGCGCTTCTCGGAGGCCATCGATGCCTTCACCAAAGGGCTCCGCCACGAGCAGCATTGTGGCAAGCTGTACCACAAGAGGCCCACCACCATTGGCGAGCTGATATAAACAGTGAACAGATACGTCGACACCAAAGAAGCCGAACGGGCTGCCCGCACCGCTCATCACAAAGACAGATGTTACGACGATCATGATCGCTGCATCGATGACCATCATGATGACCGTGATCGCCGTCACAATGACCGCGACCCCCAGCATGATGATCATCTAGAGAGCTCTAGAGGCAGACAAAGCTGCCATCACCGTCCTCATCGAAGTTTATAAAGCATTGAATGTGTACCGATGAGAGCTAAATCCCACAATGTGTATTTTTTGTGTTCTATCCGGTATACTGCTAGGCAACATCATCAGTCGTCGTGGCATCAAGCCAACCTAGAGAAGACAGCAGTGATGACCAACATGAAGCCACCAACCTGCGTCAAAGACGTCCAGAAGCTACCAAGGTGCATGGCGGCTTTAAGTTGTTTCATATCCCGCCTAGGCGAAAAGGGACTCCTCTTCTTCAAGCTAGTTAAAGCTCAAGAGAAATTTGTCTGGTCAGAGGATGCTGACAGGGCATTCACTAAGCTCAAGCAGTTCCTCACCACACCTCCAATCATGATCACCCCCAGAAGTATGAGATCCTGCTAATCTATATCATAGCGACCAACCGAGTAGTCAGCACCGCCATCGTCGTTGAGCAAGAAGAGGACGGCCATGCATACAAAGTCCAGCACCCAGTCTACTTCATCAGTGAGGTCTTAAATGAGTCTAAGACTCACTTCCTGCAAGTCCACAAGCTACTGTATGCCATCCTTGTCACATGCCAGAAGCTCCGCTAGTACTTCGATGCCTACCACATAGTGGTAGTCATAGAGTACCCGCTTGCTTACATTCTCCGCAATAAGGAAGCCAGTGGCTGCATCATCAAATGGGCAGTCAAGCTTGGCACCTATACCATTGATTTTAGGCCCCACCACACGATCAAGTCGCAAGCACTTGCCGATTTCATCGCTGAGTGGACGGATATGTAGACTCCTATCCCAATCGACCACCCCGAGTACTCGACCATGTACATCGACGGGTCTCTCAGCCTCAATGGTGCCAGGGTAGGCATATATTTCATCTCGCCATCGGGGGATAAGCTTCGCTATGTCCTCCGCCTACACTTCCTAGCTTCCAACAATGCCGCTAAATACAAAGCGGCACTTCACGGTCTCTGTATAGCTGTCGAGGTCGGCATTAAATGCCTCTAGGTGTATGGTGACTCCGCACTCATGATCAATCAGCTCAACAAAGACTGGAATTGCACCAGCGAGAAGATGGACGCTTACTGTGCCATGATAAGAAAGTTAGAAGACAAGTTCTATGGCATCGAATGCCACCACATGGTCCGGGCCAATAATCAAGCAGCTGATGAGCTGTCAAAGATAGGATCCACCCAGGCCGACGTTCTAGCCAGAGTGTTCGTCCAAGACCTTGTGGCTCCTTCCATCAAGCAAGAATAAGAAGCTATTGAAGAAAAAACACCTGCCGAGCAGATAGTCGCAGCAGTCCTTGGTCCTAGCAAGTATTGGAGACAACCTTTCATCCACCGGTTTGGTCTACCGAACAACATCATCACCGACCTTGGGTCCACATTCACTGGCAGTGACTTCAGGGATTTCTGCGATGAAAGATACATCTCAGTCAAGTATGTCTCAGTGGCACACTCAAGGGCCAACAGCCAAGTCGAGTGCACCAATGGCATGGTCCTGGATGCATTAAAGAAATGACTCTACGAGAAGGAACAGAAGCACCCGAGAAAATGGCTCAAGGAACTACTGGCTGTGGTCTAGGGACTAAGGACCTAGCCTAGTCATAACACTGGCGTCTCCCCGTACTTTATGGTTTTCGGCTCTGAGGCCGTACTGCTTGCTGACGTCGCCTTCTGAGCTCCTAGGGTGGAGAACTACAATGAGGAGAACTCCAACCAGGCTCGGTTCGTTGAACTAGACAGCCTAGAAGAGGAACGTCTGATCACCTATGTTCGAATGGCAAAATACCACGACGACCTACTCATATACTACAACCATAATGTCAATGACCGATTCTTCATGGTCGGAGATTTAGTACTCCGTAGGAAATAGAAGACAGATGCGATGCACAAGCTCTCCTCATCTTGAAAAGGCCCCTTCATCATCAAGGCGGTCACCCAACCAAATTCCTATAGACTAGGCGACATGGACGAGGGAGATGTCCCAAATTGTTGGCACATCAACCTACTTAGACATTTCTACACTTGAAGCATTCACTCCAAAAGATATGTACCTTTAATATTTGAGTATTCAATAAAGTTTTTTACATTGACGTCTCTCCATATTGTTCTCTCCATGCTGAGTGCTTCTAATTCTACGCTCAATGTCTTAAAGACGATACGCCACCTACATTCCACGCAAATACCCGAACAAACACGTTGACGCTCAGACGCCTCCAGACATGACCCTCTCTCCGACCTCTCCCTGCATGTGCATGAGCGTCCACCCTCTGCGTCATGGGTGGTCGGCAGTGGTTCCTTAGTGACTCCCTGTTTCTTCCCACACGCAGATGGTCCCTATGCCGTGCATTATGGATAATAGGCTAGCTAAGGCTAGGGACTCAGCTATACACTTCTGTTTGGATGGTTTATATCAAATATAAACACAAACATATCATAACTGCAAGTGTTCAACAAACGTCGCCAGATATTCAACAAGAGTTTTTTTTCTAAAAACTCTACCAAGCATCGCTCTCCCACTCAACAAATAGCTCGACATCTTCGGCCAACCTCTTTGCCGGCTCCTCTACGTCGTCCTCCAGCTTGGTGATCTTATCCACATTCGTGCCCTACGCACATCCGATCGCCACGCACTGGAGATCCACCAAAGGGTAATGAGACTTCAGCTGTATGAGTGCATGGACGACGGCTCCATGGGTCACGCTGCGCGTGAACTCCTTGAAATCTGTCCACGCCGTCCGGCAATGATCCACGACTGATCGGTGCGGCCCATCACCGGGCAATCGTCCTCCCTCGGGATGCTACAAACCGACGCAATCTAGCATGGGCTGGATCCCTGTGATCATCATCTCTAGCTTATCATCTCGAGTCCTTACCTACTCCATGAGCACTTGGAATTGCGCTTGAGACTAACGTCGATACTCTGCAAATGACATAGCTATATGTTAAACGCATGCTTAAGGCCGCACAAGTTAAAACTGCATAAAAAACACTGACGGCAAAGGTCTTGAATGGCCTTCTCAGCCCTCTCCTCCACTTTCTCCTTTGCCTCCACAAGTTGGATGACGGCTTCCTAGGACAGGCTGACCTCCATCTCCAATGCTGCACACAACAGACAGACATGTCACAGCATTGAATAACAGCAAAGCAAAATTCTGAGCCAAACATTTTTCTCGATCAGCGGTACGGCCAAGCTGCTCAACCATCGACTGGCCCTCAGCCTCCATTTGCTAACACTCCTCCCCCAATGCTAGAACCTTCACCTCTAGGTCCTCCCTGCGGTGGCGCTCTCGGAGCAGGCATGCCTGGAGGTCGTTTATTGACGTTTGCAAACTCTTGTTCTCCTCCAATACTGGAGTCATCTCCTCTAGCTGCCACCGGCGCTGCTCGGACACCTTCATCACATTCTGAAGAGGACAAACGGATTAATAGACTGTGCTCTTCAAGGGACAAAAAAGATCTCTTCAAGCTTACCTCAATACGGCCAATCATTGACGTCAAATTAGCCCTCAGCTTCTTTGTTTCAACGCTCGCCTCCCCCTCCTCCAGCATCTCAAAATCTTCGCCATGCTAAATGACCATGCGGAGAAGTTGGGGAGGCGAATGGGCTCCTGCACTATCTCTTTGACCTCAACAGCAGCCACCGGCACAGGCGCCCTCCTCGGCTGCTGCCGTGCTCGGACAGGGTGTCCAAGCACTACCTCTGCCATCGCCGCCACTTGTTCAGCAACCACAAGTGGGCCTCATGCCGCACTTGTAACACCCTAGGTGTTAAGCATGCATTTGGCATTGGCATTTTATGAGCACAAGCACCATTGCTGATCCATGAGCATGAGCATCTCAAATTTTATCTCTACGATTGCTTATATCTCATGTGTTTGTCACTAAATGCTTTACATATGCTAGGGTTTACATGTGACCAATGTATAAAATGCTTGTGGGACCTTAGGAGTACCCTAAACATGTTTAGAATGTCACAGGGAACAACTTTGGTATTCATGACTTGGACCAAATTGGCCTCTAAGTCATGGTTATAGTATAATCTATCATTTTCAAGTTGCATGTTTGACCTAAGTAGAACTATAGAATAGAATGTTTTCATGGTAGTGCACCCATAAGCAAAGTTGTAGTACTTGACTAGAGTAACAACTTTTATTTTTGGGTCAGGAGCTGATTCAGTACCTAACATGGTCAAATAGGGCTCACAAGAATCAACAAAATATTGTTTTCAACTTAGACATGAACTGAGTTTCAGTTTCGATGTACCCTACTTTGAAGCTTTGCAATTTTAAAACTATGACGAATTAGATGTTATTCCCTAAAGCAAAGTTGGAGTTTACATGTAGATCTACAACTTTTAGTAATGGAGTTTTTGCTAACTCGCCATGGATTAGGAGATAGAGGTGGATGAACTTGCGCTATCAGTCACTAATTGCGAGCCTGATGGCTGCGGACGTCCCACCGTCAGTGGCCCACTGGGGGCAGGCCAGGCATGCCGTGTGGCGGCCGTACGGCGACACCGGCCCGGCCGGTCAGGCCAGCGTGGGGAGAAAAGGCATGCGCCTCTGCTGCTCACCCCATTTCGCTCTCGCACCCCGCTCCCTCTCGCCCACGCTAGAGCAAAGCGGAGCACCGTGCCGTCGCGCCATCGCCGTTGCTCCGCTATGCCCTTTCGCCACCATTGTAGCTCCACCACTCGATTCCTCATGCCAATAGGTCCGCCACCTCCACCTCTACATCCCCAAACCACTATTACCTCACGTCGCGCCTTGGTAAGGCCACATTTCGCCTCGCCGCCACCACGCCATCATCGGAGCGCAGCCGCGCTCTCGGCTCACCGTGGCCAGCCACAACAGGTGCACCTCCACTCTCTCTCTCCCTCGTCTGGTCTTCGCCGTAGGTCCTAGCATCTAAACCCATCATCCATTTAGACGCTACCACCTAGTTGCGCCAGAACGCGTCGCCGCTCTATGAGCGGCCGCCATGGCCGCCGTGGCACTCGAGCTCGCCGTTGCTGAACTGGCACATCGCCTCCATCCTCTCTCTCACGCCTTAGGTTCAGTAACCCTAGACCTTGTAGGTGGCATGACAGAGACCCGCCTCTTGCCGCCATCTAGCCGGAAAGGTGGGAGCACTGCCGTGCTTCGTGCATCGCCGCGCGGAAATGCACGCAGTCAGAGCTCACTGTAGCCTCACCGGAACCCTAACGACCCTAGATAGCTTCGCTAGGATTCCACGAAGCCGTAGCGCACCTCACCGGAGCACATGATGGCTGGAGAACACCGGCGTACCATGGCGCTACCTCCATCGTTCGCCATTGCCACTGGCGAGCTGTCTCCGGTGAAACCTAGGTCACGTCTTCACCACCAACCGACGCGGCTTGATGAGGAGAACACGTTAGCGTCACCCTCGTCACCAGTGATCTCACCACCGGTGAGATAGGGCTAGCTAGAGCACCTCCCCTGCTTCGGTGTCACTGACCAGTGGGTCCCACTTACCAGCAGGTCCCACGTGTCAGCGGCTACAGTATGGATTTGAATTTATTCTTTTTTCATAAATATAAGCAAACTTTGCAAATTCATAAGTAGAGTTGTAGATGTCAAAATTGAGTGAACCAAATTTTGTTAGATTCATAATAAAGTGTACTATTTGATAAAAATATGGAACCTACTGTTTGATGTTTTTCTAGGAGAATCTAATTGAGCTAGATAAGTGCTTTTACATTGTTTTGAATCTTGTAAAATTCATAACTTGAGCTAGAAAAGAGATAAAATTGTGACTCCAATTTTTCTGAGCTTGTGTTGACATGCTCTAGTTAAGAAAAATACTAAACCTATAGTAAGCATACTTGTAATATGATCTTCCTATTTAATTTAAATAATTGCTAGTTTCTAGTGAAAATAAATGGAGTAAAAATACATAACTAATGATCATGCAAATTTTTCCACAGTGTTATGGTACTAGGATGAATGTAAGAAAAATATGAAATCTGTTGTTTGACATTTTTCACTTGGCTAAAGTATTTTTTTGCTAAAATAAGCCTATGCAACTTGTTATTTTTGTAGACATGGCTATACTTATCCAAATTTCACAAAATTTGTGCAGTAGACTTTTGAGAACATAAGTAGGCTACTGTAATTTTCTCAGAATTTATGGTGCACTTTTGATATATTTTCCTTATTTCACCTTAGTGTCCTAATAAATTAATAAATGCATTTAAAGAAATTATTTAAGCTTGACCATCATGTTTTATAGAGTGTGTATGATGCCTATGAACTATTGGTTCCCTTGGTTGTGTCCAAATTTGATTGTTTGTATACAGTGAAATATTAATTGCTCTATACTTTAATTATAGTGACTGTTCGGACAGTTTCAGTGGTTATGTAAATTATATGGGTAAGATGATGTTTGCTGTGAATCTTGTCAATAACAAAGTTGTAGATAACTTACATATATTTCTTGTGTAAAATTTTCATGGCAATAGGATAAATGGTTTGAGAGTTATAGCTGTTAGAATTTGGTCTCCATAAATGCTGATTCTCTAGAAATTTCTGGACAGACCTGGGAAGTTTATCTACTTTGACTAGGATAGTGGTTGAATCATCTTTTGGTGATTAAATAAAAGTTGTAGGAAATTATATAATCTTTCTAGAAAGTCTGAGATCATAGTATTTGGTTGAGTAGAACTTCAGATATAGCCAAAATAAATAGCTGTTGTTTACAGCAGGAAATGACTAAGTCAATTGTAGTTGTTTGTCTTATGTGATGCTTGTGTAGATGCTTAGGCTGATTGAGATTAGTTGTTAGCTGTAGGTTCTACGCCTCTTACTGATTATGAACAACTTGACCTTAGGTTACTAGAACTTGGTGAATGTATGTTTCTTGTATTATAGAAGATATATGCACCTACTCAGTAAAGATCAATTAGAAGAAAGTTATACATCTACCTTGCCAATGAATGTTAAACTTATCATACACCTTGCGGATAACCATGATCAGGCATATGCAATTTATCATCTCATACACCTTGCGGATACTCATTTGTGCATATGCATGCAATAGGTTCCCCGGAAGGAGTGACGCTTCTCGAGTTCGAACCCAAGCATCAGGAGGAGCAGCAGGCAGCCTAGGAGCAGGAAGTTCAGGTGGAAGGAGGAGTCAATGTAGAAGATCTCCCTGAGTTTCCTGACCACCAACCCTCCTCGTTCTTGAAATGCAAGCCCCAGAGCATTATAAGCCTCCTATGTTTTTACAAATATCACTTTGCGTTCTTTATGTTTGATGCATTATGTTATAGGAGTTGATTGGAAACACTTGCTGCATATATTATCCTTGTCCAGACCAATATATCTTGAATCATTGATAGGTCTAGGATCGAATATATGCTTAGCCTTGCTTAGTCCGGTAGAAGTCGGGTGATTTCCTATCACCAGCAAGATATAGGTAGATATCTGATCACGGTTAGCTATAATTGCTATCATGGAAATAACCATGTGTTGATGAATGAAAAGGACATCGGATAGGATTGTGATAGAGAAGCACAAGGCATGGAGGTCTTGGTGCCTATTTATCCCCGTCTGTGTCGGTTAAGGACCGATTCGCTGTACGTCCTCGTGTCATGTTGAATGCATGGCTATCACTTAGTTGGCCGGATAAGTCGTTCCGACCGCAAAGCCGAGTAGCTCAATTCAGGTCGGGCCCAGGTAAGTGAAAGTGCACACACTGGAGGCAGTAAGGATGTGCGGCGAGCTAATGGCGTGAGTGCAAAGGCGGGTTCGACTCCCGATCTTCCTAGCAGATTGGTAGAATCTCCGAGGATGTGGCGCTGATCGGACCCACGAAGTTTGTTCCTGAGTTGTACCAAAGGTGACTCGATGCGACCCCGATGGGGGAAGTATGGGTTTGTGTTAGGAATAATTCCCCAGCTAGGTAGGGATCGATTCGAATTGCCGTCTCTCCTAGATAGTGAGAACTTAACTGAGCAGCGGCAACAAAGAGTAACTTAATGGAAACTTGATGGTTATGATAATGCTCAAATTATTCTTATACCGAATATGGTTACTAATGCTTGTTAGCTTAATCAAGTGATTGCTCTAGTACAGGTGCTAATCTAGAGATGCTTAGTTGAATAGGTATTAAAATTGATGCTAGAGGTACTAAATCTCTAAGTTATGTTACTTAAGCTTTTATGCAAAATGTTGTCAAGCTAACTCCACCGATAAAGCCTTGCATACTTCTTGATGTCATATTATTTCTGGTTTATGATGGGTAAGTCTGGCTGAGTACATTCTCAAACTTAGAGTTTATTCCCTCTTGTTGCAGATGACAAGATATATCATGGGTATTGTAAGAACTGCCTTCATCCTGCCGTGGATGAGGACTAGACCATGGGGCATGGTACTCCTGAGTTATCCCCTCTGTTTTGCTTTTGCTGGAAATGATCGTGGTATTGGCATGTTGATGTTAAACTACTTGGCTTCCGCTATTTAAACTTGGTTTGTAATAACTATGTGAACTCCGATGTACGTGAGAAACTTGTGAACTTTTTGTGAACTATGATGTAACATGTGACTAGTTGTGTTGAATCATGTACGATCTTGGTTTGCATGTTGGTTTGTTTGAGATCTTTCGTGATTTTATCGGACTACCGGGTTTATACGGGCTCAAGTATGATGGTTTGATCGCTTCGGTGATTGCTATTGTACTTGTGCTCTTATAAATTAGATGGTTTTGTTACAGCGGGCTCCATACTTGCTCCGGCAAGGCCACTTGACGTCGCTGCTGCACCCCACATCTCATCCTCACCAGGATTGCCCTCGTCGTGCAACCCACCGTCAGGCGACGTCGGTCTAGTTGTCGAGGGCTCTCCTGTAGTAGGGCCGGTCGGCCCTGCAGCTATTGATTATTCTGAGGCAGGGGCAACTGGATCTGCTCTTGTCTGTGCTGGGTTAGCAGGGAGAGTCACTACCATTGCACTTCAACAAGCAACAATATGTTAAAGAAGCAAACTACCGTACCGAAGCAACATAGCAAGTAAATAAGGTACTTACAACTACAACTCCAGTTGCGTAGCTCGGAGCCAGCGCCCCCACCTGCTTCCCGTTGGCCCACCACCCAACCCGCTCGGCATCTCCACCGCCACTGCCAGAGTCATCCGCATGGTATCGGGGACTGCGGTGGCTGCCTACGCTGTTACCATAGGGGGTGTAACTATGATCTCGGGGCTGTCGATATTAGCGCCACACTTGTCGTCGCCGCTGATGACGCCTGAACACCGCCGTGGCCATGCCTTGACGCGTCCGTCGCATCTCGCGGGTCTCCGCTCTAGCTAGAATGATCGATGGTGGCGTCGCATCCCTCGGAGATGGTGGTGCTGCCAACCCATCATCATCCGACGATCTTGAAACCACCATTTTCTGTCTTTGGGGGTGAACGAGAGCGCTGATGTTCACCATCCGCTCTTCTCGATGGGATGATCCCACCATATTCCTTCTCTTCGGGGACGGCTCCTCGCTAGCGGGCCGCTTCCTCTGAAGTTTCTCACGGACATCTGATGTCCGCTCACCTTCATCTTTGTCGTTGTTGTCATCCGAGCTATCCCTACCAGCCTCCGAGCTGGCTCGACGCTGGGGACTACTCGACCGGGCATCAACAACCCTCGGCCAATCCATCGATGGCACGACTGAGAAGTATGCTGCTCGGTCCTGCCCACGGATTTTCAAGAGCATGAATGAGTACATCGCAACAAAAAGGAATTAGGCCAAACTAATACAAAGACTCTTACCTCTTGTGGGAGGTTCCCAACACTGAAGGACCTCTGCTGGTCGTCAACCATGTGGCGCCCTGTGAGGTTGAACAAAACCCCAATCCGCCGCTTGACTTCCTCTCGGTCAATTGGCGCGGGCACCTCTCGGTTCCCATCAGTATCCCACTAGAATTCATATGCTGGGTGTGCCCTCTCCTTGCTGGGCTGACATTGCCAAAAAGTGAAGTTCGTTGCCACTATAACCCCATCTACTCTCCTTCGGTCAATTAGCATAAGGAGCTCCCTCACCTGCTCCATTCCACTGGTACTAGGTCTCTCCGACCACCTAGCGTTACTCATGGGAATCTGATCAATGTCGCACGCCACATAATGTTACCCCTATGGCATGTAGAACCATCGTTGTGCCCAATATTTCATGTTTGTGTTCAACGGGGTAGTGATGTACTACCCAACCATCCCATCCCGCAGCTGCAAGTATGCACTACCCACAACCCTAGATCCAGATCCCCCACGAGATTGCAAATAGAAAAAGTGACGGAAGAGATCAAAATGCGGAAGAATGCCAAGGTAGGCTTCGCAGAAATGAATGAAGACAGAAACATGAAGGATGGAGTTCCAGTTGCATGCGTTGGGCCACCTCGTGCTCCACACCCTCGTGGTTCACACCCACATCAATTTTCTAGACGCAATGAAAACTACCGGGACCACATGTCGCCCACTTGCCGCTGCATGGATCTATGCATGCAGATTTATTCCTTTAGTACGGACAGATTACATCTTATTAAACTATATTTTACTATTTCTGCTAGGGTGTAAATTTTGTGTTCAATTAGTGCATATTGATTATTCGTAAATGAGAATGATTATAATTACTTGAACAGCTATCTGATATTTTTTTGATTTTTTTAGTTTTTGTATGTTTTATTTGGTTCCTCTTTCAAAATTTTCTAATTTGGCTTTTATAGAAATAATCTGGCTATTCTTTTGTTTTGTTTGTGTAATATTTTTGTATAATTTCGATAATTATTTTGGTTTATTTGCAATCGATTCAGGTCTATTATTATTAGCTCCCTGTCAGCTCAGGCAAAGTTACTTATTCGATCGTTAACAGAAATGATGATCAATGCAAGCAGCATGCAGACAAAGATAATTCATCGAATCTTTCGTAGATCTTGGCTATATGATATACAACTGTTGTTACTTGGTGGTGCTCTAGTGTGGTTTGTGTCTGTCCAATGTACCGGCGAAATGAATGGTAGGATTCCCGACAAATCAACAAGAGGCAAGGTTTTGAGCGTGGGTCATGCATGACGTGTGGAGCGAGCCCAGCTTTTCACGCTTGAGTGTGCAGTCGGGCATACTGGCAAAACAACCCTACCTGCTTTTCACGCTTGAGTGTGCAGTCGGGCATACACTGGCAAAACAACCCTACCTGTTTGGCTGCTACGTAACTTTTCACGCTTGCAAATAGGTTCCTCCTGTAATTCTGTGCGCACAAGAATACCACCGATTTTGTTTTCACCTGTAAAATGGCGTTTGGCTGCTTGATCAACGCTTCATCCGCTGCATTCCAAATCACCCTAGGACCAGCGCGCACTGCCCCTTGTTTGCAGAACCAGAAGCACGATGGCCACCGTCTCTATGTCCATGGCCGTGACGCAAACCTACCACTCCAACTTCCGGTACGCAGTGTTGCTGACAAAAACTGCACCGGAACCGCCACAGCAACCACCGGCCGCCGCAGCAGGCACGTCATGCCATTGTTCCTTCGTTCGTTCTGCTCGGAACCATCGGCCGCCACAGCAACCACCGGCCGCTGCACTGCATTACAAGCATCAGCAGTCAAGTTTCCTTCGTTCGGTCAGGAACCGGCGAGATCAATCAACACCTCCGCGGAAGCCTCCTCGTCATCGTCCCCGTCCATGATCCGAGACAAGCTGCGGACCATGGTGTCTGCTTCTTTGGCGGTGGCCGCGGCGGGGGCGGTGGCGCGGACAGGACAAGGTTGACGGCGACGACGGGCCATCGGTCGGTCTGTCCTTTGGGCTCGTGGGCCATGGAGACACAATATGGAGGGCTGGGATCTGGCGGAGAACTCGTGCTGAGGACGATGTACCTGGATCGCGGTGTGCTGGGGGCGACTTGTCGGGATCCGAGGTGTGCTGGGGACGGGGCTACGGGAGAAGACGGAGAAGGGAGGTGGCGAGCTCAGAGGCGACCTACGCCTGACAACCATCATTTTGTTTTCCAAGATGTGAGGAGGAATGTTTTATTTTACACTGGTTTTGGTCTAATCCGCCTGTAAAATTATTGTGCTCACTGGTCTCCCAAACAATTAATTTTGGTTTGGTCTGGAAAAATTATCAAGCCTGTAATTTACAAATGTTTTGGACCAAGTACCAAACTTCCAAACAGCACCTAAATAATAATTATGGAGGCATCAACCGGGCTTATTGAGAATTGACTGCAGTAAGCTGTTGCAGGTCAATTTTGTCAATTTTGACTAGGTTTGTATAAATACGTGTAATATTTATATTTTTAAATAAGTTTATTATGAAAGTATATGTCTATCTAATGGTATTAATTATGTATTATATATATTAATATTTTTTATTTATTTTTGGTTAAAGTTATAAGTGCTTGACTTGTCAGGAAGTGAGAATGACTTCTATTTTAGGACAGAGGGAGTGCGTGCGCAGATTTCACACTTTTGCTGATATGTAAGGCGTGAACTAGTCCCGAAGCAAGTGTCTGGCGCATGCTTAATTACTGCAACCAATCTCTATTCATGCATGCAAAGAGAAACTAACCAGCTAGCGCATATAGCCAATCATGATGCTTGCATGCAGATGAAAACTTAGAGGATGCTGGTGCATGCAAGCAAGTCACGGAAGCCAGCCACATTTCTATAGTAGTTATATAGTTCAATGACTAACATTGTTCTTCAAATATACTACACTGATAGTAGTTGTGCCAATGAGATAAAAAAAACACCTATCGAAATTATTAGATCTTGTCTAGATGTACTTGTATTCATCTCAATCTACATGCGGATTAAGCGAATGCGAGTGCATTCAATTAAGTTCTGAGGTTAGAGTAAATGGTTTTAGATAGTTGTAAACTATCTGATTTTATAGGCCATGTGATGAAGGAGACCAGACCAACCTCAATATTTAAAGATTATATAGAGTTTTTTGTACTTGTCCATTGACTCTGGTCTGGGCAAAAATAACCGAGAACCGAGAACCGACCGAAATAACCGGAACCGAAACCGAATTAACCGAAACCGAAAATTTCGGTTCCTAGTTCGGTTCCCAGTTCTCAGGAACCGAAATAATATCGCGTAATTCGGTTTCAGACCTCGGTTAAGCGAACAGAACCGAAGAACCGAATCTGTACATATTTGCCCAATAGCAAAAGAACCGAATTGTATGGCTGATGTAATGTATGGCTCGGTTTTCATTTTTCTCCTTTTCTTCTCTTCTGTTTCGCTGATGTAATGTATGGCTCGGTTAGTTCGGTTCTAACCGAAACCGAACCGAACTAACCGAGACCGAATTTTCTCGGTTCCAAATTTTCTAGCTAACCAATCGGTTTTAGTTTTATGCTAACCGAATTTTATAAAGAACCGAGGAACCGAACCGAACGGTTTCGGTTAACCGAATGCCCAGGGTGAGGAGGAGTGGAGACTGGAGAGTGGAGATACGGAGGAGGCATTCCTTGCTTAGATCTATGGCGGGTGGGCTACTGTGGCCCCTCCTCTCTTCCACGAGCAAACTGCTCGACCTTCTCCGGAGCCGGCCTTCAGGTTCCTGCCCACCTCCAAGCGGGCGGTCCACAGTTTCCGCTGATGTGGAGCGGCTGCTGAGGCGGATCCAGGCCACGCTTGACGACGCCGGGGAGCGAGAGGTCCGGGACAGCTCCGTCAAGCTGCGGATCGAGGAGCTCACGGACTTGGCCCGTGACGCGGAGGACGTCCTCGACGACCATCGCTACTAGCTGCTCCGGCGCCAAGTCCGGGAACGCCATGAAGCCGCGGCGGCGGCGGCGGCCTCGTCTAAAACAGTCAAGCGGAAGCACGACGGCGAGGACGGTACTATCTGTGAGGTAACACATCCTCTCGCTGCTTTTTTGCCCTTTTCAAGGAACTTCAGCTATTCAAGTTATTTGGTTGCCAGTAAGCAAGCATCAGTTAATTTGCAGGCAGTCAGGAAGATCACACGCCGGTTCGAGATATCTGCTGATCGTGCCGCCGTGCAGCTCAGGCCAGAGGAGGAGGACGGTGGCACCAGTGAGGTGATAAAGTTTTTGCTGCATTTCCTCCGAAATTGGTTGCGTGCTGGTGAATAACCATAATTGGATTTGTAGCACATCGGGGAGATCGCACAGCGGTTCAAGGAAATCTCTACAGATGGAGCAGCCCCGCAGCTCAGGACAGAGGATGAGCATGGTGGCGTCAGTGAGGTAACCCATATTCCTGCTGCATTTCTCCACAATGACACTGCTTGCTGGCAAATAATCATCAATCGATTCGCAGAGAATTAGGGAGATTACAAGCAGGTTCGAGGAGATATCTAGAGATAGGGCCGCCCTACATCTTGGAACAGAGATTGGCGACATTATTTCTGGTAGGGACTCTTGGCGTAGACTGACTAGCCACCTTCTGGATGAATCCCTTGTGTTTGGAAGGATCAAGGAGAAAGAGCGCACCATAGAGTCAGTGTTATCTTTCAGTCAGGGCAGCGGAACTCAAGTTCTACCAATTGTTGGTATGGGCGGCATTGGCAAGACTACGGTGGCACAGATGGTCTATAACGATGACCGAGTCCAAGATCGATTTGATCTTCATGGTTGGGTTCATGTATCCCAAACATTTGATTTGCTCAAGCTAACGAATGTGGTCACTGAGTCCTTGTCCAGGAAACAATGTGAGTTCAGTGAATTAAGCTGTGTTCACGATGTTCTGAAGGAAGAGGTAAATGCAAAGGATGTGTTCCTGGTGCTAGATGATCTATGGAATGAACAGAAAAATCTCTGGTTCGAATTGCTGCATCCACTCAAGGATGCTCAAAGTGTTACAATCCTGGTGACTACTAGGAGCAAAGTTGTAGCATGCCTTGTTCAATCAGTCGAACACCTTGTTCTTGGCATATTGCCTGAAGATCATTGCTGGTTGTTGTTCCAACATTATGTTTTTGGCAACAAAATCTTTGATGAAGGATCCACTTTGGTTCAGGTTGGAAGGAAAATTATGCAAAAGTGTGGTGGCTTACCATTGGCAGTTAAGTCGATAGGTTGCCTGCTACGGCTCAAGATGGATGTGCAGACTTGGATGGAAACATTGGAAAGTGAGTTTTGGGAAAGTTTAGATGATCATGAAGAGATCTTCTCTGCTCTAAGATTGAGCTTTTATAGATTGCCAGCAGAACTTAAACCTTGTTTTTTACTGTGCACTTTGTATCTCAAAGGCCATTCATTTACCAAGGATGACATGATTCACTTGTGGGTTGCTCATGGTTGCATTCACCTGAAAAGATTCGAAATACCAGAGAAAGTTGCTGGTGAATACTTTGATGAGTTGAATGAAAGATCACTGATTGAAACAGATTTGTACCACAGTAATGGTCACCGGTATTTGAAAAATCCACTCACAAGATCATCAGTTAAAATATCTTTTGATCAGCTTCTCAGCACATGCGAAGACTTTGTTGATTCTCATGTAAGATCATCGTCTTTTCATAAAAAGATGAGCATGGCTTCTTCTGATCATTTGCTTTTGTCACATCAACGGTTTAGGTTGCATGATGTGACTTGGGATCTTGCAAAATCTCTGTCCAGCCATGTGCTTTCTGTATGAGGGTATGATAAAGGTTGTTTGAACATGGCAAATAAGGTTCGGCACTTGTATATTTGGCAGGTATTCTTAGGATATTCCTAGGTATGTTACAATCGGCAAATCTTCGTGGTGTGGCCCTCACCTGATATTGTTGACATATCTGTGTTCACACGCCTGAAATCTGTTGTAGTAGATGTTCTTGGTTTTTCTGGGTGCATATTTATTCTTTGATGCTTGGGTTCGATCAAAATTTGCAAAATGATTTAAATTTGAATTTAAATTGGATTTGAAATTGTGTTTGAGAAAATAGAAAATGAATTCTTTATTTTTCCTCTCCTTCCGCGGTTTTTGGCCCGCGGCCCAGTCTTTCTCCGCAGCAGGCGGCCCATTCCCTTCCGCGCCGTTCCCCGCTTCCTGCAGGCCCAGCTCCCTCTCGGCCCAGTTGAGCCGCGTCGCGCAGGCCGTGTCCCCCGCCTTCCCTCCCGCGCAGTCGCCGACAAGTGGGGCCCGCGTGTCAGCCACATCCTCTCCTTCTTCCCCGCTCGAGTCCGCGTCGGTCACGACCGCCGCCGTAGGAGTCCGCTCCATCCACGCCTCGCCGCCTTGCCGTGCCTCCCAAGCCACCTGCTCTCTTAAATAGTAGCCCGAGCTCGCGCCACCCTCCCTCAACCCTAGCGTCTCAAGCTGCCGCCCTCGCTTTTCATCACTGCGCCACCGAAACCCTAGAAGCGCCGCCACCGCATTGATCTCCATCGCCGCTGCTCTTCTGCCGCCGTGACCGTATTCTCGAGCTACGCGTGAAGGTAAGAAAGCCGCCGATATCCTGTATGCTTCCCCTCTCACTCCTTTGCGCCTGCACGAGCTCGCCATAGCATCGCCATTGACCTCGAGCCGCAAATCTAGCCCCTTGCCGCCTCTGAGCCGTCTTGGGCATCCTCAAGCCCTAGATCGAGTTCACCATCACCTCCGCTATATTCCCGTATCCTTGCTTCGGGCGATGATACTCAGAATCGGTCAAATGCCAAACTCCGACGAGATCAAGCCGCTGTCGTAAATGGCGCCGCCATGAGAGCGTCGCTCCGATGACCCCATCTCCCTCTCTTCTATCTCAATCGTCCAAGTCAGATCCAAACGGCCGACAGAGCCCGATACCCCTTCATCAGCTTCTTTCACAAATGAGACACTGAAGTTTTTAAGATTTGAACCCGACGTCCCTGGTTTCTTCCAAAAGGACCCTATCTTTTCTTTAAATAGTGCCCGCAGTCCTCGGCCAGATTTAAAAATCAGATTTTATTTATTTTTAAATTCAAAAATCAAGTTCCAACTATTTACAAAATTGCCACTATCTTCATTAGGCCATATCTTCTCCGTTTTAACTCCGATTTGACCCGTTCAAGTTGTGTTAGATTCGTAATTGCGTAATCTACATGTTTATACTACTGTTAAACATATTTTCAACTTTTAAAAATTCGAGGTTAGATTTAATCTATTATTTTATTAAAAGAAATCTTGTTTAATTCATAACTTCTTCGTTATAGCTCCGATTAGAGTGCTTTTTCGCGTCTATGTGTTCGTAGCGAGACGTAGAGTCGTTTTACAAACTTTTCATCTTGATTTTATGTTTGATGTACTGCTCTAATTTAGATCTATTGTTTGCTTCATGTATGATTGCATGGATGCTTGTGTGGTGCTTTATGATCATGTCTAGTCGGTGAGCTATACGTGGTGAATTAAGAAGCAGATCTTTGAAGATTTAGACTAGAAGAAGATCATAGTTGTAAGGCAAGTATAGCATAGGACCATCCTTGTTTCGTATCAACTTTCATACATTTAATTCATGTTTGCATGTGTCACCTTGATAGAGATTCCCTAGAATTGAACTTATACCATGTCTCCTATGGGATATGCATTGGGTAGTTTTGCTAGTGCTCAATTAAACCATGATCTTGTAACATGACTAATGGTATATGCAATAAACATTAACATATGATTTTTTAGCAACTTGGAAACAGGGGGCTGGAGTCTTTAGCTACTTTCTAAATGCTTTAGATTCCTCTCCCTAAGGACTTATCTGTAAGCGAACATCCGGAATTTACAGTACAGCTGTGAGGGCTACATGGCTCTGGCTTTAGCTCAGTATAAGGACCTTTTCTAGCTTGTTAGAGGTTACCTTAATGGCACAAGAGGGGTGTGTTTCGGGTTGGATATAGTGCAGCCTCTGTCCGTCAATGTATAGGCTGCATGTCATTGTGCCTGTCGGAACGGGAGCCCTACATTTGTAGGGCACAGAAACCTAGCGGCCCTAACTTGATAGACAAACCTTTGAAAGGCTTCATAGTGAACCCTGCCGATCTTCCTTGGTAGTGGGTCAAGAGGTTGATCACCTCAGGCAAAAGGGTAAATCATGACTCACAGTGAAAGTGTACAACCTCTGCAGAGTGTAAAACTGGTATATCAGCCGTGCTCACGGTCACGAGCGGCCTTGGACCCTTACGGAATAGATGATGAACACTGATGATACTGATGATAAAGATGCTCACTAATGATTACTGTTTATGCTATTCATTATTCATGTTTACCTGATCATGTGTTTATATGGGCTTGTGAAAAAACTAGTTGCCACACAATTGCTAAAAGATGACTTATTAAAAGCTAATCGCAGTTAAACTAGTGACAGCCTTTTGAGCCTCATGAACCCCATGATATATTTATTGAGTATGACATGTACTTACACTTGCTTTACTTTTCAAATCTTTGGAAAAATCCCGGATGGGTACCCGATTGCTAGAGTTTGAAGAAGTTGGGCTTATGATCAACCAGTAAGTTGTCCCTATAGAATTGGAGTCTTCATCCGAAGATCAGAGTTGTCTTTCCGCTGTTTGCTATCTAAGGTTATATTATTTATATTAAGTACGTTATATATTGAGCATTATCTATTGATATTACCCTTATTTGTAGCTATATGTGAGATTTGACTTCCTGGACTCACATATGGTGTGTATCTAGTTTTGTTCTTAAAACTGGGAGCTACAAAGTGCTATCAGAGCAATGCTGACTGTAGGACACAAGCCTATTAGAAACTGGTTGTTTTAAGGTTTAAAAGTTGCTATAAAAACCCTTGCTCTATAAACCTTGATATTTTCTTCTCTACTATATCTCTACCCTTATTATTCATCTCTACCTTGGTACTTATTTTGATGTCTTTGTTCTCATCTTCACTCCTTAATTTGATATGCTTTTAGTGCTGTCCCTCATCACCTTCTTGCATAATCTAAAGATGAGTCCTAGGATTGTTACCCTTAGTACAATGAGGACGATAGTATCGCAAGTTGAGTCAATGATTGAATTGTGCACCGTTAGTGCTTTGTTGAATTATCATTATGCTTTTGCTTATTTTAAATCTTTGTAATGATTGCAATGACCTTGTTGGGTGTTCCCACAATTTCATTTAGTTTATAGGCCTAAGGTATAAGGATTAATGAAATAAATAGTCAGGTTTTGGTTCTCTCCTGTTTTCTCTATCGTGCCTTCGGAGCAACCTATCTTTATTAGTTTATATCTCTGTCTTTGAAGTACCAAAAATCATGAAAAAATTCTGGACGATATTAGACTTCAATATCTTTCTCTAACCATAAGAATCACTTTGATAGCTATGTTGGTTATGGAGTTATGAAAATCACAAGACGATACATCGATGTTGTCTAAAGCCTAGAATAGTTTCTGTTGTGCACTACTTTCGACTACATGAACTGCAGAATTTGGCAAAGTGTTCTATAAGGAAGTTGTGGAGAATTTGATAAGCTTTCCAACAATATAAACTGTAGCTCTATTGGATTAATAGAATGAGAGTTACAACTATTTTACTATGCTATTGTTTTTCTGCTCGCGAGGAATTTCAGATTTCTTGTTCTTGCCCATATACAAGAGTATCATTGGGATGACAGAATGTCTTGATACTAATTAGCTCATCTAGAAGGAGATGCAAGCTATACTTTGGTGTTCCCTAGTTTAATTTTTCTTAAGGGGGTAGCCAAGTTGAAGAATTTGTAAGATGAAGTATCATACGTTCTAGTTTGCGCAGCGGAAGCATGGTGGGCCCATAACCCACAGGTTCTAGGATCGAAACCTTTGGAGGAGATCAATAAGATAGATGAGCACACCTATGCAAGCTATCCAACTAAGAAGGGTTCGAATGCTCAAGGTGCCATATGAAGTTTAGTCATGCTCTCTAGCTCTCACTTGGAAGAATCAGTAATCTGATGAGAGAGGTGGTACTCAAGGATGTGAGAGAGAAACTTAGAGTTTTCAATTATCAGATTTGTTTAGAGGTTTAAGCAAGAAAACATGAGATGGAACATCTGACGTATGGTCTAGAGTTATGTATTGTGGAGCATGAGGTACTATCTACTTCGGCATAACAAGTGACATTTAGGTGGATCACAAGAATCTAATGGACATCTTCACTAAGATGGTTGTGAGCTTGTGACATCATTGTTGGATTGAAGCAATCAAGGTTTTACGACTTGAAAAAGTGCTATCACTTTGAGAAGCAGAGTCATGGCCGATGCCCTTAGCAACGGAGAATTGTGCTAAGAAGGTTCGGGTGACACTGATGATTACGAACTGTATTCAAGGTTTGAGCAACTTAACTAGAATCATTAATGTTTTGAAGATTGGTAGTAGAATCTCCTTCTGACCAAGAGATTCGTCAGGCTCTGTTAGAAGGTGAACATATGAAGAAAGAGGTCTAATAAGTATGGACTAAAAAGGAAGAAAATGGCCTAGTGATTGAAGTTACCTAGGCATGTTCTGGAGTATTTGTCAGAATCATGGAATCAGTTTGGCAAGTTACATGGAGTAAGATTAACAGATATGCAAAGTAAAGTGGGATCCTTATCAAGAAGATGTAACTATACGATGGAACTACACGAGGAAGTAAAGAAGAATCCAAAGACGGAGTATTTCTATCTTATAGTCGACGTCTTCCGAATCTTGAGGACGAGATTCATCTTACGGGGGGGTAGAATTGTAACACCCTAAAATTTGCATGATTTTAAAATAGGTGAATTTGATTTATTATGCATTTTTGTGAGTATTTAAATTTAGAAAAATAATAACCTTGTTAAAGTTAAAATCAAATATAAGGTCTGCATACATGTTTGTGCATTCATGCTGATGCATACTTATTTTTGTGATGCTTGGGTTTGATCAAAATTTGCAAAAGGATTTAAATTTCATTTAAATTGGATTTGAAATTATGTTTGAGAAAATAGAAATTGCATTCTTTATTTTTCCTCTCCTTCCGCGGTTTTTGGCCCACGGCCCAGTCTTTCTCCGCAGCAGGCGGCCCATTCCCTTACGCGCTGTTCCCCGCTTCCCGCCGGCCTAGCTCCCTCTTGGCCCAGTTGAGCTACTAAAAGGTCCTAATGGCTAGAGGGGGGGTAAATAGCATATTAAAAAAAATTCTATAACAACACTAAGACAAATGATTAGTCAATAAGATGGCGAAGCGAATTGTGCACTAGCACTATACTTGTGGTTGCAAGCCACCTACCCAATTCAATTTTCTATTATCTCTAGTATATCACAACAAAGTTATGTCACTAATATACACCTAGGTGATCAACCTAGTGAGAGTAAGACAATTAAATGATACACTATCTAGTCTTAACTACCACTAGCTCTGTTCAAGTGAATGTATAATGAAATACAAGAGAGTGGTAGAGAGGTATACCGCTGTGGAAAGTGACCAATGAGCGAATATCAACGAATACCAAGGAGACAATCAAGACACAATGATTTTTCTTCCGAGGTTCACTTGCTTGCCGACAAGCTTGTCCCCGTTGTGGCGATTCACTCACTTGGAGGTTCATGCGTTAATTGCCATCACATGCCAAACCCTCAATAGGGTGCCACACAACCAACACAAAATGAGGATCATACAAGCCACGAGCAATTTACTAGAGTACCTTTTGGCTCTCCACCGGGGAAAGGTCAAGAACCCCTCACAATCACCACGATCGGAGCTCGAGACAATCACCAACCTCAGCTCGACGATCCTCGCTGCTCCAAGCCATCAAGGTGGCAGCAACCACCAAGAGTAACAAGAGAATCCCGCAGCGAAACATGAACACCAAGTGCCTCTAGATGCAAACACTCCAGCAATGCACTTGGATTCTCTCCCAATCTCACAAAGATGATGAATCAATGATGGAGATGAGTGGGAGACTTTGGCTAAGCCCACAAGGTTGCTATGTTAATGCAAATGGCCAAGAGAGTGAGCTAGAGCCGGCCAAACGATATTTGTAGACACCCCAAACAATAGAGCCGTTGGCTTAATTATTGGGCTGATTGCGGGACGACCGGACGCGCCGGTCAGATCGACCGGACCAACCCTACTAGCGTTTGGTCACGCTACGCCATCCACGTGTCGCTCTACGTTCAACCGTAGCCACCCGATCTCACCAATAACTTCACGCGCCAATGGTCACACGATGACCGGATGTAGCACAGTGAGGATGACCGGACGCAGCAACGCTGAGTCCGATCATTTCTAGAGAGCTCCCCGAGCCTCTGTTTTGTGACTGGACGTGTCTGCTCTTGCACAACTGGACGTAGACCAGCGTCTGATCAGCTCTACGCCCGCGCGCCAACTTCACCGTACATCACCCTGACCTGATGCGGCACTGTGCGTCCGGTTATTTCTTCGCCCAGCGTCCGGTCACTTGACCGAGACCGCGTGCTATCTGCTGCCACTGACCGGATGCGCCGGTCCTACCGAGCCCAGCATCCGGTCACACACAGTGACACCTTTTCACCTCCGTTTCTTCACCAACTTCTTCTCCTTTGCAAATGTGCCAACACCTCCAAGTGTACACCTTGTGCATATGTGTTAGCATATTTTCACAAATGTTTTCAAGGGTGTTAGCACTCCACTAAATCCTAAATGCATATGCAATGAGTTAGAGCATCTAGTGGCACTTTGATAACCGCATTTCGATACGAGTTTCACCTCTCTTAATAGTACGGCTATCGATCCTAAATGTGAGGACACTCACTAAGTGTCTCAATCACCAAAACGAAAAAGCTCCTATCAAGTTTCACCTTTGCCTTGAGCTATTTTTTTGTTTTATTTCTTCTTTTCCAAGTCCAAGCATGTGATCATCACCATGCCATCACCATCATCTTGTCATGATCTTCATTTGCTTCCTCACTTGGAGTAGTGCTACCTATCTCATAATCATTTTGATAAACTAGGTTAGCACTTAGGGTTTCATCAATTCACCAAAACCAAACTAGAGCTTTCAATCTCCCATTTTTGGTAATTGATGACAGCCCTTTCACAAAGATATGAATTGAATTTCATTTGAATCCATGTTGCTTGCCCAATTATATTTACCACGTGTAAAAGGATATGGACAAGTTTCATGAATCCCAAATGGTAGCAATTGCTCCCCCTACATATGTGCTGAGAGTTTGGATTGTAGCTTGCACATGTGCTTAGATAGGTAAAATAGGAGACAATGTCTACCAAATGATGCTAAGGTATAAAAGATGGACCTTTGAAGCGTGATACCAATTAGAGTGCACCAATATACCATCCTTAGCACCATGAGTGACTAGACATACACAAAAAAACTAGAATACCCCATGAGATCAACATTAGAAGCAAGGGTCTAGTTTCCATAATATGAGCATGAGTCTAGTTACTTAACCTATACATGCTAGTTTTTCATTTTATCATTCAAACCTACAACTAGCATACACCACACAAGCATGGATGTTGAAATTTGAAACTTGTGCCATGCAAGCAAACATATGAAATGCACATTCAAATGCATCAATCAAGTTTATGAGCTTGCTCCCCCTACTTGTGTGTTTAAAATTTTAATTGATCCCCTTCCTTTGTCATATCTCTCCCAATTTCTCACTATTTCTCCCCCTATCACTTATATCACTATTTCTCCTCCTTTGTCATCAATGACCACAAAGGTTCAAAATGTACATAGGTTGAGATTATCAATGTTAATCAATGGGGTGAAGATCATTTTCCCAAATATGGTCCAATCTAGATCATTTGCCAAAGATATTTAACTCAGTTTGATCCAAAGACAAGCTTCTTCACACCTCAAAATAAGGGTTATCTTGTACCATGTTAAGTTAAACACTTAGAGCTCATTTTCTAGATCAAACACTAGGTTTACAAGCCCACAAACATGTCATATGCTACCACTAGACTAAATTAAGCATAGAAGCAATAGTGGTACCATACAAACATCAAAATCATTTGATTTTCATGAATGAGCCTATTAGATGTGAAAAATGACTAGATGCACTAAACATGTCCTTAGCAAAGTTGTATGCCATGCCAATCAACTTTTACCTTGGATTGCTCGAAGGAGAGGCATGTCTTATAAGTGGGGGGTGCATCAACACATATTTGAGAAATCTAATATGTTCAACTCATTCCTTAGCTTGCAAAACCTTTTCTCATCTAATGGCTTGGTGAATATATCAACAAGTTGATCTTCGGTGCCTACACTCTCAATGCAAATGTCCCCCTTTTGTTGGTGATCTCTTATGAAATGGTGGCCGACATCAATGTGCTTTGTTCTTGCATGTTGAACCGGATTGTTGGTTAACTTGATTGCACTCTCATTGTCACATAGCAATGGCACTTTTTTTAACTTGATTCCAAAGTCATTCAAGGTGGCCTTCATCCAAAGTATTTGTGCACAACAACTACCGGTGGATATGTATTCGGCTTCAGTGGTTCATAATGCAACACCATTTTGCTTATTTGATGACCATGAAACAAGTGATCTTCCCAACAATTGACATGTGCCCGAGGTGCTCCTCCTTTCAACCTTGCATCCCGCATAATCCGAGTTGGAGTAACCAATTAGCTCAAACTTTGCTCTTTGGGATACCACAAACCAACATTTTGTGTTTGCTTCAAGTACCTCAATATTCTCTTTGTAACCTTCAAATGACTTTCTCTTAGTGAGCCTTAAAATCTTGCACACATGCACACACTAAACATGACATCCGGCCTTGATGCGGTCACATAGAGTAGGCTTCCAATCATAGACCAATACAATTTTTAATCCACCATATTGCCACTTGTATCCCTATCCAAGTTGCCATTTGTTCCCATTGGTGTACTAATGGCTTTGCTATCACTCATGCTAAACTTCTTGAGCATGTCTTTGATATACTTGCCTTGACTCACAAATGTACCATTCTCCAATTGCTTGATTTGAAGACCAAGGAAGTAACTTAACTCTCCAATCATGGACATTTCAAACTCATTAGCCACCATCTTTCCAAATTCTTCACAAAAATCTTGATTGGTTGATCTAAATATGATGTCATCAACATAGATTTGCAACACAAATAAATATTTGCCAATCTTTTTGATGAAAAGAGTGGTGTCAACCTTTCTCACCATAAACCCTTTAGAGAGTAGGAAGTCCCTCAATCTCTTATACCATGCTCTAGGTGCTTGCTTCAGTCCATACAATGCCTTCTTCAACTTGTACACATGGTCAGGCTTCTTGTCATCTTCAAAACCGGGAGGTTGCTCAACATATACTTCTTCATTGATGTAACCATTGAGAAATGCACTCTTGACATCCATTTGATAGAGCTTGATGTTGTGGGCACAAGCATAGGCTAATAAGATTCTAATTGCATCTAATCTAGCAACCGGGGCATATGTTTCTCCAAAGTCAAGACCTTCAACTTGTGTGTATCCTTGTGCTATCAATCTTGCTTTGTTCCTTACTACTATCCCATCTTGATCTTGCATGTTTCTAAAGACCCATTTGGTTCCAATCACATTGTGACCCTTTTGTCTCTCTACCAATTCCCATACTTGATTTCTTGTGAAGTTATTCAATTCTTCATGCATAGCATTCACCCAATTAACATCCTTCAATGCTTCATCTATCTTCTTTGGTTCAATAGATGACACAAATGAGAAATGCTCAGAAAATGAAGCCAATCTTGATCTTATTTGTACACCTCTAGAAATATCTAGTCCAATCGATGATCCCTTGCAATATTGGTTGGTTGGAGTATTGAAACTTGATTCCTTGCACTTGCTTGATCATTAGATTGAGATGATGTACTAGCCACTTGATTTTGTTCATTGTCACAAGAGCCATTTGTACTAGCTTGATTTTTATCATCTTCCACATTTGAGTTAGAGAGCACTTGCACTTGATCATTTTCATCATTATTCACTTGCCTAGGCCTTAATTCACCAACATCCATGTTCTTCATGGCATTTGAAAGTTGAATGCCTCTAACATCTTCCAAGTTCTCACTCTCATCTTGGGAACCCTTGGTTTCATCAAATTCAACATCATGAACTTCCTCAAGAGTACCATTATCCAAATTCCAAACTCTATATGCTTTGCTTGTAGTGGAATAACCAAGTAGGAATCCTTCATCACATTTCTTGTCAATCTTGCCCAATCTAGTGCCTTTTTTCAAGATATAGCATTTGCAACCAAAGACCCAAAAATATGCAATGTTAGGCTTTTTACCATTCAAGAGCTCATATGGTGTTTTCAGTTTCAATGGGTGACAATAGAGGCGGTTGCTACAATAGCAAGCTGTGTTGATAGCTTTGGCCCAAAAAGATTGACTCACATTGTTCTCACTAAGCATAGACCTTGCCATATCAATGAGTATTCTATTCTTCCTCTCTACAAGGCCATTTAATTATGGAGTGTACATGGCCAAGAATTAATGTCTAATTCCAATTTCATCACACAACTCATCAATTCTAGTGTTCTTAAACTCACTACTATTATCACTTCTAACTCTCTTGATGGTTGTTTCAAACTCATTGAAGAATGCCCTTGACAAATGATTTGAATGTTGCAAACACATCACTTTTGTCCACTAGAAAGAATACCCAAGTGTATCTAGTATATTCATCCACTATCACAAAGCCATATTTATTTCCACCGATGCTAGTGTATTGTGTTGGCCCAAACAAATCCATTTGCAATAACTCAAATGCTTTACTAGTGCTCATCATGCTTTTCTTAGGATGGTTGTTTCCAATTTGTTTGCTGGCTTGATAAGAGCTACAAAGCTTATCCTTATCAAACACAATATCTTTCAAGCCTCTAACCAAGTCATGCTTAACCAATCTATTCAATTGTTTCATTCCAACATGACCAATCCTTCTATGCCATAACCAACCCATGCTAGACTTAGTGAACAAACATGTAGATAGTTGAGCTTCACTAGCATTGAAATCAACCAAGTATAGATTCTCATATCTAAAGCCTTTGAAGATCAAGTTAGAGCCATCTACACTTATGATCTCTACATCATCTACCCCAAATATGCATTTGAATCCAAGATCACACAATTGAGCCACGGATAGCAAATTGAAGTTCAAGCTCTCTACTAGCAACACATTGGATATGCTCATGTCATTTGATATTGCAATCTTACCAAGCCCTTTGACCTTGCCTTTGCTATTGTCACCAAATATGATACTATCATAACCATCAATGCCATTGGTATTGATTGAGTTGAACATTCTTGCATCACCGGTCATGTGTTGAGTGCACCCACTATCAAGAACCCAATGCCTTCCTTTGTTTTAGGTACCCAAACTTGCTTGGGTCCTTAAAGGTTAGTGACCAAGCTCTTTGGCACCCAAATGGCTTTCTTCTTTGAGCCCATCCATGGTGTACCAATAAACTTAGCCTTGACACCATTTGCACCATTGGTAAGCACATAGAAAGAATTAATATTAATCGAGGATACATTAACATTTTTGCTCTTGTTCTTGGATTCATGCTCTTTATGACCAATTTGCTTGTAACTAGTGCAAAACCGACCGTTGTTCTTCACAAAACTAGTCTTATGAGGAGCAAAAGCCGCCTTGCCTTTCTTGAGGCTATAGCCTAATCCCTCTTTATAGAGAGAAGCTCTTTGGCTACCCAAGCACATAAGCAAGTGGTCTTCACCACCATAGGCCTTAGCTAAGGTGTGAGTGAGCTTATGGACCTCCTTCTTGAGGGTCTCATTCTCAACCATTAGTAAGGCATCACAAGTGAAACCATCACTACTAGATGAGGTGGAAGAAAAAGTGCTACAAGAAGCGTTAGTGGGAACAACAATGATAGGCTAATATAATAATTCATCAATTATATCACAAGTTAAGCCTACATTACATGTCTCAACATGCTTCTTCTTATTTTTCTCATCAAGCAAAGAGGAATGAGCTTTTTCAAGCTTCTTGTGAGCTTTTCCAAGCTTCTCATGGGCTTCCTCTAGCTTCTCATGAGATGCTTTGAGCTCATCAAAGGCTTGTTTAATGGCTTTTATTTCCTTACACAAGCTTTTGCATTCCCTTCTCTTAATGTCGAAGTGTTCTTTAGCATCATCTAGCATGTCAAGTAGTTCATCCTTAGTTGGTTCATCATCATCACTATCACTTTCATTTTCATTATCATGTTCCTCATCACTTCCATCATCACAAGTTTGTATCTTAGTGGCCTTAGCCATGAAGCATGATGGAGTGTCGAAGAGAGAAGGCTTCTCATTGATAGCAATGCTTATAAGTGTCTTCTTCTTGGTGGTCTTATCATCATCACTTGAGGAAGCATCACTATCCCAAGTGACCACATATGAACCACCCTTCTTCTTCGTGAAGGTCATCTTGTCCTTCTTTTCTTTCTTTTCCTTCTTGTCCTTCTTCTTGTTCTTCTTGTCATCATCATTGTCACTATTGTATGGGCATTGAGCAACAAGATGATCTTTGCTTCCTCAATTAAAGCACCTTCTTGACTCTTCTTTTGTTCTTGGATGAAGACTTCTTTCTTCTAGGACGGTAGCCCTTCTTCATCATGAACTTGCCAAATCTCTTGACAAAGAGAGCCATCTTCTCATGATCCATCTCATCAAAGCTCAAGTCTTCATCTTCACTTGATGATTCTTGCTTTGCTTTGCCCATTGATGATGTGGCCTTGAATGCCACACTCTTCTTCTTGTCATCCTTCTCTCTTTTTTCTTCCTTCTCATCATCTCTATAGGCATCATCGGTCATGATATCTCCCAAGATTTGGTTTGGTGTCATTGTGTTCAAACTGGTCCTCACTAGCAAGGTGACCAACATGCCAAATCTTGTGGGTAAGCATTTCAAGAATTAATGAGAGAAGTCCTTGTCCTCCACCTTCTCACCAAGTGCTTTGAGATCATTGACAAGCACTTCCATCTGATGGAACATGTCCAGCACACTCTCATCTTTCTTCATCTTAAAGCCAGCAAATTTCTCCTTGAGAATGTATGCCTTTGCACCCTTCATTGCCTTGGTGCCCTCGAATGATTCTTCCAACTTCTTCCAAGCATCATGAGCCATCTAAATGTTCTTGATTTGCTCAAATGTTCTGTCATTAATTGCATCATGAATGGCACTTAGAGCAATGCCATTGTTTTGGAGAAGCACTTCTTCACCCACGATGGGATTCTCCAGATCAGCAATCTCAATTTTGGTTTCTACCACTTTCCACACCCTTCTATTGATTGACTTGAAATGTGTGGTCACCTTTGACTTCCAATATGGATAATTTGTGCCATCAAATTGGGGTGGCTTCTTGGTGTTGTTGATTTGAGCTATTTTGACACCGAAGGTTGTTAAGCCTCAAATTACGGTGACCACGACTCTTATACCACTTAAAAGGTCATAATAGCTAGAGGGGGGGTGAATAGCCTATTAAAAAAATTTCTACAACAACACTAAGATAAATGATTAGTCAATAAGATGGCGAAGTGAATTTTACGCTAGCACTATACTTGGGGTTGCAAGCCACCTACCCAATTCAATTTTCTATGATCTCTAGCATATCACAACAAAGCTATGTCACGAATATACACCTAGGTGATCAACCTAGTGAGAGTAATACAATTAAATGATACACTATCTAGTCTTAAATACCACAAGCTCTATTCTAGTGAATGTATAATGAAATACAAGAGAGTGGTAGAGAGGTATACTGCCGTGGCAAGTAACCAATGAGTGAATATCAATGAATACCAAGGAGACAATCAAGACACAATGATTTTTCTTCTAAGGTTCACTTGCTTGCCGACAAGCTAGTCCCCATTGTGGCAATTCACTCACTTGGAGGTTCATGTGCTAATTGGCATCACATGCCAAACCCTCAATAGGGTGCCACACATCCAACACAAGATGAGGATCACACAAGCCACGAGCAATTTATTAGAGTACATTTTGGCTCTCCACCGGAGAAAGGTCACGAACTCCTCACAATCACCACGATAGGAGCTAGAGACAATCGCCAACCTCAGCTCGATGATCCTTGCTGCTCCAAGTCATCTAGGTGGCGGCAACCACCAAGAGTAACAAGAGAATCCGACAACGAAACACGAACATCAAGTGTCTCTAGATGCAAACACTCAAGTAATGCACCTAGATTCTCTCTCAATCTCACAAAGATGATGAATCAATGATGGAGAAGAGTGGGGGGACTTTGGCTAAGCTCACAAGGTTGCTATGTCAATGCAAATGGCCAAGACAGTGAGCTAGAGCCGGCCAAACGATATTTATAGACACCCCTAAACAATAGAGTCGTTGGTTCAATTATTGGACTAACTGTGGGACGACCAGATGCGTAGGTCAGATTGACCGGACACACCCTGCCAGCGTCTGATCGCGCTACACCATCCACGTGTCACTCTATGTTCAACCGTTGCTGCCCGATCTCACCGGTAATTTCGTGCGCCAACGGTCACACGATGACCGGACGCAGCACAGTGAGGATGACTGGACGCAGCAACACTGAGTCCGGTCGTTTCCAGAGAGCTCCCCATGCCTCTGTTTTGTGACCGAACGCGCCTGCTCCTACATGACTAGACGCAGACCAGCGTCTGATTAGCTCTGTGTCCGTGCGCCAACTTCAGCGCCGCCTACGTCACCGTACGTCACCCTGACCGGACATGGCACTGTGTGTCTGGTTATTTCTTCGCCTAGCGTCCGGTCACTTGACTGAGACTGCGCGCTATCTGCTGCCACTGACCGGATGCGTCGGTCTTGCTGAGCCCATCGTCCGGTCACACAGTGACACCTTTTAGCCTCTGTTTCTTCACCAACTTCTCCTCCTTTGCAAATGTGCCAACACCACCAAGTGTACACCTTGTGCATATGTGTTAGCATATTTTCACAAATGTTTTCAAGGGTGTTAGCACTCCACTAGATCCTAAATGCATATGCAATGAGTTAGAGCATCTAGTGGCACTTTGATAACCGCATTTCGATATGAGTTTCACCCCTCTTAATTGTACGACTATCGATCCTAAATATAATCACACTCGCTAAGTGTCTCGATCACCAAAACAAAAAAGCTCCTATCAAGTTTCACCTTTGCCGTGAGCTTTTTTTTGTTTTTCTTTCTTCTTTTCCAAGTCCAAGCATTTGATCATCACCATGCCATCACCATCAACATGTCATGATCTTCATTTGCTTCATCACTTGGAGTAGTGCTACCTATCTCATAATCACTTTGATAAACTAGGTTAGCACTTAGGGTTTCATCAATTCACCAAAACCAAACTAGAGCTTTCAGCCATGTCGCGCAGGCCGTGTCCCCGCCTCCCCCCTCGTGCAGTCACCAACAAGTGGGGCCCATGTGTCAGCCGCATCCTCTCCTTATTCCCTACTCGAGTCTACGTTGGTCACGACCGCCACCGTCGGAGTCTGCTCCACCCACGCCTCGCCGCCTTGCCATGCCTCCCAAGCCACCTGCTCTATTAAATAGTAGCCTGAGCTCGCGTCGCCCTCCCTCAACCCTAGCGTCACAAGCCTCCGCCGTCACTTGAGCTCACCACGTCACTGAAATTCTAGAAGCGTCGCCACCGCATTGATCTCCATCGCCGCTGCTCTTCTGCTGCCGCGACCATGTTCCCGAGCTACACATGAAGGTAAGAAAGCCGCCGGTATCTTGTATGCTTCCCCTCTCACTCCTTTGCGCCTGCACAAGCTCGCCGTAGCATCGCCGTTGACGTCGAGCGGCCAATCTAGCCCCTTGCCACCTCTGAGCCATCTCGGGCATCCTCAAGCCCTAGATCGAGTTCACCATCACCTCCGCTATCTTCCCGTATCCTTGCTTCGTCCGATGATGCTCAGAATCAGTCAAATGCGAAACTCCAGTGAGGTCAAGCCGCTGCCATCAATGGCACCACCATGAGAGCGCCGCTCTGGTGACCCCATCTCCCTCTCTTCTATCTCAGCTGTCCAAGTCAGATCCAACGGCTGACAGAGCCCGATACCCCTTCGCCGACTTCTTTTACAAAAGAGACCCTGAACTTCTTAAGATTTGAACCCACCGTCCCTGGTTTCTTTCAATAGGACCCCTGCCTTTTCTTTAAATAGTGCCCGCACTCCTCGGCCATATTTAAAAATCATATTTTATTTATTTTTAAATTCAAAAATCAAGTTTCATCTATTTACAAAATTTCCACTATCTTCATTAGGCAATATCGTCTCCATTTTAACTCTGATTTGACCTATTCAAGTTGCTTTAGATTCGTAATTGCATAATCTACATGTTTATACTACTGTTAAATATATTTTCAGCTTTTAAAAATTCAAGGTTAGATTTAATCTATTATTTTATTAAAGGAAATCTTGTTTAATTCATAACTTCTTCGTTATAGCTTCGATTAGAGTGCTTTTCGCGTCTGTATGTTCATAGCGAGATGTAGATTTGTTTTACAAACTTTTCATCCTGATTTTATGTTTGGTGTACTGCTCTAATTTAGATCTATTGTTTGCTTCGTGTATGATTGCATGGATGCTTGTGTGGTGCTTTATGATCATGTCCAGTCAATGAGCTATACGTGGTGAATCAAGAAGCAGATCTTTAAAGATTTGGACTAAAAGAAGATTTGAGTTGTAAGGCATGTATAGCATGGGATCATCCTTGTTTCCTATCAACTTTCATACATTTAATTCATGTTTGCATGTGTCACCTTGATAGGGATTCCCTAGAATTGAACTTAAACCATGTCTCCTATGGGATATGCATTGGGTAGTTTTGCTATTGCTCAATTAAACCATGATCTTGTGACCTGACTAATGGTATATGCAAGAAATATTAAAATATGACTTTTTAGCAACTTGGAAACAAGGGACTAGAGTATTTAGCTACTTTCTAAATGCTTCAGATTCCTCTCCCTAAGGACTTATGTGTAAGCGAACATCCGGGATTTACAGTACAACTGTGAGGGCTACATGGCTCTGGCTTTAGCTCAGTGCAAGGACCTTTTATAGCTTGTTAGAGGTTACCTTTATGGCGCAAGTGGGGTGTGTTTTGGGTTGGATATAGTGCGGCCTCTGTCCGTTAGTGTATAGGTTGCGTGTCATTGTGCCTGTCGGAAGGGAAGCCCTACATTTGCAGGGAACAGAAACCTAGCGACTCTAACTTGGTAGACGAACCTTTGAAAGGCTTCATAGTGAACCCTGTCGATATTCCTTGGTAGTGGGTCAAGAGGGTGATCACCTCGGGCGAAAGGGTAAATCACGACTCACAGTGAAAGTGTACAACCTCTGTAAAGTGTAAAACTGGTATATCAGCCGTGCTCACGGTCACGAGCGGCCTTAGACCCTTACGGAATAGATGATGAACACTGATGATAAAAATGCTCACTAATGATTGTTGTTTATGTATTCATTATTCATGTTTACCTGATCATGTGTTTATATGGGTTGTGAATAAACTTGTTGCCACCCAATTGCTAAAAGATGACTCATTAAAAGCTAATCGCAGTTAAACCAGTGTCATCCTTTTGAGCCTCATGAACCCCATGATATATTTGTTGAGTACGACATGTAATTACGTCTGCTTTACTTTTTAAATTTTTGGAAAAATCCGGATGGGTACCATATTGCTAGAGTTTGAAGAAGTTGGGCTTGTGATCAACCAGTCAGTTGTCCCTGTGGAATTGGAGTCTTCATCCGAAGATCGGAGTTGTCTTTCCGCTGTTTGCTATATAAGTTTATATTCTTTATATTAAGTACGTTATATATTGAGCATTGTCTATTGATATTATCCTTATTTATAGTTATATGTGAGATTTGATTTTCTGGACTCACATATGGTGTGTATCTGGTTTTGTTCATAAAACCGGGTGCTACGGATGTTACAATCGGCAAATCTTGGTGGTGTGGCCCTGAAATCTGTTGTAGTAGATGTTCTTGGTTTTTCTGTGTGCATACTACCTTTCATGAATCTTAAGCACTTAAGGCACGTTTAGTTCGCGAAAATTTTTGGGTTTGGCCACTATAGCACTTTCGTTTGTATTTGGCAATTAGTGTCTAATTATGGACTAATTAGGTTCGAAAGTTTCGTCTCGCGATTTCTCACCCAATTGTGCAATTGGTTTTTTTTCATTTATATTTAATGCTCCATGCACGAGTCAAAAATTCGATGTGATTGCCAAAAACCAAAACTTTTAGGAACTAAACGTGCCCTTACGCTATCTCCGTGTAATAGACAGGCGCAAGATTTTTCAAAATGAACATTTTTTAGGTATCAGAAAGATGCTAGAGCCTAGGGACTGATGACAACCTCGAACTGTGTCCACAAGTGACATGTCATCTTTACAGCCTGGAGAAATTGATTATATTCGCTCCTTGGCATAAATTCTCGATTAAACATTGCAATCTTATCAGTCTAAGATACCTCCAACTCTCGGTTCATGACAGTGATTGGTCACTGCTTCGTTTTTGTGAGCTTCACAACTTGGATACATTGTGCTTGCATTTTTGCTCTGGTATTACGGAGCTTCCTATATGCATAGGAAGCCTCACAAACTTGCGACGTCTTCAGCTTTCTCAAATTCCAAATATTAAGAAGTTGAGTCATGATGCTTTCCGATATCAGAATAATAACCGCCGGTCAACGAAGGTTACATTTCCTGCCTTGGAGGAGTTAGAATTTGATGGTTTGCATGATCTAGAAAGCTGGTGTCAGAATAATAAATGCCGGTCAACGAAGGTTATATTTCCTGCCTTGGAGAAGTTAGAATTTGATGGTTTGCATGATCTAGAAAGCTGGTGTGGAGTGCAGGACTCAGATTATCCAAAGTTGCAGAACATCACTATAAGAAACTGCTGCAAACTAAGAAGAATTGTTGCCAGTCATTCCTGAATTCGTTACTATTTTCCTGTGTCCCAAATTGAAGAAGTGGTGTGAAATCCAAAGTATTGAATATGTGGTAAGCTTCTTGTGGAATTATTAGTGCAGTTGCCTACTTGTTGCTTCTTAGTTTATTTTCGATGTACTTTTGGTGGTCTGCTGAGGTGTTGTTCATGTCATACAGGAAAATCTGCCAGACTCACCATGAGTGCCTGATTACCTGTAACACCACGATGGTTGATCAAAGCTGACGAAATCAGATAGAGAGGTGGTTGTTTGTAATGGATGGCAGATGCTCCAATAAGGAAAACATTTCAAAGACTGTGCAGGTGCTGCTTCATGTCATGCATGGCCCACACTGAAACTTTTTTTTTTACCTTGCCTCTTGTTGATTTGTCAGGAATCCTAACGTTCGTTTCGCCAGTAAATTGGACAGACACAAACCACACTACAACACCCACCAAGTACTACTGTTAATGGAATCGGGTCATCAGCCTCGCCTGGTCAGTACAACCGCAGCCTTGCGGTGATCGCGCCCGCCCGCTCCGCGGTCCCCGCGCACGCGCGCTCGGCGCGCGCACTCGTGCACGCCGGCAAGACCGGCCTAGTCTTCCTGCTGTCAGTTTTCAGAGAGACTAGACAGAGCTTGTAACACATGTATAACTATTCATACACATGATCAATACACGTCGTTGCTTGATCCTATCCTGTTTCAACTACCAACAGCTATATATATCCAAGATCTACGAAAGATTCGATGAATTTTGTTTGTCTGCATGCTTGCATTGGTCACCAGGCTAGCTAGCTTTGGTTTACAGCATTTCTGTTACCGATCGAAGTAACTGAGCCTGAGCTGACAGGGAGCTCATAATAAGGCCAGGCATTTAGGCATGGTCGTCGTCAAGGTTCTAGGCTTTCACTACTTTACCAGAGAAATAAGCATCTGTACCGGCCAAATTAACACCGTTGCAAAGGCAGGCTAACCGGCGGTAGATCTGTCTGTCAAAGCTATTGGCCATCTATGCCGTGGTCTCGTCAGTCCTCACTAGTGGTGCTGCTTGTAGGGACTCTAGCGCCAGTGCGGGTGCTGCAGCTCCTCGTGGCAATTGCGGCGCCGCCGCCTCCCGTCACCGGGCTACCTGGCTGCCCGACCTCATGCGGCAACGTGAGCGTGCCGTACCCGTTCGGCATCGGCGCCAACTGCTCCCTCCCGGGCTTCAACCTCACCTGCGACGACAGCACGCACAGCCCGCCGACGCTGCTGCTCGGCGAAGGCTCTGCCGACCTCCAGGTCACCAACATACATTTTTACAACGCCACCATATATGTTGCCAGCGGCGCCATACTAAACCATACCTCCAACCCAGAGCAAAGGCAAACACCACGTGGGACTTCGCCCTTGGCAAACACGACGGGTGCAAGCCCTTGGCTGTTCGTCCTCTCATACCACCACAACAAGTTCATCGTTCTGGGATGCAACATCCAGGCCAAGCTGTTCGGGAACACCGGCAATGGCTGCTGCCAGGCCAAGATCCCACTACGTGAAATACGTGAAAAACGGTCGGTAGCAACGGAACAAATTTTTTGTAGGGGCGGTTGGTGATGGAGCCGCCCCTACAGTGGTGTGCTTAGGAGCCCACAAACCAGCCGCCCCTACAAATAGAACAGCAAGGGCGGCCGGTGATACGAGCCGCCCCTAACAATAGATTGGATTTGTAGGGGCGGCTCAATCACCAGCCGCCCCCGGGTTGTCATTTGTAGAGGCGGCTCTATCACTGGCAGCCCCTACAAATGCTGCACGTACAAAAGCCTCCTCGCGTCGCTCACTCGCACCCCGCCTCCACCTGTTCGCTCCCTCCCTCCCTCCCTCACCTCCGCCGCCCTCCTCCTCGCCTTCCCCGCGTAGATCCGGCCTCCTCCTCGCCTCCGCCACCCTCCTCCTCGCCTTCCCCATGCAGATCCGGCCTCCTCCTTACCTCCCCCGCCCTCCTCCTCGCTTTCCCTGCGCAACTGCGGCGGCGCAGAGCCCCGGCCGAGGCAGTGCACGGGTGCTGGCTGGTGGCCGGCGGCAGATCCGGCCACGGCGGGCCTAGATCCGGTCCCCACACCCACGCGGCGAGCGGAGGTTCGGAGAGGGGCCCGCCCGGACCGACGGGATGCAGCCGAGGCCGGAGGACGCCATGGAGGATGTGGAGGCCGAGGCGGCGCCCAAGGCGGCGGCGGGTTTTTTGCTGTACTTGCAGGCTTTCTTTGACCTGGAGAATGGCAACCAGGAGCTCAAGATCGACCTCAAGGACCTGTCCGTTTCTTCCGCACGGACGGGAGTCACAACCTCATCCCCTTCCCTCCGCTCCGCACAGGCCGTCCCGGGTCTCCATCTGACCGCAGGTGGCGCCACCATCCCGTGGCCTCCACTCCTGTTCCCAGGCGGTGCCCCCTTCTTCGGCCTCCGCTCCAGCCCACTCCAGATCTAGGAAGGCGCGAGAGGATCCATGGCGGCGCAACCCTCCATGGAAGCCGCAGGTCTCCAAGGTACGCTTGCACTGGAGCTACTCCTTGTCACGCAAATCCACTGTGCGAAGGAGGCGAGGCCGGCATCGGGGTAGAGGAGCATAGGCTCAAGTGCACATCTCCCTCACCACCTTTCAGGTTCGTGCCCCCTCCCAACATCTCTCACTTGCTCGTCCCCTCCGTCAAGATCAGGGAGATCTAGTTTTTTTTCGGGGAAATTTAGTATAGTTTGTGTGGGTTGATGTATTAATTTCGTCATAGCCTGTGGGGAAACCTTGTGCAGATTGAGCATGGTGTCCGTGTATGCTGTAAACGAATTTGACATCTCCACAGATCTGAATGTGCTTTGCAAGTTACTATCCATATTTAGCTCTTATGTTATGTGTAAGCTACTACTCAGATCAAGTTGATTTAGTGAAGCATCTTATAGAGCATTCGACAGAGCTTCCATTTCCTCATGAAGCAGTTTATTTATAGATTTTTACACTGTTTTCTGTTTCCAATTCAGTAAATTATTTTGGTTTTTGCTTTCAACTCAGCAAAAGGCAAGAGTCTGCCTTTAGATGCTAATTAGGAAGAAAGTACAAAGGCTGAGGTCTTACAACAAAACCAAATAAACTATCAGGGATAGCACTAAGTATTATATTGGGCAACATTAACATGGAGGTAGACTTATACTTTGTTTGTTGATTTTATATTTTAGCAAAAGTGGAAAGTGAATTTTATATTTTAGCAAATGCATCTGTATCTGTCTTACAATTTTTAGCTGTGGTAACAAGACAAGTTGTTTAATGTTTAGTATCTTGAGGCATATGAATTCAGAACAACTTGTGGAGATGTAGTAGCCTGTGGTTTTTGGTTTAGACATTGGGTGACGATGCTTGTTGTGACTTTGCAGCCAGATGGATGTTGCCGGGAGCAGCAAGGCTGTTGTGATCCACGTCCCGTACACTACCAGAAACCGGCACTTTGCCGAGTGCCGGAGGCTTTGCCGAGTGTATTTTATCGGGCACTCGGCAAAGACGGTCTTTGCCGAGTGCCAAATAAAATACACTCGGCAAAAAAAAAAACACTCGACAAAATGCATCTTTGCCGAGTGCCTTTTTTCTGGCACTCGGCAAAGATGTATTTTGCCGAGTGCTTACACAGCAAAATGCGTCTTTGCCGAGTGCCTTTTTTCTAGCACTCGGCAAAGATGTATTTTGCCGAGTGCCTTTGTTTGGCACTCGGCAAAGAGGCATTTTGCCGTGTGCATTTTTTTTTGCCCTCGGCAAATCAGTTTTTCAAAGCAATTTTTGAGGCCCTAAATGAATTCAAATGAAAAACTTTTCAACTACAAAGTTGTATAACTTCTCAAGATCTACAAAGTTTATTTTGGTCATTTCTTCATTTGACAAAGTGACAATAACGTTTTTCATAAAATCTACATCTCTCATATTAGTTTCATGAAAGTAGAAGAGAGATATATAAGATTTGTGAACAATGTTACTACTACTATGTCGGATGAACAAATGACCAAAATAAACTTTGTAGATCTTGAGAAGTTATGAAATTTTGTAGTTAGCAACATTTTGATTTGAAATCATCTTGTCATGCAAAAACAACGTTTGAATTTGGAAATTTTAAAATTTGAATTTTTCAAAAGACCTCGGATGGAAAAACTTCCTAAATTAAAATTGTAGATCTCCAAAAGTTATGAAACTATGTAGTTGACAACTTTTTGTTTTGAAATCATCTTATCATGCAAAACTACGTTTGAATCTCTCAAATTTGAAATTCGAATTTTTCAAACGACCTCGGATGGAAAAACTTCCTAAATGAAAATTGTAGATATCGAAAAGTTATGAAACTTTGTAGTTGACCACTTTTTTATTTGAATTCATTTAGGGCCTCAAACAAGCAATTTACTCTTGGTTTAGTATAATATATGAGGATAGATAACGGAATCTGGACACAAAAATGACAGCGTAGTGCAGTGGTAGAGCAGCAGACACGCGAGGGAGAGGTCGCGAGTTCGAATCCCGCCGGTCGCGTTAGCCGCGAATTTAGCGCAAAAAATGCTGCGACTTCGATGGAGACGGGCGGGCGCTGGCCGGTGGCGACCTCCCCCGAAAAAAAAATTTGAAAATTTTTGCTATTATTTTTGGGGGTTTTTTGCATTTTCATTTTGCCGAGTGCTTTTCCGGCACTCGGCAAAGGCTTTGCCGAGTGCCCGACATGCGGCACTCGGCAAAGAAGCCTTTGCCGTGAAGGGATATGCCGACAGCTCTTTGCCGAGTGCAGCACTCGGCAAAGGCTTTACCGAGTGCAAAGCCTTCTTTGCCGAGTGCAATTACACTCGGCAAAGCATGCGTCTGCTGTAGTGGTACCGCCTGCGCAAGGCCTTCAGGAAGATCCACGTTAGGCTCATCAGGGAGCTTGAGAAAAAATTCAGCAGCAAGGTGAATTTCTCGTTTTGTTTTTCTACTGCTGTGTTTAGTTTATATGCTAATTGTAGCTACTGCATAAGCTAGGACGAGGTAATGGATTTAGATGCCGTGTGGGACTCTTGCATAAAACTGATGGATCATTCCCGCAGTTGTTGCATCTTGCATCCCTTTCTGGAATTTTGACATGTAAGTTCTCCCCGTGTGAAAAATGAAGCATTTTATGCAATGATGAGTCACTTGTTACAAGATATCTTAAGACAGTTTACATGTATACTTTTCAGGTATTTGTAGATATTTTAAAAACTCGACTGGTAATTTGCCTATTCGGAACCAACCAGTGTGCTCCATTCCGCTGGGTTCCTGGGTTCCAAAAATTGGTGATCCTAATAGTCGTCCATTGGCTATGTTGCGACCTAATGCATCACTTAGCTCTGCCCTTAACATGTTGGTTCAAGGTATGTTCTTTGCTCGTTTTCCTGGAACTGAAAACTACAATTTGGAAATGCACAAGTCATTGGTGCTCCTTTTTGCATTTCCCATGGCAGCTCTTGTTTATCAACTGAAGTTCAACACCAGTTCCACTGGAAACTATCGGCTCTATTATGTAACTAATTTCTTAAGCTTGTACTCACTGTTGTATGCAGCTGGAGTAAGCTCAATACCAATCGTGGATGAAAATGACGCCTTGACACTTACTCTAGAAGGTACACCATTCCGACCTGCAGATGTCTGCTGTATTTGGCTGTGTTTCTTATATTTTTCCCATGTATTTATCTATCCATTTCACGTTGCAGTGACATCACAGCCCTAGCAAAAGACAAGGTCTACACACATGTTCGGCTGTTTGAGATGACCATTCATCAGTTATGCAAGTAAATGCCACACACATCTCGATCAAGTCTTTTGGTTGAAAGCCTGAAACAACTCGTTTGGGCTAGCTGACCTTGTTTAACTTAACTATATATGGTGATTTGGTTAGAGGAACTCATACGTGAAGAGTTGGGAATTTGGAAATCGGAAATTAATGCATTATCTCGCTGCTATTTATTTCTGAATAAGTACACATTCTCCGTAAGCAGTTTGGAAAATAGCTTGGGGGTGTTTAACTTTGTTTTTTCGGTAATAAGAGCCAATGCTGATAAGATTTAAGCAGGGTGGAAGTTCTATCCTACAGAATAGGGAAAGGAAGATTAAGGACTAGAAGTGGCTGTGCTGTATAATTTCAAAACGGGGCTGTCCCATGTATATGTTTTGGTTTTGGGCTTGAAACTGTTGTGTTGTGATTTTTAGACTTTGCAGCTTGGACAAGATGCCAATACACCTTTTGGATTTTTTAACGGTCAGAGATGCCAGATGTGCCTCCGATCTGATCCTTTGCTGAAGGTGATGGAGCGACTGGCTAATCCTGGTGAGTCCGCTGGAACCTGGAGGCTGCTGGTGTTGCTGCCCTCTGAACCTGATCCTGAAGAATAATGTCTTGACGTTTTTGGTATTTTGTTGCTAGGGGTGCGGCGGGTGTTCATTGTGGAAGCTGGGAGCGAACGTGTGGAGGGCATTATATCACTGAGTGATATTTTTGTTATTATTGTGATTCGTATCCTATAGAAAATGTTTAGAAATTTTTGGCTAAATAATCTTGTTTGAGCCATAATATTACAGTCAAGTTTGCCAGGATACGATCATATATTTTACTCGCCACAGGATGATTTGGAGGAGCACGTGCGTTGGTAATTTGAATTTTTTTAGCGAAAAAATATACTGTAGGGGCGGTTCTAGACTAAACCGCCCCTACAAATCGATTTACAGGGGCGGTTGGTACTGTAGCCGCCCCTACAAATCTATTTGTAGGGGCGGCTGGTGTTATCAGCCGCCCCTATAACTCGATTTGTAGGGACGGCTATAGTACCAGCCGCCCCTACAAATCGATTTGTAGGAGCGGTCTGGAAACCGCCCCTACAAATATATGATTTATAGAGACGGCTTGGTAGAGGCGGCTGATCAAACCACCCCTACAAATGGTTTTAAGCCGCCCCTACAAACTCTTCATGTAGTAGTGTCCCTCTCTACTACCCGTTGTACGATGTCAAGCTCAAGAGTTAGACTGGCACGACGACGACATCGACCAAGTGATGCAGAATCTCGTGTTCATCGGGGATCGGAGGAGGGCTGGATCGAAAAGGTTTGGTGCCAGATGGTTGAAGGAGCAAATGTCTCCGGTCTCAAAGGGATCAGATTCGGAGGGGCACCGCCGGATCTATCGATGATTCAACCCAGCCACTCCATCCGGGGAAGGCGGCGGATAAGGCCACAAGATGTCCCTCGAAAGTCGAAACCGAAACTGTCTGCGAGAGTAGTAACAGAAAATGCATTGAAAAGAACACCCCTTTTCTGGAGCGACTTTATGTGCCAGTGCCTACAGGGCTACCAAGGCAACCCTTACAACCTTATTACCACTCATTTGCTCCACCTAGTATTGAATACTTTTGATGATGATTTATTTGGCTTTATTATTATTACTGGTCTATGTATGTAATAGGCAAAGCCCGAAAATATAGTGTGTTGAATTTTGTGTTTTTTCATGATCTTTCGGACTCAGATATCAACGAGTGTGAGGATCCAGAACGCTACCCATGCTACGCTGAATGCACCAACTTGTTTGGAACATACGAATGCCGATGTCCACAAGGTTCTCATGGCAACTCTTCAATAATGCATCGTTGTGTTAAATCTTCCACAGGTAATCGCTGCAACTTGCTGCCTCTCATGTTTATAATTGTTGCCTCATATGTTGCTGGCATAAATTAAAAAAAGGTGATTCCATGAATCAATTATAATCCGATTCACAAAGGAATCTTTATTTATATGAGGTGTTGGGGCGAAGCGCCCCTAGCAGGCCACCCTGCCTGGCGCTTGGCCTTTTCTGGACCCTCGCAGCCTCTTGATCTCAATATCGGTTCAAAAATCCCCTTCAGTGCCGGATTTTAAACCGACAGTGGCGTACCGACACTGATGGGGGGTTGACATCACTGTCGGTTCTTAAAAACTGACATTGATCTACAGGCAACGGTGTCGGTTTCTGGCTTCACCCGGCAGTGTCCAGTTGAACAATATTGCCTGTTTGTAGTCTCAACCGACAGTAATGGTTGCTTCAAGAGTATCGGTTCTTGGCTCAAGCCAGCAGTGTTGAGCAAGCCTACACTGTCGGTTCATGGCTCAAGTCGGCAGTGTTGAGCAAGCCAACACTGTCGGTTCATGGCTCAAGCCGGCAGTGTTAAGCAAGCCAACACTGTCGGTTTGTTGCTAACCGGCAGTGATGGTTACGACAACACTGCCAGTTTATTCATAACCGGCAGTGATGGTTACAACAACACTGTCGGTTTGTTGCTAACCGGCACTGATGGCCCGTTCGTATTTTATTGTTTTATAATTTATTTTAATTTATAATTTTTCATAAAATCGGGTTTCGCTTTATATACGCTACGTAGACGACAGGTCGATCAATATTAAATATTACAAATGTTACGGTTACAGTTCAAATGTTCTTATCAAGATCTCGATCCCTCAAAATAAAAAAGAAATTATTTGATAAGATGAAGCATACTTCTCGGACTTCTTACAATAATCTAGCGAGCCGTTCTGAGCCATACTGGTCCTTAAACTTCACGGATTGTGCAATGGAAAATACTCCATCTTTTTCCAATACCTCGACTAAGATGAATTGTGCCAGCTCCAATTGTAGTGCGACGATCTCCATGTCTAACAGCCTTTCGTGGTTATATTTGTTGCGCTATCGTTAAAAAAAGATGATATCCAAAGAGGAATCAGTAAATCATTTTGTTAAATTATTAACATACATAAATGAAATAAGGATTATACACACCAACTTATCTGCTTCTTTCGATTTTCCACTGATGTAGCGAAGTATTGCCCACATTACATAAAACCCGCATTCATTGTTTCCCGCAAGCTGTTTTAGATACTTCCCCTCCATTTCGACAACCTTGAATGGGGCCTACGTCCCACCGATATGTCTTATTCGGACACTGTGCAATATTAAAAGGAGAAACATTAGAAAGTAGTATGTGTGACTAGAAAATAATATGTTATTAGGACCGCTTACTAATTCAGCATTACCACCCGTGCATCTAGATGATAAAATGGTTTTTTCTTCGAGTCCCACACCTCGATCAGATTTTTAGCAAGATTGACATAAATGAAGTCGAAATGGTTGCTGCAATCTCAAAATCCTAATTATTGAATAATCTTAACGAAAAAAGAAGCATAAAATTAAAAGTCGAGAACACATACTCGCAGTTGTAGGCAAGAAGTATGTGGGTTTTGTTCTTCATCTTGAATTCATCGAAAACAGCAATCAATCTCTCTTTCAGGTCTTCCACGTCACATCCATGGAGGCATAAACATGTCTTATCATTGACTCACAAGGGGTCCAAGAAGCCTATGTTATCCCATTTGCTTTTTAGTATGGAAAATTTTGCTATACATCTACATAAAATCATAGGAATTGCTCAAAAGTTAATAATTTGTGTCTCGAGAGAGTAGTTAATTATAATATCGTGCGTGTAGTGTACTTACATACTCTACAGCGTCAACATTTGTGAATCGAGAGAGCATTTCTGGTATAGTTGGAAGAAGCACTCCCACTCGACATTGAACTTATCTTCTTCAGGATAATGAAAAACATGTGGCGAACGGATAATAACCTCAAAACCAAAGTCCTCCGTCTCTGTTGCTTGAGCCATGTAATATTCATGCAACTGGCGCATATATGTTGTCAAATTTTTATAGTCGTCATCGGGAACCAAAAGATTACCCCTTTCATACTTCATTGCCGGTGTTCCCATCCCTTGTACATCATAATAGATGTTCGTGGCCTCTTCCATGGTTAATTCGGGGTTATCTTCGATGTAATTCTGTATCTTCCTTAAATCTTCATTGTGTATTTCATCGGCTCTTATTGTAACGTACTGATTCTGTGTTTGCCTTTCGAATTCGAACTTCAACAAACACGGAGGCAATGAGGCACAGAGATTGAAGAAACTAACACAATCTTCCATCGAGATATGTGCTGCAAATTTTTCTTCAATCAAGTTGTAACGCTGCCACTGAACAACCTTTTTCTTTTTTGTTGGTCCACTTTGGGAGCACTAGCGACCGAATCCATGGACCTTTTCTACGACTGCGAGGATGCCTTTGATCTTGTTTTCGGCTGAGGTGGAGGAGGAGGAGGATGACGACGAGAATTATGTTTTCCCAGGGCCGATGAAGATGGAGGAGGAGGAGGAGTCTTCTCTTTTCTTGGGGCTGATGAAGATGGAGTTGGACGAGGAGGAATAGAAGGAGACCTCTGTCTTCTCGGGGGTGATGGCAAGGGATGAGGAGGGGAGTGATCTCTATTGGGAGATGGTGAGTGATCATCACGGGTGGGCGAAGACTCGCAGTCGTCCTCATCATCAGAGGACAATTGGTGGTCAAGCTTAATGAAGCGCTTGCGCCAGGCTACTTGAGAGCCCTTGTTATGACCAAGTTTCGGCCTGTCTTGCGCTGTGGGGTACTCAATGTGTATCTTGTTATACTTCTTATCAAGTATTCTGTCAATGGTGATGCGAGCGTACCACTATGGAATTGAGCGACCATTAATGGTCCCATCTCCCGCAGGCCTGGCCTGGCCGAGCGCCACCTTGTCCTTTGTCCATTTGTGACGGATGTACAACTTGACATTGACGGGTTCAGTGATGCCGTCCACCGGATGAGGCACATTCGCATCTTCTTCGTCGAGCGGGGTCGATCCGCAGCTACTGCGACCCCTAAATTGTGGGATAAAGGCAGTAGGAGTAGAGTTTTGTGGTACTCCTGACCTCTTGGACAGCAAAATTTGCTGGACTCATGCTTCAACAGTCACCTCAATCCGTTCATCCATTCTGTCTTTCATTTCTTTTAGTCGCCTCAAACACTCTGTCTCTTGATCCGCTCTACCCCTCGAGCGGCTCTGGTAAGTGTGAGATTCTTTGGGGAATGCTAGTTTCCAAGGAACAACACCGGTTCCTCTAGTGCGACCAGGATGCTCCTTAGTTCCGAGTGCTTGGGTGAGCACGTCTTTCTCCCTATTAGAAGTGCGAGTCCCGTGCCTCACCTCCTCAGTTACCTGGGAGATCCTCTGGACGAGTTCGCTCATGGGTGGATTTTTGGAGCTAAAGCTCCCATCCTCGGCGTGGCGTACATTTCTTCCCATACAATATAATACTGATCTTGACTCCCAATGGGCGGTCTCAACCTAAATGCCTTCCTCAGCAAGGCGATCCATCTTTTCAAGTTCTACTTTAAATTCTGGCATCTTTTTGGCGTAGCCACGAGAGCCGAGATGATGAGGATTCATCGCTTTCTGTGAGTTCTCCTTATTCTTCCTGCTCAGTTCTAAGTACTCCTTGGATAACCTATATTCCTCAAAATCCTACTAGAAGTCCCTCTGCTTGCGAAACTGTCCACCATCGAAATCTGGCTCTTTATTTTGGAGGACAAAATTCTTGTACAATGTCCCCTTGAAATTCTTGAAGCATGTCCCCATGATTTCTTTTGCTTTTTTCTTGACTACCTCCTTGTCATACTCCGTTGGGAAAGTGAAATACTCTCGGATCTTGATGCCCCATATGTAATCCTTCTCACTTTTGGGAACCCTCCACGGGTCATTATCTTTCCCATTCAATTTCCTATACCTAATCGGGATGAAGTCCCTTACAAGTAACCCGAGGATAGTCTTGTATTTGGTCAAAGCTATAGGCAGTGAGAGTGGATCCCCGAATTCATCAAACTCAGTGATGTGCCACTATGCATTCCTACCAACAGGAATCTTTGACATGCCTCGCTTGGATCTAGCCATCCTGCTACCCAAACCCTCTGGCTCCTCGGCCGATGGAGGCTCCTATTGGAGACACCAAGTAAGCCATGACCCTCTCAATTGATTAGCGTGTGTGGCTACATAGTCACATTAGGTACTTTTGCTAGTGAATGTACAGAGTTTAACCACATTAGGTACTTTTGCTAGTACTCCTGCAATGGATTGGCCTAACGTTTTTCCCCGCTAAGTAACTGTAGTTCTTCTCATAAGTTGGCTCTCAAAAAAATTTAATACCAGCAAAGCAGGCATAAAGGTATTGATCAAGCTTCTAGATAATTTTATACTATGCAGTTCTTCTCATAGGTCAGCGGTACAGATAAACAGATCACACCGACATGCTCAGTTCCACACTAGTAAACCATGATACTATCATTTTGCCTTGAAAACCTCCCAATGCCCACCCCTAAAGTCCCATTAGCCCCAACACGCCAAATGCCACATGGATCATGAGTCAATGCAGGAGAGGACCTACCAAATCCTGGCCATTGCCGTCATGCACTCACCGTGGGGCATTTCATCAAACACATAGCGGTAGTGAGACACGCACTCATCATGGGGGTGGGAAAGCAGTTGTCCGTGCGCTCTTGATGGCCTCGGCGGTGGGAGTGCAGGCGTAGAGGAGGAGGGGCACGACCAGCATCGTGGACAAGGAACGAGGGCACGGATGGTGAGGTGCTCCGGCGTGGGGCAGTGGACGGTGCCACGGGCGCTAGCGCGGGACTAACGGGGACACATCAAGGGGACACACGGGCATTGGCATCGAAGAAGAGGTGCACGGGGCTGGGAACAGTGGTGCAGGGGGCGGTGGACGGGTGCGTGGGGAACGGTGGTGCCCGTTGGCGCGAGGTGGTGCTCCGGCAGCACGGGGGGAGGTGTTGGCGCGGGGTTGAAATGACTTTGGAAAATTTCAACCCGTGCCTTGCTTTTGTACCAATGGTTCATCACTGCCGGTTGTAAGTTCTAAACAAAAAGTGAGGAGGAAACATCACTATCGGGCCATACCTCAAACCGGCAGTGATGGTGGTGTACCAGTTCTGGGTTAAGTAGGATATCTTTTCCCATTCATTCGAATTCCTCCCACCGGCTCAATGGTTAAGGCCCCGTAATTTAGCCCCCGAGACCCGTGTTTGAGTCCCAGGCGGCCCAATTTTTTTGGTTTAATTTTATAAATTATTAAATGACTTTGGAAAATTTAACCCCGCGCCTTGCTGTTATCCCAATGGTTTATCACTGTCGGTTGTAAGTCTAAACCGACAGTGATGAGGCAACATCACTGCCTGGTCATTCTTTGAACCGGCAGTGATGGCGGTGTAGCGGTTACAGGTTAAGTAGGATATCTTTTCCCTTTCTTTTGAATTCCTCCGACTTGCTCAACGGTTAAGACCCCGTAATTTAGCTCCTGAGTCCCAGGCGGCCCAAATTTTTTGGTTTAATTTTATAATTTATTAAGCGCTCTAAATGGTCGAAAAGAAAAAATAAATTTGCCTTGACACACCTATACTAGCGCAGCGGTTAAGACTCATACCTCTGCTCCCCAAGACCCGAGCTGGAACCCGAGGGCTGGCACAATTTTTTTTATTTTTTTATAAATCACTGCCGGCTTTCAAAATAAACCGACAGTGATAACCAACATCACTATCAGTTTCATCTCATCACTGCTGGTTTTTTGAAACTGACAGTGATGTTTATATATATTAAAAAATTTCTTTTATATACTGAATAAATAGAAGCATGTGTATTCCTATGTCGAAATGGCTTAATTTTTTTTGGCAAGTATGTACACCCAAATTAAGGCCCCACACAGGATCTTAGGTTTTTCTGTTCAGTTTTTTTATTTATTATATATATCTGTGTGCTGAATGAGACAAAAGAGGGTGAATTTCGTCTTGAACCCAATAGAATTTTTCATCGACCTCTACAAAATTCTTATCCCTAGGGCACATTAGATCCTGTGTAAAAGTTTGGCACCATTCCGGATCTTTTCGTGGGTAAACTCAGTTCAACCAATAATTAATCGGTGTCGTCGCGCGGAAATTCAATTAAACCCCAGAAAGTAGCAAACCATCTCCGGAAAATTCCAAACTTGGTGTTTCCTTCACCTATGTCACGTGCAAGCCTGAGAATAATTTTGAGACCAATACGAAACCGAAATGTATATTTCTAGTTGCCCAACAAATGTTACACGAATTACATGCATGACAATAATTAAACAGATAAGCCATACAAATTAAAATTAGAACCCAATTAAACTACGACCTTGCAAACCTAGCTAAATAAACATTAATTACTATCGAAATCACTATCGGGATCGATCGGGCCACGCACACTAACATACCTTTGTAGCCATATATGGTAATTGATGTCACGGATTATGTATCCGCTTGTATCGATGAAGGTCAATGCCCATATGAGTGCACTCTCTCGTGCCTCACAATACCAAAAGAATGGTTGGTCATAGACGTAACCTACTGAACGACCACTGCCCCTGTTAGTAATCCTTATGCAGTACTAGCGTCCTTCTACGGTGACATGGCCGGGGTTTCCATTGCAGAAGTCCCAATCGTACCTGAGTTGCTCCATAGCTTGGTCTAGAACGGCCCACAAGCCACATGCAACATAGGTAAGGTCATAGAGCGCAATCTGCAAGCGGAGAAGAAAAATTAGAGAATGTTATTACAATAATAAACAACAAATAACCACGACTCAGGTGTAAGTGACCATTTTACCACATCCGCACGGTTGTAGCTCGCAAACCATTCGCTTGCTTGCGGGACGGGGATATCACCAACATAAAAAGCAAGTGCCTTGAAGTGCGAGAAATCAGGCACATCATAGCAAACACGTCGAATTTCCTCTAAACAAAAATGCACGGCACTGAATTGGGCACTTATCACGTCTGGGCTCTGTCTTCCCGTCTCGTGGATATGGTTTTGATGATTTGCACCCCTCAAAGGGATGGAAAAACTGAGTTCACACGTCCATAGCCGACCACTTGCATTAGATGTCGTGTTCTCGATGATGTCTGAGATAAAGAACCAGCTAAGTGTTCGCAGCCAATCTATTGGGGATATAGTCTGTGACATATATGTATGCAACAAGGATATTAAACTAATTACACTTATTTGTTAGCATCAAAAAAACAAAAGATGTTGGAAAATATTTCATACAATAGTTGGAACAGGGAATCGTGGAATGGCCACATTAGGAGCGAATGGCTCATCACCAGGGTGGAAACCTAGTTCTTGTGGTGGGGGAGGTCCGTTGTTCATACCACCTGATCGATAAAATGCAAAAAAAAATATAAACATAAAATATATGCACAAAATATTCTTCCAAGTAAAATGTGGCAACATAATTAAATATAGATCAAATGCGAGGAATAAGAATATATATAAATATAGAATGCAAAGAAACATGAATATAGATAGAATATTGGAGAAGACAACGTATCAATACCATTGAAAAATATAGGAGCCATGACTAAATCACGTAGATAAATATCAGTGCATTATTATTAAATACCAGTGATAGTTCATTATTATTAAATAAATATCAGTGGCGTGCATTAATTTTGCAGTCGAATTCTCTTGCAGCTGAAACGAGCTACAGAAAGAGATGGACTAACTAGGAATGTGCAGAATGCAAGCAAAATATCAAAGCCTTTTACTTATATTATATAAGTTTTTTGTTATTTGCTGGTGGCTCATGTTGGGTTGCATCTCTTGCCTACCCTGACTTGCCTGCAACTAGGCTTTTATATTGTGTCATATTGCCAATCTACAAGTAATTATCTATTTTTTTCCAATTTTCCAACAAAGGAGGTCACCAAGATGGCAAGAACACTTACCAGCAGCAATTGTGCTAGTTTCAGCACTGTTAGTGTCACAACGCCATCTCCCATCACTTTGGCTAAGTGCCTACAATAACAATGATAAATATAAACATAAGACAACACTGAATTGAAGAGGAAAATACACATTGCAAAAAACTAGATATGGAAAAATCCATTGTCGTATCAAATTGTGATCACCTTAATGGCATGAAAAATATTAACCGTGGCAGGCACCTAACAGCGCCCGCCGTGGTTAATAGATTAATCGTGGCGGACAGTCTAAGGTGCCCACTGCAGTAAACATTTATCGCGGCGGGCGGATTATATTGCCCGCCGTGGTTAATCCGTGGCTATATATGTGCCGCTACTCGCCCAAAATTTCTAAGTCTTTCGCGCCCTCGAATTCGACCCCGTCCCTCCTCTCCCCGCCCTGCCGCCGCCATCCCCGCCGCTGAGCTCCTCCGCGGTGACCCCCGCCCCCGTCCTCCTCCCCTATGCCCATGCCCCACCCCTGTCCTCCTCTCCCCGGAACCCTTGCTCCAGCCGCCAAGCTCCTCCGCGCTGGGCCCCGTCCCTAGAACCCTAGCGCTGGCCACCGAGCTCCTCTGTGGCCACCGCACGCGCCCCCACCCCCGTCCTCCTCCCCGGTCACCGTCCACACACCGGGCCCCGTCCTCGGAGCCCGGAGCCATAGCTCCGGCCGCCGACACCGAGGGCCGCCGCCGTCGCCCCCGCTGACCTTAGTCGACCACACCGACGCCAAGGGCCGCCGTCTCTGAGGTTTTTTCCCTTACTGCCTCCGCTGAATTGGGATGAATTTTGATAAATTGGGATGGATTTGGGATCTATTTTTTGACACTTTCTTATACTACTGCTTGATGCAAAATGGTACTTGTATTACCTATTTCTCTGTCACATACTACTACTATTATTATCATGCATACTTATATTACCTACTACCTATTTCTCTCTACCACTGTTGTCTTAACACTGCTGCTGCTACTCTGAATTCAACTGAACTGCTATACTACACTTGGTGAATTTTGAACTGTTATACTACTGATCTATGATGCTTTTGGTGAACCATAGCATTTGAATTCAATTCTTTTTGCTGCCTATGATGCCAAAGAAATTTGTGACAAAATTCTGAGCATATGCCACTACCTATGATGCACCTTGCCTTTAAACTGATCACATGCTAAATTTGTGAGAATTTTGAGATGAATTGGTCACTCTGCTGTAATTTTGCCAAATTTGATATAATTTTGGTGGTGGTGCTACCTATTTCTCTACTTAATCTATTCCTATAATGTCTGCTACTACTGTCCTCCTATACTACTCCTATACTACTGCTATACTATTGTTGTATACTACTACTAGTATACTACTTTCTAGTAGTATACTACTACTACTGCCTACTACTACTCCCTCCTCCTCTACTGCCTACTCCTCTACTATGCCTACTACTATACACTGCCTATACTACTCTATTGCTCTATGTGCTCTACTACTGCCTACACTCTACTGTGATTTTTTCAACTTGCAGCTACCTGTGATGCCTACACAGCTCATACTCTACTCCTCTTACTCTACTCTACTCTACTCTCACCTCCTCTAGTCTTCTACTCTATCTTGATGGCCGAAGGACTTAGCCCTTTGGGGGCGAATTTTGAAACTATCTTGATGGCTTTTGTTTGGTATTTGCAATGATGATTCTTTTCACACTTCTAAGCTGAAGCAGTGACATATGCAATGATGTGAACCCTTTTATGCTGAGGCAGAGGCGATGATGATCGAGTGCCCCCGCTAAACTAGGATGGCTTGTATACCAGATACAAGCAACCAGTTTAAAAGTGATGTGATGACAATGGGGCAAATCTGAGCCAACTACTACTACTTTACTACTCTAGTACTACTCTACTTTACTACTCTATAACTGTGTCTATACAACTGAAATATGTATTCATTGTAGCTTTCAAATGGCGGAGGAACCGATAAGCGAATGGCGCGACCCTACCCCTAGTGCATCATCATCAACTAGCCTCGAGAGCCAAGTGTCCGTGAGCCCGAGGCCAACAAAGAAATGTCGTACAGAGGACGAAGATGATCCGACCTACCAACCGAGGGACGATGAAGTTGAAAGTGCGCGGTCTCCAAACCCTGAACAGATGTCGGTGGTGCCTCGAGAATTGAATTTCGAGGAGGAACAAGTCAGGGACAAAGAACCCCCCCCCCCCCGCTCCATCTCCAACCACTTCAGGCAAGTCTAGGGGTCAGAGGACAAAGTTGAGAAGGGGGGAACATGGGAGGCACCGGAGGGAAACCCACGGCGAAGTCCATGTGATCCATGAGGTGGGACCAGAGGGAAACCCGTTGTCGCCACCCATGGTCCTTGCCAAGTTCAGCAACCAGGTGGCATGTATAGTCAAGGACAAGGTGGAGATCACTTGGGAGGAGTGGAACAATGTTACAGTCGACTACAAGACACATATCTGGGGTGAGGTGACGAGGAGCTTCCATTATCCCAAGGACGCCGATCTGAACAAGTGTAGGGAATGGGTCATGCACGTGGCAGGAAGAGCCTTTAGAAACTTCAAGTCCATGCTGACCAGGTACTACCTGAAGCTAGGCAAGTCACCCTGTGTCAAATACACTATGGTGAAGGAACATCTTTGGGAAGAGTTCTGCAAACAAAGAACAATAGAAGAAGCAAAGGCAAAGAGCGCCAAGTTCAGCGCACTCGCGAAGAAGAACCTACACCCCCACCACTTGGGCATGACTGGGTTTGCTGGTAAGAGGCCCCAGTGGCGGGCAGAAGAAAGGGCTAGAGCTGCCGCCGGGCTTCTCGATCCGTACGACGGTGTAGACTTGAGGGCTAAGGACTTCATCTATGCCTGCAAGCTGAAGAAGCTCAAGGAGGGCACGAGCAAGTTCAATGAGCCCAAGTTTGAGGAGGTTGAGAGGGCTCTCATTGAGGTCACTAAATCCAAGGATAGCTTCAAGGTTCGCAGGGGCCAGGACTTGCTGACCCTGGCGCTGGGAACCCCCAAGCACAGTGGCCGCGTCCGTGGCATGTCGTCGAAGATGACCTGGAACTCAGTGGAGTCATGGCAATCCAACGTTGCCACATACCGGTCAAGGCATAGGTACAAGGAGGGCATCTTTCAGAAGGGCTATGATTAAGGCGTGGCCGAAATGATCAGCCGGTCCATAAAAGAAGCCTTCACGAGCAATGACCCAGATATGGTGTCGATGAGGTCACAGATGCTTTGCCAGGCTGGCGTGGCCGTGCCTCAAGTTCCACAAGGGTAGACACAAGGGCAGCCACTGCCGATGATCGAGGATCGCCCAAGTCACCCCGTCAACGACATCCGGGAACCCATGCGTGTCCACCTCATGATCCCGTTCGGCAGGGCGAAAAAGTTGACCATGGGTGAGGGTTACATGCACCCCAAAGAAGATATCAAAGATTTCAACCAAGATCAGATCCCTGCCAACTATGCTGCCGTTATACTTACATGGTATGCAACCGAATATGAAGAATTTGAAATGGAATATCCAACTGCAGAAGGGGTAACGATCCTTGGAGCTGCCTTGGGTTCCGAAGTCCTGTGGAACAAGGATGACATAGAGATCATTCTCTCGATGCCAACTTCTACGCTGACGGCGACACCAGCATCACAACCATCCGTTGCCGGATCTTGTCCCCCCGATGATCCGGATCACGACGACGGCGATGACGAAGGCAATGGTGGGGATGACAAGGGAAGGAACTCACCCCGAGGCACAAGCCCTCACCCTCGTTCTCCTCCTCCAACAACAAGTCCACCTCCACCTCCCGGCAGTCCGTCTAAGGGCACGAGCAAAGGACTGGGAGGCACAAGCCCTCACCCTCGTTCTCCTCCTCCAACAACAAGTCTACCTCCACCTCCCAGCAGTCCGTCTAAGGGCACGAGCAAAGGACTGGGAGGCATGGAGGAACTAGGGGCAAAGACACCGCCTGCTGCCATTGCGAGCACATGCCACTGTCCTCCACCGCCGGTGAAGACTAAAGGCGACCAAGGGCAGCTCACACACTCACTTGAGTTCGAAAGGTATGGTAGCGGCGAGCATAATTTGCTAACAACTTTTCTTTGCCATAATATGGTACTAACATTTCTATCCTAGGCCGAGATCACCTTTCCATCTATTTCCTGAATCGGATGACTGCCTCGGCCATTACGAGCATGGGAAGTTCATATAACCAAGGCCCAACTCATCGACGAGGAAAGGTGGCAGACAAGGAGGTTTCATCTCTGGTACATGGAAGCGGCAAAACCTGGCCTGCATGGTTTTGTAGTCAAGGTTATGGCGGAGTACTTCCACTTGCTCGGCAACGATGTAGAACTCCCCGTGGACTTCCACAACATGTATAGACTACTGCAGGAACAAGACCTTGACATCGCCCAAGTCACCTTGTTCTCTATGTAAGTGATGAATTGCGAGTTTCACATATCACATGCCTTTGAATCAGTCAAGACTACTTATATATGCCACGATGGCTTGTCCTTGCAGGTTGATGGCCTATATATCCAAGGAACTAAAACTTGATGTTATCTATCTATCTCCAATGCATATTGCTCAAAGAATCATCATTGGTTACCACCTAGATGACAATCATCCAACCATGAAAGACTTGACCAAGCGACAGAGAGAGGCGCACATGAAGAAACTAATGGACAATGAGAAGTTGAACATTTCAAGGTACATACTAGGAGCAATGAAGAAGATCAGGGGACATGGGTGTATCCTAGCTGCCTACCATTTTGGGTAAGTCGAAGAAATGTCTGTAGAGATAAGTGGGTAGCTAGCTAGAATTATTATTTCTCGTCGTAACCTATATTTTGTTTCAATGGCGCAGCCAAGGCCTCAAGGGTCACTAGGTTGCATTTATCATCTACCCTCAGGATGGCAGGGCCTGCGTATTTGATTCGTTGACAGTGCCAAACTTAAAAGGGTACAAGGCCTTTAAAGATTGCCTCAGAGTGTAAGTGACTGAACTATCTTCTCATATGTGTTCTAATGCCCTGTCTAATACTAGTACATTTCGTATAGCGCTTATAAGGAGTACGTGAAGGATCCTGAATGCTATGATCGAAGAACAGAGAATTTTAAGGCTAAGCATAAAGACCGCACCAAAATCAGACGCAACTTTCCGGTAAGTATTTGAAAGGTTTAATTGTGCTTTCCGTTCATATGCGTTCTAATGCCTGTGTTGTAATGCTTGTGTATCGATCATACAGTGTGCCAAACAACCGGTAGGATCACAAACCTGTGGCTTCTATGCCTGTGAGTTTCTGAGGGTGTGCAAGCAGTACAGCAGCAGTTGGAGGGTGCTCAAGAATGGATTGAACTGGTCGAGAGACGTGCAGAGCATCCAACACAGCTTCAAGCAGACAAAGGCGGATATATGTAAGTTTATCTTAGACAAATGCGTGCTTGAAGGGGGCACGTTCTTCAATGAGAACAGCCCGCTAGCGATTTTACCGGAGTACGAGAGGCTGAGGAAATGGCCCACGATGATGCGTCCGCAGGATTAAACCTTAGCGCATGTGTAACAACTTTAATATGTAAATGTAATGAATTAACGATGACAAGAACGACTAAGTGAATGTATATATATGTATATTATCCCATGTGTAATATCTGCTTACTTTTTAAGTTTAATCTGTGAAATCTGGATGTGATTTGAATTTGAATTTGAATTTATATGCCTGCTGTATTTTTTTTAATTCAGGAAATAATTTACTGAGGCGGGCAAATAATAATGCCCGCCACGGCTAATGAACATAACCGCGGCGGGCCATAAAAGTTGTCCGCCACGGTAAAATAATTTACCGCGACGGGCGGTGTAACGTGCCCGCCGTGGTAAAAGTATATTTACCGCAGCGGGCACGTTACACCGCCCGCCGTGGTAAATCGGTTGACCGCGGCGGGCAAAGCCGTCCGCCGCGGTCCGCGGTTAAGCCATGATTTACCGTGGCCTCTAGCCCGCGGCGGACGGCTTTGCCTGCCGCGGGAAACCGAAAACGCCCGCCTCCAGTAAAGTTTGTGTAGTAGTGTGAAACGTGAGAAATGAGACTGTGAGAGTTCATGGGTGGTTGGGATCGATGTATGTGGCCGGCGGTTTGTTTTATATAGGGGGCATGGACATCACTGTCGATTTTTAAATAGAACTGACAGTGAAAGTTAATATCACTGTCGGTTTGTAAATAGAACCGATAGTAAAGGTGCATATATGTAAAGGATATATTTATTTAGATAGTACAGTGGGAAAGTTTTAACAACAATGATAAATTTATTTAGATAGTATAGTGGAAAAGTTTTAACAACAATGATATATTTATTTAGATAGTACAGTGGGAAAGTTTTAACAACAACGATATATTTATTTAGATAGTACAGAAATACATCAAAAAATAACAAAAATATTAGAAATATATTACATATACTATAACAAAGACCTTACACTAAAATTCCATATACGATAACAAAGACCTATTTGCGTACAGGTCAATGTTACAATAAATGTGTATCAACACATTATAATTTAACCACCTCAGTAGCATTCTTCTAGCACCAAGTAGGGTCAAACCGTAGCACCAAGGTGGTCTACGAGCTATACCGGTTGGAGATGACAAGGTGGCATCGATGAATCCATGCCTCTGTTGTACATGACATTTTTCTTTGTGCAGTCTAGATGCGCACCACAGCGGATGGCTCTGTGAACCTCACGGCATCTCCAATCTTCGGTGTTGCTCTATCTTCAGTAGCATTCTTCTAGTACCTCTTGTGTGCGCCATTTTGGTGGACTACGACGCATAACGATATCTGTGGTTTGTTGTGATAGGAAAACACGGTATCATGGCTGATAAGCCTTGGCTGAAACCAACATGCATGGAGAGGCTTCCTAGCAGGGCACCATTTTATAGGTTAGCTATCGCAGTAGGTGGGAGCAGTGCTCCTGCTGTGGTGATCAGTGGGAGCACTACTGGCCCATGAGGGAATATTCATATCACTGTCGGTTTTGATAAAAAATTGGCAGTGATAGAGGTCATTAGTGTTGGTTTTTAGAACCGGCAGTGATTCCACGTATCGCTGTCCATTTTTAAGAAAAAATTGACAGTCATAGGCCCGACAAACAGCTACCGCTGCCACAGGCGCACAGCTTTTATTTTTTTTGAAATCAGAGCCACCGCCATGGGCTCTGATAAAAAAATTTTGTCCCGCCTTGGTTTCGAACCAAGGGAGCGAGAAAGAGGGATTAGTGGCTTAACCACTGCATTAAAGGAGGATTTACGTTAGGAAATACTTTGTTATCATTTTTATAGTTTAAGTTGTTCATTTAATTCTGTAAAAATATAAAAAAAGTTTGCCGCACCTAGGATTCAAACCAAGGGCGCAGGCTTCACAGTAGCTGGCTTTTACCGCTGCGCTATGATAGGAAGTACGTCAAGGTACGTTTTCTTTTTTGTTTTATCCTCTGAACGGGAGTCAATTAATTCAAGGTCCAGATTATAGGGCCTTAACTGCTGCACTAGTATTAAGGATTACGTTAGTTTAGGTTATGGTTTTTCTTTTATCCGTTTAGTGCATGTAAATACATATAATTTATTGTAAAATAATACAAATATTTGTGCCTCGATTATTTACTTCCATGATAATTAATTAATGGTCTATATTTATCAAATAATAGTGTATCTGAACATCATCTCAATATTTGATTACATAGTCAATTATTTAATTTTAGAGAAGCGCACAAAATATAAATTAGATTACATAGTTGGTAAACAATGTCCGAATAATGATTACATAGTTTACAATAATCTAACTATCTTTAGGTGCATCAACAATGAGGGCCTCATTGTGATCAAGCTGTACGTAAGCAGGTTCGTCACCCTCTTGAAGGATAGGTAGGGGTACGTTCGCCCCGAATGGAGGCATTTCCTAATAGCCCCTGTAATCTTCTTCGTCCGTCACTCCATTGACACCGACAATCTTTCTTTTTCCTTCTAGGACTACTTTTAGCCTTCCTTTTGTCTTGTTGTCCCTTGCATAGAAGACTTGCATAACATCTCTTACAAGGACGAAGGGGTCGTCTCTGTATGCGGTCTTAGTGAGATCAATGGTAGTGAACCCTTCGCTGTCAGTGTTGATTTCCTCGAGCTGGACCTACTGGTAGCGAAAAAGAGCTACCTTTAATGGACCATAGGCTAGCTCCCATATCTCCTCTATGAAACCATAGTATGTCGCCTGCACATTGCCGTTTTCGTCATGAACATCAAAACGAACACCACAATGTTGGTATGTGCTCTTTCTATCTTTCTTTTTTTGTGTAAAATGTGAATCCATTGATCTCATACCCTTGGTACTTAAGATATATACTCGAAGATCCCTTGGCTAAGGCATCCAGTTGATTACCCAACTTTATTCCAAGCAAGCGACGTGGCAACTAGTTGACAAATTCCTCCTTATGTTTTTTATCCAGCCAAGCCTGTGACCTGCTCGGATACAAAGTTTGCAGCGATTGCCTATGCTCGTCAATGTATGGCACCACACCCTCGGCTTGCTAGAGAACAACGAACTATGCCTGTCTGAAAGAAACAGGGTCGTCTACTGTAATAGATTTCTCCCCGATCGTTCCTTTGCCACGTAGTATTCCCTCGTGACGAGATTGTAGAACTCCGACCCTTTTGATGTCCAGATAATATGTGCAGAACTCAGTGGCCTCCTCCATTGACCATCCTTCAACCATGCCCCCTTCTGGCCTGAATCTGTTCCTAACATACCTCCTAAAAACTTTCATCAATCTTTCGAAAGGGAACATCTGATGCAGGTACATTGGGCCAGGGCTCTAATTTGGTCGACAAAATGAATGAGCAGATGCAATGAGATATCAAAGTAAGTCGGTGGAAAATGCATCTCAAGCCTAACGAGAGTTTTGGCTATGTCCCGCTACAGCTGCTCTAGTGTGGACACATCAATGACCTTTTTTTAGATCGCGTTGAAGAATGAGCAAAGCTTTATGGTTGGGGTGCGGACCTTTGGGGGGAGGATACCACGCAGGGCAACAGGGAGCAGCTGAGTCATAATGACATGATAGTCATGGGCCTTCATAGGGCCATAGTTGAACTTGAGTTCTCTCTTGTTCACTAGCCTCTTCGGGTTCGCACAGTAGCCCATTAGGACTTTGAGTTCATTGAAGAAAGAAAAAAGCGCACGTTTTTCTTCCTTCTTCAATGTCCATGACGCAACCGGAACTTCGAACTGGCCATTCTCTAGCTCCACGGGATGCAGCTCCTTCCTGATACCCAAGTGTTGCATGTCTAGGCGTGTGGCTAGTGAATCCTTCGATGTCCCCCTGGTGTCCATCAAGGTGTTAAGAGTGTTAGCGCACACGTTTTTAGTGATGTGCATGGGATCAAGACAGTGGCGTACACTCAGAAATGGCCAGTAAGGTAGTTTCTAGAAAACCATTTTTTTCTTCCAAACGCTCCCATCAGGCGCTGCAACTGCATTGTCCCCCTTCCTAAGGACAACCTCTAGTTTATTGAGTTCTCGAAGTATCACAGGCCCGTCTTGATATTTTGGAGCTAAGCGTTACTCAATAGTACCATTGAAATCTTTTCTGTTCCTACAGTAAGGGTGATCCTTAGGTAGGAACCTACGGTGTCCCATATAAACTATCTTTGAGTTATTTGGTAGATTTACCACATCGGTGTCATCCAAGCACTCGACACATCTAGTATAGCCTTTTGTCTTCTCTTCGGACAACGAACCTCGACCTGGCAAGTCGGTGATTGTAGCGATAAGTACTCCCTTGATCATGACGTGTTCCTTTTTGTACTCGTCCCAAACATTTGGCACACCCTTTTCAAACATCTCCACTAGTTCATCGATGACTGGTTCTAGAAACACATGACGTGCTCCTAGGTTGTCTTGGCCCTTGGATTAGTAGTGGCATCTAGATGTATGACCGCTTCATACAGACCCAAGGTGGAAGGTTGTATATCCAGAGCGTCACTGGCCAGGTGCTATGATTACTTCTAACCTGGTCGAAAGGATTCATCCCATCTGTGCTCAAAGCAAACCAAAGGTGCCTTACCTCTCCACCAATGTCCTTATAGAACATAGTATTGATAGTCCTCTAGTCATGCCCATCAGCGGGGTGCCTCATCATTATATCTTTCTTACGCTCTTCGCCATGCCAGCGCAACAGCTTAGCTGACTTTGCACATGCAAACAGCCTATGCACCTAGGGAGCTATAGGGAAATACCAAACGACCTTTACGGGACCTCCTCTAGTCTTGGTACCCTCATTTGACGGCCCTTCCTTGTACTGTGGAGCTTCACACTTGGGGCACTTGTCTAATTCTTTGTATTTTTCAACCTCGAGGCCGATGGGGCAGATCATTTGCTTGGCCAAGTATGTCTTTTTTGGTAACTCATTTTTTTCTGGGAGCATTTTCCTTATTATACCTAACAACTGATCGAAGCCTTTATCGCTCAATCCGTTTGTTGATTTGAACTCTAACAGCATGATGTCGGCTTCCAGTTTGCCCATTGGACAATTCGTATATAATGGCGTTTTACCATCTTGTCTTATTTTCTCTAGCTTTATCAATTGTCTTTCACTAAGACATCTAGTCTCTACATTATGTACCAACTGAGAAATGCCATCGTTATCCTCGATGTCGTCAGCTAGCGTGTTCCTAAACACATTATTAATTGTGGCCACAGGTTCCATGTTGACATCGGGTTCCTCATCAGCATCGTGGATAGCGACGTCAGGCATGTCCACATCATCATCGTTTTCCTGCAGAACATTCACACCAACCTCGCCATGCATAGTCCATATCGTAGAGTTTGGCATGAACCCCTTGGTAATCAAGTACGATCATATAGACTCAATTTGAGGAAAGTTCCTTTGATTCTTGCAATCTTTGCATGGGCAGAAGACAGGGTTCCCATTCCCAGCATAGGCTTTGGCATCGGTGATAAACTGGCTGACGCCATGCATATACTGCTTGTCCATTTGGGACAGATGCATCCACTCTCGATCCAGCTCTGCACAAAAAAATACTGAGACAGTAAGTACAAATAATTAATAAGAAATTGAGCTTCATGAACAACAATTGTAGCTCGAAAATACCATTTTTGGAAAATATTATTGTACACTAATTATTGAAAAATTGAAATTGGTAGCCCCGGCCCTGTAAATTGAAAATCATAGTAAAAAAACAATTATTGCACAATAATAAAGAATAACTATTCTACTCTACTTCTAAGAACTAATTATAGCATCACATACTAACAATGATGATCTTGACCACCATGGAATAATTATTTAGGAATTTAAATATGTTTATAGACACCAACCTTTTGGATGATGGATTCACCATAATTTGAGCCTTGCACAAATGTCCAATTAGAAAAGTGCTCTCTAGAATGGAAAAAGAACTAGAATGAGAATCAAGCAATGTAGCCATCAAAACAAAGCTAATTAAGCAACAAAATCAAAGGAATGGATGTTTGTTACTAACCTTAAAGCAAAAAGATCAAGCCATTATTCAAAATCCAAGCACTAGCTTTATGGTGAAGAGCAGACGCAACAATGGAGGGAAGGGCCCAAACGTGTGCCTCTGTTCTCGGGATGGAAGAGAGGAGCAAGAAGAGGACAGCTGTAGCCTTTTTGTGCTGTAGGTTTATCACTGTCGGTTCTTAGCTAGAACCGATAGTGATAGATACAAATCACTATCGGCTCTTGGCTTAAACCTGCAGTGATGAGTGGCCACCAAAACACTACCGGTTCAAGCCACAAACTGGCAGTGATGTGGTCCTTCACTGCCAGTTTTAGCCCAGCCCCAATCATTTTCTCATTTTCAACCTCATAACTGGCAGTTAAGGTACATCATTGTCGGTTGTCACAAATCCGGCAGTGATGAGGCCGATAGTGATGCCCAGATCTAGGGTAGTGCTTCGCCGCTACAATGACCCCCTTTCAGCGAAGGTTTCCCCGTGCTCTTGTGGGGTCACTCCTAACCTCTCACCCTCGCTGAGGAACACGCGAGGAGAGGCCGAGGGTTTCCCATACGGAGGAAATCGATTGAGTGAGTGTAAGCGGGGGAACGAAGGTCACCGAGCTCGGGACAAGATATAAATGCGGATTAAATACCCATTAAATTGTCCAGGTAAAGAGGGCCTATTTTCTTACACGAGCGCCTTGGTTATTTATAGGGGTCGCGATGAAATTACGCTTGGGTTAGCTTTTACAAGGTGACCACGATGCAATGGCCAAGGGTACAGCAATAATCCTCCTCCCTTGGCCAACTACTCTAAAACCCTAACGGACTAGGTGGACCTGCCACTGTCTTTAGGCTAGCTCCTTGCCATGGCTTGTGTAGAGCCTCCGCGCGAGCCGGACGAGGGTCCACTATCTGCCGTCGGCTAGCGCTCCGCTTGCGGCTGTCCCTCAGTTGGAAATGATGAAACTTCACATACGATACATGCAAACAAAGAACACACAATGAGCTAAAACCCTCACAGCGAAGGTCGTGCTCTGCCATGAGGGTTGTTAACCGGGCCAGCGAAAGGTCAAGCGCTAGGGTAGGAGCTGTGCTAGGATAGCTTCCCCCAATAGTAGCCCCTCGAGGGTCGGGCCAGCGTGATGGGTCGGAGCAACTTTGAAACTAGTGGAAGGGCTAGGTGAGGGTACCTAGCCAGCGGCCTGGCCCAATGACGCCCCCATTACGCTCGACCAATGCTAGGCTGTAGCGGTATTGGGCCCGCTGTTTAGGGATAGGGTTTCCTTATTTTTAGATGGTGTTGTTATGCGGTTTGATGTGATGAGCAATTGTGGGAGGCTATTCCCTGTTTTTCTCAGGATTTGCGGCGATCATTTGTGTCCTATTTTTTTTGGGATTTGGGATGCACAGTTTCCTTTTGGGTGGACGCTCGGCTCTTACAAATAGCTATGTTAGGTTTAGTGTTTTTCCTTGTTCTCACTTTGTTGTTGGCTAGTTGCTGCTGCCATGACTAGTGAGCGAGGGTTGCGCAGGTGCGAGGGTTGGTGTTTTGTTTGGAGGTTAGAGATTTTTGCTTGTTCTGTCTGCTGCGTCCTTGTCTTCTAGGTACGTTGCGGTTGTTGTTTGTTTTTGAGCTTTCATAGCCTTTTGCTATTGCTAATGCTCTTTTTATGATCTTTGTTTTGTAGCTGGATGGCTTGGGTGAAGAAGACTGCGAGGCCCATTGATAGCTCTGAGGCTGTTGACTCTGCGTCAGAGGTTGTAGGCGCTTTGATTTTGGCCCTACGAGGGTCACCTTGGAGGAGTTGGATGAGTTTGCGAAGATGGGTTGGTTCTCCTATAATCTCGCTAGGCTGGCGGAGGGGGAGACTGTTCCAGACCCGCAGGATGATGAGGTTGTTGTGTTCCGAGAGTTCTTTGTTGCTGGGTTGAGGTGTCCTCGGCATCCTCTTGTGATTGGGGTTTTGACATTAGTTGAACCCCTCGAGCTTCGTGAAGCTTGGTATTTACGCTTGGGCTTGTAAATCACAAGGCGTGGACCCAGATCTTGAAGGATTCATATGTCTCCATAGGGTTCATCCACAGCCTCGTAAGGTGAAGGTTGCTAGGAAGACTGCATTGGGTTAGTTTGGAGTTTATCAGCCTGTTCGCTTGCTCATAAACGATCGTAAATTTCCAGCCGGGAACAGTATTTTTCTCTCACACCAAACCAGCCAGCAGTAAATAATCCACGATACGATACGGCCTCCCGAACAGGCTGTATACCTTTTGCTATCGACAACGCGCGGAGGTTCCTGTTCAGGCATAGAAGAATAAGTGGTCCTCGCCCTGGATGGAGCACTGGTTTTATCTGAAGCTGGAGGGCAAGCTAGGCCTGTGTGGGAAGTTGGCGAGGCTTGACAATGTGACCTTAGACACTGTCATCACCGATGGTTGTCTTGCTGCGGTTGACGCATTGAGGGCTTTGTCGCGCCACGAGTGCGCGCGTGATTTGGTTGAAGAGTTTGTTTGTGCGAAGGTCATGCCTTTGAAGGCTGATCAGTCATGGTTTGATTTGAGAGATGACATGATATATCATGGTCACGGGTTGAAGGGGCTTGGCATCAACATTAAACAGGCTTGGTCGAGGGTGCTCCAGAAGAGCAGTTACCTAGCGGTGGGTGTTAAAGCTGTTTACAGGGAGGTTGCGGAGGCCACTGAGGAGATTGCTGGTGCCCTTGGTAGTGCTGAAACCGAGGCAATAAGAGTTGCATTGGCTGATCGCCATCGTGTCAACCAGGCTTTCGATCTGCTTGGGTTGACATATCCAGATTGGCCGCAGGTCGAGCTGACTGAGGCCGAGGGTAGTAGGGAAGGGGCTGCCCGTAAGAGGAAGAGGTGGCTGGCAAGCCTTCTGGCTTGTCCAAGCATGGCGGGCGCGATCGTGGGCGCACCGGCACGTTGAAGGCTGCGAAAAATGCGGCGGTGAAGGTGCCTACTTCGAAGGTTGAGTCTCCTGCCTCGGCCACGAGGCCTATTTCGGTTGTTGCGGCGGCTACCTCGATCAGATGCAGTTGCAGAGGTTCAACCAACTTGGAGGATGCCGACCCTTGCTAGTATGCCGCTTTTGCAAGTCATTTCTGATGAGGATGAGGAGAAGGAGGCAAGCAAGGGTTTGCGCGAGGCGACGGGCGATGGGTCGAGCTCGTCTAGCGAGAGTAGCAGTTCTGAGGGGACTGGTGATGATGGAGATGAGGACGATGATGCAGGGGATGAAGACACCGTGATTAGTCATGATGCGGATTCCATGGAGCTTAGACTGCCTGGTGAGGGGGTAGGTGAGGACCGAGAAGTTGACTCTCGTGCTGAGGATGTTGGTGAGATACCTCACCGCCGCCATGTTCGAATGAGGATGAGGGTCGCGATGTCCCCAGTGATGAAGATGAGGACGAGGATTTTGTTGGGAAGCGGTCGTTAGGCGGTGCTGGTCATATTAGTCTGATGCATTTTGCTATTGCCTATGGCGCCAATGAACCTGACATTGAGCTGTTTACCAGCCCAGACCTTCGTAGCTGTTGTTTGGTCGGGACCGATGAGGAGTGCCGGTTTATGGCTGGCGTGTACCGTCAGATTTGCATGCCTGAGGCAGAGCTTCTATTGAGCAATGAGTTGGTCGATCACTTGACCGAGGACTTGGAGGTGACCGGCGTGACGGTGATTATCCTCTCATGAGCCGCTCGCCGGTGTCATGGCCAAGTTGAAACTGAGTTGTTTGAGCGGGTTGAGAAACTTTAGAAGTCGAAGGAAGGGTTGGTTACTACTAATAAGGAGTTGAAGGCGCAGATTGAGTCGCTGGAGGCTACGATCACGAAGAATAAGAACATGGTGGAGCAGGCGGATGGATTGTTAAACCGCAACATTGACCTTCACGCAGAGATGAGGGACAAAGGTGAGAAGTTGGTGGAGGGGAGGAGTCTCGCAAGAAGGCTGATGAGCTAGCGGAATCGAATGCCTAGAAGCTAGAGGACTCTCGCACAGCGTTGCTTGCTTGTATGCGAGATGCAAAGGTCGCCTTGGAAGCTGTGTTTGCGAAGGTTGGGTCGGATCCTAGTGATGAGTTGCCTGAAGCTAATGCCAAGGCATTTAAGGCGTGGCTGTTTGCGGAGATTGGTCAGCTAGTCCCCTTATTGAATAGTGTGTCAGATTTTGGCGCGTACGGCACCACCCTTGGTGTTGCATGCTCGTTTCAAGGTGTTGGTTGTGATCATCTTCGAAAGCTAGGACATGTCAATCACAACTTCCCGAGTGTTCAAGGCGTGCGAGGGGCTACTGAAGACCGAGCTTGCAAGAGCATCTGTGCGCGCTTTTTGAAGAAGTTTTGGATGGAGGGTGGTGGTCGAGCTCTTGCCTTTGGCGAGGCTGCGGCAGGTACTCAGGAGGTGAGAAGAAATGGTTTGGTGCTGTTGACGCTTTTATTGTAACTAGGTAGCGTGCCCGTGCGTTGCTACGGGACAACTAAACTTTTACTCTAAAAACACACGGATTGCACGATAAGATAACAATACTGTGTAATACAATTCTTTATGACTGTAACCTCCAAATGCAAGGAGCTGAAAAAAATCGTTGTTTTACCTGTCCAGCACGAGCTTCTCCTCATAGTGTGCCTGATTGTCCCGGTCACCGCACTCTTTGTGCTCCATATTGGTTGTACCTATATCACCATATGCGGAAACCCTCTAATTCTAACAACATCTACATATCATAGTTGGCCTCCTCACCAGGTGGCTCATCCCTATATTACTTTGTCCGGTGGGGACATGTTCTTCCATGGTTTCTTGCACACAGTAAATGAAGATAACATAAAGTCATCAACCTAGATCCCAGCGGCTAGCGAACCACAGTTAACGAATCAAATCCAGAGTATATGTTCTGGCTTTACTTTCAAAACTATAATGTGCAAAGAAGCAACTACAACAATATGTAGGTACTATAGGTAGGTTTAAAACTCCATCAAATTAAAAACAACAAAAGTGAAATGCCTAAGTTCTAATCAGCACTGCAATCGCATTGCTAAAATTCATTAAGATTCACGTCTTATATATTGTATAACCAAATATTTTTGTCACAGTAAAATATATAAGATTCTACAATTATACCGTTATAGCATAACCTTGAGCGAAAGATAATTTTATCTCTAATTTGAAGAATAAATATTATTCTTTCAACCAAACTATCCAAAATACATCAAAAGAAAATTGATCAACCTGTAAATTTTGTAAGCATCAACCAGTGACCGATACAACATTGATGGATATTACAATAATTTACATACCACTATTTTGTAATAAAATAGTTCTGATTCCCTCCACTGCCGGCATGTGCTAAAATCACCCGGCATGTGCTTACATGGTCAACAAAGCAGTAAAGCACCTTAGCCCAATACGAGTTATCCTGTAGGCTTTCATATGCAACTTTGACAGTATCCAGCTTTGCCTGTTGAAAAGGAGTCGGTTTTAGGCTGCAGTAGATGAACAAAAAGGAAATTTACCATAATTTTAACAATGGTCAGACTAATGATGACAAGGAGTTGGACCCAAAACCAACATCACATCGAGGATGAAAATGGAGTGTATTATCTCAAGATATAATTCCAGAGGTAGCAAATCATTTCATATTTGGCATATTATCATATTGCAAGCAGCTAAAAAGTAACACCACAGATAGTGACTCGACAAAGTATTTATGTCGAAGTCTAAGGGGAGGCACCAAGGCAAGTCAAAATGCATATAAACCAAAATATTTGTATTCAAATCAGCTTCATGTATCCTAGCTCCTTTTTCAGTAACTCAAGCTACGTAGCTACCAAGTAGCAACACATTTTGAGTGGATCTGATGCTTGGTCATCAGGATGAGGAATGCAGTGTTCAGAACTTGAGATTGTTTCTCTATAAAGAATTGCAAAGAGGAATTCCTTGAAGGATATATAATAATAAAAGAGCATGGCGTATTTGATTCTTTTCCTACTGCTTGGGCTAACTGTGTTCAATGTTTCAGTCTTTCAGACTTCATTGTAATATCACAAGAACTATATTTCTTTTTCTTTTTCCTCGCAAAAAGGAACTGTATTTCTGCTAAAACAAAAACAAAATGACCCTGCATTGAAGGTACAAATGAAAAAGAAATCATTGGATATTGTTCTTCCAACATTTTTTAGAGTATTATATTTTCCAGTGTATGGGGAAGAGTGAAAAAAGAAGGGGGCCAAATTTACCTTAGTTGACTTGAACATGATTTGCACAGGGCAATTGAGGAAGGTGAGTGAGGCCTTGGTGAGGCCATTGGAGCCCATGAGCATGGCCAAGAGCCGGGTTCACCATCTGCTTCACGAGCCCCTGCACAAACGTGAAGTACCAGCTGAGCTGCAGGCACACGGTGAAACAATTCAGAAACGCTTAGCAGCAAGTGATCACTTGCACTTCTTGCAGGTGGTACGGATGGAGGCATGCATGCATTGTAGTGCAGTAACAAGGTCACATGAACTGAAGCCTGTTGTACACGTACTCTTGAAGCAAGACAAGAGCAGGAATTAGCTGGCCACCTAAGATGGTAATGTAACTGGGAGAATAATTGTGAGCTGAAAAAGTTTCACTGTCAAGAAAATTTGTGCAGGCAGTGAAATTAAAGCATGGGGAAATTCTTCCGGGCAACGCTTGCGACAGTTTCAGAAAACCACGCTTGTAAATTAATAAAAGCAATTCCTACTGGAATAGTTAAATCAGCTTGTAAATTAGCTTAAGCAAAATTTATTGGTGTAAGGCAAATATGATATTGCGTCCAGTAATCAAGTAAATATTCTAACATGTGGATTAAAACAAAGATTGTCACTCTGGTACATGGCTTAGAAATAATCAAATATATCAAAAGAAACCTTACTACGAAAATAATTTACTAAAAGAGACCTAAGATCCCGTAGAAGCTAGGAAGTTACCAAAAGGCTTGCAGCTAAATAATTCCCTAGTATATTTGCCCGTGCTAACGCTATGGGCCACATTAAGTCCAAAGTTAATTCTATCAAATTTGAAGTACTTAGCTAATTGTGTTTTGTCAAAGTTGTTTTCATAGCACTGGCACAAGACGCATTGATTTATCTATGCAGTCCCTACAAACCGGTGCAAACACTCCATGACTGTGTCCTTGTCTTCCGAATAATTCCTGCAAAAATAACAGAGACAGATGGTCAGGCACGCACATTTTGCACATAATGCTACTTACAATTTCACAAATAGCTTACAGGGCCTAGCTTCTAATGTAAACCAGATAGGCCTAGGAGCACATAAAGAAAAAGATTATAACACGCAGAAAAGTATATATGATTGTTACCAACTATAAGCTGAAAACCAAAAGAAAAGTGTCAGTATCATTAAAAAAGGAAGAGCTTCTCATAATTGTCAACACAATCTAAGACAGCTCATATAAGTATTTTTGGTACTGCATTTCTTAGCCATATGGACTATGGCTTATATTTTTACTGCACTGCCAGTATTTGGTTGGCACAAGCTAAAAAGGCATGCTAGATGATATCAGTACGTGTCCTTTTTTTGGTCAACACAAGACCATGAGGAGCACCAACAGAATTATCTAGGATACACTGAAGAACCCCAACAGTAATAACATGAACTGAACAACATCTTGGCATGTTGCGACGTAGCTGGTTGATGACATTTTGCCGTAGGTCCAAATCGAACCCTCAATAAGGATACCTATGAAAAGAAAGAAAAAGCCTTAGCACTCTGATAAATTTACTTTGTTTAAGAATGGATAAAATTCACATTACATGGTACCAATGATCTTGCCAATAGTTAATGAAGATCAGCAATGTAACTGAGATACATGTGCATCTTTAACTTTAAAGCAACATATTCACTGAAATATGTTTTGCCTGCATCAAAGTGAAAACCAATATTATGGAGCAGATGAAGAAAACAATGGCAAAAAAGTCTCATTTTATACTACCAAAGATCTTTTTTTTGGTCCTTGAGGCAGCAACTTGTACACATGAATCATATTCCTTTGATCGACATCGTTAGAAAATGGCAGAAACTAATTCAGTGAAGTCAATTAACTAAATTGGATGAAGGATGAAGAAAGTTTTGAAGAATCTAGAATATGAGAACTGCAGACTATACCTGAACCATCCACAGCTGAATCATTTAAACAGAGGTAAGCCCGACAAACCCCTGCGAGCCCAATATCTGATTCCGTGGACTGGATGGAGCTCACGAGAAACCCCTGCAATCACAATCTTGAGTGAACCATGGAGAGCCAGGAAGAATTTGCTGTACAAAGAAAAAGGTATTTAAGTGCTGCAACGCTACAAAGTAGTTGATTGGAACTAAATTAGAACTAAAAAAAACATGGAACTTTAAACCATTCCTGCGCGCGGCCCTAGAGGACGTCGACGGCGGCGGCGTGGATGGCCGGGAGCCGCTTCACGGCCTTGTCCACCGACCGCGCACACGCCGCGCAGGTCCTCCTCATCCGGTCATCCCCCGCACTGACCGCGGCCTCCAGGTGTCCGAGAGACGGAGATGAGGGTGGATCCATGGACATGGTGCTGCCGATCTGATTCTGGTCGGAAGTCAACAGCATAGGAACCTCCACCAGCGTCGTCTCCCAGGTCGACGAGGGCAGCGACGGTGAAGACGGAGGGCGCGCGGCGGCACCCGACGTGGCGGCGTGTCTCCGTCCCCTCCGCGCCGCAGGATCCCAAGATTGTGTCGGTTCCAACGCCGAGGGTCGAGCGGGGGTCGCACGTAGGCGGCGGCACTGATGATGATCGGCGAGCGGGCGGGAGGCGGGGATCGCAGGGGAGAGGCAGAGCGACGCGACGCGGGCGACGAGGCGGGTATCGCAAGGGGAGGGGCGGACCGACGGATCGACGATTGTCGCACGAAACGGTGGTCTTATTTTCTTTCTTTTTAGTTGTATGAGATTTGGCAGAGCTTTGTCTGACTTGTTTGGTTTTTGTCAGTTAAACCACCCCTGGGATCCTTCGCCCACAGCGACCGGCACTGGCAAGGCGGGCACTTCGTCCACAAGCGCGAGGCCTGCATTGTCGTCTGCGGGCGGGGCTGCAACAAGTGTTGCTGATGTTGTGGTTCTTCGTGACGATGGTGGTTCAGGTCTATTATTATTAGCTCCCTGTCAGCTCAGGCTCAGTTACTTATTCGATCGTTAACAGAAATGATGACCAATGCAAGCAGCATGCAGACAAAGATAATTCATCGAATCTTTCGTAGATCTTGGCTATATGATATACAACTGTTGTTACTTGGTGGTGCTCTAGTGTGGGTTGTGTCTGTCCAATGTACCGGCGAAACGAATGGTAGGATTCCCGACAAATCAACAAGAGGCAAGGTTTTGAGCGTGGGTCATGCATGACGTGTGGAGCACAGCTTGCAGTAGGGCATACACTGGCAAAACAACCCTACCTGTTTGGCTGCTACGTAACTTTTCACGCTTGCAAATAGGTTCCTCCTGTAATTCTCTGCGCACAAGAATTCCACCGATTTTGTTTTCACCTGTAAAATGGCGTTTGGCTGCTTGATCAACGCTTCATCCGCTGCACTCCAAACCACCCTAGGACCAGCGCGCACTGCCCCTTGTTAGCAGAACCAGAAGCACGACGGCCACCGTCTCTATGTCGATGGCCGTGACGCAAACCTACCACTCCAACCTCCGGTACGCAGTGTTGCTGACAAAAACTGCACCGGAACCGCCACAGCAACCACCGGCCGCTGCAGCAGGCACGTCATGCCATTGTTCCTTCGTTCGTTCTTCTCGGAACCATCGGCCGCCACAGCAACCACCGGCCGCTGCATTACAAGCATCAGCAGTCAAGTTTCCTTCGTTCCGTCAGGAACCGGCGAGATCAATCAACACCTCCGCGGAAGCCTCCTCCTCGTCGTCCCCGTCCAAGATCCGAGACAAGCTGCGGACCATGGTGTCTGCTTCTTTGGCGGTGGCGGTGGCAGGGGCGGCGGCGGCGGCGCGGACAGGACAAGGTTGACGGCGACGACGGGCCATCCGTCGGTCTGTCCTTTGGGCTCGTGGGCCATGGAGACACAAAATGGAGGGCTGGGATCCGGCGGAGAACTCGTGCTGAGGACGATGTACCTGGATCGCGGTGTGCTGGGGGCGACTGGGATCCGCGGTGTGCTGGGGACAGGGCTACGGGAGAAGACGGAGAAGGGAGGTGGCGAGCTCGAGGCGACCTGCGCCTGATAACCATCGTTTTGTTTTCCAAGATGTGAGGAGGAATGTTCTATTTTACACTGATTTCGGTCTAATCCGCCTGTAAAATTATTGTGCTCACTGGTCTCCCAAACAATTAATTTTGGTTTGGTCTGGAAAATTATCAAGCCTGTAATTTACAAATGCTTTGTACCAAGTACCAAACTTCCAAACAGCACCTAAATAAAAATTATGGAGGCATAAACCGGGCTTGTTGAGAATTGACTGCAGTACGCTATTGCAGGTCTATCTTTATCAACTTTGACTATGTTTGTTTAAATACTTGCAACATTTATATTTTCAAATAAGTTTATTATGAAAGTATCACTACTGAAAACAGAGACTTTGCCGAGTGCAAAATTCTTTGCCGAGTGTTAAAAATCGGGCACTCGGCAAAGACCTTCTTTGCCGAGTGCCGCACTCGGCAAAAAATTGCACTCGGCAAAGAGTTCTTTGCCGAGTGCCAGGCGCTCGGCAAAAAAGTGCACTCGGCAAAGGACTTCTTTGCCGAGTGCCAGACTCTCGGCAAAAACTCGGCACTCGGCATAGGCTGCCCCGCGTAACGGTGTTCGGCCACGTCCTTCTTTGTCGAGCGCCTGCTGTTAGACACTCGGGAAAGATTTGTTTTTTTTTGTTTTTAATTTCTTTGCCGAGTGCCCCAGATCTGGCACTCGGCAAAGATTTAAATTTTTTTTTAATTCTTTGCCGAGCGTCTCAGATCTGGCGCTCGGCAAAGAAATTTTTTTTATTTTTAAAATACTTTGCCGAGTGCCCCCTGGACGGCACTCGGCAAAGATTTAATTTTTTTTTATTATTTCTTTGCCGAGTGCTCCTGTGGGTGCACTCGGCAAAGAGGAAATTTTAAAAAAAATTAAAACATTCTTTGCCGAGTGCCTGATGGCTGGCACTCGGCAAAGACACCCTTTGCCGAGTGCCATGCCCCGGCACTCGGCAAAGTTTTTTTGTTTTTTTTGTTTTTGGCCTCCAATTTTTTTGTGCAGCCTTTTTAAAGCACCAGGAACTCCTAGTTACAAGTTGGGGATTTTTTTTTGGCTTTTTGTTATACTTAGTTACTTTATTTCGTTTACTTCAATTTTTCCGGAAATTAGAAATTTGAACTGCACGTGGTACGAATAATGGAGTTTAATGATTCGAAAATTGATAGTCATGTTAGTGAGTGTTATGAGAGGCCGTATCCAGGAACGGACCCGAAATTTCGGACATCTTGTTCACGAAACATGTCCGCGAAATTGCGTGTGAAGTGTTTATAAATTCTATAAAAAACAAACGAAGTCCGAAAATCATGAAACTTGTTGAGATGTCGTGATATCATATGTGGAGGCTATGATAAAAATTTCAGAAGATTTCGTGCACGTTGTCATGTACGATGCTTACAAACCAGGACATCTCTACATGTGATATCTGATATCACATGTGGAGATGTCCTGGTTTGTAAGCATCGTACGTGACAACGTGCACGAAATCTTCTGAAATTTTTATCATAGCCTCCACATATGATATCACGACATCTCAACAAGTTTCATGATTTTCGGACTTCTTTTGCTTTTTATAGAATTTAAAAACACTTCGTACGCAAGTTCGCGGTCATGTTTTGTGAACAAGATGTCTGAAATTTCGGGTCTGTTCCTGGATACGGCCTCACACTACACCTAGTAACATGACTATCATTTTTTGAATCATTAAATTCCATTATTCGTACCACGTGCAGTTCAAATTTATATTTTTTGAAAAAATTCAAGTAAACGAAATAAAGTAACTAAATATACAAAAAAGATATAAAAAATCCCCAAATTCTAACTAGGAGTTCCTGATGCTTTAAAAGGGATGCACAAAAAATTTGGAGGCCAAAAACAAAAAAAATAAAAAAACTTTGCCGAGTGCCGGGGCATGGCACTCGGCAAAGGGGGTCTTTGCCGAGTGCCAACAGTAAGGCACTCGGCAAAGAAGGTTTTGATTTTTTTTTTAAAAAAAATCCTCTTTGTCGAGTGCCTCCACAGGAGCACTCGGCAAAGAATTTTTTTGAAAAAATTAAATCTTTGTCGAGTGCCGTGCCAGGGGCACTCGGCAAAGTCTTTTTAAAAAAAAAATCTTTGCCAAGTGCCAGATCTAAGACACTCGACAAAGAATTAAAAAAAATTTAAAAAAACCTTTGCCGAGTGCCAGATCGGAGGCACTCGGCGAAGGGGTGATTTAACCTGCCGGCCCAACTGGCCCGCACACATGCACTCCCTTCTCTGGCGTCGCAGCGAGGCTCGGCACACGGCGGCCCGGCGCAGCTCCGACGCGCAGCCCGCTAGGCCATGGCCGGCCCTGCTCGCGTTCGCCGCCAGCACTGAGCGACAGTGGCGCGCTCCCTGCGGCGTCGACCTGCACCGCGTGACCGATAGAGACCTCCACCGCGTCGACCTCGCCGGCGGCCCTGTGGCGTGCCCTCACTGCGGCGTCGACCTCGCCGACGGCCCTGTGGCGCGCCCTCCCTCCGGTACCCTCAGCAGCCCTCTTCCCATGGCAGATCTGGGCGAGGGCTGGTCCACGACGAATCCATGGAGGGGGCGGCCAGTCCGGAGCTCCCCGTCGTGGCGTTGATGGCCACCTCCAAGCATGGTAGGGGGCGCTGTCCCTATGGACAGCCCGGGCGGCCTTCTGCCATGGCGGATGTAGGACCTGGGCAGGCCTCGTCCACGAGGAGGCACGGATTTGGTGATTCTCTCTTTTCTTTCTAGTGATAATTGATTCTAAATCTCTGGTTTCCTTTCTGACATATAGATCTCGCAAATATCGTAGGAAAGTTCATAATATAAAATCTCGTAAATATTATTAGCTCCCACAAGTTATGGTAAATTACTGAAGGCATTCGATCTCTAATTATCGTAAATAGTTTCTCGTAATTACTGAAGACATTCTCTAATTATCATAACCAACTGTACACGTTCTGGTAACTATATTATGGTACTCGTTCAACCTGGAGGCCACTCCCAATTCGTGTTATAGATGATCCGTACCTTTTTTTATCTTCCAAGTGATTTATTGATTCTTATTTTGAGTAGATCTTGATGAAAATTCCTCGGTGCCTGTGTGCGAGTCTCTGCACACCTGGGCTGCATGCATCTATGACCTATACCAATTTGCTAGCTGATCTTGCGATTTCTATTGCTGCTATTCGTCAATCTTGATTAAAAAATTGTTTCTAGTTTTACCCTCAAGCACCCAACAGATTACTACCCTAACTATGTCAATTCATCAGCAATGCCTGCCGGTTAGGGCGTGATTTTCTTTTGCCGTGACTCGGCCAACAAGATGCAGATTGCTGACAAGCCTTGAACTGGTCAATTCATAATTTTATTCCTCGTAAATCTCATACCTGTTCCTGTTATAGCATCATATTATTTATGATTGTTCTTATTTTTTAGGATTTCAGGCAATGAGACTTCTCGACAGCAGCTGGTTACTTTACAGAGCATCAAACAGACATGACCTATTGATCTCAGTCTGATCACTAGTCAGGCACTATGATGCAGGTGTTGGGGTAGTGCCAGACAGAGAATGTGCAAGAGAAGCAACTAAACGTAGATCGTGCAATCACTACTGGAAACAGGTTATTTGCTAATATACAAGTTTTGTTGGCTCTGCAGAAACTGTACAGTATAGATAAGATCGATTATTTGGGCTCTTACATTCTGAATATCGTGATACAATGTATTAGAGAATTGTAGTTAATTTGCTTATGCTTCCAAAGAGTTATATACTCATATTTCATATTTTAGATTGAGTCAATTAGGAGGAGTTATAGACTTCTCAAAATGATTGTCTACACTTTGTCCGACTTCAAAAACAGTAATTTTGTACCTCAAGTTAGGCCCAGTGGATGGATGACATAAACATTGCCATGACTAGAAATTCTGAGCTGGTTGTCTATCATATGAAGTCTGTTTTAATATGATCTGTATGTGTTTATTTATTGTACGTCTGGTTGTCTATCCATCCAGTTAACAACAATTGGATGATTGGATCTGCACCAATTGTTTACATTTATCAAGTGTATTGTGGACATACAATTTGTTTGGTTAGTTGCCAAAGAGGAGATACATTCCAGTAGTCAATTTGTTTGTTTGTTTGGTTAATTTACCCAGCACCAGCTAAATAATCAATATTTCCCAGTAATCTTTGGGATTCAATGCTTAAAGTAGTTGATATAAATGTTTAGGAATAATGATACCGAAATTTATCTTTTAAAGAATGTTGCCAGGATTGTTATAGCTGGATTCATTTACGATGACAAAAAAAATTATGGGCGTTCACAATCTGATTGGTAGGGTGCCATGAAGCGTGCAAAAAGTTTCTAGTATGTTTAGAGCAGCATGTTAGGTTTGTGGTTTTAAAAATGTAGATCATAAGCTACTCCCAACAGTCTGATTTATATGACATAAAAATGCATATAATTTTTTTAAAAATTTAAATTTTTTTTAAAAAATTCAAACTTTGCTTAGTGTCGGCCCGGAGGGCACTTTCGGCAAAAGAAATTTTAAAAAAAAAAAAAAAAATCTTTGCCGAAAGTGCACGAAGGGTTGGCACTTCGGCAAAGAAATTTTAAAAAATAAAATAAAAAATCTTTGCCGAGTGTCCGAAGGATTGGCACTCGGCAAAGAAATTTTTTTAAAAAAAAAATATTTGCCGAGTGCCTGAAGGGTTGGCACTCGGCAAAAAATTTTTTAAAAAAAAAAAAAAAAATCTTTGCCGAGTGCCTGCAGGGTTGGCACTCGGCAAAGAATTTTTAAAAAAATAAAATAAAAAATCGTTGCCGAGTGCCTGCAGGGTTGGCACTCGGCAAAGTGACCGTCAATGGGACCGGCGCCGTGACGGTCGCTTTTCTTTGCCGAGTGTCCCCGGGGCACTCGGCAAAGCCTTTGCCGAGTGCCCGATAAAAGACACTCGGCAAAGAGGTCTTTGCCGATCAATTTTTTGCCGTGTGTTCTTTGCCGAGTGCCGCACTCGGCAAAGGCTTTGCCGAGTGCAATTTGGCCTTTGCCGAGTGCCTCAGGCACTCGGCAAAGAACCTGAATCCAGTTGTGTATATGTCTATCTAATGGTACTAATTATGTATTATACATATTAATATTTTTTATTTATATTTGGTCAAAGTTAAAAGTGTTTGACTCGTCGGGAAGTGAGAATAACTTCTATTTTAGGACAGAGGGAGTGCGTGCGCAGATTTCACACTTTTGCTGATATGTAAGGCGTGAACTAGTCCCGAAGCAAGTGGCTAGCGCATGCTTAATTACTGCAACCAATCTCTATTCATGCATGCAAAGAGAAACTAAACAGCTAGCGCATATAGCCAATCGTGATGCTTGCATGCAGATGAAAACTTAGCGGATGCTGGTGCATGCAAGCAAGTCACGGAAGCCAGCCACTTTTCGTACCTGTGATTTCACCTTACGCCTAAGAAATGAAAATGGAGGGAGTAGTACCTACTACCTTTGCATGCACCCACCGTTCCAATGGTCTAAAGAAGCTTACAATGCAAGATGACCACAAAATGACAACAACTCTTCGATAGGAAAGTCGATTTTTTTAGAAGCGGTTCTGGCCATTGGGCCTCTTAACTGTTTTGAATAATTGAAGACCTTTTGTTGTAATTGAAAGCATCTCACAAACTCAACAACTACCAGCTGGTGAAGCTCAGCAGGCTGTTCAATGTGACCCATCGTCCTGTCCTGCTCAACACCACTGAACTGAGATTGGGCCTAGCGAGCCTAGTAGTTTCCAATGAAAGCAACAAAGGCTTTTACGTTTTACCTGGCCGAGCTCTAGAAGCCTGATGGGCTCGATCCACGCCTAGCTCGTTGGCGACGACAAGGAAAGAGATATCTGCTTTCTTGTGTGAACACATAGCAAGAGAAGACGACGCCCAAAAGGCTCCCTGCTACGGTACTGTAGCCGTTGTAAAGGCAGGCGCCGAACAGCACACCTGCCGTACTGTAGCCACATGCAGGGACAGGCGCAGAAGTCAGTCCTGCTGTGTTATCTAGTCATTGTAGCAGCATGAGAGCTGTACTAGGACTAGATGAATAGAGTTGTATACATAGTTTGCCACTGCAACTCAGTAAAGAGAGTTCAGATTTACCATCTACTAAACAGGGCTCCGGCCAATGTTGATGTCTCTGGCTGTGTGTGTATGCCCTGTTCTCCCTCTCTTCTTCTACCTCTAGCTATAGTGTGTGGTCGGACAGCGCCTGTCGTGCTCGGACGTGGTCGGCAAGACTGGTGAGTGGTCGACTCACCTGAGCCGGTGATCCTGTAGGCTAACAAGAGATACAGGCAACGAGGAGGGCGAAGATGGCCGTATGTGAAGAGTCTCTTCGGGTTCCCGCTAGCTAGGGTGGAGGAGGCCTTTCTTGACTCTTGAGGAATTTGAAGGACGATGGAGTGTGGCAGCCATGTATAGAGCTTAGACAGAAAGACGAGGAATGCTGATGTATTTATTGAGATTATATGAGAGGGTCAGGGGACTAACATTGTTGGTTTTAACCTTTATTTAAGAAGAGTGTTGAGGAGAGAACAAGACGTTTAATTTGGTGAAAGCAACTTCATAGGAAAATGTGAACAATACATTATATATACATTCATGTCGCGCAATTAAAATGAAGAAGCCTGAATTAATTGGTCGATGCCTTGCATTTGCAAATATATCAGCGACTGATGGGAGCAGCGCAGTGACATATAGCCTATTTGGGTACCTGATTTGAAAATTCTGACCTCCTTCCAATTCCCCTCAGCCGTCATTAATTTGTCTTTAGCACCCATGGTGTTACTCGCCCCCGTCTCAAAAAACCATGGTGCTACTCCTCCGTCTAAAAAAAAGTATAATTATTGCTTATCGAGGAGTCAAACAATATTAATCAGATTTGATTAGGTTTATAGAAAATAGCATTGATATTTATATCTTCAAATTGGTTTATTATGGAAACATATCCACAATTAATCTAGTGATAATTATAACGCTTTGTAAATTAGCATTTTTTTATTTATTTGGTCATATTTGGGATATATTGATTTGTTAGGAAGCGAGGCTTCTATTTTGCTAGAGAGAGAGTAGGTTGATTTTATCTAGGTTTAAAATGTAGATGCATGTAGGGGTGAAAATGGTAGTTGAAGATCTGAAGTATTCGAATCATGTCTGCAAAAACTTGTAATATGGGTTTACAATGAAAGCTTGGTATATCATGTACACGACACTAATTAAAATATCTTTAGTTTTTTTTTCTAGGACTGTTTTATCAATTCATTGTTATCCCATTTCTACCCTATAATTAATTCCTTTTTTGAGAAACTTTTAGAAGTTTTATATCCATATGTGTTTTGATCGCCAATTTGTATTATATATACTAGGATGCGTTTGGTAGAGTTTTAGATTCTCGTATAAATGTTTCGGGTCTAGATTCTCTTTAGAAATTTCTTGGATGAATCATAGCTTGCTAGGTTCTTGAAACTAGAACTAGGAAACAAAATTTTGGGTATTTCTCAGGACTAGTAGTAGACAAGAAATAGTTTAAAACATTTATCTCTTTGAGACGATTGACAATGATTCTGGTGATTCTACTGAGATTTTGGAACGTTTTTGGCTGTCAAAAGTACCCTAAATCTAGTAGCGCTTTCAAAACAAAAAAAAAAGAAATATCCTTTTCTACATATGAATATCCATATTTGGTTCTATGATAGATACTAAATAGATGTATCAGAAACCTTTTTTTGTTACTTTTGTCTGCCCCATTCTAGATTTTGTAATTAAAAAGCAGGAATCCATTACCGTCAGTACCCTCATAAAAAAATATAGTACTAGGTGGAACCATCTAAAACAATTCATGCTATTAATGACTAATTACATTGATATAAATATTACTAATATGTATCAATTCAATCTATTTAAACATACTGACTAAATAATATTAATTTTGAAATTTTATATAACTAATTTTAATATAGATAATTTTGTTAATTACTATTAATATGACCATTTGCATATAATCCTTTTTAAATCTGGCATTTAAAATTTAGAACTTAAAAACTATTTAAAAGTTTGTGCCTATGGTAATTAGTAGTATGTGTTTTATGTAATGATGCATACATGATTAATGACTATTAATTTATAGTTAATCTTACTAATAATGTACTTTTGTTTTTATTTTTATATGAGTATATCTACAGAAATTAATTATTAAGACTACTAGCAATATTATTTCTATAGTAGTTATATAGTTCATATGACTAACATTGTTCTTCAAATATACTACACTGATAGTAGTTGTGCCAATGAGATAAAAAAACACCTATCAAATTATTAGATCTTGTCTAGATGTACTTATTCATCTCAATCTACACGCGGATTAAGTGAATGCGAGTGCATTCAATTAAGTCCTGAGGTTAGAGTAAATGGTTTTAGATAGTTGTAAACAATCTGATTTTATAGGCCATGTGACGAAGGAGACCAGACCAACCTCAATATTTAAGGATTATATAGAGTTTTTTTTACTTGTCCATTGACTCTGGTCTACTACTAGGCTGACTGTTCGGAGGAGTGGAGACTGGAGAGTGGAGATACGGAGGAGGCATTCCTTGCTTAGATCTATGGCGGGTGGGCTACTGTCGCCCCTCCTCTCGTCCACGAGCAAACTGTTCGACCTTCTCCGGAGCCGGCCTTCAGTTTCTGCCCTCCTCCAAGCGGGCGGTCCACAGTTTCCGCTGATGTGGAGCGGCTGCTGAGGCGGATCCAGGCCACGCTTGACGACGCCGGGGAGCGAGAGGTCCGGGACAGCTCCGTCAAGCTGTGGATCGAGGAGCTCACGGACTTGGCCCGTGACGCGGAGGACGTCCTCGACGACCATCGCTACTAGCTGCTCCGGCGCCAAGTCCGGGAACGCCATGAAGCCGCCGCGGCGGCGGCGGCCTCGTCTGCAACAGTCAAGCGGAAGCACGACGGCGAGGACGGCACTATCTGTGAGGTAACACATCCTCTCCCTGTTTTTTTGCCCTTTTCAAGGAACTTCAGCTAATCAAGTTATTTGGTTGCCAGTAAGTAAGCATCAGTTAATTTGCAGGCAGTCAGGAAGATCACACGCCGGTTCGAGATATCTGCTGATCGTGCCGCCGTGCAGCTCAGGCCAGAGGAGGAGCGCGGTGGCACCAGTGAGGTGATAAAGTTTTTGCTGCATTTCCTCCCAAATTGGTTGCGTGCTGGTAAATAACCATAATTGGATTTGTAGCACATCGGGGAGATCGCACAGCGGTTCAAGGAAATCTCTACAGATGGAGGAGCCCCGCAGCTCAGTACAGAGGATGAGCATGGTGGCGTCAACCCATATTCCTGCTGCATTTCTCCACAGTGACACTGCTTGCTGGCAAATAACCATCAATCGATTCGCAGAGAATTAGGGAGATTACAAGCAGGTTCGAAGAGATATCTAGAGATAGGGCCGCCCTACATCTTGGACCAGAGATTGGCGACATTATTTCTGGTAGGGACTCTTGGCGTAGACTGACTAGCCACCTTCTGGATGAATCCCTTGTGTTTGGAAGGATCAAGGAGAAAGAGCGCACCATAGAGTCAGTGTTATCTTTCAGTCAGGGCAGCGGAACTCAAGTTCTACCAATTGTTGGTATGGGCGGCATTGGCAAGACTACGGTGGCACAGATGGTCTATAACGATGACCGAGTCCAAGATCGATTTGATCTTCATGGTTGGGTTCATGTATCCCAAACATTTGATTTGCTCAAGCTAACGAATGCGGTCACTGAGTACTTGAGCGGGAAACAGTGTGAATTCAGTGAATTAAGCTGTGTTCACGATGTTCTGAAGGAAGAGGTAAATGCAAAGGATGTGTTCCTGGTGCTAGATGATCTACGGAATGAACAGAAAAATCTCTGGTTTGAATTGCTGCATCCACTCAAGGATGCTCAAAGTGTTACAATCCTGGTGACTACTAGGAGCAAAGTTGTAGCATGCCTTGTTCAATCAGTCGAACACCTTGTTCTTGGCATATTGCCTGAAGATCATTGCTGGTTGTTGTTCCAACATTATGCTTTTGGCAACAAAATCTTTGATGAAGGATCCACTTTGGTTGTGGTTGGAAGGAAAATTATGCAAAAGTGTGGTGGCTTACCATTGGCAGTTATGTCGATAGGTTGCCTGCTACGGCTCAAGATGGATGTGCAGACTTGGATGGAAATATTGGAAAGTGAGTTTTGGGAAAGTTTAGATGATCATGAAGAGATCTTCTCTGCTCTAAGATTGAGCTTTTATAGATTGCCAGCAGAACTTAAACCTTGTTTTTTACTGTGCACTTTGTATCTCAAAGGCCATTCATTTACCAAGGATGACATGATTCACTTGTGGGTTGCTCATGGTTGCATTCACCTGAAAAGATTCGAAATACCAGAGAAAGTTGCTGGTGAATACTTTGATGAGTTGAATGAAAGATCACTGATTGAAACAGATTTGTACCACAGTAATGGTCACCGGTATTTGAAAAATCCACTCACAAGATCATCAGTTAAAATATCTTTTGATCAGCTTCTCAGCACATGCGAAGACTTTGTTGATTCTGATGTAAGATCATCGTCTTTTCATAAAAAAGATGAGCATGGCTTCTTCTGATCATTTGCTTTTGTCACATCAACGGTTTAGGTTGCATGATGTGACTTGGGATCTTGCAAAATCTCTGTCCAGCCATGTGCTTTCTGTATGAGGGTATGATAAAGGTTGTTTGAACATGGCAAATAAGGTTCGGCACTTGTATATTTGGCAGGTATTCTTAGGATATTCCTAGGTATGTTACAATCGGCAAATCTTCGTGGTGTGGCCCTCACCTGATATTGTTGACATATCTGTGTTCACACGCCTGAAATCTGTTGTAGTAGATGTTCTTGGTTTTTCTGGGTGCATACTACCTTTCATGAATCTTAAGCACTTACGCTACACTACGGAAAACCGGCGATTTGCCGAGTGCCGGAGTCTTTGCCGAGTGTATTTTATCGGGCACTCGGCAAAGACCGTGTTTGCCGAGTGCCAAATAAAATACACTCGGCAAACAAAAACACACGGCAAAATACGTCTTTGCCGAGTGTTTTTTTTCTAGCACTCGGCAAAGATGTATTTTGCCGAGTGCTATTTTTTGGCACACGGCAAAATACGTCTTTGTCAAGTGTTTTTTTCTGGCACTCGGCAAAGATGTATTTTGCCGAGTGCCTTTGTTTTGGCACTCGGCAAACAGGCTTTTTGCCGTGTGCATTTTTTTTTGGCCCTCGGCAAATCAGTTTTTCGAAGCAATTTTTGAGGCCCTAAATGAATTCAAATGAAAAACTTTTCAACTATAAAGTTGTATAACTTCTCAAGATCTACAAAGTTTATTTTGGTCATTTCTTCATTTAACAAAGCGACAATAACGTTGTTCATAAAATCTACATCTCTCATATTAGTTTCATGAAAGTAGAAGACAGATATATAAGATTTGTGAATAATGTTACTACCACTATGTCGGATGAACAAATGACCAAAATAAACTTTGTAGATCTTGATAAGTTATGAAATTTTGTAGTTGACAACATTTTGATTTGAAATCATCTTGTCATGCAAAAACGACGTTTGAATTTGAAAATTTTAAAATTTGAATTTTTCAAACGACCTCGGATGGAAAAACTTACTAAATGAAAATTATAGATCTCAAAAAGTTATGAAACTTTGTAGTTTACCACTTTTTTATTTGAATTCATTTAGGGCCTCAAACAAGCAATTTACTTTAAGTTTGCCGAGTGCCTTTTTTCTGGCACTCGGCAAAGCCATATTTTGCCGAGTGGCTATGTTTTGGCACTCGGCAAAGAGGCATTTTGCCGTGTGCATTTTTTTGGCCCTCGGCAAATCAGTTTTTCGAATCAATTTTTGAGGCCCTAAATGAATTCAAATGAAAAACTTTTCAACTACAAAGTTGTATAACTTCTTAAGATCTACAAAGTTTATTTTGGTCATTTCTTCATTTCACAAAACGACAATAACGTTGTTCATAAAATATATATGTCTCATATTAGTTTCATGAAAGTAGAAGAGAGATATATATGATTTCTGAACAATGTTACTACCACTATATCGGATGAACAAATGACCAAAATAAACTTTGTAGATCTTGAGAAGTTATGAAATTTTGTAGTTGGCAACATTTTGATTTGAAATCATTTTGTCATGCAAAAACGACGTTTGAATTTGAAAATTTTAAAATTTGAATTTTTTAAAAGACCTCGGATGGAAAAACTTCCTAAATAAAAATTGTAGATCTCCAAAAGTTATGAAACATTGTAGTTGGCAACTTTTTGATTTGAAAACATCTTGTCATGCAAAACTACGTTTGAATTTCCAAATTTTAAAATTCAAATTTTGTAAACGACCTCGAATGGAAAAACTTCCTAAACTAAAAGTGTAGATCTCGAAAAGTTATGAAACTTTGTAGTTCACAACTTTTTTATTTGAATTCGTTTAGGGCCTCAAACAAATAATTTACACTCGGTTTAGTATAATATATTAGGAACTAAAACGGAATCCAGACACAAGTGACAGTGTGGTGTAGTGGTAGAGGAAGTTTGTGCGCAGCGGGAGGTCTCGGGTTCGAATCCCGTCGGCCGCGTAGCCGTGAAATTGACGCGAAAAAAGCCGGAGATGAATGGGCGCTGACCGGTGGGGGCCTCCACCAATTAAAACAAATTTTCCATATTTTTTTTGGTAAAAATTCCTATTTTTTTGGGTTTTTTTCGGTTTCAACTTTGCCGAGTGTCGGGCACTCGACAAAGGCTTTGCCGAGTGTCGATTTTTGGCACTCGGCAAAGACATTTTTGCCGATAAGATCTTTGCCGAGAGACCTTTGCCGAGTGCGGCACTCGGCAAAGCCTTTTCCGAGTGCGGCACTCGGCAAAGCCTTTGCCGAGTGCTTGGCTGGCTTTGCCGAGTGCCCCCAGCACTCAGCAAAGAGGGCGTCTGCAGTTGTGCTATCTCCGTGTAATAGACAGGCGCAAGATTTTTAAAAATGAACATTTTTTAGGTATCAGAAAGATGCTAGAGAGCCTAGGGACTGATGACAACCTGGAACTGTGTCCAGAAATGACATGTCATCTTTAGAGCCTGGAGAAATTGATTATATTCGCTCCTTGGCATAAATTCTCGATTAAACATTGCAATCTTGTCAGTCTAAGATACCTCCAACTCTCGGTTCATGACAGTGATTGGTCACTGCTTCGTTTCTGCGAGCTTCACAACTCTCGGTTCAGACACATGGAATACAGGGAAATCAAATGAAAGTCCATGGGATAACACTGATGCACTACATGATTCCTAGGTTAACAGTGCAACTCGCAATAACAACGCTCAGGATGGTTCATGGGACAAAGTAGTAGCTATAAAGGATAGTGATTCACAACAAGATTCATGGAGTAATGTGACAATCCAGAAGAATGATGCACAGAATGATTCATGGAGTAACTTGGCAGCTAACTTTGCTTGACCATTTTGCTTAGTGCAATTACATTGACAGCCACTGCATGCTAAAACCACGAAAGGAACAGAGTGAGCATATTTACTGGTTTAGAGAAATTAGCAAACGTGTGGACACAAACTGAAAGCAGCATTCATCCAGTGAACTACCTTTCAGTGATTCCAAGGGAGAACTTTGTTCCAACTATCCAGCTAGAAATACAGGTGCAGTGAGATTAGCATACTATTTCAATGTAAATAGAAGAAAATAAATATCATAGGGCTCCAGTCCAAACACATGTTCAAGAAACACAAATATGAAATTTATGCACTGGCTCCATAGGTATGCCATGATCAAACTACCATAATCCTTTTAGTTATGCAGTTAGGCTGCTTGGACACCATAATGTACATGATGACTCTTATTTTGGATCAAAGTCAATGGTGAAATGCTGTTAAAAAATAACATAGCACAACATATCTAGAATCAGGTTAACAAAAAATGAACTTAATTAAAACCAATACAACACCAGTACAGCATAGGCATTTCCTTTCCCACCAAGACAAAATGATACTGAATAAGGGGCGCCCGCCGGGGTAGAAGAAGGGGGAGGGGAGGGGCGCCGGCGGGGGAGAAGAAGGGGAAGGAGGGGGCCGCCGGTGAAAGATGGGGCCGCCGTGGAAGGAGGGGGCGTCGGGGAAAGGAGGGGTGGCAGATCCGGCGAGGGGGCTGCCGGGAAGGAGGGGCCGCCGGGGAAAGGAGGAGCGGCCGGGAGAGGAGGAGAGGGAGGAGGCGCCGTCGGGGGGAGGGGCGCTGGGGCGGAGGAGAGGGGGCGCTGTGGGCCAGGAGGAGAGGGGAAGAGGGGGCGCTGGCGGGTGTTTGGGGTGGCGGCTGGCGGGTTAGGGTTAGGTATTTATTTTATTAATAACATTTTTGTGTGCATGCATATACTTTTTCTGTGCGTTTTTTAAGAACTGATATAATAAATTGTATTTTTCTGTGAGTGCTTATATTTTCGTGTGTCTATTGTCACGCACAGAAAAATCATACAATTATTCTGTGGGTTTTCGTATTTTTCTGTCGGGATATTTTGGAACCGACAGAATAATCGTAATTTTTCTGTGCGTTCCAAAAAACGCATAGAAAAATTCATCACCCACAGAAGTATTCGAGTTTCCAGTAGTGTAGGATGCCATCTTATTATACCAACATTTTGTAATCTTATATTAAATATTTTGGCTACTAAATGAACTCAATGTAAAAAAGTTTAAACAACAAAGTTTTAAATCTTGTAAAGCGCTACAACATTGGTATAGGATGTGTCTCCATCGGAGATTGTTTGAAAAACACAAAAAATTTGAATCTTAAAATACGTGAACTTATAACAAAGATTTGAGATACTAAGAAACTTCAAATAAAAAGCTTATCAATAGCAAACATGTAGATCATTTCGTGCACTACAACTTTGGCATTAACTATATGAACATTCAAGGTCTTTAAGAATTTCAAATTTTGAATTTCAAAATCTTTGAACTTTGGACTCATGTTTGGGACTGTAAATGATTTGAAATAAAAAAACTTTACAACTACAGAGTTGCAGATTCTGTTAAGAACTACAACTTCGGTATAGACCGTCTCAACATCCGAGGTTTCAAAACTTTAAATTTCAAAATCTATAAACATAAAACAATGTTTTGGAACTCCAAACCTTCTCAGCTACAAAGTTGTAGATTTGGTATAATGTTTATGTTCATCCGAGTGTTTATGAACAAGCCATTGCTTACTTTTGGTTAAAAACATTTTTAGAAACGGGCATCTTAGGACGTCTGCCTCTGAAATTGGTTTCTAGAGATGGATGCTTAGAATGTCTTTCTCTGTTATTATCGATTTTGATAGGTTGTCATGTCTATGAAAATCGATTTATAGAGACGGACATCCTAAGACAACCACCTATGTTAATCGATGATTAATAGAGGCGGCCACCTTAGGACGTCTGTATCTGTAAATGATTCTCAGGGGTGACATTTTCCTAGACGCCACCTGGCCGTGGTGTCTTGATGTGTCCGCCTCCATTAATTAGCTGTCTCCTAAAATTGTTTTCGCAGTAGTATATATTGTTGCTTATTGCAGTGAAGCACCTTCCAAAATATTTTTTTCATCATGGCCAACATCTTTTTTTTTTAATTTTCAGCAAAGATATGTTGTTTAAAAGGTTTATCAGATATATAGATATCTAGTATTTCCAAAATATCAAGTATTAATATTGGCTGTGGGAGATGCAACGTAGGACAAAGCGTGCACGACTACTTAGTACTACCGATGTGGAAGGGACGACGCACGCACGTACGGGAAGTGACATACTCTATATAACTTTTTTTTGTGAAAAAGGAGAGAGTTTTCATTAAGGATGAACCGAGTTACATTTCTGAGCTAGAAGCTTGCTCAATACAAAAGGGAAAACGAGAATGCCAAATAGCACTATGCTGTAGTCACCTACCCAGTTGCGCCAGGGCGTGCGCTACCTGGTTTTGGTCTCTCCTAATATGTTTGAAGGTCACCCTTGGCAGTCGGGCGGCCGCCTTTGTCGCCTCCTGGATTGTGAAGGTAGTCGCCTTGGATTGGTCAGATACTTAACCACCGTATAACAGTCTGACTCAAGGATCCATTCTGCAGCTAGACAGAGCCCTTCTTTGCATGCTAATGTCTCAATCTCCTCCGCGTCCACCACTCCAGGGATCCACCTCCAAGCTGAGAGAAGAACCTTTCCGGTATGATCTCTGATGATGACACCCCAGCCCGCCTCACCACCGCTTGTCGAGCAGGCGCCGTCCACATTAATTTTGCACCAGCCCGGCTCGGGTGGAGACCAGCAAGCCGTGGCCCTGCTCTGCTCAGGGACGAGTGCCCCCTTGCCCTTCTTGTCCGTCACCCGGTCTTGTCGGACAGTGAGCAGTGATTCTCCTAAGCGCAGTAGGAAACCGACTGACTTGCCAATACCTGGGCCTCTCGTTGATACTCTATATAACTTGACACGCCGAACTGATAGATATAGATAGCGCAAGCTATAACCTATATACTACGTCGCGAGTGCACGCTGACTGGCTGAGACGACACATCGCACATGCCCGTGAGGACTTGGTCGAAAACTAGTTAAGTTTCACGCTCGCCCTGCGTCGTACGTATATATATGTGCTGGCAACAGTTGTCCGAGATGGACTCGTCGTCGTCGTACGTCCAAGGAACTTGGACTACATAGTATAGCTGCCAGGTTGGGCAGGGCATTTAGTGTGACGGGTCAACAGCGAACGCTGATAGCTAAATGGTTCGGCACGTCGATGGTTTTAAAAAGTCTATATTTTTTCTCATGCTGACTTATCCCTTGTTCTATTCATTCACTTTATTAGCAACGAAGTATATCTCGTGGTTGCGAATATAATATAATCGAGGGTCAGATTCTCCTTAGTTCATGTTCTTAACTTGAGACGGGAGAGCTGTGCATCCGTGAGTATATATGATCATATATAGCAGGTTTGTGTTTGTGTGTGGATCCATATGATTGTACTCTTCCATGCGCATTTTAAATTTCAATCAGGATTCCATAAATACATTTTAAACATCTAGATTTTGAAATTCAAAATTTTTAATTTTTAAATGATCTCAGATGAATATTGGCCTAAACCAAAGTTGTAGTTCACTATTAGATTTAAAAAATTTGTGGTTCAAATCACTACCACTGGAATTATTTGCAGCTACTTGTCAGTTTCTACAAATTAATAATGATTTGTAGCGGTGGCTTTGTAGGTGGCAAAAAATACAATCGTTGCTACAATCGCTATTCAAAAAACATAAATCGAGCCTCCTATCAAGAAAAAAAATTATTTGGGAGGCCCAACCAAAAAGCTTCATAGTCACAACTCATACTGTTGTTCACACAAAACATGCCAGCGTGCGCATGACCTCACGACCGCAGGCCTCGCACATACCTTCTCTAACCTAAATGAATTCAAATTAAAAGGTCTGACCTACAAGATGCAAATATTGTCAAGTACTACAACTTTGGTTTTGGTCATTTATCAGTCTGAGGTCATTTGAAAATTTTAAATTTTAAAATATGAGAAATTCAAATAGAATTGCCCATGGATAAATGGTTTCAAATGAAAAAGTTGTCAAGTACAAAATTCTATAACTCGTTGAGATCTACAACTTTGTTTTTGGTCGTTTCCTGTCCGAGATTGTTTCAAAATTCAAATTTAATATGTGACAAGTTCAAACTAAATTTTGGGACTATAGAGTATTTATGATAAGAAAGTTATGAACTACAATGTTTTAGATCTTTTCAAGATCTATAACTCTAGTTTTAATAATTTATCCATCCCAGGACATTTAAGAATTCGAATATTTCCAATATTAAAAATGAGAACTTGAAACACAATTTGTGGCATTTAAATGATTTAAGGCTTTAATATATATTTTGTCTTCATCCAGCTTAGTTATAAATTTTACAATGTTGCATCTATTTTTACAGACGGCTCTAGATCTTGCAGTCACTAGAAAAAAATTTACAGAGAGCTCTAGATTCAGTCGACTCTTAAAACCAATTTCTAGATCCAGATGTTTGGACAGAAAATATCACTCAGAGCAGAGGATCTCTCTGTGCATAGACAAATAAATGCACGGGCGTGCTAGTGTATTAAAATCACAAAATAAATAAACAAGAGGGAGCACACTTTATTCATATTTAATGAAAATACGAATATAGGTCCCTCATACAAATGCGCTCTGTAGCCTACTGACGGCGATCTGACTTGGACGACGTGGTCTTCTTGGTTCCGAGGGCCTCAGAAGGCTCGTGGTTAATTACGTCCATGAGTCGACTCGCGGACCACCTCCAATTAAGCCGTCCTCGCTTCATATCCCCATGCATGTGTAGGTGTAGGTGTGGCTGACGTCGGCGTGATCTGTGGCCTCGTCGGTCTATGGGCCGGTACAACGGAGCTGGGGCATCAACTACGCCCGCCTGCGTCATTCGCGTCGTCGGTGTCGAACGACATGTGGTGTTGTTGTCGTAGTAGCACTTGCATGGTAGGTGTAGCTTGGACTGCTTCGGACTCCTTGGTAGCAGCGGAGTTGTTGAAGTAGTTGGTCATCATCACGGCGCCGCGCTCCTGGCTGCATGCCCGCACGTCCTCCTTGCTTGCTTGTGGCACCTTGGTTGTATGTGCGTACAGGCCAGCATGGGTGCATGCGCCATGCATGCACAACGGCGTAAAATCTTCGCGCCCCTGGTCCCTCCTCCGTCTTCAACAGCGACTTGATCATCTTTACATCGCTCCGACGGTCCTCGCCTCCATGGACCCCCTGCGCCCTTGGTGGCGGGCCGCCGATGCCGAGGTCCCTCTGCCGCCCGAGCCTCTCTCGAGCGGACGCAAGAACGGGGACGGGGAGATGCTGTCCCGTGCCGTACCCGTCGCCCGGCTGCTGTCGTCCGCTGCCCGAGCCTCTCCCCACCGGAGCTCGCAGCGACCGCCGCCGGCCTCTGCTCTCTCCCTCTCTCTCTCTCTGCTCTACTCTCTCTCTTCCCTTCTCTCTCTCTCCCTCTGTTGACCGAGTGGATGGGAATGAGGACCACCGACGGACGCGCCCACGGAAGGCATCCGGTGCCGTACACCTCAGCCACGTCTGGCCGCGGGACCGCCTGCCATGGACTCCACCACCTCTCCTCTCCTTCTGTGGAACTAGTTCAGAAGGACCATGTGAGAGATGGCAGGCGAGTTCATAGCACAGCACGGGCTGCTTCACGAAATAGTGCCGGCAGGGATGGATGCGTCAGCCGCTAGGAGAAAATGCTAGGCGCACCCGTCCATTCGCGTTTTGCCGATAAACCCAGAATAATTTCTAAGTTCCGTTCCATTCGCGTTTTGCCGATAAATTTTAATAATTTATATCTCCTCCGTCCTAACTCCGAATCATGTAATTCTTCCACAAAAAATCTTCTAAAATCAAACCCTTTATATTCAAACCCTTTTTCATAATTTTTGGTGCTCATTTAAATTCTAGTTATGTTGGCATGATTTAATAATGACACGTGGTTGCGCTCGTTCATTAACGTTAACCCGTAGTATAAAACTTGAATATAAATACTCACGTATATATATATATATACACACATAGAATTCGTTCATTAACGTTAACCCATAGTATAAAACTTGAATATAAATACTCACGTATATACATATACATAGAATAATATTAGAATATATACGTGTACATGATATCCCGTATATTCACGTATGTGTGTACATCATGTCCCGTTTATAAATACTTGGATAAATATACACATACAAAATAATATACGCAGTAAGAATACATATATAAACACGCATATGGGTTCGGCCGGTGTCGCCATGGATTCGCCACCCGTGTACCATAGCAGAGGGAGAGGAAGAGGAGAGGGGATGCATCGGGGAGAGAGGAGAGAGGACGGGGCAGAAGTGACGACGGGCTTGGAGTGGGTGCGGACCTGACCTCTTCAGTTTCACCGGATTAGATAATTTTTTCGGGTCCGTACTTTTCTAGCAGCGACGTATTTATAGGGGCGGCTCGTATTACCAGGGGCCCCCACTGTGCCATTTGTAGGGGCGGCTGCTGTGCTGGAGCCCGAACACGCCATTGTAGGGGCGGCTTCAATGCCAGCCGCCCCTAAAAAAAGTTCCATTACCACAAACAGTTTTTCACGTAGTGGGAAGAAGGGATTATTTGGAGGCGGGAATTTATTTCCCGCCCAAACTGCTTGTTCGTCTCCCTATCACGTATTGTCTGATTCATTTGTAAAGGTAGGGTTGATCACACTCTACCTCAATTTTGTAAAGGCAGAGTTGCTCGTAATAATTGTAGGCTGACGAGATGAGCCGGCAGGGACACACGGTACGTGAACGTACCATCATCATCAGTAGTGATACGATCGATATGATGGAGAGCGATTATATTACTATTAGTACGTCAGTCAGTCTTCCCGAAAATCAGAGACAAAAACCCTACTCACCTCGCCACGATCGATATATGCATCATCCTGTTCACTGTCCTGCGTCGTAAAACTTTGAACTACCTCTTCTTTTAATTTAATACTAATATGTGTAGCGCTACTATGTACTCCCACCGTCCCGCAAAGAAGTCATTCTAGCATTTGAAATCTATCCCACAAAGAAAGTCATTATGTTCTAGGAGAAGTGGGCCCGGTATTAAATCATGCCTTTATTGGACTTTGCATGCATGCGCGTGGGGATTTGCCAACGGCACACAACATTGGTTGAGAGCTAGCTTGCATGCATGCATGCATGCACACATAAACTAAGAGTTTCCTTGTACTCCGTAATTGTCTGGCTCCTGAACACTAATCTGTCTTAAAAATGTTAGAATGACTTCCTTTGCTGGAAGGAGGGAGTATTTGAGAGAAAAAAAGAAAAAAGCTTACTACCTGGTGGACACGCCGGAGTACCCGACGCCTCCCAGCCGTTCGGCTTCTGTGCGGGCACGCGAACTCGCGCATACGGCGCTTGGCGCAGTTACTCCGCTCCACCTGGCTCGAAACCCCACCGGTCCCACGCATTGACTCACGCGCACCGCCTGCAACCATCCCACTGGATCGTCGCAACGCGCAAGCGGCAGAGTCGAATCCGCGCGGTCACGCTGACGCCATCACGGAACGACGCCACGCGGCCACGACGGTCGCCGACTCGCCAGACTCGGAGGCACGGCCGCGGCGAAGCCCGACGCCGGAGGGCCTGCAACGTTATCGTCTCGGCCGGCTGCCGCTCGGCGAGATACTGAGACGCACAGCGGCAGACAGGTTTAAGATTAATCTTCTATTCTTCTTCTTACTTGTGTACTTAAATAGTTTTAATTATTTATGTATGAGTCATTTTTTTCCAGTTCGTGAGTTCATTCATCCGCATCACTGCATCAGATCAATAATTAGCATCCGGTCATTAGTCCATCATATCCTGTGACTTGTGAGTTTTCTAACCGAAAGTTCCAAACAGATCGATTCTATATTATGAATTATTTGGGTTTCATTTTGAACAATTTATATCGAGATTTATCGTCGTTTGTAGCTTAATCTTTTAATTTAAGGCTCATCATATTATTTAATGTAGTTGGTTTTATCGAATTAGAATATAGTTTTACCAAATTGTAAATGGTTTACCGAATTGCATAAGAATTTTTTTTACGGCATATCCTGTGATAAAATCCTAGGTCCGTCACCGTGAGAGAGAGAAAATAAAAACTAATGATCTGTTCAGGATGACATCCAAGCCGCTGCGACTCATGATGACCATGTTTCTGAATCAGGAGCGACCACCAAATTAATTGCATGGCTTCCATCGTATTGATAGGTCAGCTTTATTATCAACTAATCATGCAGGCTGAAACTTCGCCATAATAATACAAGTGCGAGTCGTCGTGTTTTTTCCCCCTAAAACAATCAATAATTTGTTTATTTTGTTATCAGGTGGTTCTTCTTCCACTACCAATAATGGCAACGAAGTTATGAAAAAGGATGAGAAGGGAAAGGAGAAGGAGACGATGGAGAGTAAGAATACAAAAAAGACCCATCAAAAGTCGCCTGACCATGACAACAAGGGTACAAAGAAGACTGACCCTGGCACCGGCGATAGGTGGATACAAAACGTAGTAATAAACAATTAAGACGATTGGTGTATTTGGTTTTGTTCTTAAAACCGGATGCTACATTAAGACTATGTGTTGTAACATTATTATTTGTGAAACCTGGACTTCATGTCATGTATTGTTTAGGCTATGTGTTGTAACATTATTATTTGTGAAACCTGGACTTCATGTCATGTATCGTTAAGGCTATGTGTTGTAACATTATTATTTGTGAAACCTGGACTTCATGTCATTAAGGCTACGTGTTGTAACATTATTATTTGTGGAACCTGGACTTCATGTCATGTATCGTTAAGGCTATGTGTTGTAACATTATTATTAATGTACCATGAGGACAACGTGTTGGTTCTTACTTATTATGTTCGTTCCATTTATACCCTTCGTTCTGATTTATGTTGTAATCATTCTGTAACACTAACCATTGTATAACACTAACCATTTCAGGTATGGCGCACCCAAAGCTAGAGCTTATTGACGCATCGATCACGATTGGACAACGGTCAATTGCCTCCCCCGTTAGGTCTCTGTACACCTGAGCACTTGTGGAGGATCGACGAACGATGGATTCCGAGGTATTTTCTCAATTACATTGCATGGTTTATTCATATGTCAGTTGTGTTTGATGAATTCTGTATTGTTTGCTGGTTGAGGGCTGCTGGTCTACTTCCACTAGCTCGTTTGGTGGAGGCCATAGGGGACCGGCACGCTAGGTTTCCAATGGACCGCGCTCTAGTCTCTGCTCTAGTCGATCGTTGGATGCCGGAGACTCACACGTTCCACCTCCCTGTAGGTGAGATGATGCCTACTCTTCAGGACGTGTCCATGCTTCTCAGATTGCCTATTGCTAGGGCCCAGTGTACGCTGGCGGTGTGGAGGTCGGATGGAGGCAACACATCCTTCACCGTTTCTAGGGTGTTCTACCACCAGGAGGTACATATGTTTGCCTAACATTGTTTTGCATTGCTCGTTCGTTTGCAACAATACTAATAAAGTGTCCAATTTTCAGGGGACGACAAGCAACCCCAGTAGGAGTTCAGTGACGCCCATGGGCCAACCAAGGCATGGATTGAGTAGTTCAGGCCCGAGCTCCTGGACGAGGACTCAGAGGAGTGGTGAGTCACCTGACACTTGGAGGCCTACCTGAAAGGTCCTTGTTTAGTTTTGGTAATTGAGTGACAACCTAGGTGGACTAATTGTGTTTATATGAGATACACATGTGATTAGTCCACAGGTACATGTGTGTGAGCAACATATGCCATGAAGGTGACAATGGCTTGGAGATGTTGCAAAGCTCACACATGCGATGATGAAGGAGCTTATTGCAAATGAGACATGACATTGAGTCATGTGATCAAGGTGGAGAAGATCAAGACAAGACTTGGCTTGATGGACCGGTTGCAAGCGTGAAGGGCAAGTCGGAGGCTTTGGAGTGATGGACCACGTGGCGGTGAAGCTTAAGCAAGACTTGGCGCCGATGGACGATGGCAACGGTGAAGAGCAAGTGAAGTCAAGATCGATGAACCAATATGATCACGTGATATGAAGTGGATCATATCATTGTTGATCGTGTTGGTGCATGTGTTGCATCGACATTGGAGGAGATGGAATGGAATGCACAAGGCAAAGGTATAACCTAGGGCATTTCATTTCACCGGTCATAGGTGTGTAGAGAAGTTTATGACCGGGTTTAGGATAGATGGTCGTACTATCAAGAGGGGCAAACTTGTTTGCATATCGGTCATCTAGTGCCACTCGAGTGATCTAACTTTGCATCGTTGCTAGGATCGAGTGGCGTGGCAAGTTGAGTGGCTAATCCTTTGGAAAATGATTGTGAAAATGCTAACACACATACACATGGTGGTGTACACTTGGTGGTGTTAGCATGAACTAATCCTTTCGGGGAAATGGAATGCCTATTTTCTATTGCGCCGGATGCAAATTCTTGTGGTTGGCACATTGGAGCAAGGGTGAAGAAGTTAGAAGTGAAAACGAGTTGATCGCGAAGACGTTGGCGTCGGTCTACTGACCGGACGCTGGGTCTGAAAGCACCGGACCCTGGCAGCGTGTGTCCGGTCAAACTGACGGGTCTGCGCAGTACCGAGGGTATTGCACCGGACGCTGATCTGTGTCCGGTCAAGGTGGACCGGATGTATCTGGTCGAAGAAATACGCCTCGGGGACTTTACTAGAAACGACCGGACGCTAGGGTCGCTGCGTTCGGTCAGTTCATGCTGGAGCGTCCGGTCGATAGATGACCGTTGAGATCCAGTGAACAGCGTTTGAAGGAGGGGACACGTGGCGTGCATCGCACGACCGGACGATGAGGTCCAGCGTCCGGTCTATCGGACCGGAGTGTCTGGTCGTCCCGACATTTGCCCAGTGAAGAGGTAACGGCTAGTTTAGCCCTTGGGGCTAGAAATAGAAGTGGCCCTCGGCCATGGCAGAGTGTAGAGCACCAAAGGGGACTTAGTGTCCATGCTTATGAGTGCTTGGGAGCCCTCCATCACACATATACTTGATAGTGATCATTCGATTGTGTGAGTGAGCGATTCTAGCGTGATTGCATCGTGAGGTTGCATCGAGTGGCAATAGGTGATCGAGTTGCAAGCCGGTGGTGCTTGTTACTCTTGGAGGTTGCCACCTCCTAGACGGCTTGGTGGTGGTCTCCGTCGAAGCCCGCAAGAAGCTTATGCGGGGCTCCGGAGAAGAGCTTTGTGAGGGGCATTGTGCTCGCCCCGCGGGAGCCGCGAAGAGCAACTCTAGTAAAGCGTGTCATTGAGCTACCCTCACTCAAGGGGTAGGTTCTTGCGGCGCCCGACGTGCGGGCTTAGCGGGTGATGCTAATTAGCCGCCGAACCACCAAGTGAGCGGTTGACACAACGGGGACTAGCGTGTTGGCAAAACACGTGAACCTCGGGAGAAAAATCATCGTGTCAACCTTGTTCTTCCCATTGGTTTTCTTCCCATTGCACAAGCTTTCATTTACTTTCATATATATTAAGCTTGTGTAGTTGCTCTTTTAATTAGATAGCTTGTGTAGCTTGCTAATTACCTTCTTGCTTGTGTAGCATAGAAGTAGCTCCCTTGCGTGGCTAATTTGGTTTTAGTAACCTTGTTAGTCACATTGCTTAGTTTGTGTAGCTAAGTACTTGCGCTCTCTAATTAGGCATTGGTTGCCTTGTTATTGAGCATTGCTAGTGAGCATAGTTAGCTTTGTGATTTTGCTTACTAGCATGTGTAGGAGCTCTCTTGTTGCTTAAAATACTAGTGGCATAGGTTTGTGTAACCTTGCTCTTAGAATTGTTTAGGAGAGCTCTAGCTAGCCCGGCACCTTTGTTGCATAATTGGTATCTTAGCAAGGTGCTAGTGAACATATATAGAGGGGTGTAGTCTTGGTTAGACCGATTGTTTTAATTCCGCATTTGTATCGGTTAGCCGATGCGATTAATTTTAGAAAAGACTATTCACCCCGCCTCTAGTCCATCATCTCGACCCTTTCACTACCTTCTTTGGTTGTTTGGCTGGGTCATGTTTACTAGCTCTCATGGAGACAGCATGGACAAGCACCTCGTTCGCTTTGCTCAGGAGATAGCAGAGGCTCCACCAAACGAGATGCCTTAGTACAGTTGGGGTTCGGCTGTTCTGGCGGCGACCTACAGAGCTTTGTGCGACTCTTGATCACCGAAGAGGAAGGTCAGTACCTTTGCTGGTGTCCACTACTGCTGATGTTGTGGTTGTTCTAGAGGTTCGACATCGGTCGACCGCAGTTGTCCTCTTACGAGTCGTACGAGTACAACTTCTACACTTTGGATGAGTTTGGAGTGCCCGATCCTATGGATGGGCCGACGATGGTCTCTATTTGGTGCCGGCGACAGGCATGCACGTCATGTACTGAGTACGTAAATGTTTTTAATTGTTTCGTAACCGGCGGTTCTTCCGATGTCCTTATGGCGCGGTGTGTCTTGTTATTACTCAGTTGCTTTCCCTCAATTTGCCTCATAGATAACTAACGACATTCTGAGTCTATCCTTGACTAGGGAAACTGCCGCTACACGGGGTGGGTCGATCCTCCCCTAACCGAGCCAATGCAAGAATACATCTCATACCTCAAGGGCAAGATCTTCGATCTGGAGATGAAGGTGGACGCCCTTCAGGACTCCCTGGACAATGCAAATCCTTGGGTGTGTAGCATCACAGGGGATCCGATCTGTCCAGATATGTGGTGCAAGTGCCCATACCACCACAACAAGGATCAGCCTCCATCTCCACCATCCTTTGGTGGTGCTGCCTACAGCGAGGCTGGGCCTTCTCAGTTCTCCCAAAGCCAATTCTACTAGATAGTAGACTTGGCGTTCTACACCTGGCAATTCACATTCCCCTAAGGCATGGTAGGTTTAGAAATGGCACATGCTAGGGTAGTCATGGTGCCTCGCATGGCACTGCAATTTGTACTACTTCATTTGAAATGGTGTGCACAAAATTGCGTGATGTATCGTAGGAGTAGGCACGCAACATAGCACATGAATATAACTATTATTTCGGTGTAATGCCGGGATGTACCTTTATTTACACTTTCGAGATCAATGTCAGTTTCATTTTCTACCTGAAAGGCAACCTACGTTTCGTAAACGGCTATCAAAAAAATTATTCACAATTTCTAATTCCATAGATGGACAACTTAAAAATTAAATTCGATGACCAACACTCTCATAGATTTTTGGGAATATATTCTCAATGATTATTGCCGGGAGAAAATTACTAGGCACCTATCATCTGTGGAATTGGCGACAGCATCTTGTCGCCATTTCAACAGTCGAAAGGCTCCTGTCGCCATTTCAACAGCCGACAGCCCCTTGTCGCCATTTCAGGTGCCGACACCCACTGTCGCCATCTCAAATGCCGACAGGTCACTTGTCGCCATTTCAAATGGAGATAGGTAGGTGGGGCCCGCTTGTGTACGTCGTTGGCCGACACGGTGGTTGCCACATCAGCCTGTCGCCATTTGAGACGGCGACAAGTCTCTTGTCACCATTTCAAGTGGCGACAGACTGCTGGTTTTCAAATTTTTTAAGGTCATTTATTTCCGCAATTTTCTATTAAAATACTATTCCCTCGATTCTAAATTATAAGTCGTTTTGACTTTTGTGGTTCATCTATTTTGCTACATATCTAAATATAATATTATATCTAGATGCATAGCAAAATAGATGTAACAAAAAAAAGTCCAAGCGACTTATAATTTGAAACGGAGGGAGTATTATTTAAAAAAAAACTTCAACAACAGACCAGGTCCTGCCACATGTGAACACGATACACACGATGCGCGTTGCCTGGGTTCATCGTCGCGAGCGCTTCCTTGGCTTCTGTTCATCTCGCTGGGCCCTCTGCGTACTTTTTTTTTTGACCCACTACATCGGTACTTCCTTCTTTTTTTTCATCACCATTACCGTAGTGCATACAAGCTGCTTTGCTCAAATTTGATCCACTACACGTGGTACGCCGGTACTTCCTTTTTTTTCATGTTTGTTAGTGGCCTGGTCTTTGTTGCTTGGCTGTTATTGCACTACTACAGAATGAACTTGTTGTCCCGGGCGGTAACGGCCTTTAGTCCCGGTTACCGCGCCAGGACAACAATCCCGGGACTAAAGGTGTCACCTTTAGTCCCGGGTCATCGAGCCGGGACTAAAGAGGGACCTTTAGTCCCGGTTGGTGTTACCAACCGAGACTAAAGGCCCTCCAGCCGAGCAAACGTGGCCGCACCCTTTAGTCTCGGTTGGTAATCCCAACTGGGACTAAATGTTCCTTTTCTTTTTCTTTTTTTTTTGTTTAATTTGTTTTCAGTTCAGTTACACGTATTTGTTTAATATATAATATGTTTTTATGTACGTATTCTACACTGCTAATATAAATACACGCACGCATATAATTACTCTAATTCTCATCTCGAGCATTATTATATTCGAATAAAGTATGAACCTATATATATTATAGATATATATATATATATGTATATATACAACACTTTCATAATCTTGTTCTCGAAAATAACGATATCAATAAACATTTAATTTACACCATTTATTCCTTAGAATCAAAGTAGAACTCGCCGTTGGGATTTAGCACTTTTTCTAGAAGAAATCCTGCTATTTACTCTTGAACTGCTTTCAGATGGTCTTTTTGCATGACCCTTTGTTTCAACCATTCAGTCTTGCATTTGAAATAAAAGGAAAAGTATTAATACATACATATATATATATATATATATATTCATTTAAAAATAAATAAAAAATTGATATATACGTACTCGGAGGACATCTTTAGGAGTTCTTCTTATGTGCGCAGTGATAAATTCACAAACGTAGTATCCACACAAGTTATTACACAGTTGTTGCGCCAAAACACCACCTTTGCATTTGAGAAGAAGATTATTCTCATCATCTCACACGTAAATTGAAATACGATATAGTAATTAAACACGTGGGGAAGTATATATAGTACAACTTACTCGGGTATTTCAACTACATTAAGTGGTGCCTTACAATCCTTTAAGTGTGTTGCCGAATAAACTCTTTCCAAACCCCAATATGCGACCAATAAAGTACGATCGTTAATAAATTATGACAAAGTCTATTCAATAATAGTTGTGCGCGAGAGATTAAAATTACCCCTGGATGATGTCTATCATATCTTGGTATAGTGCCCGCTCTTTTCTCTTCGAGTCCAAGATTACTAACCGACTTGAGTTTAACTCAATGACAATGAGTATCCAGTGAAACCTACATTGGTTTATACACACACGTACATGCATATAAGTTGTATTGATATTACATAAAATGTGTAGACTACATTATTATTAACACTTACTCAAAGTCATGCGGGAAAAAGTATTGTTGTCTTGTCATGTCTTTGCTTTTACGAAGAACCTCATGATATTCTTCTGTGCTTCAGATACCCACTGCTCCTTAGGAATAATATCGGTTTTGAATACGATATAAGGATCAATGAAGCCAACACTGGTATCTTGTATTCTTTGGAGCTCTGACATCTAGAATCTGTATATAAATATAAGTTACATGTGAGGATAATTATATACATGTACGCATGGAAGTGAGTTTATTAAATAAAAGTAAGAATCACTTACAAACAAAAGGAGCTAATTATTGATTTGTCCAGAGCGTCCATGTGGCATAGTTGATGCAATTCTTCGAAACTAATATGTAAGATGTCATCGCCACGAAAGTAATGATGGTCTCTAAATCTGACAAAGATCCACTCCTCACCCCTGCCACACGCCTGCATGTACCACTTATTGAGCAAGTACATTTGCGTACCCAATTCATTCAGAGCCGCAGGGTTGTACAGACTTTTGCCATATTTATAAGTCTTCCAGGTATCAACTTTCAGGTTCTGGATTGGAGCTTTGCCCGTCAATTGATCCAAGGTTAAACCAAAGATCTTCAAAAAAAAGCATTACGAGCTTGAACCGACACTTCTCGAGTTGTGCGGTCGATAGACTTCTATGTTGGAACCATATTCATTAGCAACAACAAGATTTTGCATTGGTTGCTTCATTGTCCGAGTGTGGGACATCCTTCCCCGATGCTCTTTTCCTTTTTTTTTTCTCGCATCATGTGACTTCACGAGGGAGCGGTCATAGTCTGATAGTGGTGAAGGCTTACGAAGTTCAATCATCTTTTTCTTGTGAGCATCGACCTTCTGCCTTAGCACATCTCATGGTATGTAAAAGTACGGCTTCTCCTTAAGTTTCGCTTGACTCTTGTTTTTGATATCTATAAAAAAATATTTCACTTTTTTGTCTTCTTCAGCTGCTATTTGCTCATCAGTCTTTTCAGGAAATATTTCTTGAGAAATAACTCTTTTTCTCGGGGTCTTCTTTGCCGCCGGGACCTTAGACGTCTTTGTAGTGCGTCGCTATGGAGGGGGTGGGGGCGGTGTTGGAGACCGGCGTGGAGGCGATGAGACCGGTGTTGGTGGAGACCGGCGTGGAGGCGTTGGAGATCATTGTGGAGACGGTGGGGCCGGTGTAGGAGTTGAAGATCGTTGTGGAGGCGATGGGGCCGGTGTAGGAGTTGGCGATCGCCGTGGGGATGAAGTCGTCTTGCCCCCCGCGACGCTTTGATGAGATGGGGAATGAATGATTAGGCTAGGCTGGGGGGAGACCCTGCTACAAAAACAAGTTGTGTGTCAATTATTTTTGAAGCCAATAGAAAATTAATGGAAAATAATATTTCATTCACTTTTATTCGTACCTAGGGTGAGGTAGGGGAAGCGGTGGCGCCCCAGGAATGATGATGAAGCATTTGCGCCATTGAATAAATGTCTTCTCTGCTTCTCCTAGTGTCTTCTCCCCATCACCGCCTTCAATGTCAAGAGGAACATTGATGTAACATTTGAGCACTCTATCGACCGAGACGCTAGCATATCCAGGTTGAATAACTGACCCATGGATTCTTGGTGTCTTCGTTCGGTCTATTGGAGATACAACCCCGACAGCCACCATGATTGATGCATTATTACCATCTGGAATGTGCAGCTCACATGTTGTTAGAGGCTCGGTAATGTCATCAACAGGGAAGCGCAACCCAGTGTCGTCTTGAATAACTGGCAGCTCTGTAGAAGCACAACTGCTTTTCATCTGACCAACGGGGCTAATGGTGACTCCCGGCGTTGATTGCGATTGCATTTGACTCATTGCTAGCTGCACTTGCCTCTTGATCTCCTCCTGCATTCTTGCCTCAAAAGATTTTTCTCGTTCACGTGATTCAAGCAATGCTTGTCGTGACTCATCAACAAATTGCTCCAATGCACGGATTCGTTCTGCCTCCTCATCCTTCTTTCTCTGGCGGCTTCTGTAGGTATCCTTGTCTGCTGGGAATGCATGTAGCCACGGAACCGCCCCATAACCTCTTGTTTGACCACCGTATTCGGGATTCTCTAGGGCATATGTCAATTCATCCTTCTCTCTGTTGAGCTTGAAAACACCACTATCAGCTTCTTCCCTAGCACGAGCTAGTCTCTGTGTTGCTCTCTCAATTTTTTGGCCAAAAATTAGCTTGCCAGTGTCTGGGTTTAGGCTTCCCCCATGAGTGTAGAACCAATTCTTCCCGCGTTGAGGCCAGTTCTTCTCTATTGTTTCAGGTATGATTCCCTTGGTAGTAATCTCTGCTTCTAGGTTCTGCCACTTGGGAATAGCACTCCTATAACCACCTGATCCCATGCGATGATGGTATTGCTTCTGTCGAGCATTTTACCGATTCCTCATCACACGTTCCTCACTGTCTTGAGATGTCTTGTATTCTACGAAGGCATCCCAATGGGACTCCAACTTGACAAACGCCTTAGCATTGAAATCCGGCGTAGCATTCTTCAAGATAAACTTTTTATACAATGTCTTCTTCCAACTCTGGAACAATGTTGCCATCTTCTTCATTGTCCAATCCCTCACTAGCTCCTTCAAAGCATCATCTGCTTGTAATGTGAAATGTTGAGTGATATCTCTCCACGCTAGGTTATTGTCACGATCAGATACAAAACTAACATTAGGAGCGGATATCTTCTGCTTCCATTCACGAGCACTAACTGGGATCCTATCCCTTACAATGAACCCACATTGATTGACATATGTCTGAGCATGTGGTCCTAATGGTTTGCCGATGTCGGTGTCGAATTCTGATATTATGAAATGGCCCTCTAATGACTTTTTTGGCCCTCGAATTTTCCTACTTTTGTCGGTGGTTGATGTAGATCCAGAGACCGGCTACATGAGTAGAAACATAATGATTAACAACAAATATACGTACGCATGCATCTATAAGAGATGATAGATAATCGAATATACCTCGCCAGTATTTTCTTGCGCGACAATTTGTTGATCTTCGACCATCGGCATATTCAGGATATCCTCATAATCAACAAAATCTTGACTTTCGTCATCTACATCCACATTGGTGCCGCGTTGATAATATCCGCCATTATGTCATCATCCGAGCAGCCATTTGTATCTTCAAGATAACACATAGATAGAATTACTATGGTACATAACATAAGTACATGTGATAACACATATAGAATTACTAAATCCAATTAAATATAATAACACATAATATTTCATAAGGATAAACAATAATAAGGTATAGACTTTGGAATCGAATCAAAAACACTTTCGATCCAAAAACATGGAAATAAGTACATGTATATATATACACATAGAATGATACAATATATTTTCTCTCTCTCAACACATAGAAATAAGTGCATATGTCTATATCTCTAGATATGCATGTGATAACACATAGAATGTCTCTCTAGATATAATTTTCTCTCTCTCAACACATGAAAATAAGTACATGTATATATACATATAGAAATAATTAAGTACATATGTATACATATAGAATCTCTATCTAGATATATATAGAGAGATAGAATATATAATTACTAAATCCAATTAAATAAATCTAACATGAAATTAGATAAACTAGTAATAGATAATACATTTTAATCTAACATATATCAAAAACTATCTAAAAAAACTATCTAAATAAAGTACTAATTAAATTTTAATACATTTAAATCTAACATATATCAAAAACTATCTAAAAAACTAACTAAAAAACTAACAATAAACTACTAATTAAATTTTAATACATTTTAATCTAACATATATATCAAAAACTATCTAACATTTTAATACTGGCGAGGGCAGCTAACATTAAACTACTAATTAAATCTAACATTTTAATCTAACATATATATGGCCGAGAGCTAGCTAGCAGGGCTAGGGCGGATGGCGCGGGCCGGGCGCAGGGCGTGCTGGCCGGCCACGTGGCCAAGCTGAGCACCTCACGAGAGGACGACTTGGCTCATTGATCAAAAAATTATGTGGCGCTTTGGCTCATTGATCATTGAGTTGATGTCTTCGTTTTTTCCTCTCTTTGATTTTGTAGACATGTCTTTCACATAGAACACCTAACTCACATCGGCAGCAAGGACGAATGGTTCCTCTTTGTACCCAATATTGTTGAGGTCCACTGTTGTCATTTCATACTCTTTGTCGACTGTTACCCCTCCTCCGGTCAGCTTCACCCGTTGGCACCAGAACAAAGGGACTTTAAAATTAGGTGCGTAGTCTAGTTCCCATATCTCTTCTATGCGGCCATAATATGTTTGTATATTTCCATTTGGATCTGTGCCATCTATGCGAACACCACTATTTTGATTGGTGCTTCTTTTATCTTGGGCAACTGTGTAAAATGTATTCCCATTTATCTCATACCCTTGGTACGTGAGGATATGCCATGATGGCTGCCTAGCCAACAAATACAGTTGCTCATCAATATTGTCATCGCCTTGACATTCTTTTCGCAACCAACCACTGAAACTTTTCATGTGCTGACGCCTAATCCAAGCTTCAGTCTTCCCTGGAAACTTGGATCGTAAGAACTCCTTATGTATCTCGATGTACGGATGCACCAATGACGAGTTCTGAAGAACTGTGTAGTGTGCTTTATTGAAATAATCGTCTTCCATGCCGATATATGTTTTCTTCCCTAAAGTTCCTTTACCACTGAGTCTCCCCTCGTGTCGTGATTCGGGAACACCAATCGGGGCAAGGTCAGGAATAAAGTCAACATAGAACTCAATGACCTCCTCTGTTCCATAGCCTTGGGTGATGCTTCCTTCAGGCTTAGAACAGACTTTCACATATTTCTTCAAGACTCCCATAAACCTCTCGAAGGGGAACATGTTATGTAAGAACACAGGTCCAAGAATACTAATCTCCTTCACCAAATGAACTAGGAGGTGTGTCATGATATTAAAGAAGGATGGAGGGAACACCAACTCAAAGCTGACAAGACATTGAACCACATCATTCTGTAGAGTAGCTAGTTCCACTGGATTGCTTGCCTTCTGAGAAATTGCATTGAGGAATACACATAGCTTCACGGTGGCTAGACGTACATGTGGAGGTAGAATTCCTCTTAAAGCAACTGGAAGCAATTGCGTCATAAGCACGTGGCAGTCGTGGGACTTTAAGTTTAGGAATTTCTTATCTGGCACATTTATTGTACCCTTTATATTGGAGGAGAATCCCGATGGCACCTTGATGCTGCTTAGACATTCGAACATGCTGTCCCTCTCTTCTTTGCTAAGCGTGTAGCTAGCAGGACTTAAGTAATGACGTCCATCATCTGTCTTCTCTGGATGAAGGTTGTCTCGTTCTTTCATGCCCTGCAAGTCCTAGCATGCTTCAAGTGAATCCTTTGGCTTCCCGTACACACCCATGAATCCTAACAGGTTCACACAAAGATTCTTTGTCAGGTGCATCACGTCGATTGCGTTGCGGACCTCTAGGACTTGCCAATAGGGTAGCTCCCAAAAGATGGACTTCTTCTTCCACATGGGTGCGTGTCCCTTAGCATCTTTGGGAACAGATTCACTGCCTTGTCCCTTTCCAAATACTACTTTCACATCCTTGACCATTGCGAGTACATCTTCCCCGGTTCGGTTATGAGGCTTCTTCCGGTGGTTTGGCTTACCTTTAAAATGCTTCCCTTTCTTTCTTATTTGGTGATTCAAAGGAAGGAATCGATGATGGCCAAGGTACACGACCTTTCGACATCTTTTCAAATATATACTGTCAAGGTCATCAAAACAATGTGTGCATGCATTATATCCTTTGTTTGTCTGACCTGAAAGATTACTTAAAGCAGGCCAATCATTGATTGTTACGAACAACATTGCTCGTAGGTCAAAGTGTTCTTGTTTGTACTCATCCTAGACACGTACACCTGGTTTGTTCCATAAAACTAGAAGTTCTTCAACTAATGGCTTCAGATAGACATCAATATCGTTGCCAGGTTGCCTCAGACCTTGGATGAGGATCGGCATCATAATGAACTTCCGCTTCATGCATAACCATGGAGGAAGGTTGTAGATACATAGAGTAACTGGCCAAGTGCTATGACTAGTGCTCTGCTCTCCAAAAGGATTCATACCATCTGTACTTAAGGCGAACCTTAAGTTTCTAGCCTCATTTGCAAACTCTGGAAATTCCCTGTCTATCGCTCTCCACTGGGACCCATCAGCTGGGTGTCTCAGCATATTGTCTACCTTACGGTCTTCTTTATACCACTGCAACAACTTTGCATGGTCTTTATTTCTGAACAAACGTTTTAAGCGTGGTATTATAGGAGCATACCACATAACCTTGGCAGGGATTTTCTTTCTAGGACGTTGTTCACCCTCGACGTCACCAGGATCATCGCGCCTGATCTTATACCGCGATGCTTTACATACCGGGCATTCATCCAAATTCTCGTATTCATTGCCATGGTAGAGGATGCAGTCATTAGGACATACATGTATCTTCTGGATTTTTAATCCCAAAGGGCAGACAACCTTTTTTGCTTCGTACGTAGTGGTGGGAAATTCATTTGGCTTCGGAAGCATCTTCTTTATGAGGTTCAATAAATTCCCAAATGCCTTGTCGGATACACCATTCTTTGCCTTCCACTGTAGCAATTCTAGTGTTGTACCCAGCTTTTTTTGCCCCTCTTCGGTCGTCGGGTATAGCAACTTCCTATGATCCTCAAGCATGTGCTCGAACTTAACTTTCTCTTTTTCACTTTCCCATTCTTGTTGTGCATCACGAATGGCATCGCCAAGAGCATCACCGAGATCATCTTCTACCGCTACCTCTTCTTCATCTCCCCCCATTGTAGTATCATCAAAGGCACCATACTGAGCAATAATGTCATCAATGTCTAAATCTTCTCCTTCACCTTCTACCGTCATGACCCCGCTTTCTCCATGCTTAGTCCAACATATATAGTTTGACATGAAACCTGACTTAAGCAAATGTGAATGAAGAATCATTGAGCTTGAATATTACTTTAAATTCTTACATAGGGCACATGGACAGCACATGAAACCATCCCGCTTATTTACCTCGGCCACACCTAAGAAATAGTGCAAGCCCTCAATAAAGTCTTGGGAGCGGCGATCGGCATTATATATCCAATGGCGTGACATAATCTGTATTACACGACAAATTATGAAAACCTTGAACATAATTAAGTATTTTATTACACAACATAGATGACACACACATGGTTGATTAATTAACTAAGCCTGGCTACAACGTAAGCAATCCCAACTATCACTAAATAAACTAAAACTACAATGCACTTCAAAGAACATAATTATTTCATGATCGTGACGCAAACTAAAAACAGACAAATCATTCTTACATTGAATATCAATAAGCTTCTCCTATTTGCTCACTTTGTCTCATCGGCAGCGAATTAATTCTGCATCGTATGTAGCATAATCTTCCTCCCAAGTACCAACCATCGTATCCATTGCCCTTCCACTGAAATTAAAGCCAAAAAATATTTAGTCAAAAATATTCAAGAAAAGCAGGTCAATTAGCTATAATAATCAAATGCGTAAGAAACTCACATCGCGATCCGGACACTTGTAGAAAATACGACCCTTGTTGGGTCCCTGTCTCTTGACTTGGTACTCCATCACAATCTTCTGCTTACACTTGCCGCAGATAATGAGAGGGAGTTCTGGCCTCAGTCATTTCGCAACCGAACGAGAGGCCGAGGATTCGGCATCACGATTGTCATCTACTTTCTATACTTATTTTTGTAAACTACAGAAATTTCACATTTTCTAAAATAATATATTTAAACAAAACTAAAATTATTTATTTATCTAACTAAACCATGAAATATGTACTATGTATAATAGTAAAATACCAAACTATCAAGTGATTTTACTATTGTAAATCATCATGTGATTTTGAGCTAAAAATGACATAGAAATCACATAGCTCAAAAACATGTTTCAATAAATAACCATCCGTACTAGTTGACCTTGCTTACGTGATCATCTCGACGAGCATTTCTCCACTGGACGGCACCGTACTTGGCCAAGGAAGAGCTCCGATTCTACGAGGAAGGGAACACGGTCTTCCACGACCGTTGCCGCTCTCCCTCGTAGAATCAATGCTCCTCCTTGACGTCCGTTACCGCTCGGCAGAGAAAATGCTAACCGAGATGATCACGGTCCGCAAGTTCAACTAGTACGGATTTTGTACAATTTTCTAACTATTTTCTAAGTTTTTCATTTCATGGAAAAATTAATTCTAAGATCACGTAAGCCGCCGGGGACGAGGATGGCACGTGCTCCAGCGAGGACGAGCGAGGCGTGATTTTGATGAACTAATTTAACTTTTGTTTATCCAAACATATATGCAAATCATCATGTGATTTTGAGCTAAAAATGACATATAAAATCATAATAAAGTCCAACATATAAAGTTACACATACATCTACATCGCAAAATGAGATAAGCTACTGATAAAACATAAGAGGATTAAGTTTGTTACCTTCAAAATCGAAGAGCAACACCAATGGAGGGGGAGAGAGCAAGAAGAACAGCAAGCTGAAGAACAGAGGCAGTGAGTTTGAATGGAATGGCTCGGGTTCGGGGAGGAAGAAATGAGCCGGTGTATAGGCCGGCATAATTAGTCCCGGTTAGGTGGCCCAACCGGGACTAAAGATTAATATTTATTCCCGGGGTATCACCCAAACCGGGACTAAAACCTTTAGTCTCGGCTGGTATTACCAACCGGGACTAAAAGTTTACCTTTAGTCCCGGTTGGTAATACCAGCCGGGACTAAAGATCCTTACCACGCGGATGACCGTTGGGCAGGGACCTTTAATTCCGGTTGGTATTACGAACCGGGACTAAAGGGTCCTTTAGTCCCGGCGGCAAAAAATGCCGAGGCTAATGCCAAATTGGAACATCGTTTTAAAGTCTGTTCTCTAGTAGTAGTGTTGATTGTGTTCGATCCGTTGCCAGCACCTGACATATTGCTGCGATCTTTTGACAACCTTCGCCTGAAGCATCGGATCAGGGAAACTGTTGATTAATTTAAATTCTCATGTAATCAAAACGATGAACTGAGCGTAGGTTACTTGTGGTGGAACCTATCCACCGAGTTCAAGCCCCATACTCAGCACAAGTACTCGTATTTTCAGTTAATATTCTTTTAGTGATGGACGTCATGCCCATTGAGTGAAAAAATTCGTACCCACTGAGTGGAAAATTTTATCTCACTCACCGTTGCTGATGCCAATAAGGAAAGGGATGGAGGAAAACAAAAGCCTGTTCGCTTGCTCGTAAACGATCGTAAATTTCCAGCCGGGAATAGTGTTTTTCTCTCACTCCAAACCAGCCAGCAGTAAATAATCCACGATACGATACGGCCTCCCGAACAGGCTGAAAGAAGAGAGATTGGATTAGCAAATGGTCGATTGTAGCAAAAGCCAGATAGTGAATTGGGGCAGCATGCGTGCTGGACCTCGTCCTTGTTGTGCTTCGTCGCCCTCGCCGCCTTCCACCACCACCTTTCCTGATGACTGATCGACCTGGTAATAACTATATAGCGATCGAGAAACTAAGACACGCACATACTATTCTGCCCCCAGTCCCGTTGTCCCCCGGTCCGGTTGCTAGCTTGCAATTAATATTGCATTGTAGCGATAGAAGAAATTAAGACAGGCACATACTATTCTTCCTCCAGGCCCGTCGCCCCTGGCTCGGTTGCTAGCTTGCAATTAATATTGCGTTGTCTAGCCAGCTCACGATTAAGCAACAGATGGAGAGGGGAAATTCACACACCACTTGATTGTAGCGCGTTGGCTGGCTGCACTGAGTACTGTTGACTCAGCAAACAAGTGAAAAACGTAGTATTAGCTTATTTCCGGCGACTTAATTAATTTCGACTACATCATCACCGGTTCAAGTATGGAGTAGTCAACCACGAAATTTCCGCTGCAGGAGGGACTCATCACACCTATAACTAATAACTAACCCACGAAAGCTAGATAGATAATGACCAGCCAAGAAATTTCTGCCGCACGCATTTTCTCGGCTATATATGTACTACCTCCATTTATAAATTTATATATGACGTTTAGGACAAGTTATTTAGTTCAAAAATAAACTAATTTGGTTGTCCTAAACGTCATATATTTGCGAATGGAGGGAGTCTAGACGCCATGGTTTCTGATGAAACTACTTAGACCAACCAAACCGTCTCGACACGTTCTTCTTGTACTAGTACCGTCTATATATATGCATGTCGAGCAGCTAGCCTCCTCCAAGGTTGTAAGTAAACCGATCGCCACCCCTAAAGCTCTTTAACTCCGGCAATACATACACAAAATCTAGGTCGTTTCGATCAGCCTCCCCAGGGACTATGAGCGGCAATGAAGGTAAGCTAGCTAAACACCGCGCTTATAATTACATGCATACATTCTGTTCCCCTAGCGCCTATGGCGTGCTCTAGCTACATCTCTGCATGCCTGTGGTTGGATGGCTGCTTTACTTGATTGATTGAGGGAAGACGAGTAGAAGAGGAAGCCGATTCATTAATTGTATATATGCGTGGGGTATATTTTTTGTTTTGATGAGCCGGCAGGCAAACGGGGATACGATGCATAGGGCCGGGAAGAAGGGATTATTAGGAGGCCGGAATTTATTTCCCGCCCAAACTGCTTGTTCGTCTCCCTGTCACGTATTGTCTGATTCATTTGTAAAGGTAGGGTTGCTCACACTCTACCTCAATTTTGTAAAGGCAGAGTTGCTCGTAATAATTGTAGGCTGATGAGATGAGCCGGCAGGGACAAACGGTACGTGAACGTACCATCATCATCAGTAGTGATACGATCGATATCATGGAGAGCGATTATATTATTATTAGCATGTCAGTTGGTCTTCCCGAAAATCGGAGACAAAAACCCTACTAACCTCGCCACGATCGATATATGCATCATCTTGTTCATTGTCTTGCGTTGTAAATCTTTGAACTACCTCTTCTTTTAATTTAAGACTAATATGTGTAGCTCTACTGTGTACTCCCTCCGTCCCGCAAAGGAAGTCATTCTAGCATTTGAAATCTATCCCACAAACAAGTCATTCTAGGAGAAGTGGGCCCGGTATTAAATCATGCCTTTATTGGACTTTGCATGCATGCGCGTGGGGATTTGCCAACTGCACACAACATTGGTTGAGAGCTAGCTTGCATGCATGTATGCACACACAAAACTAAGAGTTTCCTTGTACTCCGTAATTGTCTGTCTCCTGAACACTAATCTGTCTTAAAAATGTTAGAATGACTTCCTTTGCTGGAAGGAGGGAGTATTTCACAGAGAGAAAATTAAAACTAATGACCTGTTCAGGATGACACCCAAGCCGCTGCGACTCATGATGACCATGTTTCTGAATCATGAGCGACCACCAAATTAATTGCATGGCTTCCATCGTATTGATTGGTCAGCTTTATTATCAACTAATCATGCAGGCTGAAACTTCGCCATAATAATACAAGTGCGAGTCGTTGTGTTTTTTTCCCTAAAACAATCAATAATTTGTTATTTTGTTATCAGGTGGTTCTTCTTCCACTACCAATAATGGCAACGAAGTTATGAAAAAGGGCGAGAAGGGAAAGGAGAAGGAAACCGATGGAGAGTAAGAATATAGAAAAGACCCATCAAAAGTCGCCTGACAATGACAACAATGATACAAAGAATACTGAGACTAGCACCTTTAGTAAGTTGATAGAAAACGTAGAGATAAAAAATAAGACGATTGGTGTGTATCTGGTTTTGTTCTTAAAACTGGGTGCTACATTAAGACTATGTGTTGTAACATTATTATTTGTGAAACCTGGACTTCATGTCATGTATTGTTTAGGCTATGTGTTGTAACATTATTATTTGTGAAACCTGGACTTCATGTCATGTATCGTTAAGGCTATGTGTTGTAACATTTTTATTTGTGAAACCTAGACTTCATGTCATGTATCGTTAAGGCTACGTGTTGTAACATTATTACTTGTGGAACCTGGACTTCATGTCATGTATCGTTAAGGCTATGTGTTGTAACATTATTATTAATGTACCGTGAGGACAACGTATTGGTTCTTACTTATTATGTTCGTTCCATTTATACCCTTCTTTCAGATTTATTTTGTAATCATTCTGTAACACTAACTATTGTATAACACTAACCATTTCAGGTATGGCGCACCCACAGCTAGAGCTTATTGACCCCGTGATCGATGCGATGCATCGATCACAATTGGACAACGGTCAATTGCCTCCCCATTAGGTCTTTGTACACCTGAGCACTTGTGGAGGCTCGATGAATGATGGATTCCGAGGTATTTTCTCAATTACATTGCATGGTTTATTCATATGTCAGTTGTGTTTGATGAATTCTGTATTGTTTGTAGGTTGAGGGCTGCTGGTCTACTTCCACTAGCTCATTTGGTGGAGGCCACAGGGGACCGGCACGCTAGGTTTCCAATGGACCGCGCTCTAGTCTCTGCTCTAGTGGATCATTGGAGGCCGAAGACTCACACGTTCCACCTCCTTTTCGGTGAGATGACACCTACTCTTTAGGATGTGTCCATGCTTCTCGGATTGCGTATTGCTGGGGCCCGGTGTACGCTGGCGGTGTGGAGGCCGGATGGAGGCAACACATCCTTCACCGTTTCCAGGGTGTTCTACCACCAGCAGGTACATATGTTTGCCTAACATTGTTTTGCATTGCTCGTTCGTTTGCAGCAATACTAATAAAGTGCCCAATTTTCAGGGGACGACGAGCAACCCCAGTAGGAGTTCAGTGACGCCCATGGGCCAACCAAGGCATGGATTGAGTAGTTCAGGCCCAAGCTCCTGGACGAGGACTCAGAGGAGTGGCGAGTCACCTGACACTTGGAGGCCTACCTTCTTTGGTGTTCTCTCATGGAGACAGCATGGACAAGCACCTCGTTCGCTTTGCTCAGGAGATAGCAGAGGCTCCACCAACAATCATATTCTTTTAGTTAGGATAGCAGCATTTGTCAGAACACCAACAATCATAGCTGGGAAAACTCCCAGCAGAACTGAGCAAATGAGATCCCTCTCCACAGCTATGACAAGGTTCTGAGGGTTGCCGATCAGGCGTCGTCAGCAGAGCCGATGTTTGAGCTATGGCAAGGAGCCAGAAGGAAGGCTGTGGTGGCAGGTTGTTTTTAGCTAGCAACTCGAGGAAGAGCAGAGTGAGACAACACAGCATGTGTCATTGGTGAAAAGCGCGCTGCATCGTGTCTGCGCTGATGCAGACTTTCACCAATGACAGGGCCTTGCTGTCTCACTCTTCCACGAGAATCCTTCGAGGTTGCTAGACATGTCAGCCAACTCTGCCACCATGCTGACGACCATTCTCAGAACCTGGACTGTCAAACATCGGCTCTGCTGCGACGCCGATCGGCAACCCTCAGAACCTTGTCATAGCTGTGGAGAGTGGGATCTCATTTGGCCAGTTCTTGCTGGGAGTTTTCCCAGCTATGATCGTTCGCTAAAATTCTTTTAGTGATGGACGTCGTGCCCATTGAGTGAAAAAATTCGTACCCACTGAGTGGAAAATTTTATCTCACTCACCGTTGCTGATGCCAGTAAGGAAAGGGATGGAGGAAAACAAAGAAGAGAGATTGGATTAGCAAATGGTTGATTGTAGCAAAAGCCAGATAGTGAATTGGGGCAGCATGCGTGCTGGACATCGTCCCTGTTGTGCTTCGCCGCCCTCGCCGCCTTCCACCACCACCTTTCCTGATGACTGATCGACCTGGTCGTAACTATATAGCGATCGAGAAAATAAGACACGAACATACTATTCTTCCCCCAGCCCCGTCGTCCCCCGGTCCGGTTGCTAGCTTGCAATTAATATTGCGTTGTCTTGCCAGCTCACGATTAAGCAAACAGATGGAGAGGGGAAATTCACACACCACTTGATTGTAGCGCGTTGGCTGGCTGCAATGAGTACTGTTGACTCAGCAAACAAGTGAAAAACCTAGTATTAGCTTATTTCCCGCGACTTAATTAATTTCGACTACGTCATCACCGGTTCAAGTATGGAGTAGTCAACCACGAAATTCCCGCTGCTGGAGGGACTCATCACACCTAACTAATTAACCCACGAAAGCTAGATAGATAATGACCAGCCAAGAAATTTCTGCCGCGCGCATTTTCGCCACTATATACTACCTCCATTTATAATATAGGACGTTTAGGACAAGTTAGTTTAAAAATGAACTAATTTGGTTGTCCTAAACGTCATATATTTGCAAATGGAGAGAGAAGTATTACAGTAGGGAACTTGTTTTGCTTGTACTGTCGTCTATATATATGCGCGTCGAGCGCAGGTATAGTAGCCTCAGCTCCCTTGAAGGATCGGACTCTTTGCAAACAAATAATCTAGCTAGACCCGGCCCCTTAAACCCTCGATCGGCGCGGCTGCTCTTTGATTCATTCACGGGTATACTCAAATTATTAGTTTTACACAGCCTCACTTTCTCTTTTCAAATCCTCCTCACAATCATTTAGTGTATGGACCTATCATTATCTATGCATCCGTGCCTAGTTTGTTGCTTGCATAAGAGCCAAGTTCTCCTCTCTCTCCCCCCTTCTCTCCTCCACATCAATATTTGCTTAGCTATAAGCCAATTATTGTACGTGCTCTTAAGAGTTAGGCACGGGAGAATTAAGGAAGAATGAAAAAGTAGAGACTGCACAGGAAGCGAGGGGTGGAGGAGAGAGATAAAGATAGAGTTGCATTGGAAAGCGAGAAATATATTTATTTAGGGACAAATTTTAAATCCTAGAAGAACACTTATTTAGGAACCGAGGGAGTAGTAAGGTGGCCTGCATATTTACGCGGCTAGATTTGCTTTAATTAAAAAGTAATTTTTTACTTTATTAGTTTCCTTTTGATATCAGCATTTCATTGAACTGTAGCTGTCTATTTTTGTGTATAGTCTCTACAGTCACATGGTCCATCAATCTAATAACGTCAAACTCATGTCGTCAGTATGTATACGGTTTTTTTAGATATTGATGATCGAAGCTAAAACATTTTAATATATTACTTATCGCAGAGCTATATGAAGTTTCATCACCTGTGTAATTACTGTGTTATATATATCCTGGACCCTCTAAATAAATGAAGTATTTATTTCTTTTATGTTGGTTAATGATCGATCTCATGTGTACCCTCAACTTATCAATTATATGTGTTGGCACCTTTTTTTGCGACTAATTAATTGTTGTGTCTGGTTCTGGTCTTACGTGTTTTTATGTATTAGCCTGAAATAATATTTTCTGGCGTGTTACCATGCTTTGGATTTGTGCCTTTTCATTAAGGTTTTTATTTTTATTTTATTCAAGGAAATATTTCATTATATGAACAAACTTTTATACCGTTGCTAAATACTGCGGAGGTGATGATAAGCCGTGTAGAAAGAACAAAAAAAAAATATGGGGCTCAGATGTGTGCATAACTCTGTCTGACCTAATTGAGTTAATTGGACTTTTGGTAATCTGCGCCTTGTTGCCCTTTGAGATCCTGCTTAAACAGCATAATATGTATGCAGTAGTGCCAACTATTCAGGAGTAGTAACTCATGATAGGTTATATATAGTAATCACCCAGCAAATCAACTTTGCATATCAGTGCCTAATTCCAAGCGGCACAACAGACTAACCTTCTCCTTCCGATCCAGAGTTATTTATATCTGAGCCCAACCTGGCAACAGGCGCAGAACTTTGTTGCACTACTACTCAAAGGCAGCATAAGCAAAGCTACCATGCATGGGTTCTTCAACAGTACGTCAGAATAGCACTTTACTGCCGGTTCAAAACACCCATCACTGTCGGATTTTGAACCGGCACAACCATACCGGCAGTGATGAGGGTAAGGTATCAATGTCGGATCCTACAAACCGGCAGTGTTCTTCAACTTCACTGCCGGTTGTTTACACAACCAGTAGAGTGCAGTTTCACCAACACTGCCGGTTCATAAGACCACCCGGCAGAGTTTAGTTCCACCAACACTGTCGGTTTGTATTTCAATCGGCAGTGTTATCGTAAGAATCACTGCCGGTTTGTGACAAGAACCGGCAGTGCAACACTGTCGGTTTGTGTTTCAACCAGCAGTGTTCTCGTAAAAATCACTGCCGATTTGTGACAAGAACCGGTAGTGATGGATAAGCCAATGCTGCCGGTTTGTGGCTCCAGCCGGCAGTGCCATCCTGTCCGTCACTGCCGGTTTGTTTCTAACAGGAAGTGATGTTTACGACAACACTGCCGGTTTGCTGCTAACCGGTAGTGATGGCACGTTCGTATTTTATTGTTTTATAATTTATTTTAATTTATATTTTTTCGTGGAATCGGGTTTCGCTTTATATACGCTACATAGACGACATGTCCATCAATATTAAACATTACCAATGTTACGATTATAGTTTAAATGTTCTTATAAGGGTCTCGATCCCTCAAAATAAAAAAGAAATGTTCTCGGACTTCATAGATTGTGCAATGCTTCTCGGACTTCTTACGATAATCTGGAGAGCCGCTCTAGGCCATACTGGTTCTTGAACTTCACCGATTGTGCAATGAAAAATACTCTATCTTTTTCCAATACCTTGGCCAAGATGAATTTTGCCAGCTCCGATTGCAGCGCGACGATCTCCATGTCTAACAGCCTTTCGTGGTTATATTTCTTGCGCTGTCGTTCAAAAAAGATGATATCCAAAGAGGAATCAGTAAATCATTTTATTGAATGATTAACATACATAAATGAAATGGGGATTATACACACCAACTTATCGGCTTCTTTCGATTTCCCGCCGATGTAGCGAAGCATTGCCCACATTACATAAAACCCACATTCATTGTTTCCCGCCGGCTGTTTTAGGTACTTCCCCTCCATTTCGACAATCTTGAATGGGACCTGCGTCCCACCGATATGTCTTCTTCGGACACTGAGCAACATTAAAAGGAAAACCATTAGAAAGTAGTATGTGTGATTAGAAAATAATATGTTATTAGGATCGCTTACTAATTCAGCACTGCCACCAGTGCATCCAGATGATGAAATGGTTTTTTCTTCGAGTCCCACACCTCGATTAGATTTTTGACAAGATTAACACAAATGAAGATGAAATGGTTGTTGTAATCACAGAATCCTAATTATCGAATAATCTTAACAAAAAAAAGAAGCATAAAATTAAAAGCTGAGAACACGTACTAGCAGTTGTAGGCTAGAAGTATGTGGGTTTTGTTCTTCATCTTGAATTCATCGAAAACAGCAATCAATCTCTGTTTCATGTCTTCCACGTCACATCCATAGAGGCCTAGACATGTCTTCTCATTGACTTGCAAGGGGTCCAAGAAGCCTATGTTATCCCATTTGCTTTTTAGAATGTAAAATTTTGCTACACACCTACATAAAATCATGGAAAGTGCTCAAAAGTTAACAATTTGTGTCTCGAGAAAGTAGTTAATTGTAATATCATACATGTAGGGTACTTACACAGTCCACAACGTCAACATTTGTGTATCGAGAGAGCGTTTCTGTATAGCTGGAACAAGCACTGCCACTCAATATCGAACTTTGTTGCACTACTACTCAAAGGCAGCATAAGCCAAGCTAGCATGCATGGGTTCTTCAGGGTCGGAAGAGAGGCGGATGCTGATGCATGGAGCCACTAAAATAGACCGGTCTCTTAATTTCCAACGTTGTGAGCATGAGGTGTTCCTGAAAATATAGTACCTTCATTAGAATCAAGCAATGCAAATTAAACGAACGGTAAACACTGTTGGAGTACGTGATGGTCATTTGACCCAACGTGCCTACCTTTGACTGTATATCTCATGGCGTTTGGAGCTAGTCCTGAATCTCGAACTTGTTTGGCTGAGCTAGGGCCCAACGCACAACTTCCTGTGCTAGCGGAGATGCTGCAGGGAGCTGCATGACTTGCGTTAAAGCTTGGCAGCATGCAACGTCTTCCTGCTTGCCTGCTTTGCTGCTCCGATCCTTTCTTTATGACATATATCTGACGACCAAATTCGCACATCATATCGAAGCTCACGTTGCTGTCGTCGGATCGGATCGGAGAAGCTAGCTGCCGGCCGGTGATCTAGTACAGCTGTACAGGCTTCCGGCTCTTTGCTGAAACTGATCTGCCTCCGCGCTCTTTGTTGCACGCAACCTAATCGGGTGCAGAGGAGCCACAGGACCATTGGCTTGGCATCACCTTGCGATTCTTGGGTCTCTTAGAGCTGGAGACATACTTGGGCTGATTATTCCATCATCAGGGGTGCGTCACGCTAGCTTCTCCGGACCTCGTTCGCATCCGATGGCAGCTACATCAGCTTCCCAGAGTCCTCGAGGCCGTTGCGCGCTACCACTTCCGCCGCTGCAGGCTCTTGCAATCACCGTACCGGGCGGACACAGTGTCAATGGCGACGGCGTCTCGATCTCTCAATGACACGTGGGAACCCTTGAAAGCTTCCTGCTGTTATGATATGCTTGCTTTGCATCACGATTGATGATTACCTAATAAAGTTTGATAGATTCTATTCCAACATGGTAAAATAATCTCGTATTTCCGTATTTGACATTTTGATATGTCTCCTGGTCAATTCAAATACACATATGTGATCTATCTCGCTACTATCTAATACAAAGGATATTCTATCTTTAGTCCGTTCATCAAATACATAATAGGATAATCTTTCTTGCCATCATATCACAAATCAATCACAGTCGTACCCACTAAAATCAATGGTAGTTATTTTTTTCTAGTTTCGTGCTAATTTCTAAGCCTTGAGAGCAAACGTGGAGGCTTCTTTTGTTGGCCAAATTCTAAGATAACTAGTAAAGTGACCCGTGCATTTGCGCGGCTAGACACATAATTTGTTCCTCCCTCTTGGATCTTTTCAATTTGATTTTGTTACTTTTCAAGCACTTTGATTGGTATTGCAAAGCAAGTGAATACGTCATGATCTTTTTTTTCCAATATATTTTTAGCTCTGGATGCAAGTCATCATACACACCGTAAACTTATTAATATATGACATTTGGGATACATACAATCTACTGTTATTGAGAAATTCAGTGGTTACTTTGTAAAAAAAATGATAGTAAGAAGCTATAAAATTCATGTGTTTTTCTTAACAAATCTAATAATTCAACTTTTATGCACCAATCCAAGTACATTATCTTAGAATAATGGCTTAACGTGAGAGTACAACAATGCTTAATGAGCAAAGGGAGTGTTTACTTTAGTTTCTCGGATGGCTCTAGCAATGGCAGATGCCACAACTCTAGCCTCAAGGTGCTCCTTGGCAGTTGATATTGCTTTGCCGACCTCAACCGATCCTTGATCCGACCTCCACTGACCGCCACCGTGTTCGTGATAGTGTTCCTCATCCATCTAGTTCTCCCATTATTTTCATCCATATGGTTCTCCCGTTATTTTAGAGTTTGATTCAGCTAAGCTCTAAACGATCTTATTTGATGATCTTATCAAGCATATATTTATCCCTTTTTTTTTATTGCGTGGGAAGCATATACTTATCTCTTATGTTACAGAGATAGCATGAATCGGATCCCCATGTCTCATGCAATCAATTCTATCTTGTACAACTAATTTAAACCTTTTGTCTCCCCATCAGATTTATTATTTTCTTTCCTTTTCATAGTGAGTAAGAGTTCACGTGGGAGATATTTTTTAAAATTACTAAGAAAACATTTTTTAAATAGCAATGCTTGGTATTTATGGATAAACTTAGGGGTATTTTGGGCTAATTTTATCGTAATGGCAGTTGTGGGTAATTTTTATTTTCCTTTTTTTGATTATTCTAGGCCTTGAGAGCGAACGTGGAGATTTCTTTGGTTGGTCAAACACTAAGATAATAGAGGATGAAACGATCCATGAATTGTATGCATGGGGACAGACATATTTTTGTTTGATGATGAGATGAGCCGGCAGGCACAAACGGTATGTGAACGTACCATCATCATTATCATCATCATCAGTAGTGATATGATCGATATGATGGAGAGCGATTATATTATTATTAGCAGATCGGCCGGTCTTCCCGAAAATCGGAGACAAAAACCCTACTCACCCGGCCACGATCGATAAATGTTAGTTGCGGCCTGTTATACCTTTTTGGTTCCGAGTATATGCATCATCTTGTTCACTGTCCTGTGTTGTAAAACTTTGAACTACCTCTTCTTTTAATTTAATACTAATATGTGTAGCTCTACTGCGTAGTCCCTCCGTCCTGCAAAGGAAGTCATTCTAGCATTTGAAATTTATCCCACAAAAGAAAATCATTCTAGGAGAAGTGGGCCCGGTATTAAATCATGCCTCTATTGGACTTTGCATGCATAGGCGTGGGGATTTGCCAACTGCACACAGCATTGGTTGAGAGCTAGCTTGCATGCATGCATGCACACACAAGACTAAGAGTTTCCTTGTACTCCGTAATTGTCTACCTCCTCAACAGTAATCTGTCTTAAAAATGTTAGAATGACTTCCTTTGCGGGACGGAGGGAGTATTTGACAGAGAGAAAATTAAAATTAATTATCTGTTCAGGATGACATCCAAGCCGCTGCGACTCATGATGACCATGTTTCTTGATCATGAGCGACCACCAAATTAATTGCATGGCTTCCATCCTATTGATTGGTCAGTTTTATTATCAACTAATCATGCAGGCTGAAACTTCGCCATAATAATACAAGTGCGAGTCGTTGTGTTATTTTTTTCCCTAAATCAATCAATAATTTATTTATTTTGTTATCAGGCAGTTCTTCTTCCACTACCAATAATGGGCAACAAATTTGCGAAAAAGGACGAGAAGGGAAAGGGGAAGGAGACGACGGAAAGTAAGAATACAAAAAAGACCCATCAAAAGTCGCCTGACAATGACAACAAGCGTATAGGGAAGACTGACCTTGGCACCGGTGTTAATTGGATACTGTCGGCGCAAAGACATGGCGATGCGCCTGACACGCTGCAAGCTGGAACGATCCGAGCTAAGTCAACCCGGAGATCTGCTTGTGTGACAGAACCGCCCGAAATAACACACCTTCGGAGGCGCTCGTCTTCCACCATACACTAAGCACCCCGAAAGCAAGCTACATCGGACGGATTCTGTCGAGCACACCCCAAAGGAGAACTCGAATAATCCACATTTTTCCTCCAGAATCCAATAATGAGAACGAGTTTACAATGCTTAGTCCATTTCATACAACCAGAGTTCTTAGAAATACATTATTACAATACTAAGTTCAGAGTGTGGAATTTAACAGCGGAATTACAATAAACATCTAACGGTAGAATACAAGGATCCGTTAGTGCCCACCAGAAGAAACCTCCACACAACAGCTACTCTTCAAGCTGCACCTGCAACAGGGGTAAATAAACCCTGAGTACACAATATACTCGCAAGACTTACCCGACTAGTGGGAATAATTTTCCGACTCCAAAAGATATGATAAGCTTTATGGTTTACTGGGTTTCCTTTTTACGGAAAGCAATACTAGTAGAGAAGCCTTGTGTATGTTTCTTATTAGCAGTCATAATTAGTTCAGTATCTAACCATTCTATGTAGGCACCAGTTCTACTTTCAAGTAAGAGTTGAGCAAACAGATCCATTTCACCATCTTTCATCTTCCAGTTCTTACTACAGTTCTAAATTGTAGACAAGTCGTACCGGATTACCCGGCGATTCACGAATCAATGTGCCCAGCTGGGTACCCCGAAACACACGCCCCGCTTGTAACCCAGGCACAAGCAGGACCAACCCATCACTCTCCAGTCAAGGGGTCCAGGTCCCCGTCCAAAGTTGGACTCCAAGCCCCCACAACTGAGACGAAATTAGCCATGAATAGTGTTTTTTGGCACCAGCCGAACGCAGCCTATATTTCCTGCCTTGGAGAAGTTAGAATTTGATGCTTTGCATGATCTAGAAAGCTGGTGTGGAGTGCAGGACTCAGATTATCCAAAGTTGCAGAACATCACTATAAGAAACTGCTGCAAACTAAGAAGAATCCCTTATTTTGGTTCTGTCAAAAAGCTAATATTAAGCAATTTAGCACTCACAGATCTCCAGCTTTCAGTCCATAACGCAGTCTCAACTACAGATTTTTTATATCAGATATTGTGAGAACATGACTTCCTTGATGGGGCTGAAAGCTCTTTGTTCTCTTGGGAGTTTATATATTGCCCATTGTCCTGACCTCATTGTGTCTCCTAAAGTGAACCTGCCATACAAGCCCCATCTTGTATTCATTGATGAGTGCCCTGGACTGATAGAGTGGTGTGGTGAACAAGGCTTTCACTATCAGGTCTGTTATTTTTAACTGATTTGTTATTCATAAACTATCTAATTTTTTCGCAACATTGAATCAATTTTTTTGTGACTGTTGGATTTATATTAAGATAACATTGAATCAAACAAGATGCTAATCTTAATATAAATCCAATTAGATCCTAGGCACATTGAATCAAACAACTTGCTAATCTTAACATACAGTCACAAAAAAAATTGATTCAATGACTGTTGGATTTATATTAAGATAACATTGAATCAAACAGTGACTAGATAACATACAGGGCTGACTCTGCGCCGGCCTCTGCATGTGCCTACAGTGCTGCAGGTGAGCCGTGCGGCACCTGCACCTGCGGCGGCTACAGTATCACAGCAGAGGGCCTTTTCGGCGTCGCCTTCCCTTGCTGTGTTCACATAAGAAAAGCAGTTGATTATTCTAACAATCTTCCTCTAATCCTACTGCTATCCCTTGTACCCCTCCATGCCGATCATCTCCTTCAGTTCCGTGAGTCGAAGACGTCTGAGCAGCTTGGGGAGAATGTCCGCGAGTTGCCGACTAGTTTCGACGAACTCGATGACGATCTACCCTCCATCAACACAGTCCCTGAGGAAGTGGAACTTCACGTCGATGTGTTTACTCCGGTCGTGCAGAACCGGATTCTTCGCGAGGGCGATGGTGGGCTGGTTGTCCACCATTAGTGCTGGTGGGTGAGCTTCCACACCGGTCAGCTCGCCCAGCAGCCGGCGCAGCCACACAACTTGGCACGCCGTTGTGGCCACCGCTACGTACGCTGCCTCGCATGTAGATAGCGCCACCACCTTCTGTTTCAGCGATAGCCATGAAATTGGGCCCGACCCGAGGAAGACGAGCACGCCAGAGGTGCTCCGTCGTCCGTCGATGTCCCCCGCCATGTCTGTATCGCTGAACACAGTGAGCTGTAGCCTACTCCCGCCGGTCTTGGGAAAGATGATCCCCTGATCCACCGTCCCTTTGACGTAGCACAGTAGCCGCTTCACCACAGCCCAGTGATCCTCTCTGGGATCCTCCATGAAGCGACTGACGTAGTCCACGACGAACGCAATGTCCGGCCTCATATGGACTAGGTAGCGCAGACCGCCAATGATGCTCCGGTAGAGTGTTGCATCCACCTTCGCCGCGGTGCTGGCCTTCGTCAGCTTCTGCCGCTCCTCCATTGGAGTCACGCATGGCTTGCACTCAGCCATGCCGCTCCTCTCCAACAGCTTGGAGGCATACACGCTTCGACCGAGCGTGACTTCCTCCTTTCCCTATCTCACCTCGATGCCGAGGTAGTAGCAGAGTACACCGAGATCACTCATTCGAAAACGAGCCGCCATCTCGTGCTTGAAGCTGTTGATGTTCTCTGTGTGCGCGCCGGTGACGATTAAGTCATCCACATACACGTCGACGATGAGCTCCTCCTTCCCCCGTCGCCGCATGTAGAGCGCGTGTTCGGTTGCGCACCGCTGAAACCCAAGCTCGCCCAGCGTGGTTCAAGCTTGGCGTTCCATGCTCGTGGGGCCTGCTGCAGCCCGAAGAGCTCCTTCCACAGTCGGAGCACCTTGTGCTGCTCTCCCTTGATGGTCAAACCTAGAGGTTGCCTGACGAAGACTGTCTCCATCAGTTCAATGTTTTGGAAGGCCAATTTAATGTCCAGGTGATGGATGCGCCAGTCTTTTGCTGCGGCCAAGGCTAGTAGCAAACGAACCGACTCCATGTGCGCTACTGGCGCAAAGACCTCCTCGAAGTCGATGCCCTCGTGCTGAACAAAGCCTCGGGTGACAAGGCACGCCTTGTGCTTGACAATGATGCCGAGCTCGTCCTGCTTGACCTTGTGCACCCACTTCAGGCTGATCGGACGACATCCTGGAGGTGGATCGACGAGCTGCCAAGTCTCGTTTTCCTCGATCGCTTTCATCTCCTCCAGCATCGCCTGTCGCCAGTTTCCATCCCGCTCAGCTAGCGCGAACATGAGTGGTTCCTTTGCACTGATGAGCAGCAGCTCTGCGTCATTAAGTAGCCGACCAGCCAGTCCTGAGGGCCCTATGCCACCGACGATGTTGTCCAGCCTCCTCACCTTCGTGGAAGGCATCCACGAACTCAGTGATGTCACTTGGGGGAGAGGCGAACTCGATCAGTGTTGATGGAATTCCCTGTTCCCCCAGAGTGCTTGGCATAGTACCTAAAGTGCTCGGCACCCCAGGTGCTGTGCTCGGCCCTACTTCTGGACTTCTCGTCATAACTCCTGCAGTGTTCGGCCACACTGTAGGAGTGCCCAGCCTCAGTCTTGGAGTGGTCAGCACCACTGCAAGACGTCTTGGTCCACCACAGGAGTGCTCGACACCTGTCCTGGAGTGGTCGCCACCACTGCAGAACCTCCCGCCACCACTCTTGGCGTGCTCGGCATCCCTCCAGGAGTGCTCAGCACTGCCTCCCGGAGTGATCGGCATCCCTCCCGAAGTGCTCGGCACTGCCCCAGGAGTGCTCGGCTCTACCGCTGGAGTGCTCGGCTCTCCTCCCAGAGTGCTCGGCACCTCTTCCCCAATGTCTCCACCACCGTGGATGACCAGGTGCTCGATGATGAAGGTGCTGGTGAAGCTGCCAGCTTCCCTCGTGCTCGGACTGTTCTAGTCCGAAGCCGCCTTCTCGTCGAACACGACATCGCGTGAGACAAAGCACCTTGTCTCCGCGTGGGTCGTAGAGCCGGTATGCCTTGGTAGCCTCCGCATAGCCTAGGAACACCATGGGTGTGCTCCTGTCCTCTAGCTTGGTGAGGTTCGACTTTGTCTTCCTGACGTGGCCGATGCAGCCGAATGTCCGGACGAAGGACACGCTCGGCTTGCGCCCATACCAAGCTTTGAACGGTGTCTTGCCCGTCGGGGCCTTGGTCAGAGAGCGGTTGAGGATGAACACAGCCGTGGTCACCGCCTCACCCTAGAATCTTGCCGGCATGCCTTTGGCCTTCATCATGGATCGGGCCATGCCGACCACCGTCTGGCTCCGCCTCTCCACCACGCCATTCTATTGTGGCGAGTATGGTGCGGTGTGGTGTCGCTCCACACCCTGATCCACGCAGTACGTAGCGAACTCCACTGAAGTGAATTCGCCGCTACGATCAGTCCTCAGCACGCGGAGCTTCTTGCCGCTTTCGGCCTCCGTGCGCATCTTGAACTTCTTGATCGCCGCCGCCGCTTCGTCCTTGCTTGTCAGGAGTTGCAGCCACATGTAGTGACTGCAATCATCCACGAGCAGGAGGAAGTACCGCTGACCACCATTTGTAGCTGTCGTGATCGGCCTATAGAGGTCGCCGTGGACGAGCTCGAGAGCGTCCTTCGCGCGATACTTGGCCACCTTTGGAAATGGTAGCCTCCTCTGCTTCCCGGCTAGGCAGTTGTCACACAACTCGCCTCCGTGCTTGATGTGGGGTAGCCCTCGGACCATCTTCTCCAGCTGACCAAGCGCGTCGAAGCTGAGATGTCTGAACCGGGCATGCCACATCCACGGTTCCTCAGAGTGCCTTGCCGCCAGGCACACTGGTTGTTTTACCTTCAGGTCGAGCACGTACAACCAGTTTAGGGACCTCTTCACCTTGGCAAGAAGTCGCTGCTGCCGGTCCCTGATCCTAACGACTCTGTCCTTGATCAGTACATCGCTACCGCGCTCATCCAGCTGACCAATGCTGATGATGCTAGAACGCAGCTGTGGGATGTAATATACATCCGTTAGCGCGTGGTGCTCCCCGTTCTGGCACTTGAAGATGATGGTGCCACGCCCTTGGATTGCCACCCGTGAGCCATCACCAAACTTCACTGTACCAGTAACATCGTCGTCGAGCTCGGAGAAGGATTCCTTGGAGCCCGTCAAGTGGTTACTGGCACTAGAGTCCAGATACCACTGCTGCTCCTGGTTGGTGCCCACACGTCCGAGGTGGACTTGGGCGCGTGGTTCGTTGAGGTTGACAGTCTTCCTAGGTCCTTCCACCATCATCGCCTCTTCCCTCTCCTCGGCCTCGATGTCGTGCAGTGCACAGAACATTGCCATCGGGATAGTGGCCTCATCCTCATCATCGGCTTGTGTCAGATGAGCCTGAGCCTTCTTTTCCTGCTTGCGGTTTGGGCACTCCCATGCCCAATGGCCCATCTTCCCGTAGCACCGACAGATGTTGGGGTCGACCTGCTTCTTCTCTGAAGAAGCCTTGCCGCAGCGCTTGCCGTTGCCACTGTGGCTAGAGCAGGCTGCCTTCTCGGAGTTCCTCTGAGCAGCCCACTCCTCTTCCGTCAGCAGGAGTTTTCCACTGTTCTTCGTTGCTGTCGCCTGCTCCAGGCGCTCGTCCAACACCCGCAGATGGCCTGTCACATCCTCAATGATGAGGGTGGATAAGTCCAGCATCGTCTCTATTGAGAGAGCGATCTGGATGTACTTTGCTGGCACGGAGTGGAGGTACATGGAAACCGCCTCCTCTTCGTCGATGGCGACGCCATGGCTCTTCAGCTTGCTGATGAGCATCTATATGCGGAGGGAGAAGTCCTCCACCGTTTCACCATCCTTTAAATTGAGGTTGGCGTACTCCTGCCTTAGAGGCTGGGCCGTCGCCTTCTTTGCATTCAGAACCGACGCGCATCACCGCAATAGCCTCCCACGCCTCCTTAGCTGAGCTCTTTGCCCCCAACGGCTCCCTGTACTCCGCCGGTACAACAGCGAGGACAGCCTCCAAAGCTGACATGTCGTCTTCTTCATTTTCGGTGCCCTTGTCAACAGCATTCGAGAGCCATCGGGCTCTGAGCTTGACCTTCATGGTCACCGACCACTCTCCACAGTTGGTGTGAGTTAGCGTCGGCCAACTGGTGCCGCTGACCTCCCGCACCGTACGAACAATGACCTCCGGTCGTGGTTGGGCAGTGACAGCAGTGCCACTGCTGTCGCCCATCTCCGAACCGCCCGTCATCGCCAGCGGTTAGTCTGGCGACGACGCTTGTACGGCTCCGATACCACTTGTTGGCCCACAGGATCACAGGCTCAGGTGAGTGAACCACTCACCAGTCTTGACGAGCACCCGCTAGTGTTGCCGAGCACCCACTAGCTAAGCCGACCACGAACAAACGTTGTCCGTCCCCACACACTATGGCTCAATGTTGAAGAAGAGGGAGAATAGAGCATACACACATAGTATAAGACACTAGCGTTGGCCGAAACCCTGCATGGGAGATGGCAAATCTAAACTCTCTTTACTGAGTTGCCGTGGTAGTTTATTTATACAACTCTATCAATCTAGTCCCAGTATAGCTGCTCTTCTGCAAACAGTGACTAGATAACATATAGGGCTGACTCTGCGCCGGCCTCTGCATGTACCTACAGTGCTGCAGGTGAGCCGTGCGGCGCCTGCACCTGCAGCGGCTGCACTATCACGGCAGGGGGCCTTTTCGGCGCCACCTTCCTTTGCTTTGTTCACACAAAGAACGCAGTTGATTATTCTAACACCCATTTCACAACAATAGTTCATAAGATAATGAACAATAAAATATACAAGTGCTAATCTACACAAGTGGATATAATATTATCCTATGACTAGCATGTGTTACTGAACAAATGTTTCAGCAATAGCCACTATTTGACTACTGACGCACTACTACTGAACAAATACAGAGCATTGGGTTCATTAGTTCAGAAGTATTCTGTTGAGTCTTGCATACCGGTTTTAATATTATGTCTACCCGTAGAATATCACTACCGCGTTGAAATAGTGATGATGAAGCACTTAATTGTTCTTTTGTTATTCAACACAGGACCCTCATAAAACGGTGAAGGTTTCCAATATAAAAAGGGCGAAGGAGCATGGGTGTGACATTGCTCATTTCAGATCATGTGAACACCTCTCTCTAGATATTTGCCCTGAGGTGGGGCCAGAACTCGTTTTGTCACTGGATAATTGGTTGCCAGTTGAAGTGTGTCTCGTACAGTTTGGTTTGGAAACAACGGAGTTTGATTTTGGTATTCCATCCTTCCATTGGGGTCCTTCTACACTTCACAGGCTAGATATCAGGGGATGCCCAAAGCTTGAAACACTGGTGGGTTTGGAGAAATTGGACCTCCTCCAAAGCTTGGTTATAGCAGATTGCCCTTTATTACTTTATATATTGCCTGACATGAAGTTACCACCAAGGTTGAGATCTTTAGTAGTTCACGGGTGTCATAAGCTTATATCTCTCCACTTAGATTTCAATTCAACTTTTATTGAACTTGAGGTATCAGATTGTCAAGGATTGATGCGCATTGGAGGTATGGGGTATCTGAGAAATCTGGAAAGCTTGGTACTGTTGGCCCCTATATCTTTCACACGGGTGAGCCGACCGCTCACCGGCATTATCGACCACGCACTATAGCTAGAGGTAGAAGAAGGGAGGACGAACAGAGCGCGCACATACATAGCACAAGCACCAGCGTTGGCCGGAGCTCTGCAGAGGAGATGCAAAACTGAACTCGCTCTCTTTACTGAGTTGCAGTGGGAAACTATGTATACAACTCTACCCATCTAATCCTAGTGCACAGACATGTCAGGCTGCCATACTGCTACAGTGACTAGATATGATACTAGGGCTAACTTTAGCGCCTGCCCCTGCAGTGGCTACAGTGCGACAGAGGAGCCTTTCGGCGCCTGCCCCTGCAGTGGCTACAGTGCAGCAGCAGGGGAGCCCTTTCAACGTTTGCCCCTGCCGCGCATACAGATGAGAGCAGTAGATTACTTAACAATTCTTCTCCAAATCCTGCTGCTAACCCTAGAACCTCCTCCATGCCGATCATCCTCTTCAGCTCCGTGAACCAAAGACGGCCGAGCGGCTTGGTGAGGACGTCCGCGAGTTGTCGACCACTTTCGACGAACTCGATGACGATCTGCCCTCCATCGACACAATCCCTGAGGAAGTGGAACTTGACGTCGATGTTCTTGCTCTGATTGTGGAGAACCAGATTCTTCGCGAGGGCGATGGTGGGCTGGTTATCCACCAATAGTGCTAGTGGGTGAGCTTTCACACCGGTCAGCTCGCCCAGCAGCCGGCGTAGCCACACAGTTTGGCACACCGCTGTGGCTGCCGCGACGTACTCTGCCTCGCACGTGGACAGTGCCACCACCTTCTATTTCAGCGACAGCCATGAGATTGGAGCCGACCCGAGGAAGACGAGCACGCCAGAGGTGCTTCGCCATCTGGCGATGTCCCCCGCTATGTCTGCATTGATGAACACAGTGAGCTGCAGCCTACTTTCACCGATCTTAGGGAAGACGATCACCTAATCCACAGTCCCTTTGACGTAGCATAGCAGCCACTTCACCGCAGCCCAGTGATCCTCTTGTGGATACTCCATGAAATGGCTGACGTAGCCTCATGTGGACTAGGTAGTGCAGACCGCCGATGATGCTCCGGTAGAGTGTTGCATCTTCCTTCGCCACGGTACTGGCCTTCGTCAGCTTCAGCCGCTCCTCCATCGGAGTCACGCACGGCTTGCACTCAGCCATGCCACTCCGCTCCAATAGCTTCGATGCGTACATGCTCTGACCAAGCATGAGCGCCTCCTTCCCCTATCTTATCTCGATGCTGAGGTAGTAGGAGAGCGTGTCGAGATCTATCATTCAAAAACAAGCCGCCATCTCGCGCTTGAAGCTGTTGATGTCCTCCGCACGCGCGCCGGTGAGGATCAAGTCATCCACATACACGCCGACGATGAGCTCCTCCTTCCCCCGTCGCCGCGTGTAGAGTGCATGTTCGGTTGCATACCGCGTGAACCCAAGCTCGCCCAGCGTGGCGTCAAGCTTGGTATTCCACGCTCCCGGGGCCTGCCGCAGCCCGCAGAGCGCCTTGCGTAGTCGAAGCACCCTGTGCTCTGCTCCGTTGATGGCGAAACCCGGAGGTTGCCTAACGAAGACCGTCTCCGCCAGCTCGCCGTTGAGGAAAGCCGATTTTACGTCCAGGTGATGGACGCGCCAGTCCTTCGCTGCTGCCAAAGCCAGCAGTAGTCAGATAGACTCCATGCGCGCTACCGGCGCAAAGACTTCCTCGAAGTCGATGCCCTCGCGCTGGACAAAGCCTCAAGCGATGAGGTGCGCCTTGTGCTTGACAATGGCGCTACGCTCGTCTCGCTTGACCTTGTGCACCCACATCAGGCTGATCGAACGGCATCCTGGAGGTGGATCGATGAGCTCCCAAGTCTCGTTTTCCTCGATCGCCTTCATCTCCTCCAGTATCGCCTGTCGCCAATTTGCATCGCGCTCGACCAGCGCGAACGTGGGTGGTTCCTCTGCACTGATGAAAAGCAGCTCTAGGTCATTGAGTAGCCGACCCGTTAGGCCTGAGGACCCTGTGCCACCTACGATGTCATCCAGCCTGCGGAACCGCACCTCCTCACCATCATGAAAGGCATCCACGAACTCAGTGATGTTGCCTAGAGGAGAGGCGAACTCGATTGGCGTCGATGGAGTCCCCTGTTCCACCGGAGTGGTCGCCACAGCAGCTGGAGTACTCGGCACCCTGACTGTAGTGTCAGCACTACTCCTGGACTGCTTGTCACGACTCCTAGAGTGGTTGGCATCACTGCAGGAGTGCTAAGCACTAGTCTTGGAGTGATCGGCACCACTGCAAGACCTCTCGGCTCTGCTACGGGAGCGTTCGGCACCCATCCTGGAGTGGTCGGCACCACTGCAGGACTGATCGGCACCACTCCTGCAGTGCTCGGCACCCCTCCCGGAGTGCTCGGCACCGCCGCAGGAGTGCTTGGCTCTGTTCCTGGAGTGGTTGGCACCTCCTATCCAGCGTCTCCACACTGTAGATGACCAAGTGCTCGACGACGAAGATGTTGGTGAATCCGCTAGCTTCCCCCGTGCCTAGACCATCCTAGTCTCAAGCCGCCTTCTTGTCGAACACGACGTCGCGCGAGACAACTACGTTGCCTCCGCATGGGACGTAGAGCCGGTATGCCTTGGTACCTTCCTCGTAGCCTAGGAGCACCATCGGTGTGCTCCTGTCCTCTAGCTTGGTGAGGACCGGCTTCATCTTCCTAATGTGGCTGATGTAGCCGAATGTTCGGAGGAAGGACATCCTCAGCTTGCGCCCATACCAAGCGTCGAACGGCGTCTTGCCCTTTAGGGCCTTGGTGGGCGCGCGGTTGAGGATGAACACCGCCGTGGTCACCGCCTCACCCCAGAACCTTGCCGGCATGCTCTTGGCCTTCATCATGGATCGAGCCATGTCGACCACCATCTGGTTTCGCCGCTCCACCATGCCATTCTACTATGGCGAGTATGGCACGGTGTGCTATCATACCACACCATGATCCACGCCGTACGTAGCGAACTCCACCGAAGTGAATTCATCGCTGCGATCAGTCCGTAGCACGCGCAACTTCTTGCCGCTCTCCGCCTCCGCGCGCGCCTTGAACTTCTTGATCGCCTCCGCCGCCTCATCCTTGCTAGTCAGGAGTTGCAGCCACAAATAGCGACTGCAATCATCCACGAGCAGGAGGAAGTACCGCTGACCACCGTATGTGGCTGGCATGATTGACCGACAGAGATCGCCGTGGATGAGCTTGAGAGCGTCCTCCACGCGATACTTGGCCGCCACTGGGTACGATAGCCTCCTCTACTTCCCGGCCAGGCAGCTGTCACACAACTCGCCTGCGTGCTTGATGTGGGGTAGCCTTCGGACCATCTTCTCCAGTCGATCGAGCACGTCGAAGATGAGATGGCCAAACCGGGCATGCCACAGCCACGGCTCCCTGTTGTGTCGTGCTGCTAGGCACACTGGCTGCTCCACCTTGAAGTCGAGCAGGTACAATCAATTACATGAGCGTTTTACCTTCGCGAGAAGACGCCGCTCTCGATCCCAAATCTTTAGGATCCCGCACTCATCCAGCTGGCCAATGCTGATGATGCTTGAATGCAGCTTCGGGATGTAATATACATCCGTCAACACGCGGTGCTCGCCGTTCTGGCACCTAAAGATGATGGTGTCGTGCCCTCAGATCGCCACCCTTGAGCCATCACCGAACTTCACCGTGCCGGTCACGTTGCCGTCAAGCTTGGAGAAGGCTTCCTTGGAGCCCGTCATGTGGTTGCAGGCATCGGAGTCCAGGTACCACCGCGGCTCTTGTCCACATCCCACACGTCTGAGATGGACTTGGGCACGTGGTTCATCGAGGTTGACAGCATTCAGAGCCTTGACGTGCCTTTTCACGGTCGTCACCTCTCCCTTCTCCTTGGCCTCAATGTCGTGCAGTGCACAGAACATCGCCATTAGGAGAGTGGCCTCATCATCCTCATCAGCTTGCACTAAATGAGCCTCAACCTTCTTCTCCTGCTTGTGATTTGGGCACTCCTTTGCCCAATGGCCCATCTTCCCGCTGTGCCAGCAGGCGTTGAGGTCGACCTTCTTCTTCTTCTCTGAAGAAGCCTTGCCGCGGTGCTTGCCATCACCACCGCGGCTGGAGGAGGCTTCCCCAGACTTCTTTCGGGCAGCCCACTCCTCCTCTGTCAGCAGCAGGTTGCCCCTGTTTGTCGTTGCTGTGGCCTGCTCCATGCGCTCGTCCACCGCCCACAGACAGACTGTCACATACTCAATGGTGAGGGTGGACAAGTCCAGCATCGTCTCTATGGAAAGAGCGATCTGGATGTACTTCACCAGCACGGAGTGGAGGTACTTGGAGATCACCTCTTCTTCATCGATGGTGACGCTGTGGCTCCTCAGCTTGCTGATGAGCGACTACAGGCGGAGGGACAAGTCCTCCACCAACTCACCATCCTTGAACTTATGAGCGACTACAGGTGGAGGAAGAAGTCCTCCACCAACTCACCATCCTTGAACTTGAGGGTGGCGTACTCCTGCTTCAGCAGCTGGGCCGTCGCCTTGTTTGCTCGGTCGGAGCCAACGCGCATCGCTGCAATGGTCTCTCACGCCTCCTTAGCAGAGTTCTTCGCCCCCAACGGCTCCCTGTACTCTGCTAGCACAGCAGTGAGGATAGCCTCCAATGCTGACATGTCGTCTTCTTTGTTGTTGATGCCCTTGTCAATGGCATTCCAGAGCCGTCGGGCTCTGAGCTTGACCTTCATGGTCACCACCCATTCACCATAGTTGGTGCGAGTCAGCGTTGGCCAACTGGTGCCGCTGACCTCCCGCACTGTGCGCACGACGACCTCCTATCGTGGCTGGGCACCAAAGCAGCACCGCTGCTGTCGCCGATCTCCAAACCGTCCGTCATCACCCGCGGTTAGTCCGGCGACGGCGCTTGCACGGCTCTGATACCACTTGTTGGCCCCTGGATCTTCTACACGGGTGAGCCGATCGCTCACCGGCGTTGCTAACTACACACTATGGCTAGAGGTAGAAGAAAGGAGGGTGAACAGAGCGCACACACACAGCACAAGCACCAGCGTTGGCCGAAACTCTGTAGAGGAAATTGTCAAACTGAACTCACTCTCTTTACTGTATTGCAGTGAGAAACTATATATACAATTCTACCCATCTAATCTTAGTGCACAGACATGTCAGGCTGCCATGCTGCTACAGTGACTAGATGTAACAACAGGTCTGACTTTGGCGTCTGCCCCTGCTGTGGCTATAGTATGGCAGGGGAGCCTTTCGACGCCTTCCCCAGCAGCGACTACAGTGCAGCATGGGAGCCCTTTCGGCGCCAGCCCCTGCCGCGCGTACATAGGAGAGCAGTAGATTCTGCTTCATTGCGGTGCACTTGAGATTCAGGAATTGTTGCCGGTCATTCCTGAATTCGTTACTATTTTCCTGTGTCCCAAATTGAAGAAGTGGTGTGAAATCCAAAGTATTGAATATGTGGTAAGCTTCTTGTGGAATTATTAGTGCAGTTGCCTACTTGTTGCTTCTTAGTTTATTTTCCATTTACTTTTGGTGGTCAGCTGAGGTGTTGTTCAAGTCATACAGGAAAATCTGCCAGACTCACCATGAGTGCCTGATTACCTGTAACACCACGATGATTGATCAAAGCTGACGAAATCAGATAGAGAGGTGGTTGTTTGTAATGGATGGCAGATGCTCCAATGAGGAAAACATTTCAAAGAATGTGCAGGTGCTGCTTCATGTCATGCATGGCCCACACTCAAACTTTTTTTTTACCTTGCCTCTTGTTGATTTGTCGGGAATCCTAACGTTCGTTTCGCCGGTAAATTGGACGGACACAATACCACACTACAACACCCACCAAGTACTACTGTTAACGGAATCGGGTCATCAGCCACGCCTGGTCAACACAACCGCAGCCTTGCGGTGATCGCGCACGCCCGCTCCGCGGTCCTCGCGCACGCGCGCTCGGCGCGCGCACTCGTGCACGCCGGCAAGACCGGCCTAGTCTACATGCTGTCAGTTTTCAGAGAGACTAGAGAGAGCTTGTAACACATGTATAAGTATTCATACACATGACCAATACACGTCGTTGCCTGATCCTATCCTGTTTCAACTACCAACAGCTATATATATATCCAAGATCTACGAAAGATTAGATGAATTTTGTTTGTCTGCTTGCTTGCATTGGTCACCAGGCTAGCTAGCTTTAGTTTACAGCATTTCTGTTACCGATCGAAGTAACTGAGCCTGAGCTGACAGGGAGCTAATAATAAGGCCAGGCATTTAGGCATGGTCCTCGTCAAGGTTCTAGGCTTTCACTACTTTACCAGAGAAATAAGCATCTGTGCCGGCCAAATTAAAACCGTTGCAAAGGCAGGCTAACCGGCGGTAGATCTGTCTGTCAAAGCTAGCGGCCATCTATGCCGTGGTCTCATCAGTCCTCACTAGTGGTGCTGCTTGTAGGGACGCTAGCGCCCGTGCGGGTGCTGCAGCTCCTCGTGGCAATGGCGGCGCCGCCGTCTCCCGTCACCGGGATACCTGGCTGCCCGACCTCATGCGGCAACGTGAGCGTGCCGTACCCTGTCGGCATCGGCGCCAACTGCTCCCTCCCGTGCTTCAACCTCACCTGCGACGACAGCACGCACAGCCCGCCGACGCTGCTGCTCGGCAAAGGCTCTGCCGACCTCCAGGTCACCAACATACATTTTTACAATGCCACCATATATGTTGCCAGCGGCGCCATACTAAACCTACCTCCAACCCAGAGCAAAGGGCAAACACCACGTGGGACTTCGCCCTTGGCAAACACGACGGGTGCAAGCCCTTGGCTGTTCGTCCTCTCATACCACCACAACAAGTTCATCGTTCTGGGATGCAACATCCAGGCCAAGCTGTTCGGGAACACCAGCCGCCTCATCACCGGCTGCTCGTCCTTCTGCACGTTGGAGATGCGCTGGCACAAGGAGGTTGTCTGGGAGCCCGTCGAGAGTGACAAGTGCAGCAGGTGCTCCGGCAATGGCTGCTGCCAGGCCAAGATCCTTCTCTACTACCCGTTGTACAATGTCGAGCTCAAGAGGTTACACTACTAGAGAACAGAGGGGTTACACTACTAGAGAACAGACTTTAGAACGATGTCCCAATTTGACATTAGCCTCGGCTTTTTTTGCCGCCGGGACTAAAGGACCCTTTAGTTCCGGTTCGTAATACCAACCGGGACTAAAGGTCCCTGCCCAACGGTCATCCGCGTGGCAGGGATCTTTAGTTCCGGCTGGTATTACCAACCGACTAAAGGTAAACCTTTAGTCCCGGTTGGTAATACCAGCCGGGACTAAAGGTTTTAGTCCCAGTTTGGGTGATACCCCGGGAATAAATATTAAATGTTTAGTCCCGGTTTGGCCACCTAACCGGGACTAATTATGCGGGCCTATACAACGGCTCATTTCTTCCTCCCCGAGCCCGAGCCATTCCATTCAAACTCACTGCCTCTGTTCTTCAGCTTGCTGTTGTTCTTGCTCTCTCCCCCTCCATTGGTGTTGCTCTTCGATTTTGGAGGTAACAAACTTAATCCTCTTATGTTTTATCAGTAGCTTATCTCATTTTGCGATGTAGATGCATGTGTAACTTTATATGTTGGACTTTATTATGATTTTATATGTCATTTTTAGCTCAAAATCACATGATGATTTGCATATATGTTTGGATAAACAAAAGTTAAATTAGTTCATCAAAATCACGCCTCGCTCGTCCTCGCTGGAGCACGCGCCATCCTCGTCCCAGGCGGCTTACGTGATCTTAGAATTAATTTTTCCATGAAATGAAAAACTTAGAAAATAGTTAGAAAATTGTAGAAAATCCATACTAGTTGAACTTGCGGACCGTGATCATCTCGGCCAGCATTTTCTCTGCCGAGCGGTAACGGACGTCAAGGAGGAGCTTTGATTCTACGAGGGAGAGCGGCAATGGTCGTGGAAGACCGTGTTCCCTTCCTCGTAGAATCAGAGCTCTTCCTTGGCCAAGTACGGTGCCGTCCGGTGGAGAAATGCTCGCCAAAATGATCACGTAAGCAAGGTCAACTAGTACGGATAGTTATTTATTGAAACATGTTTTTGAGCTATGTGATTTCTATGTCATTTTTAGCTCAAAATCACATGATGATTTACAATAGTAAAATCACTTGATAGTTTGGTATTTTACTATTATACAAAGTACATATTTCATGGTTTAGTTAGATAAATAAATAATTTTAGTTTTGTTTAAATATATTATTTTAGAAAATGTGAAATTTACAGTAGTTTGCAAAAATAAGTATAGAAAGTAGATGACAATTGGTACCGGATCCTCGGCCTCTCGTTCGGTTCTGAACTTGAGAGGCGAAACTCCTCTCATTATCTGCGGCAAGTGTAAGCGTAAGATTGTGATGGAGTACCGAGTCAAGAGACGAGGACCCAACAAGGGTCGTGTTTTCTACAAGTGCCCGAGATCGCGATGTGAGTTTCTTACGCATTTGATTATTATGGCTAATTGACACTGCTTTTCTTGAATATTTTTGACTAAATATTTTTTGGCTTTAATTTCAAAGTGGGAGGGCAATGGATGCGATGGTTGGTACTGGGAGGAAGATTATGCTACATAATGCGAGAATTAATTGCTGCTGATGATGAGGCGATGAGCCAACGAGAGAAAGCTTATTGATATTCAACGGAAGAATGATTTGTCTGTTTTAGTTGCGTCGATCACGAAATAATTATATTCTTGAAGTGCATTGTAGTTTTAGTTTGTTTAGTGATAGTTGGGATTGCTTACGTTGTAGCCAGGCTTAGTTAATTAATCAACCGTGTGTGTGTCGTCTATGTTGTGTAATAAAATACTTAATTATGTTCAAGGTTTTCATAATTTGTCGTGTAATACAGATTATGTCACGCCATTAGATGTACAATGCCGATCGCCGCTCCCAAGACTTTATTGAGGGCTTGCACTATTTCTTAGGTGTGGCCGATGCAAATAAGCGGGATGGTTTCATGTGCTGTCCATGTGCCCTATGTAAGAATTTAAAGGAATATTCAAGCTCAATGAGTCTTCATTCACATTTGCTTAAGTCAGGTTTCATGTCAAACTATATATGTTGGACTAAGCATGGAGAAAGCGGGGTCATGATGGTAGAAGGTGGAGAAGAAGATTTAGACATTGATGACATTATTGCTTAGTATGGTGCCTTTGATGATACTACAATGGGGGGAGATGAAGAAGAGGTAGCGGTAGAAGATGATCTCGGTGATGCTCTTGGCGATGCCATTCGTGATGCACAACAAGAATGGGAAAGTGAAAAAGAGAAAGTTAAGTTGGAGCGCATGCTTGAGGATCATAGGAAGTTGCTATACCCGACGGCCGAAGAGGGGCAAAAAAAGCTGGGTACAACACTGGAATTGCTACAGTGGAAGGCAAAGAATGGTGTATCCGATAAGGCATTTGGGAATTTATTAAACCTTATAAAGAAGATGCTTCCGAAGCCAAATGAATTGCCCACCACTACGTACGAAGCAAAAAATGTTGTCTGCCCTTTGGGATTAAAAATCCAGAAGATACATGCATGTCCTAATGACTGTATCCTCTACCATGGCAATGAATACGAGAATTTGGATGAATGCCCGGTATGTAAAGCATCGCGGTATAAGATCAGGCGCGATGATCCCGGTGACGTCGAGGGTGAACAACGTCCTAGAAAGAAAATCCCTGCCAAGGTTATGTGGTATGCTCCTATAATACCACGCTTAAAATGTTTGTTCAGAAATAAAGACCACGCAAAGTTGTTGCGGTGGTATAAAGAAGACCGTAAGGTAGAAAATATGCTGAGACACCCAGCTGATGGGTCCCAGTGGAGAGCGATAGACAGAGAATTTTCAGAGTTTGCAAATGAGGCTAGAAACTTAAGGTTCGCCTTAAGTACAGATGGTATGAATCCTTTTGGACAGCAGAGCACTAGTCATAGCACTTGGCCAGTTACTCTATGTATCTACAACCTTCCTCCATGGTTATGCATGAAGCGGAAGTTCATTATGATGCCGATCCTCATCCAAGGTCCGAGGCAACCTGGCAACGATATTGATGTATATCTGAAGCCATTAGTTGAAGAACTTCTAGTTTTATGGAACAAACCAGGTGTACGTGTCTGGGATGAGTACAAACAAGAACACTTTGACCTACGAGCAATGTTGTTCGTAACCATCAATGATTGGCCTGCTTTAAGTAATCTTTCAGGTCAGACAAACAAAGGATATAATGCATGCACACATTGTTTTGATGACCTTGACAGTATATATTTGAAAAGATGTCGAAAGGTCGTGTACCTTGGCCATCGTCGATTCCTTCCTTTGAATCACCAAGTAAGAAAAAAAGGGAAGCATTTTAAAGGTAAGCCAGACCACCGGAAGAAGCCTCATAACCGAATCGGGGAAGATGTACTCGCAATGGTCAAGGATGTGAAAGTAGTATTTGGAAAGGGACAAGGCAGTGAATCTGTTCCCAAAGATGCTAATGGACATGCACCCATGTGGAAGAAGAAGTCCATCTTTTGGGAGCTACCCTATTGGCAAGTCCTAGAGGTCCGCAACGCAATCGACGTGATGCACCTGACAAAGAATCTTTGTGTGAACCTGTTAGGATTCATGGGTGTGTACGGGAAGCCAAAGGATTCACTTGAAGCACGCCAGGACTTGCAGGGCATGAAAGAACGAGACAACCTTCATCCAGAGAAGACAAATGATGGACGTCATTACTTAAGTCCTGCTAGCTACACGCTTAGCAAAGAAGAGATGGACAGCATGTTCGAATGTCTAAGCAGCATCAAGGTCCCATCGGGATTCTCCTCCAATATAAAGGGTATAATAAATGTGCTAGATAAGAAATTCCTAAACTTAAAGTCCCACGACTGCCACGTGCTTATGACACAATTACTTCCAGTTGCTTTAAGAGGAATTCTACCTCCACATGTACGTCTAGCCACCATGAAGCTATATGCATTCCTCAATGCAATTTCTCAGAAGGCAATCAATCCAGTGGAACTAGCTACTCTACAGAATGATGTGGTTCAATGTCTTGTCACTTTAAGTTGGTGTTTCCTCCATCCTTCTTTAATATCATGACACACCTCCTAGTTCATTTGGTGAAGGAGATTAGTATTCTTGGACCTGTGTTCTTACATAACATGTTCCCCTTCGAGAGGTTTATGGGAGTCTTGAAGAAATATGTGAAAGTCTGTTCTAAGCCTGAAGGAAGCATCGCCTAGGGCTATGGAAAAGAGGAGGTCATTGAGTTCTGTGCTGACTTTATTCCTGACCTTGCCCCGATTGGCGTTCCCGAATCACGACACGAGGGGAGACTCAGTGGTAAAGGAACTTTAGGGAAGAAAACATGTATCAGCATGGAAGACGATTATTTCAATAAAGCACACTACACAGTTCTTCAGAACTCGTCATTGGTGCATCCGTACATCGAGATACATAAGGAGTTCTTACGATCCAAGTTTCCAGGGAAGACTGAAGCTTGGATTAGGCGTCAGCACATGGAAAGTTTCAGTGGTTGGTTGCGAAAAGAATGTCAAGACGATGACAATATTGATGAGCAACTGTATTTGTTGGCTAGGCAGCCATCGTGGCATATCCTCATGTACCAAGGGTACGAGATAAATGGGAATACATTTTACACAGTTGCCCAAGATAAAACGAGCACCAATCAAAATAGTGGTGTACGCATAGATGGCACAGATCCAAATGGGAATATACAAACATATTATGGCCGCATAGAAGAGATATGGGAACTAGACTACGCACCTAATTTTAAAGTCCCTTTGTTCCGGTGCCAATGGGTGAAGCTGACCGGAGGAGGGGTAACAGTCGACAAAGAGTATGGAATGACAACAGTGGACCTCAACAATATTGGGTACAAAGAGGAACCATTCATCCTTGCTGCCGATGTGAGTCAGGTGTTCTATGTGAAAGACATGTCTACAAAATCAAAGAGAGGAAAAAACGAAGACATCAACTCAATGATCAATGAGCCAAAGCGCCACATAATTCTTTCTGGGAAAATAAATATAGTGGGAATTGAAGACAAGTCAGACATGTCAGAAGATTATGAAAGAAATGTCTGAATTTCACCCTTCATAGTGAAGAAAGATCCAAGCATCATGTTAAATGATGAAGACACTCCATGGTTACGACAAGATCATAACCAAGGGTCATACGTCAAGAAGAAATTCACTGTTGTGCCCGCATGATACAACGATGCATGTTTAATATATTATGTTTTAGAGACGGATATTATGTAATATGTTATGACTTCACAATTTTAGATCTTGCTGAGATGATCAAACTTGGTATTCAGAGTTTTTTCATCTGAGGTCATTTAGTGTCTCATTTGAGCAAGTTTGACCAAGTCAAAATTTGGTCAAATAAAAAAACAACACTTTGACTCTAGTATTATGAACTCTAAATGACTTCAAATTGAAAAGTTTTGAATACCAAGTTTGTTAAACTCAAAAAGATCTACAATTGTTGTTTTGGTCAACTTTCCATTTGAGAAAGTTTGGACGGTTCAAATTTGTGATTTTTAAATTTCGTCGCCTACAAACTAGTTTTCGGAACCCTAGATTGTCTCAAATTGAAAAGTTTTGAATACCAAGTTTGTTCATCTCATCAATATATACAATCCTTATATAGGCCATTTTTTCATTTGAGAAAGCTTGAATAAAATGTAGTTCAAATTTCACAAGTGTGTGACATAGTTTTAGAAAGTTTATATGAGATTCAAGAAGTTGTGACTAGTGTTTGACAAAAATTTCTCAAATGGGAAAATGAGCTATGTAACAATTGTAGATCTTGCTGAGATGATCAAACTTGGTATTCAGAGTTTTTTCATCTGAGGTCATTTAGTGTCTCATTTGAGCAAGTTTGACCAAGTCAAATTTGGTCAAATGAAAAAACAACACGTTGACTCTAGTATTATAAACTCTAAATGACTTCAAATTGAAAAGTTTTGAATACCAAGTTTGTTAAGCTCAAAACGATCTACAATTGTTGTTTTGGTCAACTTTCCATTTGAGAAAGTTTGGATGGTTCAAATTTGTGATTTTTAAATTTCGACGCCTACAAACTAGTTTTCAGAACCCTAGATTGTCTCAAATTGAAAAGTTTTGAATACCAAGTTTGTTCAGATCATCAATATCTACAATCCTTATATAGGCTATTTTTTCATTTGAAAAAGTTGTAGAACAAAAAATACTACATTTTCATTATTTTTATAGGTTCAACAAAAATTTCCTGTCAATTTTGGTAAAAAACCGAGAAAAAATTGAAACATTGACGTTATAATAATGTGATAATAAATTTCCTATCGAATAATATTAGTTTTATTAATTTTAAGTTACAAATATATTTTTGCATTAACAAAATACTTAGTATTAGTAACATTTATATTCTATATTCATAAAAGAAATTAAAAACTTTAGGTTACAAAATTTTCCTATTTATAATAAATAATTAGTTAATCAATAGTATTTTTTAAAATAAATATTACAAAGTATTGAAGTTGCTACGGAATTAATTGATTAACCTAGTATTAAACAAATCAAAATCCGAGGCCTTTCCAATTACGCTAGCGGGTTGCCAAAATTTTCAGGCCTTCAGTCCCGGCCCAGGCCAAGAACCGGGACTAAAGGGTGGGCGGCAATTTCGGTGCCCACCCAAAAATACTTTTAGTCCCGGCTGGTAACACCAACCGAGACTAAAAAGCCTTTAGTCCCGGCTTGTAAGACAAGCCGGGACTAAAGGGTTGGACCTTTAGTCCCGGTTAGTCTTATCAGCCGGGACTAAATGTCCTTTAGTCCCGACTGTTGTTTACCAGCCGGGACTAAAGGGTCCCGGCCTATATATATCGAACGGTTTTAGCTTCTACTTTTCGATCTACACGTCGATCATCGCCGCCGCCACCGCCATCTTCGATCTCGCCTTCGTCGCCCAGCCCCGCCCGGCCGTCGAGCTCGTCTCTGCCGCGCCGCCGTCGTCTTCTACCCCCGCCTGGCCGCGCCATCCGCCCAGCCCGCATCACGCGTCGTCTCTCGCGCCATCATCTCCATTCCGCCAAGACCCGAGTCCACCCTCCGTCGCCGACCGCTTCACTTGGCCTCGTCGTGAGCCCCCCCGCCTCCTGCCAGTATGTCGCGTCCTCATGCGAGGTGCTCACTTTCGCCCGTCAGTGGCCAACCACGCCTTGCCTCCGACCTGCATCATCCGCCACCTTTAGCTAGCTGCATGCTCTCGGCCATATATATGTTAGATTAAAATGTTAGATTTAATTAGTAGTTTAATGTTAGCTGCCCTCGACAGTATTAAAATGTTAGATAGTTTTTGATATATATATGTTAGATTAAAATGTATTAAAATTTAATTAGTAGTTTATTGTTAGTTTTTTAGTTAGTTTTTAGATAGTTTTTTATTATAGTTTTTGATATATGTTAGATTAAAATGTATTATCTATTACTAGTTTATCTAATTTCATGTTAGATTTATTTAATTGGATTTAGTAATTATATATTCTATCTCTCTATATATATCTAGAGAGAGATTATTCTATATGTATACATATGTACTTAATTATTTCTATATGTATATATACATGTACTTATTTTCATGTGTTGAGAGAGAGAGAAAATTGTATCTAGATAGACATTCTATGTGTTATCACATGCATATCTAGAGATATAGACATATGCACTTATTTCTATGTGTTGAGAGAGAGAAAATATATTGTATCATTCTATGTGTATATATATACATGTACTTATTTCCATGTTTTTGGATCGAAAGTGTTTTTGATTCGATTCCAAAGCCTATACCTTATTATTGTTTATCTTTATGAAATATTATGTGTTATTATATTTAATTGGATTTAGTAATTCTATATGTGTTATCACATGTACTTATGTTATGTACCATAGTAATTCTATCTATGTGTTATCTTGAAGAGATACAAATGGCTGCTCCGGATGATGACATAATGGCGGATATTATCAACGCCAAACACCAATGTGGATGTAGATGACACGAGTCAAGATTTTTGCTTGATTATGAGGATATCCCGAATATGTTTGGTGGTTGAAGATCAACAAATTGTCGCAAGAAAATGTCTTTGGCGAGGTATATTCGATTATCTATCATCTCTTATAGATGCATGCGTCGTATATTTGTTGTTAATCGTTGTGTTTCTACTCATGTAGCTGGTCTCGGATCTACATCAACCACCGACAAAAAAGTAGGAAAGTCCGAGGGCCAAAAAAAGCCATTAGAGGGCCGTTTCATAATATCGAATTCGACACCGACACCGGTAAACCATTGGGACCACATGCTCAGACATATGTCAATCAATGTGGGTTCATTGTAAGGGATAGGATCCCAGTTAGTGCTTGTGAATGGAAGCAGAAGATATCCGCTCCTAATGTTAGTTTTGTATCCGATCGTGATAAGAACCTAGCTTGGAGAGATATCACTCGACATTTCACATTACAAGCGAGATGATGCTTTGAAGGAGCTAGTGAGGGATTGGACAATGAAGAAGATGGCAACATTGTTCCGAGTTGGAAGAAGACATTGTATAAAAAGTTTATCTTGAAGAATGCTACGCCGGATTTCAATGCTAAGGCGTTTGTCAAGTTGGAGTCCCATTGGGATGCCTTCATGGAATACAAGACATCTCAAGACAGTGAGGAATGTGTGATGAGGAATCGGCGAGAATGCCCGATGTAAGCAATACCATCATCACATGGGATCGGTGGTTATAGGAGTGCTATTCCCAAGTGGCGTAACCTAGAAGCGAGATTACGCCAAGGGAATCATACCTGAAACAATAGAGAAGAACCGACCTCAACGCGAAGAATTGGTTCTACGCTCATGGGGAAGCCTAGACCCGAGCAATCGGCAAGCTAATTTTCGGCCAAAAATTGAGAGAGCAACACGTAGACTAGCTCGTGCTAGGGAAGAAGGCGATAGTGGTGTTTTCAAGCCCAACAGAGAGAAGGATGAATTGACATATGCCCTAGAGAATCCCGAACACGGTGGTCGAACAAGAGGCTATGGGGTGGTTCCGTGGTTACACGCATTCCCAGCAGACAAGGATACCTACAGAAGCCGCCAGAGAAAGAAGGATGAGGAGGCAGAACGAATCCGTGCATTGGAGCAATTTGTTGATGAGTCACGACAAGCATTGCTTGAATCACGTGAACGAGAAAAATCTCTTGAGGCAAGAATGTAGGAGGAGATCAAGAGGCAAGTGTAGCTAGCAATGAGTCAAATACAATCGCAATCAATGCCGGGAGTCACCATTAGCCCCGTTGGTCAGATGAAAAGCAGTTGTGCTTCTATGGAGCTGCCAGTTATTCAAGACGACGCTGGGTTGCGCTTCCCTGTTGATGACATTACCGAGCCTCTAACAACATGTGAGCTGCACATTCCAGATGGTAATAATGCATCAATCATGGTGGCTGTCGGGGTTGTATCTCCAATAGACCGAACGAAGACACCAAGAATCCATGGGTCAGTTATTCAACCTGGATATGCTAGCGTCTCAGTCGATAGAGTGCTCAAAGGTTACAGCAATGTTCCTCTTGACATTGAAGGCGGTGATGGGGAGAAGACACTAGGAGAAGCGGAGAAGACATTTATTCAATGGCGCAAACACTTCATCATCATTCCTAGGGCGCCACCGCTTCCCCTACCTCACCCTAGGTACGAATGAAAGTGAATGAAATATTATTTTCCATTAATTTTCTATTGGCTTCAAAAATAATTGACACACAACTTGTTTTTGTAGCAGGGTCTCCCCCTAGCCTAGCCTAATCATTCATTCCCCATCTCATCACAGCGTCGCGGGGGGCGAGACGACTTCATCCCCACGGCGATCGCCAACTCCTACACCGGCCCCATCGCCTCCACAACTGTAACAGAACCGACCAAATCATAAGAACGTAAGTACACAAACAATCACCGAAGCGATCAAATTCCTGTACTTAAGCTCCCATAATCCCGGTAGTCCGGAAATCACGAAGGATTTCAACCAACTCTCGACATACAAACCAAGATCGTAATGATTCAACACAACACATCATTCGTTACAACATTTCACAAGTAGCGTTCGGATTACATCCATCAGAGTTCAAATAAAATATTACAAACCAAGTTTGAGTGTGCGGAAGCAACATAGTTTAGTACATAACTTCATAGTTTCAATTACATTGCCAGATCAGAGTCATGTCCCACAAAAGCATTATCAGGTACGAGAACTAGTAGAGACCGCGCCCAACGGTCTAGTCTTCATCCCCAGCAGGGAGAAGGCAGTACTTGCAGCAACCAAAGAAGAACTGGTCATCTGCAACAGGTGGGAAATAAACCCTGAGTACGAGAAGGTACTCAGCTAGACTTACCCGACAAAAATCAGAAATAAACGACACCAAGGATCATGCAAGGCTTTTCAGGTGGGCTAGCTTGACACATTTGCATAAAAGAACTTATGAGCATAGTAACCAATTTAAACTTAGCATCAAGCTTATCATCGTTTACCTGTCCACTAGATTAGCACCTGTACTAGAGCACTCATTTATTAGGAGCAAACAATATTAACCATAGCAGGTATAATAAGGCTGTCATCATCATATCATCATTTCCGAACCATTAAGTTATTAAGTGTATCTACATTGGAGATAAGCCCGTCAAGTTCTCACTAACCGGAGAGACGGCGATTCAATCGAATTACAACTCAGGTGAGGGGTATTCCTAACTCTCACCTGGCATACTTTGCAAGGGTAGCCGTGGTCACCTTTGGAACATCTCAGAACCAAATTCGCGGGTTCGATCAGCGCCCGACACTCTCGTGGATTACCCTTCGCCAGACGATCGGGACTTTTAAATCACCCGCCTTGGACTCACGCCTCGGCTCCTTCCCGAGGCGCACTTTATACTTATCGACTCCCGGCCCGAGGTGAGCTACTCGGCTTCGTGGTCGGTCTCCGCACCCGCCAACTAAGAGAGAGGCATCGTTCAACATGAACAGGAAAGGCTCCAAGAATCAGTCCTTAAGCGACACGAGACGGAGTCACCGCAAACCGGCAAGCCTCCGTCCGGTCTTCATTTCAAATTAAGACTGGTTCTTTTCCACGATAGCAAATATAGCCAACCGTGCCACATGTATCTTCCTATATCTCGCAGTGACAGAAATCACCCGACTTCTACCGCGTTTAAGCGGGCTAAGCACTACTCGAGCTCGAGCTACATAGGATTCAGGTAACAATATCCGGACAAGGAATAGGTAACCAATGCAAAGCAAGTGTTTGCATCCAACACCTAAACTTAATGCAACAATATATGTAATAATAATATCAGAATCGCAGTTCGGAAAATAGGAGGCTTAATATGCTCCGGGCTTGCCTTTCACAAAGTTGCAAGGACGGTGGTCGTGGCACTCAACGGCGACCTCGTCGCACTTCTCCGTAAGGTCTCCTCCTCGAATCTCCGGCGTCGGCTGCTGCTGCTCGCTCGGTTCCTCGAATTCCAGCAGGGTTACTCCTTTCGGTACACCTATTGCATGCCGATGCACAAGATAAATATCATGAATGCATAAGGAATGACATGATGCTCATGATGAATGAATCACAATGGGTGTTTACGAAAACCTCACTGGACACTCGTTTACCGAGTAATTAGCTCTATTCAAATCACTTTAAGTATGTATCCAACTTAACTTAAACAACAAGAGCAACTTACCTAACTTGCATAACCTAAGATAAAGATGCTCATCTTCAGTTAGAGGCCTAACACCTAGGAACAGTACCATGAACTTAGAATAGTAAAGACATGCTTAAAATAACAGTTAAAGCTTCATATGCAACAAGTAGTAACTTAATTCTACCATAACCAGAGTTCTATAACTCTAAATGACTTGCAAGAGGACATTCTGGAAAGCTTATGAAATTCTCTACAATTCATTTGTAAGCATCAAGGCATGATTCTGAAGTTAACCAAATCAATTTCCAGTAGACCTAGAATCTGTCCAGAATGACGGGGTTGCTAACTTAATTATTTAATGATGGTGCAAAAGCCTAATTTGACCAAACCAAGTTTACCAACTTGTTTTTCATATCTAAGAAACATCAGAAAGTATAGTGCTAGCTTCTAAATAAATTATTTAATATCCTTTTCCAATTTATTTAGTTAATTAGGTGATTTAAGCAATATATAGTAAAACTATTCATAAAAATCTACAAAAATTACAGTAGCTATCTCATGCTGCACATAGACTACCATAAAAATTCCAAAGCAATTGGACCAACATAACTTGCTGTATCCAAAATAACAGATGCTATGTCTATTTCTAGCATAATTAGGAAACCTTATTAAAAAGTGTCAAGCAACAGATTTCCTATTTTTCCTAGCATCCTTCTAGCATAAGAATAGCACCCATAAAATTTCACCTTCACTGGATCTATAGAAAAATTATGAAAATTCACACAAGATCCATCTATTAATAAAAGGAAATTCTAAAACTTAAAAACTACACATGCACTAGCTCTAAAATTTTTACTAGAGCTTCACATCAGCAATAACAGACTGCCCACAAAATTTCATAATTTTTGGACCACAGAAACTCAAGATAAAATTCAAACAAGTTTGCATGCTTCTAAAAACACATTTCAAACTCCTATTTAATTCATCAAATTTTTCTAAAACATGTGTCCATATAATATTTTTATTAAATACTAGACATTATCATGAACTCAACAAAATTGGAACCATAGCATTTGGATCTATATACTAGGAGCTATATATTTTTGAATATCAACACAAATCTGTGAAATAATAAAGCAAAACAAATAAGAAAATAAATCACGGCCGCTGTTGGGCCGGCCCGAAGAAACGACGGCCCGCGAAGCGCACTGGCGTGGCCCAACACACGGTGCGGCCCAGGCTGGCTCCCGCCTCAGCCTCGGCGGCTGACAGCCGGGCCCCGCGTGACAGCGAGACAGACAGGGGAGCGGAGGAAGGCGACGGCGCAACTCGCCGCCGGTGGCTTCTCCGGCGAAACCATCTACGCTACGACGTTCGTGTTGACCATGCGCATCTAGTGGACCCATCTATTGCAATGATTGCAACGGCTAGAGGGGGTGGCGACGAGCACGGCGGCGCACGGCCGCGGCACGTCCGGCTCCGGCGAGGCTACGGCGCTGCTGCCCTAACGGGTGGCTCTACAGGCTTCAGTAGGGTTCACCGGACCTAGCTCAAGGCAGAGGAGGGGTAGCAATGGCGCAAGGAGAGCTGACCGCGCGAAGCGTCATCTCCGGCGAGAACAGCCACGGCGGCGGTGGAAGGGAATGACGAATTCGTCCTTACCAAGGCACAAACGACCTCGCTGAGGGGTGGGGGTGGCAGAGGGGATCACGGCGAGGCTACGAGCGGGACGGCCGGCGCGTTTTTGCAGTGACGAGCGCGCACGACGACGGCGATGTGCGGTTGGCAATGGCGGACGGCTGCGGTGGCTTGGCGCTGCGCGCGGTGAAGGCGAGAGAGGGAAATGGCGAGGCGCAGAGAGAGAGGCGAGGCGTGGCTTTCATCTGGAGCTCAAGCACGCGACGTGGAGGCCTCGGCTTCTCATGCGCGCCACGCGGCGAGAAGCTCCTGCTCCGGTCGGCCATGACGGTCACTGACCGTTTTCTGAAAATGGCGATTTAGTCATCGATTGATCCGACTGACAGCGAGTATTCCTCGTGTCAACACGGCTAAACCAATGACCCTTATCAAAAACTATGTACATGAAATTTGTAGGTGTACCATCCCTCTACAATTTCTTTTCAAGGACCAACACCTAAATCGTCGTGGATCCGAAGATACACGAAGCCAAAGATGGCTCGATCACACTGAAATAACATCAATGACTTAGCAAGATTTTTCAGTGTTGATTAGCATGAAATTCTGACTTGTGGGCCATGTTTGACCATGTTCTACACATTTTCATGAGTTGGCCATAAAACAACTTTTGTTCCTTGATAAATTTGCTACAACTTTTGTAAAGAGTGCACAGCCATGCAAAGTCTCTAAGTTGGACCTTTTAAACAGTCAAACAGTGGCACTATAGTGTTCCTTTCAAGTCAAACCTCCATTCAAGGGCAATTCTGTCATTTTGACCTACATGAACAGTGTCCAAACAAGTAACCTAAGTGTAGTTAAGGTGTATTAGACCATAATCAACCACTCTACAAACTTGTTATACCACTTCTAAGGATCACATGGAATAAAGCGACTAGAACAAACAATTCACTCATACGTTGCAATGTAATGTTTCATATGTTTCATGGCTAGGTTGTTATTCCACACTTGTCACCTTACTACCATGTTGCCATGTTTCCAAGTATGAGAGTTTCATGTTACATTCACATGTTACACCATTACTATTCACAACAATCAAGCATGAAACATACACAGTTGAAATTGTTGCACATGCATGTTTCAGTAACAATGGCGATGATGACATAGATGATGCATATGTTTATGAAATGAAATGCACTTAGTGGAAGCCAAACACCGAGGGTGTTACAACAACGATCTCCAACTCCTACACTGGCCCCACCGCCTCCACAACGATCTCCAACGCCTCCACGCCGGTCTCCACCAACACCGGCCTCATCGCCTCCATGCCGGTCTCCAACACCGCCCCCACCCCCTCCACAGCGACGCACTACAAAGACGTCTAAGGTCCCGGCGGCAAAGAAGACCCCGAGAAAAAGAGTTATTTCTCAAGAAATACTTCCTAAAAAGACTGATGAGCAAATAGCAGCTAAAGAAGACAAAAAGTGAAAGATTTTTTTATAGATATCAAAAACAAGAGTCAAGCGAAGCTTAAGGAGAAGCCGTACTTTTACATACCATGAGATGTGCTGAGGCAGAAGGTCGATGCTCACAAGAAAAAGATGATTGAACTTCGTAAGCCTTCGCCACTATCAGACTATGACCGCTCCCTCGTGAAGTCACATGATGCAGATAAGAAAAGGAAAAGAGCATCAGGGAAGGATGTCCCACAGCTCGGACAACAGAAGCAACCAATGCAAAATCTTGTTGTTGCTAATGAATATGGTTCCAACATAGAAGTCTATCGACTAGACAACTCTGGAGAAGTGTCGGTTCAAGCCCTTAATGCTTTTTTTGAAGATACTGGTTTAACCTTGGATCAATTGACGGGCAAAGCTCCAATCCAGAACCTGGAAGTTGATACCTAGAAGACTTATAAATATGACAAAAGTCTATACAACCCTACGGCTCTGAATGAATTGGGTACGCAAATGTACTTGCTCAACAAGTGGTACATGCAGGCATGTGGCAGGGGTGAGCAGTGGATCTTTGTCATATTTAGAGACCATTATTACTTCCGTGGCGATGACATCTTACATATTAGTTTCAAAGAATTGCATCAACTATACCACTTGGACGCTCTGGACAAATCAATCATTAGCTCCTTTTGTTTGTAAGTGATTCTTACTTTTATTTAATAAACTCACTTCCATACGTACGTGTGTATAATTATCCTCACATGTAACTTATATTTATATATAGATTCCAGATGTCAGAGCTCCAAAGAATACAAGACACCAGTGTTGGCTTCATTGATCCTTATATCGTATTCAAAACCGGTATTATTATCAAGGAGCGGTGGGTATCTGAAGCACAGGAGAATATCATGATGTTCTTCATGAAGCAGCATGACAAGACAACAATACTTTTCCCGTACAACTTTGAGTAAGTGTTAATAATAATGTAGTCTACACATTTTATGTAATATCAATACAACTTATATGCATGTACCTGTGTGTATAAACCAATGCAGGTTTCACTGGATACTCATTGTCATTGAGTTAAACTAAAGTCGGTTAGTAATCTTTGACTCGTTGAGAAAAGAGTGGGCACTATACCAAGATATGATAGACATTATCCAGGGGTAATTTCGATCTCTCGCGCACAACTATTATTGAATAGACTTTGTCATAATTTATTAACGATCGTACATTATTGGTCGCACAGGGTTTGGAAAGAGTTTATTCGGCAACATCGCAAGGATTGCAAGGCACCACTTAATGTAGTTGAAATACCAGTAAGTTGTACTATATACACTTCCCCACGTGTTTAATTACTATATCGTACTTCAATTTACGTGTGAGATGATGAGAATAATCTTCTTCTCGTACAGTGGTGTTTGCGGCAGCAACCAGGTAATAACTTGTTTGGATACTACGTTTGTGAATTTATCACTGCGCACATAAGAAGAACTCCTAAAGATGTCCTCAGAGTACGTATATATCAATTTTTTTTATTTATTTTTAAATGAATATATATATATATATATGTATTAATACTTTTCCTTTTATTTCAAATGCAAGACTGAATGGTTGAAACGAAGGGTCATGCAAAAAGACCATCTGAAAGCAGTTCAAGAGTCAATAGCAGGATTTCTTCTAGAAAAAGTGTTAAATCCCAACGACGAGTTCTACTTTGATCCTAAGGAATAAATGGTGTAAATTAAATGTTTATTGATATCGTTATTTTCGAGAACAAGATTATGAAAGTATTGTATATATACATATATATATATATAATATATAGGTTCATACTTTATTCGAATATAATAATGCTCGAGATGAGAATTAGATGTAATTATATGCGTGCGTGTATTTATATTAGCAGCGTAGAATACGTACATAAAAACATATTATATATTAAACAAAATTCGTGTAACTGAACTGAAAATAAATTAAACAAAAAAAAAGAAAAAGAAAAGGAACCTTTAGTCCCGGTTGGGGTTACCAACCGGGACTAAAGGGTGCGGCCACGTTTGCTCGGCTGGAGGGCCTTTAGTCTCGGCTCGATGACCCGGGACTAAAGGTGGCACCTTTAGTCCCGGGATCGTTGTTCCGGCACGATAACTGAGACTAAAGGCCGTTATCACCCGGGACCACAAGTCCATTCTGTAGTAGTGTTAGACTGATACGACGACGACATCGACCAAGTGATGCAGAATCTCGTGCTCGTCGGGGATCGGAGGAGGGCTGGATCGAAAAGGTTTGGTGCCAGATGGTTGAAGGAGCAGATGTCTCCGGTCTCAAAGGGATCAGATTCGGAGGGGCACCGCCGGATCTATCGATGATTCAACCCAGCCACTCCATCCGGGGAAGGCTGCGGATAAGGCCACAAGATGTCCCTCGAAAGTCGAAACCGAAACTGTCTGCGAGAGTAGTAACAGAAAATGCATTGACAAGAACACCCCTTTTCCGGAGCGACTATGTGTGCCAGTGCCTACAGGGCTACCATGGCAACCCTTACCACCTTATTACCACTCATTTGCTCCACCTAGTATTGAATACTTTTGATGATGATTTATTTGGCTTTATTATTATTACTGGTCTATGTATGTAATAGGCAAAGCCCAAAAATATACTGTGTTGAATTTTGTGTTTTTTCATGATCTTTCGGACTCAGATATCAACGAGTGTGAGGATCCAGAACGCTACCCATGCTACGCTGAATGCACCAACTTGTTTGGAACATACGAATGCCGATGTCCACAAGGTTCTCATGGCGACTCTTCAATAATGCATGGTTGTGTTAAATCTTCCACAGGTAATCGCTGCAACTTGCTGCCTCTCATGTTTATAATTGTTGCATCATATGTTGCTGGCATAAATTAAAAAAAGGTGATAACATGAATCAATTACAATCCGATTCACAAAGGAATCTTTATTTATATGAGGTGTTGGGGGGAAGCGCCCCTAGCAGGCCACCCTGCCTGGTGCTTGGCCTTTTCTCGACCCTCTCAGCCTCTTCGCCGATACAATGACCCCCTTTCAGCGAAGGTTTCCCCGCGCTCTTGTGGGGTCACTCCTGACGTCTCACCCTCGCTGAGGAACACGCGAGGAGAGGCCGAGGGTTTCCCACAGGAAGGAAATCGATCGAGTGAGTGTAAGTGGGGGAACGAAGGTCACTGAGCTCGGGACAAGGTATAAATGCGGATTAAATACCCATTAAATTGTCCAGGTAAAGAGGGCCTGTTTTTTTACACAAGCGCCCCGGGTATTTATAGGCCACACCCGGGGTCGGGATGAAATTACGCTTGGGTTAGCTTTTACAAGGTGGCCATGACGCAACGGCCAAGGGTACGGCAATAATCTTCCTCCCTTGGCCAACTACTCCGAAACCCTAACGGACCAGGTGGACCTGCCGCGTCTCCAGGCTGGCTCCTTGCTGTGGCTTGTGCAGAGCCTCCATTGCGCTCGACCAATGCTGGGCTGTAGCGGTATTGGGCCCGCTGTTTAGGGATAGGGTTTCCTTATTTTTGGATGGTGTTGTTGTGCGGTTTGATGTGACGCGCGATTGTCGGAGGTTGTTCCCTGTTTTTCTCAGGATTTGCGGCGGTCATTTGTGTCCTGTTTTTTTTGGGATTCGGGATGCACAGTTTCCTTTCGGGTGGACCTTGGGCTCTTACAAATAGCTGTGTTAGGTTTAGGGTTTTTCCTTGTTCTCACTTTGTTGTTGGCTAGTTGCTGCTGCCGTGACTAGTGAGCGAGGGTTGCGCAGGTGCGAGGGTTGGTGTTTTGTTCGAAGGTTTGAGATTTTTGCTTGTTCTGTCTGCTGCTTCCTTGTCTTCTAGGTACGTTGCGGTTGTTGTTTGTTTTTGAGCTTTCGTAGCCTTTTGCTATTGCTGACGCTGTTTTTATGATCTTTGTTTTGTAGCTGGATGGCTTGGGAAGATGTTTAATCTCAAGTTTCATCAGTTGAACCCCTCGAGCTTCGTGAAGCTTGGAATTTACGTTTGGGCTTGTAAATCGCAAGGGGTGGACCCAGATCTTGAAGGGTTCATACGTCTCCACAGGGTTCATCCATAGCCTCGTAAGGTGAAGGCTGCTGGGAAGACTGCTTTGGGTTAGTTTGGACTTTATACCTTTTGCTATCGACAAGGTGCGGAGGTTCCTGTTCAGGCATAGAAGAATAAGTGGTCCTCGCCCTGGATGGAGCGCTGGTTTTATCTAAATCTGGAGGGCAAGCTAGGTCTGTGTGGGAAGTTGGCGAGGCTTGACACTGTGACCTCGAACGCTGTCATGACCTATGGTTGTCTTGCTGCAGTTGACGCGTTAAGGGCTTTGTCACGGCACCGGTGCGTGCGTGATTTGGTTGAAGAGTTTGTTTGTGTGAAGGTCATGCCTTTGAAGGCTGATCAGTCATGGTTTGATGTGAAAGATGACGCGATGTATCATGGTCACGGGTTGAAGGGGCTTGGCATCAACGTTAAACAGGCTTGGTCAAGGGTGCTCCAGAAGAACAGTTACCCGGCGGCGGGGGTTAAAGCTGTTTATAGGGAGGTTGCGGAGGCCACTGAGGAGATTGTTGGTTCCCTTGGTAGTGCTGAAACCAAGGCGATAAGAGTTGCATTGGATGATCGCCATCGTGTCAACCAGGCTTTCGATCTGCTTGGGTTGACGTATCTAGATTGGCCGCAGGTCGAGCTGACTGAGGTCGAGGGTAGAAGGGAAGGGACTGCCCGCGAGAGGAAGAGGTTGGAGGTGGCTGGCAAGCCTGCTGGCGTGTCCAAGCATGGCGGGCGCAGTTCTTGGCGCACCGGCACGTTGAAGGCTGCGAGAATTGCGGCGGTGAAGGTGCCCGCTTCGAAGGTTGAGTCTCCTGCTTCGGCCGCGAGGCCTGTTTCGGTTGTTGCGGTGGCAGCTTGATCAGATGCGGTTGTGGAGGTTCTACCAACTTGGAGGATGTCGACCCTTGCTAGTATGCCTCTTTTGCAAGTCATTTCTGATGAGGAAGATGATGAGTTGGATGAGGAGGAGGCAAGCAAGGGTTCGCGTGAGGCGAAGGGCGATGGGTCGAGCTCGTCCAGCGAGAGTAGCAGTTCTGAGGGGACTGGTGATGATGGAGATGAGGACGACGATGCATGGGATGAAGACACCGTGATTCATCGTGATGCGGATTCTGCAGAGCTTGGACTGTCTGGTGAGGGGGCAGGTGAGGACCAAGAAGTTGACTCTCGTGCTGAGGATGTTGGTGAGATACCTCGCCGCCACCACGTTCATATAATGCGCGAGGGTCGCGATGTCCCCAGTGATGAAGATGAGGACGAGGGTTTTGTTGGGAAGCGGTCGTTAGGCGGTGCTGGTCACGGTACACTACTAGAGAACAGACTTTAGAACGATATTTCAATTTGGCATTAGTCTCGGCATTTTTTGCCCCCGGGACTAAAAGTTCCTTTAGTCCCGGTTGGTAATACCAACCGGGACTAACGTGTCAATCACAACTTCCTGAGTGTTCAAGGCGTGCGAGGGGCTGCTGAAGACCGAGCTTGCAAGAGCATCTGTGCGCGCTTTTTGAAGAAGTTTTGGATGAAGGGCGGTGATCGAGCTCTTGCCTTTGGTGAGGCTACGGCAGGTACTCAGGAGGTGAGAAGAAATGGTTTGGTGCTGTTGATGCTTTTATTGTAATTTGGTAGAGCTTTGTCTAACTTGTTTGGTTTTTGTCAGCTAAACCACCCCAGGGATTCTTCGCCCACAGCGACCGGCACTGACGAGGCGGGCACTTCGTCCACAAGCACGAGGCCTGCATTGTCATCTGTGGGCAGGGCAGCGACAAGTGTTGCTGATGTTGAGGTGCCTCATGACGATGGTGGTTCAGGTCTTGGGGCTGACGAAGGGCGTTGGTGTGGCTCGCAAGCTGCGACGGATATGGACGTCGACCCTCCGGAGCAGGTTTGACGCGTGGGTGCGTCGTAGAGGTTGGGAAAACATCGGAGATACATTTTGTTGTGCGCTCTTGTGGGGGTGCATTGTTGGTTGGATATTTAACTGTTGCCTTCATGGCGTAGGTTCCTGCGGGCCTGCGCATGAGGTATGGGACGTGATGCCTCTAACGATGAATTGGCAGGACGTTTTTATCTCTGGTGCATCTTGGGCGCATGCTAAATGTAGGTTTCCATCTTTGATGTTCGAGCATTTTTGGTGGGCGAAGGTAGGGGCCTATGACAAGAAGGATCAGGAGGCGCGTAGGTTTTGGCGGAATGCCAATCTTACTGGTCATTAGTCTAAGCGGTTGATTTTTGGTCCAGGGGCTTCTTCGGGGGTTGTTGATGACATTGATGATGATGATGATGTGATTGATTATGTTTTTGGGAGAGGGCGCTTGAGTCCGGATGGCGAAGGTAATTTGAAGGTACTGAAGCCGGAGCCCCGCGATCATCGGCGTATGTATTGGGTGAGGGTTTTGGGAGGAGATCTAACTTTGGTTCCAGCGGCTGCTGTTCTGTGGGCCTGGTTGTTGAAAGTGGAGGGGTCGATGTTCACGGAGGTTTGGAGGTTGTAGTGGACAATGTGGATGAGTTTGTGGAAGGCATGGCGGGCGAGCTTGTCGATAGCATTCTAGAGGATATTGTTTTTGAGATGGATGGGGAGATTGTGTGAGATGTTTGTTTCGAAGAAGACGCCCCCGACGTCTGGGAGTACCGTCGTCGAGGTAACGTGTGATGTGAGGCTGTAATTTGTGGGACTGGGATGTTGTTAGGGCCCCCTTCCGGGGTTTGCACTGTTGTAACAGGTGGTTGTATTTGAGTTTGAGGCAATGAGGCTTGTGTGTCGGGCAAAGGAATCTCATTAACATAATCACGGTATGTCATAATCAAGGAACCATTCTCGGGGTTGACTCGCATCATGTGTGCATGAACAAAGTGGTCTACATCAAGGGTAGGCCTATCTGTACTTATGTAATTAAAGCGGTGTCTAGTAGGCCTAGGTTCCTAGCAATTCTAGTGATCAGAGAAGTGCATTCTACGTCACCACCGTGCCTAAATATTCCTAGCCAATATTCCAGCATGCATCTGACAGGGGCAACACGTATCCTATTTATCATGGCATAAAGAAGTTTAATTTCATCTACTCTTACGGTACAAATATCAAGTCTAGGGAAGAGAGTCATAGCTAGCCATCGATGCATGAACCGTAAGGTTGGATTATGAATATTATTAGTCCTCGGAAGAGTTGCATCACTAGAGCCAGCTATTTCCTTCCAGAAATCAAGTCTATCAAAATCTTCACAAGCTCTATTTAATTCAAGAGTGCATCCTTGATTAAAGCCTAGCAGGGTACTAATTTGTTTCCAAGTGATAGTATACTACTGTCCAAAAAAACCTAAACATGGCAATATTTGCATTTGTTTGGAGCGTACATAGAAATTCAATTATAAACTCCCTACTCCCTTCTTCAGTTATATGCCAAAAATTCTCCCAACCCACAGCACGAAAAATAGTTTGGAATCCGGTGATCATACCTTTGCTATTTAGGAAGTCGTGGTCGTAGACACGGGTGTAAAGGAATGTGCGGTCTCAGAGAATCTGGAAGGATTGCCTTTCTCGGTAGTCCAAAAAATGATTTGTTGATCATTTGTTAAGACACGGATGACCGGTTGATTGGCTTGAGCTCCTTGCTCGGACGGTGCACTTCCACTTCCTTGGCTTTCTTGGTCGACGGACATGGCATTGCTTTCGCGGTTGCTGCAATTTCCCGATGACAACTGACTATCCGAAGGGAACAGGATATGCTTGTTGACGCGCTTGCTACTCCCAATGCCAAAGACGTTCTTGATTTTCTTCATGTTTCCTACACAATAATCACAAGCTCACAGAGAGGGATTATAGGTTAGCAAAACAAAATACTTCCTTGGATCACCACCACGATGCTTCTCTCTCTTTGGATGATGCCCTTTGATTACTGATTAACCAAATGAGCTTTCGGATTGTAGTACGAAGGAGAGAGGAGTGGAGACATCAGTTGAAGGCTTGAATTTTTTTTTATTTGGAGTGTGGGTTCACCTCATGAAGGAATAAATGGAGAGATGAGAAAGCAAAGTGCCAAGACCTCCCCATAGGGGTGTCGGCCGACTGCCCTAGGAGGGAATCCTGCCATCTTTTGGCATGGATGGTTCTTGGATGCTCTCTCATGCATGTCTCCAGGAAGCTTGTGAAAGAAAAACCTAGTGATTGAGTGAATGGCTTGTAAATGTAGGAGAGAAGGACAAGATGAGTGGAGAGCAAAGGTGAAAGCTTAAATCACGTCAACAGCTTTTGTTTTGTCATCTACATGCATGTTGTGAATGAGTGGACATGAGTGGAGCAGAGAGAGGGCAAGAGGGGCTGCGGTCGACGGCATGGTGGGTGTTGATGGTAGTTAACATCCACTATAAACCGTCAATAAAACATGTATAAGGGCATAAATATGATCACCAACAAAGGTCTAGGGGTTTAAACTAACAAATTCCACGAGTTTTGGTGAATCTGTATTTTCTGCACGGTTTATTTAGAAAACCGTCAAGGTGGACCTACATGTCAGAATTAATTGTGCTTATCCGCAGCAAAACAGACACTAGGAGGTTCTAAAAGACTCGAGAGGACTCCACACCGAGGCGGAGCCCGAGTGGCTGCCAGGTGGGCCTGGCCGGTGTGACAACCTGAGTGTTAGTCACAAGTTAAGCAGCGAATTTGGACTTAAGTAGGATATGTCAAGCAATGATCATGATCTCTAGTTCATAATCTTGAAAGGGGTGATGTAAGTGCTGAGGTCAAATCTATGAAATTGAGTCCCAACTTAACTGGGACAACACACCTTTGCTTACATATGGACCCTTGTTAAGATTATGCATGAGTAATGTTAAACATGCTTATTTTATGTACATTACATCAACATGCATCCATAGTGAACTTTGGAAAAGTTTCATGAAGTTTGGAATCAAGCAGCCACATGGAATGGTGAATTATATCCTTGCTTGAATCGTTTTGTTAAGTGAACGATAATATGTGATGTCAACCAAAACCTCGCAACCTTGCTCAAACAACTCCAAATTGGTTCTACAACAAAAGTCATGAAGGGTTCATGTTGATCAAGTGCCAAGAAAATGCCTCAATCAGTCTAAAACTATAATTTAGGGTTTATCGTGATGCTGCTTTGACCAAGATGAAACTATGATTTCAGGACCAGATATGAAGTTTGACCTTTAACAGAAGTTGAAGTTTAAGTTATGCGTAGCAATCTTTGTTTTTGGACCCAGCCCTAAATCAATCTGGATGTAGGTCAAACAGAGGCTCAAAGTTTGAATCTGCTGTTGTTTTGTCCTTAAATAATTCTAATTCCCCGATCAGCAGCAGTGAGTTAACATGTTTGCGACATTTTCTCTTGCAAGATTGTATGGTAACTCAATTTAGTTCCTTAATAAGAGTTGAAGTAACCTTTGTGAAGGAAACAACAAAATAAGTCTCATCACTTTCGGAGTACGTTTGGACTTTCAAAATTTATTGCAAAATAGCAGAATGTTCTGGAAATCAGACCTTAATTGAATTTAGTTTTTAGTTTCATGTACCCCATTTTGGAGCCTTGTATCTCTCAAACTAAGCCGAATCTCACTTGGATCCTTTAAGCAAAGTTGTAAACCGCATATAGCTCTACAACTCGTAGTAAGGAAGTTTGATCCGCTTGTCGACACGGAAATTTCGTCCCGTGTCGAGGGCACATGAGCAAGCCGGAAGGGTCCACTCGATAGAGCTGGAGATCCGCCTAGCTTCAGTGCTGGGATGGTCGATCCTGCGCACTCCTCCCGAGACATGCCAGTCAATTTGACCGTTAATCTAGTTTGAGCAGTGGAGGTCGACCGGATCGATGCAGCCGTACTTGAACTAGACAAGAGTCGATAACTAGCTTATGCTAGAGTCGCAGTGGAGGTCGACCGGATCGATGCTACTGTACAAACAGAGGTATAAGCCATGACGGTACTTGTAGACAAGCAGTGGAGGTCGACCGGATCGATGCAGCCGTACTCGCTGAAGAACTCGCCGAGATATACTCTACTCCTACTCCTAAGGGGTGGCCGGAGCCGAAAAAAGTAAGTAACTTGTATTGGATTGATTGTGTGTCTTTACAATAGCCGGGGCTTGATATTTATTCCCGGAGCCTAAAAACGAATCCTATTCGAGTACAACTCGGTACAATCTTTGGTACAAAGAAAACATTCCTATTTTAAGATAACTTGGACCCTAATCTTTCCCCTTTTGTAGAGTCCGATATGTATCTTCCCGACGCCAATCATATCTCATCATCGTTATCTGCTGACGTCATTCAGAGAGAACTGATCCCAGTGTCGCATTCAAACCGGCTGATATCAATCCTTATGCAATCGACTCCTTGATTGGCACAATCTTGGAAGCCTGCGAGTTCCCGCGCTCTTCTCCCAAATTTTGGTGTAAACACATGCCCCCCAATTTTGGGATAAAATGATTTTACTCCAAAATTTCGGTTCATTGGCTTACCACGTCGCAACTGTTTTATCCCAAGATATACGCATGACTCCTGACTTCCCGGCCTAAGTTTTATATAACACCCCAATAGTATTTTTTCCAACTCACTTGGTCTATTTACTTTCTCCTTCTTTCTCGAGCCAACTTTAACAGCCGACGCCGTCATCGCCAAGGCCTCAAACCCTAGCAAATCACCTGTTCTAACAAGCCATCATCCAAGCGATCCTCGCCAGATTCAAACCTATTTTGGCTACAATGGCGACCATCGACCACGTCCCTGAGGTATGTCTCCAAGTTTCTACTTCCCAATCATCGGCCGCTACCTTGTATTTCTTTTTTCCCCCAAACTTATTTCGTCCAATTTCTTAGGAAATGAGGAATGATATCCTGATTCCATCAGTTGTTGCCTCCAATATCTATTTTCTTGGGCCTATGGGTGATCCTGATCCATCTGATTTCATCCATCAAGAAACCAACCAAATCCCCTTTAAACAATTTGCAGTGGATTTGTCCTATTGGAATACCAAAACTCTCTTCAGGAATTGACCAAAAATGCCTAAGGGATGGAGAAATTGGTTCCATAGGGTGTCTGAGAAAAAGGGTGGAGATTGGGAGCTTTATGATCTAAATCAATGTTTGACCCTCTCGTTGTCCAGGATGGAGAGGAATGATTCACTCCTGATTTCTGCATCTTATTTATGGTCCATTGCCCTAAATGCCTTTGTATTTGGTCATGGCCCAATGACCATTACTCTGGCCGATGTTTACATGTTGACTGGCCTTAGAATTACTGGATCAATGCAGCCTTACGAGTACTTGAGTGCTGGCTCCAAGAAATTAGCTAAAATAGCAGACTGTACAGCATGGGCTAGTTATATTCTGAACCACGTTGGAGATGGATCAGCCGTCAGCGAAAGGCAATACGTGGCCTTTCTAAACATGTGGCTAGAAAGATTCATTTTCTGCAGGTCATCTTGTGGTCCAACCTACAATCACAAACTCATGGCGGAGCACTTAGCATTAGGCAAAGATATCCCTCATGGAAAGTATCTGCTAGGAGCCGCTTATCATCTGTTGTACCAGGTGGCTGCCCAATTACTGAAGAATAAACCAGTGCATACTGTCAGTGGCTAGCCCTTGGTGGTTAATACAACTATGGCTTAACCTGTATATGCATAAATTTGTGAGGTCTGATCTCAAAAGCCTGAGCTTCCCTTCTTCCAACTTTGATGAGGAATATAGAGGTGAAGAAGGAAGAACCCGACAGTACATGAGCCATGGTGAGGCTGCATCGGCCATAACAATTAATTTTGACATTGGCCATCTCTTCAAGAAGTTCTACAGAGGGTTTGATGGAGACATCCTTACTTGGCTACCATATGATGATGAGAATGATGAGCTGATCTTCCCAATCAAGTTTCGATTTGAGTCAGGCTGTTAGGACAATGAGGCAGTCGTAATCTTCAATTCTTTTATCAAGCCCTGTGTTCTTCTAGCCGAGTTTCGTCATGGCCGTGGCAAAATGGCTATAGGCTCTTTTATTCCAGGCAACCTTTCAACTTATGAGTTTTACAGCCCATCCTTTGTAGCTTGTCAGTTTGGTTTCGGTCAATTGCCTCCTCGGCTATTCTTCAAGAACATACCGAAGCCACGGGAAGATATCAATGAAGTACTAGAAGCCTCTAGAGTTTTTCAACTGGGATCAGATCTTCCCTCCTTCTGTTTGCATGACTGGGTTAGAGTCAGCCTCTCTTCCACTCTCTTTGACTCCTGGTGGCAAGAATGGCGCTCCCATTTTTTCTGTGGATCGGTCCATCCTTTGTGTATAGCCCTAGATGGAGAATTTGCTTCTGACGGAGAGGTAATTTGCTATTTCTTTTCAATAAAAGCGCTCGACGAATTCCTCTGCCAACCATTCTAATCGACCTTTTTAGGATGTTGAATTTGATCCTCTGAGCTTGGATAGGAAGGGGCGTCCTATAGATTACCAGCCACCGTGCCCGGTTTCAAGAATGGGATCGGCTGCACCTTCACTGTAAAAATTAATGAAAACTCATGCTGCCTCTACTATCGTGATGTATCAATCTTCAAAGCACAAGGCAGCTCAAGGGACAACCCAGAAAACTACTACTGGGAAGAGACTCCACAGAACGAGGCCATCAGCTGCTCAGGTAAACAATTCATCTTCTTCTCGAACCGATGTTCACCTTTCTAATCCCATTCCTTTGTAGTTATCAAGTATTGCGTCCCAATCTACGGAACTGCTATCCCAGGCGTTTGATTCAACACCAACTGAGCCCCCATCGGCTGATCCTCAAAAGGAGCCAATTTTGGTTGAAATGACCAATGCTTCCACAATATCAGAAAATGTGAGTTCCCTCCTTGCTGCTTGTCGGGGTATTTTCTCTAACTCTCGATTTATTTAGTTTTTCATCCTCCGTCTGACTTCTTATCATGCCAGATACTTTTTGAGGAAACACCTATGCAGGGGCAGGAGCCTGACAGTCCACTCAATGATCCTATCGGCGTTGAAGGTGATCTAATTGTTGTCAACACTCAGACTGTCAATTCTCTAGTTTGGCATACAACTGACGGTAAGAAAATCATACATCCCTTTTACCCTTCTGCAATGATTATGAACTAAAAAAATTCTTTGGTACTTGTAGATACCAATGTTGAAAGTTTAGAGCCAATTCAACCAGTCATCACTGGTGCATCATCAGCTGTCCCTTCTCTCCAAATGGAGGCTATCGTAGAGAAGGTGTTGTATCCACTTCGCCATCCATTTTGTCACGAACTAATCCAAACCTTCTAATCAATATTTATATATATAGGCACTCGATCTCCCAGCTTTGAGCTATTCATTCAATCTTGGGGAATATTTAGATGAAGATGAAGTCAGTTCGTCAGCCACCTCTTCTAAGGAAGTTCTGTCAGAAGAGACCAGAAATCGGCTACGAGACGTATTGCCAATGTTTGAGAAGAATATAGCTGATCTGGTCCAAGACACCAATTCAATGCAGAGAGTCCTCTTGGCCATCAAGAGCAATCCATGCCCAGTTCTGTCCAGAGTCTTATCATCTTTATCCATCTTTGAAGTTCAGGCCCTGAAGGTGAAAAAGGCTCAGAGGAATCTATCCGATCGTGAAACTTTACTGGCCAAGAGGAACTTCAACAAGCAAGAGGATAAAGAGCTGACGCAGTTGATTGATGATCTGAAGAACTCCTCCCTTAGGACCGATCCAGAATTGTCCCAACTGGAAATCAAGCGTGCAGAACTTGAGAGAGAGCTGGAAGACGTGAAGGCTACCATTGATCATCACAAGTCCACTCTAGCCCAAATACATGATGCCATCAAATAGAAGAAGCAAGAACTGCTGGCTAAAGTTAGAGAAGGCAGGATCATCCGCAGTGGCCTTGAGGACATTCCTAAATCAGTCAAAGAAGATAAGCAACGAATTGTAGAAGCTAATGCTATTTGGCTAGAAGTACTGAACGCAATCCAGGATGTTCTAGCCTTGTAATCTGTATGTTAACTCGTGCCTTGTGTAGAATCGATCCTACTCTCCATCGCCTAATTGTACTTCTTGTTTTGGCTAAAGAGCCGATTTGAAACAGTCGATTCCAAACTTCTAATCTGAATCCAATTAAGTTTGAAAACACGGCCTTCATTAAGCAAACCCCTTGATTTTTCCGTCCTTAATCACCCAGTGTCGTATTTTCTTTGGCCTTGGCGACGTGGCGCTTCACCTTCTATTAATTGCGGTTACCTTTTGCGCGTCCCGAGGTGTCTGCCTCTTCACTTTGTGTCTTCAAATACTAGCCGAGGGTTCCGGCCTTGAGCACATCCGCATTTGCAACCGTTCCTGTTTGTCTGCATTTCTCCGCCCTCACAGAACACTATAGCAGCCTTCCTCCCTTCCCGTAGATCCGATCAACTCCATGGCCAGTGAGGAGAATCGTGGCAAGCGTGCGGCGGAGGAGGTTTTGGAAGAGAACATGCTAGTGAATCAGCGCCTCCGACATATGAGGTGAGATCGACATCCTCTGCTTGTAGCGATGAACTATTTTGATTTGTCTATAGATTCATTTTGAATGACAGTCTCCGTCTTCTTCCTAGGGCCGGTGAGCCCTCTGACGCTGCATCTCCCACGCCGGCCTCATCGTCGGACTCCTCTGACTCGTACAATGGCGATGACGCCTGGCATTTTCTCTCAGAGTGGAGGGCGGGTCACAACCGCTATTCTAAGGCGACTTGGGAGAATGGCCAGCTCGAGATCCGCCTTGGGGTTTCTTAGTTCGCTCTTCATGCGGCCGAGAAAGAGGCCAGTGCCGTTCGAGCACGGCTAGCCAAATCTGACGCCTGCGGTGGCAGGTAAGATGAGTTCTATGAATGCTTCCATTCTGATTTCCACTGTCTTTATCTTGATAGTCTTTCTATTCCTGTGATAGCTAGCCCTGATGGTGTAGTTGGAGTCTCTCCAACTAGCGATGAACGCGGCCGCAGACGCTGTCAATGCTCAGGGTTCCCTCACTGATGCTCATCTCCAAGACATCCTAGCCCACGTTCAGGAGATCGCCCTCCACGGCGTTCGTCATGGTGCTTCGGTGGCGCTGACCGTGGCGCAAGTCCAGACCGGGTACGAGCTCCACGCCATGGAGACCGGTTTCCCAATGGGTGACGGTCCTGAGGGACACGAGGACTTGATGGAAGAATTCATTGTAGCGGCAGAGGCCATCATGGACATCACATCCACTTAGGATGTGGTGAACAAAGTCTTCGATTAGATTGTACTTGGGGCGAACAGATGAATGAAATCTTTTGCTCTTCTATGAACCTGTCTTAGTGCAATGCCCCTGTGTATGACTGTTTTTGTTTTTATTTCTTGCTCTAGAGGCGATACATATCGTATCGGCTTTTATGTCTTTGAAGATTTTTCATTTTTTGAACTAGAGGCAATACCTTTTTGGTACCGGCTATTAGAGCCAATGACTGAACGAATCGGCTATCAAATGTTGATTAAATGCTAGGATAGCGTCCCTTTAAATATTTTGCCGCAGAACTTTTCATACCAAAGGTTAAACAATTTGATCAACCCAGGTTAAGCATCCCTTCAAGCAAAACAGAACTCCTTTAAGAAATCTATCAACTCTGAATCGCACTTACGATTTGACTTAGCATTCACATACGTCGGCCTAAACCCATCTCCAGGACTAATGCTTATTTTTTCCTCAATCCAATGGCCAACGCAAATCCATGATTATTTATCAAAATAAACTCTCAGAGCTGATTGCTTGCATCGGCTGTTGGCTTTCATTGCTGATTTTAATGAAGCCTCCTTCCCATAACTTGCTAGAAAAGCATTTGAAGTCTCCTAGTTCCCAGAAGACTGGATTGGCTGTTGCGATGCTCACAGAGTCATCAGCATGAACTAGTTCGACATCATCTCCATGCCATTGAATCAAACACTGATGCATGGTCGATGGTACACAACAGTTCACATGAATCCAATCACGACCAAGGAGCAAACTGTATGACCCTTTTCCATCGATAACGAAGAATGTGGTGAGCAGAGTCTTACTCCCGATTGTTAGTTCGACGTTTATTGCCCCTGGGTCTTAGATGCATTACCTCTAAAATCCTTAAGCATCATGTCAGTCTCCATCAGATCTCCTGGTCCTTTGCCAAGTTTACGAAAAGTGGTGTAAGGCATAAGATTGACAGAAGCACCTCCGTCCACTAACATCTTGTTCATCGGCTTCCCATCAACAAAATCTTTCATATATAAAGCTTTTAAGTGCCGATGCTTGACTGGCTTATCAAATATTGTTTGTTGTACAACCGTCAACTTGGCAACTATCTCCTCATACTCTGATTCATCGAAATCCGAATAAACTTCTTGATCTACCGGAGCTCTGAATTCTGATGGCAACAGAAAAGCCATTTGGATATTAGCCGATGGTTGTTTTCTATCGGCTATTTGCTTAGTACGCCATACTTGAGGTTTACCGGATACCTAAGCCTGTTCGAACCCTTTATTCCTTAGGCGTTGCACCCTTCTCTTCTGGCTTCTTGTAAAACCTTCTGGACACCATTGGCCTTCCTACCAGACATATTCTCTCTCATTGCCTTCTTCTTCATAATCAGCCCAGTCTTGGTCAACAACTCATTTTCCAAGCCGATCATGAACACTTTTATTTTTTAAACGCCGATCCATGTTATTATGATGATATGCATCTTGAGCATGGATAGACCGGTGGTTGGTTTGAAATTGCCTAAACTCCCAATATTGATCGCTGCATTCTAGACAGTCATGTCTGGTGGGCAACTTCAAACCTTCATTCCAGCAATGTCTGAAGAAAGGACAATTCCAATGTGATTCGGCTTGTTTCCTTTCATACCTCTCTTTCTCCAGTTGACGCTGGTATTCTTGATCCTTTAACCAACGCTGATAATCCTTTTTCTTCTGTCGCTGCCACTTATTCAACAGGATCTAAGATGTAACTCGCAGCTTTGTCGCCCCATCTTTTGGCGTTTCTCCTTGCTCATATCGGCTCTTTTGCTTATCGCGGCGTCTCTTAATTTCCCTATATTCGTCGACCGATATTTACATCTTGGGATCGACTATTCTAGCTTCTCTTGATTTGGTTGATGTTAGGACCATAGTATTTCCTTTGAGCAAGCTAGCATCAACCATGTTTTGATCCCCTAGGAAAGGATTTCATTTTCTGAGGTGTATCAAATTTGAGCCTTCCTTGCTGAATAGCCCTCTGTATATGTTGTCGGAAAATTCTGCATTTATTAGTGGAATGAGAAGTAGCGTTGTGGAACTTGTAGAACTTATTCTTCAACTGATCAGGGGGCAACGTAACATGATTATTGCGCAACTTGATCTGTCCCTTCTCAAGCTAGAAATCGAAGAGCTTGTCTGATTTTGTGACATCAAAGTCATAGCTTTCCTTGACTCCTCTTCCCTAAGGATTTGGCGCCATTACTGTTTTCTTGCCCCAATTCTATTCAGCCACAGCAACCTCTTATTCTTCATCTTCATAGCCATCATCGACTGAATATGGATTATAAGCTTCGGCCATTGTGGTACTCTTCTTAAATCGGGTATCTCTGCGCATACTCTGGCATTGGCTATTAAGTGCTGCCACTATTGAGCCAATTGACCCAAGTTGTCAAATTCTTGTCCCAGCAGTTTTTCTTTCCACATTGGCAGCATTCCTTGAACGGCTAAAGCAGCTAGCTGATCATCAGCCAAGTTCAATAAGAAGCATAAGTTCCTAGTCTCTCGGAACCTCTGAAGAAACTCAGTGCCCAATTCATTAGTCTTCTGCCTTATAGTTGTCAAATCGGTTATCTTCTTTTCTCTAGTCCCAGTGTAAAAATATGTATGAAACTTATTTTTGAGGTCAGCCCAATTGGCAATGGAGTTGACAGGCAGTGATGAAAACCAAGTGAGTGCTGGCCCTGACAGGGACAAGGAGAAGAAACGAACTTGATGGGCCTCCTCAACTGATGCTTCACTCAATTATGTAAGATACCGACTGATATGTTCTATCGTGCTTGTACTATCTTGGCCAGTAAACTTAGCAAACTCTGGAAGCCTGTAATTTATAGGAAGAGCGACCAAATCATACCATTCTGGATATGGGCGTTTGTATGAAATGGTCAGCCCTTTCGGCTTTAGACTGAACTGATTCTTCATCATCTCGGTCACCTTTAGCAACAACTCATCAGCATGTGAATTTGGATTTCCTTGCACCTGCTGACCCATCTGTGGATTGAAATCCTGTGTGCCTTGATACCCTAGATTCAGAATCATGTGAAGGGTGTTATAATCTATGCCATAATGATACCCTTGTGGAATCTCTATCTACTGGGTCCTTTGTTGGCTTGCTGCTTGAAGTCTCTGATTGTAGACATGAGGATCTATATCTCTACGAATCCTTTGAATTGATGGTGCTATTTTTTGAGCCGACGATGGTATGTGGCCTGATGTGCCAAAATTGATCACCTGGTTCTGACCTTGCCCTACCGGCTGTTGCACATGCTGTACTGATGGTCTAGGATTATACTGTATCTGATTCATAGTAGTTCCTTGAGCTTGTTCAGATGAACCCTGAACTGCCTAGACATCATTATTACCAGCTGGTGCTGCTTCTTGACGGCTGATACCGACTTGATTAGTCCCTTGGGTCGCCGGATCTGGAATGTTGTAATAAACCAGCCCACCTTGACCAACTGGAAACTAATGAATCACCTCTTTCATGGTGTTGTGGAATGTGTCTAAGAAAGCTTCATTATGCCTTGATATGGCATCACGAATAGATTTGTCTACAACTTCCATAAAGAAATGCCTGTCTTCAGCTTCAATTGTATCTGTCTGCTCGTGTAACAGAACTCTTGGTAGTGGATATTTCTGAACAATTGTGTTGTCACGTGTCTTGGTGTAGGACAACAAACACTTGTTCTGAAATTCTTCTATAGCTTTGCTGTTGACACCTCTATCTCCATCAGGTAGATCTTCATAATGTACCATAAGGATGTCGTTGTTGTTGTGAACCACCATGATGATTGTGGGGTCCCACCGAGCATGCTAGAAACATGTGTCGACACAGAAATTTCATCCCGTGCCGAGGGCACACGAGCAAGCCAGAAGGGTCCGCTCTATCGAGCTGGAGATCCACCTAGCTTTAGCGCAGGGATGGTCGATCCTACGCACTCCTCCCAAGACATGCCAGTCAATTTGACCCTTAATCTAGTTTGAGCAGTGGAGGTCCACCGGATCGATGCAGCCATACTTGAACTAGACAAGAGTCGATAACTAGCTTATGCTAGAGTCGCAGTGGAGGTCGACCGAATTGATGCAGCCGTACGAACAGAGGTATAAGCCATGATGGTACTTGGAGACAAGTAGTGGAGGTCGACCGGATTGATGCAGCTGTACTTGCTGAAGAACCCGCCAAGATCTACTCTACTCCTACTCCTAAGGGGTGGCCGGAGCCAAAAAAAGTAAGTAACTTGTATTGGATTGATTGTGTGTCTTTACAATAGTCAGGGTTTGATATTTATACCCGGAGCCTAAAAACAAATCATATTCGAGTATGACTCGGTACAATCTTTGGTACGAAGAAAACATTCATATTTTAAGATAACTTGGACCCTAATCTTTCCCCTTTTATAGAGTCCAACATGTATGTTCCCGACGCCAATCATATCTCATCATCGTTATCTGCTGACATCATTCAGAGAGAACCGATCCCAGTGTCGCATCCGAACCGGCTGATATCAATCCTTATGTAATCGACTCCTTGATTGGCACAATCATGGAAGCCTACGAGTTCCGCGCTCTTCTCCCAAATTTTGGTGTAAACACCGCTACAACATGAAATCAGGACATAGAGAGGGGAGAAGTTTGGGGATTCAGTCGGTTTTTTAACCGATTTGAAACGGCTTTAGGAGTTGGTCATGGCCCACCGGCCGCAGCGCTTCCCTGTCGCATGGCCTCACGCGCGCGCCACCTCACCCGTGCTCGAGAAAAGAAAAAGGAGACTGGCGCCCTCCTCTCACTCGCTCTCTCATTCTCTTTCTCTCGCTCTATCACTCGCACTCGGTTCCTCTCCCTCGCTCTACCCATGAGCGCAGATGCACCCACCATGGCCACCGCGGTAGAGCCCCACCTCCACCACCGGTCCTTCCTCCTCCCTCGTCCCTCCTCCCTCCTCCAGTTGAGTTGGCCACCGCACTGCACCTTCCCTAGCCAACCTCGCTGTCCCCAGCTGCCGCCGCCGCTGTTTTCCCCACCATCGTCGGACCCAGTGGCTTGGAGCCGCTGCTGCTCATGACGTGGTGCTGCAGACCGCCTCAGGTCAGGCTGCTCCCAACTGTAGGTGCGTGAGCATGCCTTGGTGCTCCGTCGCCGCCTCTCGTCATCGAAGGACTGCTGTCCTAGCCGGAATTGGCCGTGCTGAGCTCATCCTCTGCTCTGTTTCCCATCGAGGAAGAAGAAAAGGGAGTAAAACATAGATAGAAACTATCGGTGCGAAATGTGACCAACAAGTAAATATTTGTAGTTTTGTCGAGCGTTGTGATCGGATATGGCCTAGCACTCAATGACACAGGATTTATACTGGTTAAGGAAACGTGCCCTACGTCCAGTTTCAGGTGGTCGGTGACTTTATTCCTGAGCCCAGGTGCTCGAAGTTTGCTGTGGCGTTATAAACGAGTAGGAATAAGAAGGGGGTGTTAAAGGCCCGGTCAGATTCTAAACCAAAGGGCCGAGAGTGACGGGGGCTCTAACGTGCGCTAAGTATTGGAGCGTATGCTCTGTGTAGCTTTAGAGTTCTAGAGCTATTGAGCTATTCGAGTTCTTAGGTCCTCAAGTGCTCGAATCGTCTAGCTTCTCTTTTTGGACGATAGCTAGCGAGCCAGAGAGAACGTCCTCCCGAGAGGAGAGAGCGCATCCCTTTTTTTATAGTTGAAAGGGGTGGCCTTACAAGTCAAAGAGAAAGAGAAAAAAGTGAGATTGTATACGTGTGCTATCTAGTCTTGTTGCCCACGCTGTCGAGTACGAGACGGTCGTTGGCGCCCACAATACTGTTTATGTCCAGATGCATGTGGCAGGCTCTACCATGTTCGCCTGCTACGGCAAACGTCGGCGCCTACAATACAGTTTGTGCTCTGACACGTCTGGAAGTTTACATAGTGCCCGTCTGGCATAGCCTAGTGGCACCGTCCTATAGGTGCGCCGGACATGGCAGGGTACGGTCCTTGGTATTGCGGTTGACTTGAGCATCTTACCTTATCTATTCCGCCTAATCCTTGGGTCCTCACTGAGCAGGCGTCCCCGGTTGGTCGTTCCCTGTCGGTTCGATCGTGTCGGTCGGGGAAGAGCTGTGCGCAGAGGTTCGGTGTATCCCCGGTTCGGAAAAGGAGGTCAGAGTCGGCATGTGGTCCCACCTTGGACAGGGCCTTCCAGCCGAGGACCGGATCGCTGTCTTGGCCTATCATTATGTATTTGGGCCAGCCCGGGAGATGAGTGTTGTCGCTACGCCGTCTGCTAGACCAAGTTTTTGCAGGGAAGCGGGTTCGTTGGGGACCTTGGGTTCATGAACCCGACAAAAACTCTTTGCTGGGTCCTGATGCAAAACGCCTCGAGATAAAGGATTTACATTTGTGGGCTTAGATGATTTGTGAGATCTGCAGGGTTCCTGATGCAAATGTGTTTTTCTCTTTCTTTTCCTTTATTGCATTTAATCAGCTAAAACTTTGGAAAAATATAGTAAATCATAGAAAATCATAAAATAGAAAATGAGGATGTTTTGGAATCCTTGTGAGTAGATATATGCACTAGAGTCATAATATGATATGTGTTAGTAAAAAGTTTCTAATGTTTTTATTTATTTTTATAAATTAGGGTTTTCTAGGAATAAATTCATATTTGGAGTTGTGGTGCTCCAATTGCTGTGAATTTTTTATGGTAGGCCACTGATATCATATGTATGCTGTGGTAAAAATTTTAGGTTTATTGGTGCATGCATGACTGAGTTATTGATTTAACTTGCTTAGTGCTTAATAAGTGGTTTTAAATAAGTTATAATTTTTATGAAGGTTTAAAAACAGAAAATATTGTTCCTCTACCTATGTATGATGTTGTGCTACCATAATAACATATAATATGGCCATGCATTTGTAGAAAATATTAAGTTTCATATTTATCTTGTTGTTAAATGTTTATTGATAATTAAGATTTGTCTTTTTTATAGTAATTAAATTATAAATCCTGAGCATGTGAAATTTGTGTAGTAGCCAAGTTTGGATAACATATACCCTCATAAAGTCTCAGCCCCAAACTAGTTATTCTTGTATAGCACTAAAAATAATATATACATTGCGTTATATAAGTAGAGGATGAAAGTTGGTTAATAGATGCATGTGTTTATGCCATGAAATACTTGTAAGAATGGGTGCTAAGTAATATGATTGCTTGTTTATGATTAGGAGCCGCAAATATAACAACAAAATGTTAGTTGTTAACAACATAAATGATAAATGCATATAGTTGTATCTTTACTATTGTGGCTGCTAGAGCAGTTAGCAGTGTGGCGATGATTTCATGGCATAAATGATGTTTTCTGTAGATATGTTGAATACAAAAGTTATATATAATATCCTTATCTTTCTCTTCCTAAAATTTCATGATTTTAGGCCTGCTGGTTTATGAGTTATAGATTTTACAAGTTTGCTGTCAGCTTTTGCATGTCCTCTGGACAGATCTGAATGATTATATTGTTTGCCTTATTTAAACATAGAATCATGTATTGGTGATAATAGAAGAGTTGTAGTGATTTTGTTAAGATTTACAAAAAGTTAAGAATCATGTTTTTCAATGTCTAGGACTTCAGATATACAATTCTGAATTTCATGTCAGTTTTCTGTCCTAGTTTGTGCGGATCTGCTTGTTAGTGTTTTTCAATATTGTTAGCCTTGAATAAGCTCTAGGTGTAAATAACAAAGTTGTATACAATTTCCTAAACTTTCCAGAAAGTCTAAGATCACCTTTGTTTGATGCCTATAACTCCAGTTATGGTTGCAACAATTACCTTATGTGTTGCTGTCTAGATTCTGGGCATAGCTAAGCTAACTGTCTTAGCTTACTCTTGTTTTGGCTAAACATGTTAGTTAATTCTTTATTAATGGATGCTTATAATAGCTAAACTTAAGTTAACCTGTGTGCCATGCTTGATATGCTTGGTATCTTTCTATAATAGATTGTGTGATGTTTAGTTAAATAACTCTATGTGCCTATACTTATTTGGTGTGATCTTGTGCTTGTCTTGAATGCTTTGTGATGTATCATGTTTTGCCTCCTTTCAGTTCATACATTTGCATCGTGCATCTCATTTAGGTACGCTAGATGAACCACATGAAGGGTGGAAGGACATAAGGTTGGAGTCAAACCAGAAGATGGTGTTGGTGGATAAGTCCCGAAGATGGTGTGTTAGTGGACGGATCCAGAAGATGGAAGGACCCTGAGAGTTCATGCCTGAACTAGAGATGCTCGCCAAGCGAGTGTCATCTAACAAACATTGACCTAGTGTTGGATCCCAGGCAAGCCCTAGAGCATTCTAAATCTCCTACCATCTCTTTTTTACAAATGCACATAAGTATAATTTTTGTATGTTGCATTAGGTGATAGGAGTTGAATGAAACCGTTGGTGCATAATTCCTACCTTGTCCACTATATATAAATACCTGAATCCTTACTAGTATGAGTAGGACATTCTATGCTTAGCCATGCTTACACCGGTACAAATGGGTGATTTCTGATCACCTACAATATAGGTGGATACCTAATCACGGTTGGCTATATTTGCTATCATGGAAAATAATCATATGATGATGAATAAATGGAGACCAGATGTGATCTGGTGATTGAGAGGCAGCAGGACATGGAGGTCTTGTGTGCATATTTATCCCGTCTATGTTGGTTAAGGACCGCATCGTTGTGGGCCCTCATGTCATTTTGAAGGCAGCCTCTCACTTAGGATTTATCCCGTCTATGCGAAGCCGAGTAGCTCAACTCAGGCCGGGAGTCGTTCTGTCCAAGTGCGCACACTAGAGGTAGTAAGGATGTCCGGGGAGTCGGATATGGGACCAAGGGCAGGTCGGGCCTGAGCGTCCTGGCAGCTGGTTGGTCCCTGAGGGTGCGGCGCTGATTGAACCTACGAAGTTGAGTCCTGAGTTGTACCAAAGGTGACCGGACGCGACCCTAATGGGGGAAGTGTGGGTTTGTGTTAGGATTTTTTCCCAGCTGGTTGCAATCGATTCGAATCATCGTCTCTCCCAAATAGTGAGAAACTTGACTGAGCCCCCTCATCGTAGTAACACTAGACGGAACATGGTGGTTATGATAAACTGGATATGGTTACTATTATGATGTTTATTAGTCAAGTGATTGCTCTAGAATAGGTGCAAAGTTAGCCATAATAAGTTTCACTAAACTTGGTGCTAAAATATTGACTAAAACATTGAAAGTAAGGACTCATGATAGTAATGCTCTTTTTGCAAAGTTATGCTATCTAACTAGCTCCACTAGATAAGCCTTGCATATCCTTGGGAGTCTTTTTATTTCTCCCCTGTTGGGTAAGTCTAGTTAAGTACATTCGAGTACTCAGGGTTTATCCCACCACGTTGCAGGTAAAGTTTTTGGCCTGCTGAAGATGGTGGCCAACCGCGGATGAGCTCAGCGACTCTATATTTATTTCTTGTCTATATGCTATTATTGGAGGATGTTACTTATGCCAGCAGTATATTTGAAACTTATGTTATTGTAACCATTTTAAAGCTATGTTTTACTAGCTATCATATTTGTAAACTTGGCAACATATTATTATTTGTGAACTCAATTGTAAACATTATTTCTGCTACAACTCCGAGTACGTGATGTGTATTTGCTTAATCTATTACGGTCTTGGTTGTGATGTGAATTTACCTAGGTCCTTTGTGACACTCGGCGGACTACAGCATTTATACAAGTGAAAGTATGTGCACGTCAACATGTTAAACGGGACAGCCATACTTGATCTTGTATAAATTGGACAGTACTATCATAGTCAGCCCTTGGCCGCCCGGCCCCCTAGGGCCCACATGCCAGCCCTGTTGCAATATCGGTTCTCCACCGCCTCCTAGATTGCATCTACGCCATTTATTTAACTCGGTTTGATCCGAGGGCTCAGGATTGACGCTCCGACCTATATAACCAGCCCCTGCCCCCCTCTAGAGGACGCTGCCATAAGCAAGATCAGGCCAGAAATTAGGGTTTCTAGAGAGAAGAGAATAGAGCTCCAATTCTTCAAAGTTCTAGTATAGGCTAGCTAGCAAGGTTCTAGTAGAGTGTGGGCTATTGCTCAGGCTTCTGGATCCACCATCTGAAGATAGGTATAGCCATTGAATCTCTTTATGACTTTGTGCAACTTCAATATTATGTTTCTATTTATTATGTTCCAAGTTTGCTCTAGTTATATACTTGATATAGTTGTGATTGATGATGAGTTTATGCATATGTTTGCAAAGCGCTTAGCTTAAAATGCGCATGGGTTAAGTGGTCGACATTATGTAAGCATGGTGCTTAGATATTATTTACCTGCGGATGCATTCTGCACTCTAGGTCATGTGGTAGATCACGGATGTGACACTCCCATTGAATCCTTTGTAGTCCACTCCCCGTTTGTAGAGCAAGTAGAACACGGTTGCGAAGGGAGACAAGCTCTGTTCTTGATCTTCCTTAGTAATGTTCTTTATGCATAGATCCAGAGTTAATTATGCTATAGATGAGAATGTATATACTTGGGTGTACAAAAGACTTAGTAAATAAGGAATGAGTTAGGAATCTTTTGCTCTTACCAAATCTCTTGTCTAGCCATACTACATTTTATGAGTCTCTATTTCTATCTCTGGAATTATTATCAATGTTTCACACTTATCATTTATTTATCGTTTGATTTACCCCTACCATAGCATGAGAGAGGTTTTATCATTAGTATACATATTTGTCAATATCTCTATGCCAGCAATCCCAAAGCTCCTCCATGTGGATAAAAATAAAAATAACGATACTCCGTACACTCCCGGGTGAAATGCTACAATGGTATATTATCTGTGCGCTTGCGGATACTTTACTTTAACATATATAATTTTCTCTGAGTTTACAAGTGTTGTTAATAATTACCTACCACGATTTCTGGCATCATGCTAGGGATGACAACTTAGTAAAGAGTGGCCCCCATGCTTGAAGAATTGGTTTTTCAGTCATGGGGGAAGACTCGACCCACAGACCGGTCTGGCAATGTATGGGCAAAAACTCGAAACAGCAGCACGCCGATTGGCTTTTGCTATAGAAGCTAAAGAGATTGGTGTGTTCAAGCCCAATAGAGAGAAGGATGAGCTGACGTATGCCATCGGGACTGCTGAACACACTGGCCGAACCAGAGGCTTAGGACGCAACACTCCATGGGTACATGGTTTCCCTAATGACAGGGAAACCTACCGAAGCCGCCAGAGAAGCAAGGAGGAGCAAGCAGCGTGGGTGACAATGTTGGAGGAAATGGTGCTTGAAGCAAAGGAGCGAGAAAAAGCAATAGAAGAAAGAATGCAGGAAGAAATCAGAAAGTAAGTGCGGATAGCAATGAGTGCCCAGAGGCAGGCATCAGAGCCAGGAATGAATGTTAATATTAGCCCCCCTGGTCAGTTGAAAAGCAGCTGCGCTTCCACTGAGCTGCCAAAGCAAGATGACGCAGCGCTGCACTTCCCCGTGGATGATGTCACTACTCCAATGACATCAATTGAGCTACATGTTCCAAGGGGGAATGACACAATCAAGGTCGTTGTTGGTGTTTTTACTCCTCCAGACCCTACCAAGACACCAAGAATCCATGGGGCACCAATACAACCTGGATATGCTAGGGTCGCAGTGGATAAAGTGAGCAAAGGTTATGAGGATCTAGCTCTTGACATTCCTAGAGGTGATGGAGAGAAGACTCTAGGAAAAGCAGAGAAGGCATATATACTATGGCGCAAGCACTACATCATTATCCCTAGGGCGTCTGCTCTACCGCCAGCAGACATTAGGTGTGGACAAAAGTTAACAAAACAATTTTTTGATAATTTTCTATGGGTATGACTAATAATAAGCATTTACTTATATCTCATTATTTTTTGTACTCACAAAGCAGGGCCTCTGCCAACCAAAGTTCGGTTGTTGCTTCTCCCGGCCATCATAGTGCTCAGGGCAATGATGACGCCTTCGAAGGCACTACTTTATCCCCACCATCTCCAACTCCTCCGCCACCTCCAAGGAAGTCCACAACTCCTCCGTCGAGGTCTCCAATGCCTCCGCCGCCTCCAAAGTCTGCACTGCCTCCAAGGCGGTCTCCAACGCCTCCCCCGCCTCCAAGGAAGCCAGCCCCTAAGAGGTCCGCCCCGCAAACGAAGCCGTTGCCCTGCCCGCTGGCAAAGAAGCAGAAAGCAAATACTCATCCAGTTATTCCCCAAAAACTATCTTATGAGAAAAGTGAACAGGAATTAAAGGATGCAGTACAAAAAGAAGTGACAGATTTCTTTGAAGGTGCAAAACAGGCACGACGAGCGAGGGAGACCCGGAGCCATCATACTTCTTCCTACCTCCAGATCAGCTAAGAAAGAAGTTGGAACAAAAAAATAGGATTCTCTTAAGAGCGCCGCGAAACAACCGATATCAGACTATGACCACTCTCTCACCAAGTCATATGAGGCGGCGCAAAAAAAGAAGAGAGTAGGGAAAGGTGTTGCACAACTCAAACAACAATCACAACAATCAATCCCCCCCTTGTCATTCCTAACGAATATGGTTCAAACTTAAACTTAGTGGAGGAGGTAGGCGGCTATGAGTCGTTTCTTCGGTTTTATGAGGACACTGGTTTGAACCTTGCCGAAGTGCTCGCTGAAGGACCATCTGCTCCGGAACTAGATCCTTACAAGAAATTTGTACCAGGCCAGAGTCTATACAACCCAGAGAAATTAGGTGAACTGGGTACGTAAATGTACCTACTAAACGGGTGGTACTTGTCGGCGTCTGATGCGGGACAAATCTATCTTTCTGTCAAAATTAGAAACCACTATTACTTCCGTGGCAATGACATTATTTATGTCGAGCTTCTAGAATTACACCAACTATGCCACCTGGAGTCTCTCGACAAAAGTCTCATTAGCTGCTATTGTCTGTAAGTGTGATTATTTTCTACTATATTCACAATTTCTTTATTATATATTCACAATATATATTCACAATTTTCATGTATGCAGATATGAGATGACAGAACTTAGAAAGAGAAAGGATAATGATATTGGGTTCGTTAATCCGTATGTCGTATACAAACACCCTAACCCCCCGAAGGATTATAAGCCTCAACCTGAGAGAAATCTCATGAATTTCTTAGTGAACCAACGCGACAAGAAGGAGATACTCTTCCCCTACAACTTCAAGTGAGTGTTATTATAAGTAATTAATGTCGATCATATATATGGGACATCAATATTTCCTTACTAGCTAGTTATCTCTCTCTCTCTCTCTCACACACACACACACATATATATATATATATGTTTATGCAACAATCACTGGATATTGATGGTCATCGATATGGCCAATAGTAGATTAAAAATCTTAGACTCGTTGAGAAAACCGCAAACGGAGTATCAAGACAAGATAGATATTATACAAGGGTAATTAATTTAGTTTCTCTATAACAACATATATATATAATGGCGCCGATCTCTCAACAATTATTAAAGGTTAAATTATTTTTTTATTTTATTGGGAGCAGGGTTTGGAAAAGGTTCATTGAGGAAAAAAAATGAAACATTGCAAAGCGCCACTGGGTATAATCGCACACAAAGTAAGTACTATAACTACACATTTGTATTCAATTAACACCATATGATGATTTCAATTCACCCTAATTGATTTTTTTGTCGTAAAAGTGGGTTCTAAGGCAAGAGCAGGGTAACAACTACTGTGGATACTATGTTTGCGAGTTCATCATGGCGTACTCAAAGAGAACTCCTGAAGAGCAACTCAAAGTATGTATATAAATACTTTTTCCTTTATATTATTTCGATCGTATATTTACAATTTCTTTATTGCTCTCATTTGTATAAGTAATTACATGAGCAATACACATACATATATATATATTAATACTTTTTCCTTTAACTTTTATTGAAGACTGAATGGTTGAGGGAAAGAGTCATATGACTTGACTGACTTAAAGCAATTCGAGAGACTATAGCAGGATTTCTAAATGACCAGGTCATCAACCCCAACGGCGAGTTCTACAATGACCCGAACGAAACGTGGATGCCAAATCTGGAGGAGTGAATTGCTAAGGACATAAACAATTTATATATCAAACCTCTGTAATATATATATATATATATATGTATGTATGCACATATTATATGTACATAAAATAACATGTGTATATATATGATCATCATATATATATATGCATGTACACGTATATTCGTTTGTTATTTATGTACAAAGTTCGAACGAAAACTTACGCGTGCGAAGTACACATATATATTACTATTAGCAGCGTATTCGAAAATGTATTTTAATATCAAAACTAATCATTAAATGAAAAAAAAACCAAAAATGGAAACCAGAAAAAGGAAAAAAAGAAAGGGACATTTAGTCCCGTGGCAGTCCCTGGCCAGGCCTGGAGGCCCCCTTTACTCCCGGTTGGTGTTTCCAACTGGGACTAAAGGTCCCCCTTTAGTCCCGGACGTCAAGCCGGGACTAAAGGAGGGTACCTTTAGTCCCGGATTGGTGCTCCCGGTTGGGAAACCGGGACTAAAGGGGTTTCCCAACCAGGAGCAAAAAGCCTTGCTGCACCAGTGTGGATAATTCCACAAGCGCATAGAATATATCAATGCAGCACTTCACTTGAGAGTATTCCAAGTATCATATTATTTCCACAAGGAAGCTAAGTTCGGCAAGACAATTAATAGAATGAATTCTAAGTGAAAAATGACTATGAACTATCACTTTCTTATACCAGGGATAAACTAAAGTAATAACTAAAGGACTAAAAAACAAGAATGAAAACTAAATGATGGCGTAGGTAGAGAGAGGTCACAGTGTGAGTGCAAGATAACTATAGTACTATCTAGCAAGCAAACAATATATCCAAGTTTAGCAGATCAGGGCAGACCTAATGCCGGAGTTTCCCACATGAGTGGGGTCTGGGGAAGGAAAAAACAGAGGCAAACCTTCCCCCGCAAAATCTGCAGAGAGGCTACTTCGAACCCACGACCTAGTGACTCAGTGAGACAACTCTCACCACTGCACCAAGCCCGCCCTTCAAGTTTAGCATATCAGGATTCAATAAATACTTCGGGGCATACTTGTGTTGGATTTAACTGAACACGAAGCACAACGAGCCCTATGATTTAATAACTAGTTCCAACGTGGTGGAATACATAGGATGGCTGGGCTGTCACCGCCTGCCTACTACCACAATCTATCCAGAGAACTAGCCACAATCCAAGGTAACGTATAGTCTAAGCACCACACTTACACTATAAGATACTGCTCTAACCTCGCACTACTAAATTTTGACCATGTTTCAACACCCAAAAAGTGTTGCAATAGGCCCAAAATAGTTGCAATATCAGAAATAGCAACACTTTTTTTGTTGGAAGGTGTTGCAGGCGCTTGCATGGGTAAAGCTTTGGACAACGCTTTTCTGCTTAATGCTGCAAAATGCGTTTTGGATTTGCAACACCAAGAAGTTGCAACACATAACACGTGTGGCAACAAGGATTATATCGCAACACCAAGAAGTGATGGCAACATGTGCAATTACCACACCCAAGGTTTGGTTGCTATAAGGTGTAGCCTCTATTGCATCGCATAATGAGTGTGGCAACAAGACCTATGTGGCAACACCAAGAAGTGGTGGCAACATGTGCAATTGCCCCGTTCGCATTGTGGTTGCTATAAGGTGTTGTCCCTATTGCGACGCATAACAAGTGTGGCAACAAGGATTATGTCGCAACACCAAGTGATGGCAACTTTTGCAATTGCCGCGTTCATCGTGTCGTTGCTATAAGGTGCAGCCTCTATTGCTACACGAATTGCTCGTTGCTATACGATATATTGCCACAAAAATTGTGGTTGCCAATAGCCACTTTGCAACGCTTTTGGTTTGGTACCACCAGACAATGCAGCGCCATCAATTAATTAGAAACTCAATAGACAACAAAGCATTTGAATAAAGCCATTGAACCAAAATAGACAATCATTCATTTAATAGACAATCCATTGAAATAGTATCTACAATCACAAAGTTCAATATGCTATGCTAGGAACTTCACAAAATCTCAAAACTTGAAGCACTATAGCATTTTCTAACATCTCTACAACACTTGCAGCCTTCCTAGCCATGTTTGCACATAGCTTGTTTGACAAGCTTCAGTTGATCACTCCAAGCACTCCATTAAGTTGCATCTTCCTACTGAATAAAAACATTCACATTGGCATATGGATGAGCAAATTTAATAACTTTAGCGTACATATAAAAGGTCAACAAAATAAAGTAAAATTGATTAAACGACATAATCAAAGTTCACTTCTTGTTCGTAGAACATAGATGTTTTGAGAAATAGTGATAGTTCTACATTATGAAAAATCAAGAGCTAGTATATTGCCCGTGCTAACACCACCGTGGCATTTTAGGTGAAGCAAATTAACAACCAAACGCAGTATAAAATAAAATAAATTAAAGGATTCACAGAAAAAGGAGTGATACAAATTTACAGGGTTATTATATTATTGAATACAACAAGGATCCTTCTGCACTTAGCATGTACTGGAAATCAATACTGGGTTTCAACCAAAGCTAACAAAAGGAGCTGGTAAAGGAAATGTAAACACAAAAACCCGATGAAAAGCCTAAAGCACAAAAATTTCAGCCATAACCCGGCCGTGTGCCCGTGTTAACGCAATGGTAAAATACAAAACAAGATAATTTGTAAAAACTACTGTGAGTCCCTCTCACTTAAGAGAGACCCAGCGAAGAAGCAAGTCGAAGGAGGTGGCGTCCAGGGACAAGGACCTACGATCGCTGCTCCAGAACTGGTAGTACAATATTAGCACCAATGTTTGCATGAGGACCCTGTGTTTTTTTTTTAAAAAAATATTGAGAACATATTCTTGTAAATGAATCATCCAAAAACAGGGTCATTGAGCACCAAAATAAAAGAGTTAATATGTCCATCCATGTTCAAAAGGAGTATCTTCGCTGGGTGTAAAATAGCTAGCAACCTACAACATATCATGTGCATATATGCAGAGAGCAAGCCATTTAACCAATTTTCAGTCTGTACAATTTTTCAATTTCTTATAGCCCAAATTGAGAACAAATTCTTTTGTTGCATATATAAATCTGAAATTGCAAGCAATTGTAAGCTGCATAGTAAAAATTCTGGTGTTGATAAACAAAAAATAAATAAATGGGCACAAGTTATTCATAAGCACGGGTACTGCTGTGCAAATCACATTTTAGTTCAACAGCCTCATGGTCACAATCATTCAGAAACTAAGTTGGTGACAAGCAAAGCAAATATCAAAGGCAAAAGTTATCAAGAAGCATTATTGTTGTACTAGACACATTTCGGCTAATAAAAATCATTGCATACCTGTTGACTCCTTTTGCGTTCATGTTATTTTGCGCTACCATTTATGATTTTTTAACAAGCTCAACCTAAAATCTGCAGTCAGGAAGATGACAAAGTAAAGTTAGCCAGTACCACCACTAAATAGGATTAACTAAAGACTAGTGCTGCTACTAAGCTATATTCTACCACATATGGATATATACAGGCAAACATTGAAAGACAGAAATATTGAAGATCATGCTGCCTGCAACAAAAATATGATGATAGTCGAGCTACAGACATGTCACCCAAAGCTAAAAGACATAAGATATAACATGGAAATGAATCAAACTAGTACATCGAAGTACAGTTTGCTATGTACAAGCACTAGATTATTGTTTACCTTATTCAATCAATCCAGCAAGGCTACCTATGTTTCCATGTATTTCAGTAAGTGCATAGCAAAATACCGATAGTACTAGTAGCTAGACCAATATTGTACTGCTAGCAACTTGAGTGATTGATGTAAGATATCTAACATAGATAAATACTTCAAATCAGTGGCCTGCTGATCAATAATGGTTTTCTCAAGAAACAGATGAATATATATACTATTCATTATGATGCTAAATTGAGAAATGAGAGAACAGCATGGTAACACTTAGGATTAAATTTCATTCATTTTAAAGGTATCTAGGTATTTGTCAACTGAGTAGGACACGTTAAGTATCATATTTGGTATGCACAAAAACAGATAGCTTGTTTTAGAACTTAAATCTGCAGCAAAAAGTAGCTAGAGAAATAATAAATTCAATAGAAAAAATGTACAGTATATACCATTGTTGCTTTCAAGAATGCAGACCAAGAAAATGCAGCATAGCCTCGTGGACACCGAGCCCTCAGGTCTCTCCGGGCAAGAATTAGCTATTTTTTTAAAAAAAAAAACTGAACTGAAACATATATATACTACTTTTAGATAAAAAGCATCATCAGCAATGGCATATGCTCAGAAAAACTTAACAAAACCATTGGGAATGGGCATATGCTCAAAATAACTACAAAATCATTTGCCATGCCATATTTGCAGCAGCAAGAGAAAAACAAAAACAAAAGCACAGCATTGCACCCCCAACGACATTGCCCAGTATCAGCATCAACTCAACTTAGAAGAAAGAGTAGCATATGCGCAAAGCCTCATTTATAGGGAAAATGTAATTCATCATAGCATAATTCCCAAAGCCTCAACAAATAAGAAAGTAAATAAGCATCACAATATAATTCCCATGCCTTAGTTGAAAAGGAAGCAAATAATCATCGCAGCATAGCTTTTCCAAAACATCATTGGCAGTAACAAGTGTGCTCAAATTAACTAACGTGATATCATTGACAAGTATGCAATGTTGACTTCTAGTGAGAGAGGAAACGAGGGGATCTATTCATTTTCTTTTACCACAACAGGAGCACTTGGAAGCCAGACATTGAGCAGATTACGGGGAAAAGAATGAGGGGAAGCGGATCTGTGGTCCTGCACATCCAAAGAACATATTTTAACCTTGGGAATCTAGGGAATAAGTGAACAAGCAAGCATCAGTCGACATGGCAGAGGACAGGAGGAAACCGAAAGAGAAGAGAAATCACCTGGCTGCGGGGGATGGAGTCGTCGGTCACGACCTTCTCTGTGGCCAGGGACAGAGCGGTCACCGGGGACGAAGCCAGCTAGGAGGTTGTCGGTGGCGGCGTTCTTGGCGGCCGGAACGGAGCGGAGAAGACGAGCGAGAGACAAGGGAGACGGCGGCGTTGTTGATGTAGGATATCTGAGCGTTCTTGGCCCGCTGGCGGTGCACCTAGCGACCCCACGTGCCGCCGCAGCCTGCTGCCGCCCGCGCCCTACTTCCCCACACGATGTCGCAGGCTCCTCGCACCTAGCGGCCCCACGCGCCGCCGAAGACTACTGCTCGCGCCGCGCACGCCCTGCCGCGCCCGCACGCACCCATCCTCAGCCACCGACCCACGTCGTGCATGCCCAGCCGCCGCCCCGCGCGTGCGCCGCCGATCCCCCACGCGACCAGCCACCAGCTTTCCCTACGCACCTCGGCCTCTCCTGCACGCCGGCTGCCAACCGCGCCGCCGGCCTTCAGCTAGGTTTCACGATTTGTTAACGGCGAAGGGTGAACACGAAATGCCTCAATAGGTGAGTGGGATGCGGAAGAGATAATGTAGATAAATGCTTTGGATTCCACGGGCGCCAATTTGGTCACCAAAACTTTTCATTCAATTTTCTCTTATTATATACATCTTTTTACTAATTCACTTATATGATATTATTAAAATAAAAACAATTTCTTGAAAACAAGTGAATTTTTAGAGAATATTTGATATGCCACAGATTGCACGTGTAGCCCAAACAATTTTTTCCCTTCAGATATACTTTTTGGAGGATCTTTAAATGTATGCATGTACAAAATATATAGTTTGTTTTGTAATTTAAATAATATATTTATAACACATGTACTTTATCGGGGAAGTAGTTTCAATAAGAGGCGAGAATTACATTTTAAAAATCCCAAAAAGTATATTATTGCTTATAAATTATAAATCATAGAAAAATCGTAAAATAGCAAATGAAGACTTTTTGGAACCCTTGAGAGTAGATATATGCAGTACAGTCATAATATGATATGTGTTAGTAGAAGTTTTTTGTTGTTTTTATTTATCTATGTTAATTAGGATTTTCTAGGAATAAATTCATATGTAAAGTTGTGGTGCTCCAATTGCTATGAACTTTTTATAGTAGGCTACTGATGCAATATTTGTGCTGTGGTAAAAATTTCAGGTTCATTGGATGCAATATAATTGATTTATTGATTTAACTTGTTTATTGCTAGATAAATGGTTTTAAATAAGTTATAATTTTTATGTAGGTGTAAAAATGGAAAATGTAGTTCCACTACCTTTATATGATGTTCTGATACCATAATAACATATAATATGGCCATGTGTTTGCATAAAGTAGTGTGTTTTAGATTTATCTTGCTCTCACATGTTTTCTTGTAATAGCAATTTGTCTTTTTTGTAGTAATTAATCTATAAAACCTCATCATGTAAGATTTGTAGAGTAATCATGTTTTGCATCATCTATCTCTAATAAAAATTTGAGATCTAAATGAAATGTTTGCAACATCTCCTATAATTAATATATAGGTTTTTTATATATAGAAAAGCTAATGAAAGTTTGTTAATAGATGCTTGTGTTTATGCCATGTAATACTTCTAATAATTGGTGCTAGATAATGTGATTGCTTGGTTATAGTTAGGAGTTGCATGGAGCTGCATATATAGCAACAAAATGTTAGTTGTTAACAACATAAATGGTAAATACATATATAGTTGTATCTTTGTTGTTACGGCTACATGTACAGTTTTTGTGGTGGTGATATTTTTGTGATGCAAATGATGTTTTCTATAGATATATTGAATACAAAAGTTGTAGATAATTTCCTTATTGTGCTTTTGCTAAAGTTTCATGATTTTAGGCCTGATGGTTTAGGAGTTATAGATTTTAGAAGTTTGCTGTCAGGTTTTGCATGTCCTCTAGACAGATCTGAATGATTGTATTGTTTGGCTTATTTAAACATGGAATCATGTATTAGTGATAATAGTAGAGTTGTAGTTCTTTTCTTAAGCTTTCTAAAATGTCTAAGATCACTGCTTTTGGTGGTCTAGAACTCTAGTTATTGTTGTTCAAAGTGGAATGGCAGATTCTATCCAAATATGGACAGAGATGCCTTCTTGATGTTGTTTAACCTTGTTAGCTGTAGAATCATCTTAAGATGATAATAAGAAAGTTATATATAACTTAATAAGATTTCTATAAAGTTCAGAATCATATTTACTAGATGTCTAAAACTTTAGATATACATTTATGAATTCACTGTCAGATTTCTATCCAAGTTTGTGTAGATCTGCTTGTTAGTATTTTTCAACCTTGTTAACATTTAAATCAACTCTAGGTGTAAATAACAAAGTTATATACAATTTCTTTAGCTTTCTAGAAAGTCTAGGATCATCTTTATTGGATGCCAAGATCTCTGTTTATGACTGAAACAAGTGACTGTTGTGCTGTTGTCCAGAAACTGCATGTGTCGGATGATTGCTTTAGCTTGCCTTGGTTGGTTAAACATGTTAAGTTGACATCGATTGATGAATACTTGCCATGGGTACACGCAAGTAATTTGGGTGTCATGCTTGATGTGCTTGCCATATGCTATGTTATGCTTGAGTGATGATTAAGTTAAATAGCTCTAGGTGCTTACATTGGTTTGGTGTACTTTTATGAATGCTTTACGTGTTGCACTTCCATGCATTCATACGTATGCATTGTTGCACCTCATTTAGGTACGCTAGATGCACCACGTGAAGGACGTGATGTTGGAGCCAAAACCGAAGATGGAGTTTTGTGAATCCATCCAGAAGAAGGAAGGACTAAGCAAGTACGGAGATGGGAGATGCTCGCCAAGCAAGTGTCATCTAACAAACACTGACCTAGTGTTGGATTTCAAGCAAGCCCCGGAGCATTCTAAACCTCCTATGTTTTACAAATATCAATTTGAGTCCTTTTATGTTTGATGCATTAGGTTATAAGAGTTGATTAGAACCACTTGATGCATATAATTTTCTCATCCAGAAATATACCTTGAACCCTACGTAGGTCTAGGATCAAATATATGCTTAGCAATGCTTAGACCGGTAGAAGTCGGGTGATTTCCTGTCACCTACGAGATATAGGTGGATACCAAAGCACAGTTGGCTATATTTGCTATCGTGGAAAATAACCATGTGATGTTGAATAAATGTAGACCGGATGGGATCTGGTGATTGAGAGGCAGCAGGACATGGAGGTCTTGTGTGCATGTTTTATCTCATCTGTGTCGATTAAGGACCGTACCATTGTTCATACTTTTATCAAGATTGAACGCATACATCTCACTTAGCTAGCCGGATAACTCGTTCCGACTATGAAGCCGAGTAGCTCAACTCAGGATGGGCCCCGTTCTATGAAAGTACACACTCTAGATGGCAGTAAGGATGTGCGGGGAGCCAGACGTGAGCCCAAGGGCAGGGTAGTCCTAATCGTCCTAGCAGCTGGTTGTCCCTGATTGTGCGGCACTGATCAAACCCACGAAATGTGGACCTAAGTTGTACCAAAGGTTGCCTAAGACTATCTTGGCACAGGTATGTCTGGGTTTGTGTTAGGAATACATTCCTAGCTGGTTGAAATCAATTTGAATCATTGTTTCTCCCGGATAGTGAGAAACTTGGCTAGCCCCAACATCATAGTAACTGGATTATGGAATATGATGGTTATGATGAACATGAAATTGTTACACCGGCTATGGTTACTATTGTTATGCTACTAAATAATATACCACATGTTTGGCACAGGTTAGTTGCTAATCTAGAGATGAATAGCTATAATTAACTTGATGATCGAATTATAAAATGTATAGCTGAATTAATGGCTTTTTATGCAAAATGTTGTCAAGCTAGCTCCACTTATAAAGCCTTGCATGATCCTTGGAGTCATTTTATTTCTGGTTTATGATGGGTAAGTCTAGTTGAGTACATTCGAGTACTCAGGGTTTATCCCACCATGTTGCAGGTGAAGTTTTTGGCCTGCCGAAGATGGTGGCTAACCGCCAGAGAGCTCGGTTACTCTATATTTATTTCTCATCTATATGCTTTTGTCGAAGGATGTCACTTATGCTAGCAATGTATTTGGAGCTTATATTAATGTAATCATTTGAAAGCTATGTTGTTCTCCTTTAACCGATTTTGAAACCCAAACTTGTACTATTATTTGTGAACCCATTTGTAATATATTTTCACTGCAACTCTATGTATGTGATGTGTATTTGCCTAATCATGCGATTTTGGTTGTGATGTTGATTTACTGAGGTCCTTCGTGATACTTGGTGGACTACCGGGTTTATATAAGTGAAAGTATGTGCGCGTCAACATGTTAGACGGGGACAGCCATACTTGATCTTGTATAAATTGGGCAGTTCTGTCACACTCCTGGTACTCTGGGTAAGGTCCAGGGCTTGAGGAAGCAAGCAGTATGGTCCCCTCCTGAGGTGCTTGTGGGCATCATGCATCACGCGGTGAAGGGCCAAACACAAAATGGATTGGACACATGCTGCGCTGGAGGTCTCCACCTATAGCTCCGGGAAGGTGTGCAGCTCTGGTAGGGTCTCACTCGTAGGCCCCTAAGGTGGATGACGATGTGGCCCTGTAATCCGTTGGGTCCTGGTTCACCACGACAGACATACTTGACCTGCTCGGTAGGGACACCAAGCTCCTCGAGGACATCGTAGAGCATCTAAGCAAAACCCCGGTAGCTCAGACCGTCGACGGGAAGCTCAACTGAAAAAGATGCAAGGTCTGTACATATAACTGAAAAAGACAAGTTCCACTCCTATTTCTACCATCCAATCCTAAGGGTCTCATCCTAGGGTCAAGTATGGCTTTGATACCAACTAAAACAATCTCGATTTCCTCAAAGGGAAATCCACATATTCGAAGTATAACGTGATAGTCCTAGGTGATCATCGCGGCTTCGAGTCAAATCCGTCGAGGGCTAAAAGGCGGCGGCTTGGGGTTCTAAGCGACCGACAATGGTGGCCCGGTGGCTCGTGGCGACATGAGGACGGTGGTGAAGGCGTCCGGGGCTTGGCACGGCTTCGGCGGGGGTCCTTCCGCTTCCTGGTGCTCCAGTGAGCACGGCTAGGGCACTAGGCGCTGCTCTTAGGGCTTAGGGGGGCTGGCCATGGTGGTAGCGTCTCGGCGATGACAGCGGGCTGTGACGAGAACTCTATGGTCTCAAACAGAGCCAAATGTGGCTCTTTTCCTTCAATTAGGGTCACCAGAGAGCCAAACGGCTCGCTGGTGATGACCAACGAGCACGGTGAAGTCCACTCTACAGCGAGGGCATGCGGCGGAACTCTGATGAGCGCATGGCCTCAATAGACCAAGGCAAGGCAGGGGCTTCTCCTTCAACCGACTAGACGGCGGGGTGCATGGGGTCATGGTGAACATCAATGACCCCTCCTTGCGACACGAGGTAATCGGGATCGTTGGGAATGTCCTTGACATGGCGGCACTCCGACTTGTGGCCACGCCAATGAGGCGATCACGGGCTATGGCATCTAGGCCCTCTACAGCCAAAAGATGGATGGTTTGGGGCCTACTCATCAAGGTGAGTCCACCTACGGTGGTTTGGGAACCGCTGCCGGCCTGGTGCGGCCGGAACATGGCGGCGCCATGGGTGGCCTCGACCATGGCGACCTTGTGGTGCATAGCGAGGGCACACCAGCGCTCCTGAGCACCCGAGGCTCGGCAAGGCCGGGGGTTCTTGTCCGTGTACGTGCTTCGGCATGTGTGGTGTGGTGCGAAGCCTAAAGGCTCAGCCTTTGCCTCTCCTAGGTGGAGAGAACGTGGCAGCAATCATGGCGAACACACGATGGTGGACAGGAGGGGGTCAGGGCTCACCGTCGGGTGTGGGTGTAGGGTAGCGGTGCGTTGACGAGGTGGGGCTGTGGTGAGGTGGTGCAGTGCTGTGCCGAGCAGCTACGCCGACATAGCCGATCAGGGTGGCATCTCTGGCTCCGGCAGTGACTCCACGGCGATGATTAGCTCACATGGCAGGCGCCGCCCCCCCCTTTCTTCTTCTCCTCCCTTCTCCTCTTCTCTGGCTTGGCGTGGCTGGTGAAGCCACTACTGGCGGTGGGGTGGATAAGAGAGGGGCTAGGGCACTAGGGAGGAGGGTTTTATACTCTGAGCTCATCCATGGCAGGCGGCGGACAATGGGGAAGTGCAGGAGGGTACATGTAGGGCCGATATGGCCTCTAGGCTAGGGTTTTGGGAGCGTAGGGTGATCGCGCGGGCGCTGGTGCTCCCAACTCAAGCGACGCCTAGTCAAAAAGGGGTCGTGGTGGAGTCATGGTACAGGGCCATGGCGGCGGGCGTCAACAGCGGCGCGATGCAGTTGGGGGAAGGGTCTGGGGTGTCGTAGATCATGGACGTTGCATCCATCGGCACATCGGTGCCCAATGGCCTAGGAACGGGCAGTGAGGATGCATGGCGGGGACTTAGATGCCCGCTCCGGTGAGATGCTCTGCTCGGCGGCTCCTGGCAGGAAAAGCAAAGGAGGGAAAAAGAGCGAGGGGGATGACAAGGGGTTCCCACACGGCCCACCTGTCCGTCATCTAGTGAGAGGGGGAGTAGGGGTGCGGCGGCGGGAGCTGGGCTGGCTTGGCCACATGGGCACGGGCGCGCACGGGGAAAGCTGGGCTGTGAAGCTATGCTGGCTCAGGTGGCTTGGGCTGCTCGGGCTACTTTGGCCTTTCCAATTTCTATCCTTTTCTAAATCCTTTTCTATTTCTATTCCCCATTTCTATATACACCTTGGGCACCTATGCATGTATATATGTGTTGCCAACATATATACATCCTAGTGGGTCCACTAGAGGTCATCTAGGGTCCTAGCCACGGGTTAGCAACACACACACAAGTTATTTATAAAGGTTGAATTGATTTTCTTACATCACATAAAATCATCAAGAAGCAACTCACAAGTTTTTTTAATATGCAAATGCTCAACCATGCTAACTTGGGACCTACTTGTGCAGCTACAAGGGTGGTTTCCTAGTATGCACACTCACCATGCATGGGTTTTGTTAGAAAAAAAATTAAGTTCAGATTTTTGGGTTATTGGAAAACCTGGGTTGTTACAGATGAGGGTGATCTGTACCTTCATAGGCCGTCGGGTCCTCCCCTTGAAGTTGAGGCACCACCCCGGTGGGAGTTTCAAGGCCTGACAGACCCTACAATCGAGTCAAGGGTCACCATCCACGAGGATGACCTAGACCAACGGGTGATGAAGGTTATGGGAGAGTACATGCCAGATCGTGGTAGGGGGAGTCCCCGGAGGCCTTCAGCGCCAACCATCCCTCATCGATAGACGGACCTCTCGTCGGCATGGTCTCACACCCACCCCTAATTCCTACTGATGAGGTGATTTTTTTGTGTACCACAATTCATGTTGTTTCTATTCATTAAATTAACCAGAGTATGCAAGCAATGCTCACGCTAGTATTTGTGTTCATGCTCCTTAATTTAATTAGTCTTTGGAAATTGCCTACTCTCTCAATAGGTGGACGTGGCCATGATGACGTCCTGAGGATCGTTGGCCCTGGAGCCGGGTTCTTCGTCCGTGGTAGCACTCGAAAAGCGGCCCTAGGAACCATCCCCTGGTGGGAGCAGCCACCAACGATGATTCCATCCCCTACTGAACCGGACAGTCCCATGAGTCGTTTGCCTTCTCAATCATATCGCTCTGCCCCTTATCCTATTGGCTTGAACTTAGCTTGCATTGTGTAGAGAGACATCCCGTCACCGCACGCCTTCGTTGATCCCGTCTGACCCCGGATAGTCTTCTAGTGTTGAATCGTTAGACGATGAAGAATACTTTAAGTTAAAGGAGGCTTACAACAAGGCCACAGAATTGTACTCGGGGGGCTAGTCTAGATGCCGATAAGCTATGCGATGTGCTAAAGGCCACGCGCCGCACTTGGTGTAGCCCAACAAGAAGCTGCCAAGGCACCATAAGAAGGCGGACGCTGAGGCGGAGGTCTAGAAACTGCTTGTCGACGCTAGTTCCACCTGTGACGCCGCCTTCCCCATGCAGATAGTGGACGATCTAGCCATTGCACTAGAGGAGCACCACCGTGCCCTACCTGCCCGTATTTGGGCCATGGTGTCCGAAGCCATTCGTTAAGGGGCTGCCACAACACTGGTCACAGCCCAACTTTAGTTTGGCACAGCGGTGAAAGGCCTGGTGGTGCAGCAAGCTTTTCCACCACCACCGGATGACGAAGATTATATGGATGATCTGTTCGAGCATGTCAAGCCAGCCACCAATGCCATCTTAGCAAAGGTGAACATGGATGAGATCTTGCATGCCCACCTCGACCATTGATCTGTGTGGGACGTATCAGTAGTACAAGTCATGACTAGGTTTGGTCTGTGGGACGACTATATGTGGAGTCTTAATTATTTGCATGCATGTCTGTGTTAACATTTGTTGAACTTTGTATTAGTTCAGTTAAACTCTGTTGAGCGTGGTGTAGCTCAGGTCCTTTGGACATTTAGTAACTGGTTTCTATCCCCTGTAGGTTGCTTTTGCCTGCAGATTTCTTTCTGGTTCTCTTTCTGATCTGTAAGATACTAACGATGTTTGCCCTTTCTGATCGGAGGACGTGGGTATATAGATGTTGAAATTTTCTTTAATAAAATTTGTTAAACTTGAAAGAACCATGCAGTGAGGAGTTCATCTGAACATGTCTTGCCTCGATCTAATGCAGAACAGATGAGCCATAGCTATTGACTTTTACTATGAACACAAGAAAGTTCGCCTGCTGTGTATTTGATCCCGTAGGATAGTATAAGTGTCGTAGCAATTAGTCTGCCCCTCGACTACTGTGCCTCCTTGGATTAGAGTAAAATAAGTATATAGAAAAGACCTATCACAACCACACAAGGCATTCAAGTGTCAAGCATGTCATGGTGGTCGAAAGCTCTTTTTCTCGATTCATTTCTTGTGTCTAGCTTTCCTGCCGCATTCGCTTCACTCTCGTTAGCCGTGCAACGTCTATATGAAAGAAGCGTCCCCCTTCTCCTCCAGGAGTGCAGACGATCAAACATAGTCGAGGGAGTGTAGATGATTAGAACCTATGAAACCATGTAGCCATCTCTAGCTAGTTGCTGCCCCTCGGCTGTTGCGAGCCTATGATTGCTTGGATTGGACTGCACTATGCCACTATATACTTCATCGGATGACAGAAGGTCCGACCCGTCTAAAATATTCACTACTCAGAAGCCTGTTCTAGCCTTGACATTCCCTGTGTGTACAAAGCCTAGCCTCACTCCCATTGTTTGACTCCCCCTTGCATTGCGCAAAAGTCGTTGCGAGTTCTCACGCCAGTTTGTAGAGGGTATTTCAAGAACTCCTACTGCAGCCCCCACTCGGCGGCCTCCCCCGCCTCCTCCTCAATCAACCTATGTTGTGCCACTCTGCCTCTCTCTATCCCTCTGGCTTGCCGCCATCCACACACCATAGCTTGAGTTTCCGGAGACCTCCGACGGCCTGGGCAATCACAGCTGGCAACTTCTGTGTTCACAAAGATCAACATAGTAGATAGAGGGACAAGTTCATTCCCAATGGCAAACCCTAGCAGATTGGATTCAGCAAACAGAAAATGGGCACTTACCAATTTTTCTGCATACATTCGTGGATGAAGGATCTTCAAGCACTCCAGGTCGCTCTAGCTCGGTCCTGCCATGTCTTCTTGCAGCCCCGCCATGCCAACTAGGGAACTTGACGATTTTGAGGAATCCTTGCTGATATATCTCTGCTCTCGTTCAAATCTCGTGGGGGGCTTTCTTTTTCTATGTTTCTGGTGTTGTCATAAATGCAAGGAGTGCACGCACTGATGGGGCATCAGTGGAGGACCTAACATGTAGTAAAAACCAGTGTCAAGGCTCACTCTGTCTCATCGGCGTAAATAGAGGAGACATCCTCTATTTTGATCAGTGTATAGTTGGGAACATCAATGCTCCTACATATTCGGTCAAACATGCCTTCTGTGGTATGACAGGTTGTGATTCCCCAGGGAGCGCGATGGTACCCGAGGCGAAGCACACCGGTTGGAAAAAATATTTATCTTGCCTTGCCCTAGAGTCCCTGTGATGGTCTGAGGATTGTAAATCTGACCGAGCTGGACACACCTTCAGCCTGCCCCTCAACTACTATGACTGCTTGGATTAGAATCAAATAAGTACAGAAAAGACATATCACAACCACCTAGGCATTTAAGTCTCAAGCATGTCAAAAGCTCCTTTTCTCGAATCACTTCTTGTGTCTAGCTTTTCTGACGCATTCGCTTCACTCTCATATTTTACTGCACTCGCAAGAAAGTCGAAAATACGGCACATTTGATCTCATCGGACACTATATAGTATAGAGCTGTGAGTAAAACTATTACCTACAAAGTGCACTCGGTCACAACATTTATATCAGTAGTAGTAGTAGTCATGAATGGCTTTGATCTGTGTTGAACCCAACTCGCCTTATTTTTGTGTATTTGATAAGATTTGGTGAACTTGCAAGAACTATGCATCAAGGATTATTTTTATTTAGAAATGGTATACTTTGTAGGATCACACAAGGTCTGGTCGTCTAAAATCTTGACTAACCAGATGATGTGCTCCTACTTTCCCGCATAGGTGTGCCTGCGTGGGTGGCGTCAGCAGCCTATTGCAGCAGGGACATCGCCTCCTGACCCGTCGCATTGACGTGATGGGGCGAAGCCCCTCCGCCCACCCACGCAAACATCTTGGTCGTGGGGTGGTTGATGACCCCCAAACTATAGCAACAGAGACAAAGGGCGAGAGGGAAGGTTACACCTGCTGCCTTCTCTCTCTAGAGCTCCTGATTCCATCACAAAGCTCTTACCTTCCACCCTACTGTGCCGCCGACGCCTCCTGCCAGGACCATGGTAGAGCAGACGAGATCATCTATCGATGTGGAGTCCCTGGAGGCCTTCAATGCTGGCAATCCTCCACCGACAGACGGATCTCTCGTCGGTCTGCTCTCCAACCCGCTAGTTCCCCCTTTGGAGGTGGATCATCACCTCTCTTCATGTCGTTTATGTTCATTTAACTAGAGTATGCGAGCAATGCTCACACTAGTATTTATGTTTATGCTGTTTAATTTAACTAGTATTTGGAATTTGCCTACTATGTCAATAGGTGATCATGGGCATGATGGCGTCCTGAGCCCTGTTGGGTTCTTCGTCCGTGGTCACACTCGAAAAGTGGCCCCATGAGGCATCCCCTGATGGAGGCAGCCACTCGTGATTCCGTGCCATGCTACGCTAGTCCATTCGATAAAAATCATTTGCCTTCTCAATCAGATCGCTCTCCCCTTATCTTATATGGGCTTTAACTTGGCTTGCATTGTGCGGCGCTTCCTCCATGGTGGTGCTATCCCTAGTCATGGGGCTTTCCCCTGGTGGTGCCAGAGAGTCGTCCCATCGTCGCATGCCACCACTGAGCTCATCTGTCCCCATACAGCCCTCTGCTTTTGAAGTGGGTGAATCCTTAGAAGTGTGTGAATCCTCAGACAACATAGACTACCATTAATTATTGAAGGATTACCGCGAGGTCCAAGCAATTTTGTCATTGACCAGGCTGAACACCAAGATGCTGTGTGGTGAGCTGGACGCCGCGCGCGACGCACTTCAAGCTTCCAAGAATCTAGCCTCCCAGGCGCGAGACGAATTAGTGATCACCAATGAGCAGGCCCAACACATGATGAACTTTACTATAGTACTGAGCGCACAGGTCAGCACCATGCAGCAGTCCGTGCTAGCCGCCTGTAGCGCGGCCTTCCTCATTGGAAAAGTGGATAATCTGTTCGCCATAGAGGAGCACCTCTGAGCCCTGTCGGCCTACCTTCGAGCCATGGTGACCGAAGCCATTCGTCAAGGGGCTACCACGGCGTTGGCTACTGCCCAGCTTCAGATTCGCATAGCGGTGAACCTCGGAGTGGCAGAGCAGGGTTTTTCATCGCGTTTGATAGACAATGACATCGTCTATCTGATCGAGAGTTTTGAGCCGGCCGCCAACGCCGTCTTACCAAAGGTGGACGTGGACGAGATCCTGCATGCCAACATCGACCCTTGATCTGTGGGACAAATCAGTAGTAGTAGTAGTAGTAGTAGTAGTCATGAATAAGTTTGATCTATGGGATGCCCTTGTAAAATATGTGAACTCTTATTTGCATGTTGGTGTTAACTTTTGTTCAACTTTGTATTAGGCCTTGTTTGGATGCATGTGTATCCACATCAATCCACATGTGTTGGAGTGGAATGGAATGGAATTTAGTTTAATTCCACTTCAATCCACTTCAACACATGTGGATTGAGATGAATACATGGACATCCTTATTTGGATGCATGTGTATCCACTTCAATCCACATGTGTTGGAGTGGAATGGAATGGAATTTAGTTTAATTCCACTCCAATCCACTTCAACACATGTGGATTGAGATGAATACATGTGCATCCAAACAAGACCTTTGGTGAGTTAAACTCTGTTGAGCATGGTGTAGCTTAAGTCCTTTGGTCATTTTGTAGCTGGTTTGTAGCCCCTATTGGTTGCTTTTCGCTACAGATTTCTTTCTAGTTGTCTTTGATCTGATCTATAATATGTTAAACATTCATGAGTGCCTTTGATCTCTATTGAAGCCAACTGATGTATTTGATAAAATTTATTGAACTTGAAAGAACCTTGCAGCGAGGAGCAAGTCTTGCCTCAGTCTAATGTAGAGCAGAGGAGCCATTGGTGTTGAAATATTATTGCACACATAAGAAAGTTCAACTGCAAGTCTCGCCTCAGTCTAGCAGAGCAGAGGAGCCATTGGTGTTGAAATGTTATTGCACACGTAAGAAAGTCCGACCTCTGTACATTTTAACATGTCTGACAGTATCCTCCATGGTTTTCCTCGTCTTCCTGTGATGCTTGTTACTGTGTCATTTACGATTTTAAGTTTGGCTAACTTAATAGTAGCATAGCCTAGTAGTACAATATGGCGGGTGCATTGTAGTGCTTTTGAAGTGTCATTTTTGTATATTTTGGAGTACCCTCAAAAGCATACCCCATGTACGCATGACATTAGAAATCAATATAAGTATTCTACTACAGCTGAATTAACGGATGAAACGGTGATGGGAGCTGTAACACCACCATAACACATGTGCGCACCAAACAAATAATTCAATTTGCAAACAAAACAAAGATGGCCCACTAGTTTAGCTAAAATAATGACAACATCCATCATTGAGGAAATTAACATGTCCATAGACAAGCAAACAACATTGGTCCAATTAAAATGCATGATAGAGAGATACATCAAATGCAGCTTTATTTACTGCTCTGCTAATGAATCCAAGAACAAGGGAACATAAGGAAGATAGAATGGTCTGTAGATGAACTCTTTTTTAACGGTACATCTACCATACCGAAACATATGGGCAGGGATGACATGAACACTTATGCGGTCCATGTCATATGCGATGATTGTTCTATCCTCCCCATCAAAGAAAATCAAATTCCATTCTAGGTGAACTGTAATCACTACGTCCTCATCAACAAAATCAAGGAAACCAAATCTAATATTAATCCTTCCAAACAGGATCCGCATGGTGACTGTATCATTCAATGTCCAATTACAGTACCATAGTCTTCAAGGATCTAGATTGAAAGCTTGGAATCATTGGGACCACCAATAGTACATACACACAAGTGACCCTGAGCTTGGTGCATGGAGTGTTGAAGGCCACTAGGCCCATCAGTTTTCCTCCATGTGTTTCTCTCCATATCCACAGCAAGTATCATAGGGTACTCCCCAGAGCACCCCATAATGTGTAGACAACCATTAAGAAACATACTTGGTTGTCTGTAAAATGTCACATCGATATGCTCGCCCCATTCAAATTCTTTATAGATCCATGCTGCAGTTTGAGATGAGTAGATCTCCACACCTGCGCACTCAACATTGACATCCACATATTCAACCACATGGAAGTGCGAGGAGGTTACCCGATCAAATGCCAAGCGAGCCTCACCAACAACATGGCCAACATCCTAGGTGCTATGCGGCAGAATTTTAAACTTCTGGGTCATTGGATTGCAGACGACATAATGGTATCTGTTGACGGTAGTTATCATACATTATAAACTTCAATATAACATGAAATAATGCATGAAAATGATCACCAACATAGACTTAGGGGGTTTCAATTGACAATTTCCATGAGTTTTGGTGAATATGTGTTTTTAGCAGCGTTATTTCAAAAAAAACCATCAAGGGGGATCAAAACATCAAATAAAATAATGCTTATTCACGGCGAAACCAACTCCAGAAGGTTCTCGAGGACTCTAGAAGCCACATCACTGAAGTAGAGGATGAGAGGGTGATACGTGGGGCCTCCTAGCCCCACCTAGAAGCCACCAGCCCGTAGGGGTCCCACCTGTCAGCCCTGTTGCTACATCGGTTCTCCACCACCTTAAGGATTGCATCTATGCTTTTATTCAAGTCGGTTTGATCCGAGGGCTCACATTGGACACTCCGGCCTATATAACCAGCCCCTTCCCCCCCATCCAGAACCACACGCCATAAGTCAAGATCAGACCAGAAATTAGGGTTTCTAGAGAGAAGAGAGTAGAGATCCAATTCTTCAAGTTTCTAGTATAGGCTAGCTAGTAAGGTTCAAGTAGAGTGTGGGCTATTGCTCAGGATTCTGGATCTGCCGTCTAGAGACTGGTATAGCCATTGTATCTCTGTATTTATGACTTTGTGCTACTTCAATATTATGTTGCTATTTATTATGTTCCTAGTTTGCTCTAGTTATATGCTTGATATAGTTATGATTAATGATGAATTTATGCATATGTTCGCAAAGCTCTTAGCTCAGTACTCGAGTGAGTTAAGTGGTCGACATTATGTAAGCTTGGTGCTTAGATATTGTTGGCCCGCAGATGCATTCTACACTTTGGGTCATGTAGCAGATCGCAGATGTGACACTCCCATTGAGTCCTTTGTACTCCACTCCCCATTTGTAGAGCAAGTAGAATGCGGTTGTGAAGGAAGACAAGCTATGTTCTTGATCTTCCTTAGTAATGTTCCTTATGCATAGATCCAAAGTTAGTTATACTATAGATAAGAGTGTATATACTTGGGTGTACAAATGACTTAGTAAATAAGAAATGACTTAGGAATCTTTTGCTCTTAACGAATCTCCTGCTTAGCCATACTACATTTTATAAGTCTCTATTTCTGTCTTTGGAATACCATTATTACCATACACTTATCATTTATTTATCCCTTGACTTACCCCTACCATAGCATGAGAGTGATTTTATCATAAGTATATATATTTGTCAATGTCTCTATGCCAACACAACTCCATAGGTACTCCCTGTGGATAAAATATAAATAACGATACTCGGTATACTCCCGGGTGAAATGCTATAATGGTACATTATCTGTGCACTTGCGGATTACTTAGTATATATATAAATTTACAAGTGTTCTCAATAATTACAAACAACACATTTCTGGCATCATGCTAGGGATGACAACTTAGTAAAGAGTGATGTTAAGAAATGTCAACAAGCATTTCTGGCGCCATTGCCGGGGAGGGGCACATGGCTATAGAGAATTGATCAAATAAATACTTATTGATGAAATCATAACCTTTGCTTTAGCATGCTTACCCTTGTTTGTCTTTGTTCATATCTTATACAGGGTATTGCAGACTTGGTTGTGATTCACCAACAACTTCCAATCAGAATCAAATCAACCTAATAAGAGGAAGCTCAACACCAGTTTCTAAGTTATGGCTGACAAAACTCTGCGTGAATTCTCTGCTCCAAGCACTAAGAACATCTGCACTGGACCAACACTCAGAACCAACAACCTTGAGTTTAAGCTCAAGCCAAGCCTCATCAACATGGTGCAAGCTACCCCATTCAGCGGAAAGGCACATGAAGATGCTAGTGCTCACCTTCAAAATTTCTTGGAGATTAGCAGCACGGTCATCATCAAGGACGTTACTCAAGACATCATACTACTCTGCTTGTTTCCATTCTCAATAGTGGGAAGGGTGAAGCAGTGGTTCTACATCAACAAAGATCACATCAACACTTGGGCAAGGTGTTCAAAGGCCTTTCTAGAAAAGTTCTTCTCTGTAGGCAAGACCAATGCCTTAAGAGGAAAGATTCCAGTTTCCAACGGCAAAAGGGAGAAATCATTCCAGAAGCATGGGAATGTTTCCAAGAATAGATTTCAGATTGTCCTCATCATGGGATGGAAGATTGGTTGCTCATGCAAAACTTTTACCATGGATTAACTCAGAAAGCCCATGAACAACTCGATGCCATTGTTGGAGGATCATTTATGTCACTCACCCTTGAAAAAGCTGAAACTCTTATGGAAATGATAGCATCTAATCAAGGCTAGTCATCATGCAACATTCAATTATGCAATAAGAGCGAAGAAGTACCAAAAATGGTGTGTGCACTGTCAACCAAGATGGACGTACTATTGAATTGACTTGAACAGCAAGCCAATTATAAGAAAGATCGTTAGGCTATTCAAGATGCCTTTAATTCCCAAAATGTATGTGGAGAATACTTGGGGGTAGAATTCCCTGAATATTAGGAGGATGCAAATATTGTCATCAATAATTCTGCTCCACAACAATAGAGACAAGGGTGGAATCAACAACAACGGTCCACTTACTAAGGTAAGTACCCAGGTAATTACTATAATACTCCTATGCAACCATCCTTGAGAGACCTAGTCTTAGAACAAGCCAGGATTAATGAAAATATTTCTAAGAAGCTTGCTTTCAATGATAAGGTCCTAGAAAGCATAAATACTAAAATGGATAGTTTTTCTTCTGCTATAAAAGACCAACTTAGCTATAACAAAAAGATAGAATCTCAATTAGCTCAGTTGGCTGCTACTCTGCCTTTTGCCACTAACCTTGAGAAGGTAAACGCCATAACCACAAGATGTGGTAAGTCTACTTGTGACCCACCATATCCAACAAGGATAGGTAAGACACTAGTGGTAGTGTAGGAAGAGGAGAAGAGAACCGATGAAGTTGAAGAAGTTGGGCCACAAGAGCGAGAGTTACATTAAGATTTTCATGACATGACCCTCCTACTATTTCCACATAGAAATCAGAAATCCAAAATGGATGAGTAGTTTGGTAAGTTCGTAGAGGTAATTCAAAAGTTATATATCAATATTCCATTGCTAGATGCCATACAGGTACCTACCTATGTGAAGTATCTCAGAGACATCCTCAACAACAAAAGACCACTGCCTTCCACTGAGGTAATCAAGTTAATGGAGGAATGTAGAGCGTCCATCCTAAACACTTCACCTGTCAAGAAGAAGGATCCAGAATGCCCCACTATCGACTGTTCGATCAGGAGCCACAACTTTGAGAATGTGTTATGCGATCTTGGAGCAAGTGTCAGTGTCATACCCAAAAAGGTCTTCAACAAGCTCAACTATTCAACCCTCACACCAACATCAATGTGCTTGCAACTAACCGACCAATCAGTCCTCTACCTTGCAGGAATCGCTGAAAACATTCCGGTAAAAATATGAAACTTTTTCGTTCCCATAGATTTTGTAGTACTTGACATGCAAGAAGACATGAAGACACCCCTGATTCTTGGGAGACCCTTCTTGAGCACTACAAATGCTCACATTGATGTCAGAGTTGAAGAGATTAAATTCCATATTAATGGAAAGAAAGAGCGGTTCGCTTTCAAGCCAAGACCGGAACAAAGCTCTAATTTGGAATGGCATGAGAAGCGAGTATCAAGGTCTCCATCTCCAGGACCTACTGACGCACCTAAAGAATAAACCCAAACACAGAAGTCTAGTTCGATGGACTTCAAATTCCGAACCCTCGCCGGGAGGTAACTTGGTAGTTATCCATATTTACATTTTCATACTGCATTAAACATTTTATACTAGCATATTTACTTTTCAACACATGCATCATGAAAAAAAATTATCATCATGGCATTATAAAAACTTAAGCCCCATGTAAATAATTTTTATGGAGTAAAAACCCGTATGAAATATTTACCATGGAGGCATAAAATTTTAAAAAAAATACTATGATTCATCTTGTTATATTTCATAGTATCATAAAATATTTTTGCACTGCATATATATATACGGTAAAAATATAGACACATGGGACCCACTCAACCACCACCTATCACTTCCATCACCTCCATAACCACCACTATCATCTCTTTCCACTCTCCACCACTACTGATCGTATCTCTGCACATACCCACCGAAAGGAGCACTCACCTTGCTTAACCATGAAGTAAAGAAGCATCAGGAAATTGGAGAGGCCCTTTGGCCAAGGTGTGGGGCCGGCCGGCCTGTTGCTATGCCGCCTATAAATCCCACTCCTCTTGCTTGGTCTCGGCCTCACCCACAACTGCAATCCAGCTCCTGAGTTCGAAATTCCAATTCCAAATTTCATAGTTGAATTTTCCTTGGTAGAAGCAGTGTTGGAGTAAGAAAGAGTGTGAGAAAGTTTGGGTGTGAAAGTAGTGCTAAAATCTTGAGAAAGAGAGAAAGAGGTGCTGCTGAAATTTGAGAAAGAAAAATAGAGTTTAAGAGTGGTAGTGCTGTCCAAATCAAGAGAGGGAATTAAAAAGAATTCATGCTCAAATATTGATTAGAATATTCACTAAACAATTTCAGATGACTAACCCTCAAACTACTGACTCTGGATGGCTAACCACTAACATTTTCATCTCCTAATCCTATTCCACGAGTTCTATTGTGTTTCCCTATTTTGTAGGAAAATGAACAAGATCGCCGGCAAACTCAAGCGAGAGATGTCGTTCCGTTCAACGAGGAGTTCTTCGTCCCGAACAAGCACCGACATGGAGGTCGATCCGCCGTCTCCCACTGTTGGAGCATTGTCCCGATCAGCCCCCGTGGAGAGGAATGTTCTTCTACAAGAGAAGCAGCTCAAGCTCCTAGGAGATAGGGAGAAGAACATCTACAAAAAGCTGAAGAGCTAGGACTTCGTCCTCACTCCTGCCTATGATCTAGCCCTACTCCAAGCCACAGGTATGATCGCTGAATTCAAACATATTTTTAGAACCATAGGATGGGAGGATGCTTGGGGAATTGATGAGCCGGGGTGTAAGCTTTTAACTATTGAATTCTTGTGCACTTTGCAACCTACCGATTCAGAAGTTTCATTAAGACTTTTTGGGAAAGAATTTTCTAGTCCCTAGAAAAATTTTAGTGAACTTCTTGGATTTCATTCTCAGTGCATAATTGATGTAGACTCTGCCATACAAGACTTTGATAGGAATAAGTTTTGGAGGGAGATTTCAAAAGAAATTGTTTGCTACCGCCCTCGCACCAATGAAATTCACCATCCTACTTTGCAATTCATGCACAAATGGTTGGGTTTTTCCATATTTCCTAGAAGTGATTTCCACATAGTAGAAATGATGAACTAAAACTGCTTTATGCCATGATCAAAAGGAAAAAGGTCTCACCCATAAAATTCATGATGAATCATTGGATAGAAATTCCTAGTCTTAAAGGAGATGTTGGATGCACTTCTTTGGTCACCCGTATAGCTAAAAATTTGGGCCTGCTAGAAGATGCTTCTGTTACTTACATCGACATTCCCCGTTGGCTTATTGATTATGATTACTTTAATCATCCACATATGTTAAAAAAGGGAAGAGAAGGGAAACTTGTCATGATGTATGTACATTAGACAACCAAGTTCCCATTACCAAACCGGAACCTCGGTTTGTATGCAGTGGATTCACTTGTCTTTGATTTCCAAAGGAAGGAGGAAGCACCTCGCAGGAGTGCCTCTGCGAGGATCACTCGCAACCCACAGCCTTGGTACCATGGAGATGACCCCATTCCAGAAGGCCCTGCCTTCACTAGCTACACAGGATTTGATCAAGCAGGACCTTCCCAGGTGCACCATCCTGTGCATGCAGGCTGGGACCAGCCGGGATCTTCCCGTATGCACCAACCTAGACATGCTGGGTGGGAGCAGCCTACTTCACATCATTCAGAGAGTTCCTGGCAATAGGGCTCAAGTGGGCAATGGCAGGACGGCAATTTTGACTACTACCAGCAATAGTCCTATGAGGAGGTCTCCAGTGGCTACCAGGGACGACACATGTCCTTCTCTGCTCATGGCTTCCACGACCAGCACATGGGCCACCATCCACCGCCCATGGGTTACCATGAGTAGCAGATGAAACACGCTCGCTTCGACACCAGGCTCGCCACCATTGAGGAGAACCAGCATGAGATTCAGAACACTCTGCACCAACATTCCTAGTGGCAAGAAGAAGCATGACAACGTCTTGCCGCCATCCAGCAACACCAGGAGCAGGAGAACCAAAATTGGCAGTACTTATTCTAGGGTCTCAACATCGACCCGCCCTTCTGAGAACCGCAGCAACAACCAGCTTGGGGGAGTAGCCCCCATTACTTCAGGTAAGTTTTCTTTCTTGTATTTTATTATTTTCTTTAGTTAATTTTTGAATTTGTATTATATAAAAAATGCATAACTAAGAAAACAAAATAAAAATTTGCCTTTATCTTATATATATATATATATATATAATACTATGAAGTGATCTAAAAAACAAACAAAAAGAGTGTGTATAGTTTGCTTTAAGTTTAAGGTGTGCTTTAGTTTCTTGTCTTGTTTTTAAGATCTAAATAAAAAGAACTTGAAGATGATCTCACGTGATAGAAATGATGAATAGTGCTCTGTTATAATTTCTTTCTAATACCTAGTTTTCAGCCTGGAATTCTCTCGAGTCTTGGATAGAATTGATTTGACATGAAAATTTGCTCTGAACTTGAAACTCGTGGGTAGCAATTGTTTGATCTAAGTCTAGGTAATTGACGGATATGATATGAGAAGGTTTGAGCTGCTATTTATCTTGTCCCAAGTGATACTAAGTTCTAGAGATTTATCTTTTAAAAAATATAAGAATTCCACATGATGAGATCTTGTATGACAAACCTTGAATTCCTACCAGAGCCAAACATGTTTATATTTCAGCTACGAAAACTTCCACTCATATGTTACTTGTTCTACATTGAGGTTAGTCAAGCTTTGTTGACCCTTATGAGAGGTTTGTCATGCTCTTAAAATCAAGATCACGTACACACCAACCAAATATGCACTACTCCTACACTAGGAGTAGGCGCAAAAACATGCTTTTCATCTAGATCTACCAAAAAATGTTTTACTCCTACACTAGGAGAAAACACAAAAAATATGCTTCATAGGTTTTCACCACATAAATGCTCCAAGTTCTTGTTACTATCTATCCAACAATTGCTATGCAGAAAAGAAGCATGGGGCCATGCAAAAGTTATTCATAAAAAAAAGAAAGAGATGAATAAGATAGCACATGTTTTCTTACAAATATTTCCAAGTATCCAAAGGGAGATATGTTTTCAAGGAGCATAGTAGAATTAGGTTAGCCACCATATATATCCAGCATATATTCCACACTTGATTTGATTGTATGACCCAACTCTGTTTGGATCTGAGGTTTGACTTTACAATATATGTATTGCAAGAATGCTCTTTCATGCTATCACCATTCCTATGAGCTCCACATAAGCCTTAGTTGTAGGAAATAAGAGGCATAACATTACTATTACCTTGGTGAGGATCCATAAATACCACATATTTTGAGAGATTTGAGAGTGTCATAAAATGGAATCTCTGAGTTTTATTTTGAAAACTTGCAAAAACTCTAGAATATTGGTTGAACAAAGAACTTGAGAAATAGTGCTTGACTTAATCGTTCTGTCTTTCAATTACTCAAGACCCAAGTGAAGGCTACAAGCCCCATAGTTGAAGGTAATATGGGTAAGTTTGAAAGACAGATCAGTTTGTTCTAATCCGGAGGAGAATTCTTGTTTGAATGCATGTGTACTTTTGAGGAGTTGCTACAATGTTCTCAAAGATCCTAAACTCTTGATCCATTGATAAGTTTGGCTTTGCTCAGGAACTAGCAAAGGTTAAGCTTGGGGGAGTTTATTGCAGTAGTTATCATACATTATAAACTTTAATATAACTTGAAATAATGCATGAAAATGATCACCAACATAGACTTATGGGGTTTAAACTAATAATTTCCATAAGTTTTGGTGAATCTGTGTTTTCAGCAGGGTTATTTTAGAAAACCGTCAAGGGGGGTCAAAACGTCAAATAAAATCACGCTTATCCGCGGTGAAACCAACTCTAGAAAGTTCTAGAGGACTCTAGAAACCACGTCACCGAAGCAGAGGACGAGAGGGTGACAGGTGGGGCCGCTCGACCCCTGGGGTCCCACCTGTCAGCCCTGTTGCTACGTCGGTTCTCCACCGCCTTAAGGATTGCATCTACGCCGCCTATTCAAGTTGGTTTGATCCGAGGGCTCATATTGGAAGTTCCGGCCTATATAACCAGCCCCTGCCCCCCTCCAGAGCACGTTGCCATAACCTAAGATCAGACTAGAAATTAGGGTTTCTAGACAGAAGAGAGTAGAGCTCTAATTCTTCAAGTTTCTAGTATGGGCTAGCTAGCAAGGTTCAAGTAGAGTGTGGGCTATTGCTCAGGATTCCGGATCTGCCGTCTGAAGACTGGTATAGCCATTGTATCTCTATATTTATGACTTTGTGCTACTTCAATATTATGTTGCTATTTATTATGTTCCTAGTTTTCTCTAGTTATATGCTTGATATAGTTATGATTGATGATGAATTTATGCATATGTTCGCAAAGCTCTTAGCTCTGTACTTGAGTGAGTTAAGTGGTCGACATTATGTAAGCATGGTGCTTAATTATTGTTTTCCTGCAGATGCATTCTGTAGTCTGGGTCATGTGGTAGATCACAGATGTGACACTCCCGTTGAGTCCTTTGTTGTCCACTCCCATTTGTAGAGCAAGTAGAACGTGGTTGCAAAGGGAGACAAGCTTTGTTCTTGATCTTCCTTGGTAATGTTCCTTATATATAGATCCAAAGTTAGTTATACTATAGATGAGAGTGTATGTACTTGGGTGTACAAAAGACTAAGTAAATAAGGAATAACTTAGGAATCTTTTGCTCTTAACGAATCTCCTGCTTAGCCATACTACATTTTATGAGTCTCTATTTCTATCTTTGGAATACCATTATTACCTCACACTTATCATTTATTTATCCCTTGACTTACCCCTGCCATAGCATGAGAGTGATTTTATCATAAGTATATATATTTGTCAATATCTCTATGCCAACACAACTCCATAGCTCCTCCCTATAGATAAAATATAAATAAGGATACTTGGTACACTCCTGGGTGAAATGCTACAATGGTACATTATCTGTGCGCTTGCTAATTACTTAGTATATATATAAATTTACAAGTGTTCTTAATAATTACCAACAACGCATTTCTGGCATCATGCTAGCGATGACAATTTAGTAAAGAGTGAAGCTAATTAAGAAATGTCAACAGTATCCATCAGCCCCAAGGCACCAGCATAGGATGAGGCCATTGCAGCAATATGAGACAGCTACATTTTCAATGTTGCAGGGCAAGAATTCCAAGGAGTGGGGGTGTACACCACGAACGACGTTGGTGAAGTTTCGATTGTTGTCCTCACTATCATAGAAGAAGCTGGCCATAGTCTGGGGTAGCTTCTTATGGTTGTTGGGGTCCGAGATGAGGTTTTTCCAGGAGCGACAGACACATTTGCAGCAGAACAAGGAGTGGGCGAGGAGGCGGCGTAGGATCTCGAAAACGACATCCTCCATGAGGCTGGCTAGTGCGTTCCTCTTGTTGGGGGCCTCCTTCATTTCGTCAGTGTGCAGTACAATGAGAGCTTCCTCAGTGATCTCTGAAGAGGAAATTAATCCAACAAAGATCCATTAGTGAAGTCCACAACTCATACCAAAGTATAACTTTAACAACCATTAACAATTTTTATGGTACAACCTCATGTAAATTTAGAGTAGCACTACATAGATATATATAACTCAAACTAGAGTAGCAGTTAATGGAGCTGTAACCATTACAATTTTAGCAGTTAATTGAGCTTCCTCAGTTTTCAAAAGTAGAATGTTAGTGAACAAGTGGTAGTGATCATCATTGGCATCAGTAGCAACATGTGCAGCTTAAACATTATTGACCTCAGTGATGTGAATGATGGACACAAAGCATTGATTTGCTTTCGATGCCTTCCTCTTGTTTGGAACCAAATGGATAACTTGATTGTCAACAAGGAGAAGACATAGAAAGCAAACATATGAGTTGCATCCTAATACATCCAACAGCCATGTAGACATCATTAGCACAGAAATGTGGCCTCAGATATGTTACAAGTACAAAATACCATAAGAACTCACTGGTGGCACTGGAGCATACAAAACAGAAATGTAGAATCAAGCAAGCACTGGACAGAAAAAATAGTTTAAGGTAGAAGTGAAGGGCCTAAATGTTTGCCTAGATAGATAGGTATAATTAAGCAAGCACTTGATAATTAACAGGCCTAGTTGCACACACGCATTTACAGTAAGAACACTAAACATATGAAGAAAACCAAGACGCCAGCAGAAAACCAACCAGTGCCACCTCCTAGTTCTTTTCATCAGCATTGGCCTAACCAGATCTGTAATGCTACAATATTTCTTGTATACCTCATGTTCAAGCAAGGACCAAAACAGTGAATCGAACAGGAAAAGGAGAGAAAGGAGACCTACGGATCGGATCTGTCGCCTCTGCCGCAGTACACGACGGACATGGACGCCAATGCCACCACGCTCCACCAGGAAGACCCGCTGCCTAGCCTCCAAAAGGATGCCTGAACCACCATAGCACACGGGGATCCTCCGCTGCCGCTGCCACCGCCGCAAGTCCAACGGGCATAGATTTGTTTCCACTTGCAGGGGATACATTCAATATATAAGTCAACCTGTCCACACAGAGAACATATACTACTATTAGGACTCCAGAGACATGTCAACATAACCAAGCGTCTAGCGCAATGGTGAAGACGGTCTATTGCTTGATATGGGTCCCGGGTTCGACTCCGAGGTCTCATGGTTTTTTTTAGTTTGAATTTATTAAACCTCGATAGCAACAAGTGACACGCAAGCCATTGGGTCCCACAGGTCGGATAGAAATGGAGAAAGGTCCCATAGGTACACGTGACACGTAAGTCATCGGGTCCCAAAGGTCGGATGGTCCCCAAGGTACACGTGACACGCAAGCTGTCGGGCCCCATAGGTCCGTCGGGTCCCACAGGTCAAATGGAGATGGAGAACGGTTCCACAGGTACACGTGACACGTATGACGTTAGGTCCCACGGGTTGGATGCTGAAGGGTCCCGCAGGCACAAGTCGTGTCGAATGGAGAAAGGACCGAGCGGAGACTTTTATGACAAATTGCAAGTGTCATGGATGAGTAACTGTAGGTCCCATAGGTACACGTCGGATGGAGAAGGGTCCCACAGGTACACATCGCATGGAGAAAGGATCAAGCGGAGACTTTTATGATGAATTGCAAGCGTCACGGATGATGAACTATAGGTCCCAGAGGTACATGTCGGATGGAGAAAGTACCGTGTGGAGATCTATGACAAAGCGCTGTTCATTACAGATCGAATATTGTTCGTCACAGATGTGTAATTAGTTCAATGATGAAGCCCTGTTCATCACAATATTAAAGGAGGTCATCACAGATGGGTCACGCGAGTGATCTATGACGAAACCCTATGCTCTTCTATGACGTTTTTCGTGACGATGCCTGATTTTGTTATAGATAGGGAGGGTTGGAGGATCGTCACCACTGATCTATGACGAAACAGAAATATTCATCATAAAAAGCACTCTTCTAAGACGGTTTCAGATTCGTCATTAAGATTTTCGTCATAGAAGTGGATATTTTTAGTAGTGAAATTATGCTTGGGTTAGCTTTTACAAGGTGGACACAATGCAACGGCCAAGGGTACGGTAGTAATCTTCCTCCCTTGGCCAACTACTCTAAAACCCTAACCGACCAGGTGGACCTGCCGCCGTCTCTAGGCTGGCTCCTTGCTGTGGCTTGTGCAGAGCCTTTGTGCGCCCCAGACGAGGCTCCGCCGTCTGCCATCGGCTAGCGCTCCTCTTGCAGCTGCCCCTCAGTTGGAAATGATGAAACTTCACGTACAATACCTAAAAACAAAGAACACATGATGAACAGAAACCCTTGCGGTGAAGGTCGTGCTCCGTCGCGAGGGTTGTTAACCTGGCGAGCGAAAGGTCAAGCGTAGGGTAGGAGCTGTGCCAGGATAGTGTCCCCCGACAGCTCTCTTCTTTCAAGCATTTGCAGGGAAGATGACCAAGGCGAGGGTGGTACATGGCAGGAGAACACAAGGCCGACGGAGGTCCAGGAAACCCTTGATGGGCCTCACAGCCGTCGAAAGAGAAAGCGCCCACGGGGCAGGAGTTGGCGATGCTGGTGTCTGGGGGTAGTTGGCTAGGGTACGGAAAGTTACCTTTCTACCCCGGGGTGCCATGTTGGCAATCATGACGACCGGTCAACCCTTATGTAATTTCCCATCGCCCCAGGCTATGCTCTATAAATACCCTAGGTCACAATGCTTTAAAGGACAGGTTTTTTAACAATTAATGGGCATTTATTCCACAATTAATTTCTCATTTCCCTCCCTTTGTTACCTTCGGTCTGGATTATACTTGACCCCTGTGGGAAATCCTCCTCCTCCCCCGCCTAGTCTCTAGCGAGGGTGGGAGGCCAGGAGTAACCCCATAGTTGGCGCTATCCGTGGGGACCCCATCACACCCCGTCCATGGGGAATTATTTTATGAGCACCATAAATTGGAAATAATGAAATTTCCCTTTACCGTCTCAAAAACTGAATCATTTTTGTATGTGTATATTCTTAGGCCTAATCATTGGCTTAGGACTTGGGAGTGGTGCAACGGTTCTCGTTCTAGCCATAAGCACCACATTACTGATACATAAAGTCAAGGCAGAAAGAAAGAAGAGGCTAAGGCAAAGATTTTTCAAGCAAAATCGTGGGCAGTTGTTACAACAATTGTTATGTCAAAGAGTAGATATAGGAGAAAGAATGATCATTACACTAGAAGAGCTCGGGAAAGCCACTAACAACTTTGATAAATCTCGTGAGCTTGTTGGTGGAGGACATGGCATAGTCTACAAGGGAATTTTATCAAGTCAACATGTTGTTGCAATTAAGAAGGCAAAGATCGTGATACAAAAATAAATCAATGAGTTTATAAATGAGGTTGCAATTCTTTCTTAGGTAAACCATCGAAATATTGTGAAATTACTTGGATGTTGCCTTGAGACTAGAAGCCCCATTACTTGTTTATGAGTTCATATCCAACGGAACTCTTTACAAGCATCTTCATGTCAGAGCTCCAACATCAATTTCTTGGAAAAATAGGCTTAGGATTGCTGTTGAAATTGCAAGAGCTCTCACATATCTTCACTCCTTAGTCTCTACGCCAATAGTCCATAGGGATATCAAGTCCCTTAATATACTTCTTGATGATAATCTAACTGTTAAATTGTCAGACTTTGGAGCTTCAAGATATATTGCTATTGATCAAGAAGGGATACATACAAATGTACAAGGGATGTCAGGGTATTTGCATCCTATGTACCATAGCATGGGACTCCTTACCGAGAAGAGTGATGTCTATTGTTTTGGTGTGATCCTTATAGAGTTGCTTACCAGAGAGAACCCAAATTGCTATAGATCCCATCAAGGTTTTGCTCTTGTTAACCATTTTTGCAGTTTGCTCTCTCAAGGAAACTTAGTCGAGATACTAGATCTGCAAGTCGCCAAGGAAGGAGGTGGAGAAGTTGTTGATGTTGCCCTATTGGCAGCAACATGTGTCAAGTTTAGAGCTGAGGAACGACCAATGATGAGGCATGTTGAGATGACGCTAGAAAGCATCCAAGCTTCAAAGGAGTTTTCTAGCGATGTGACAGATGACGATATATCTAGTGAAGACAATATCCTTTAGGTGAGGAGTTGGGATTAATTTAGGTTGCATCTGAGGAAAATTTGTTAGATGTTCGCATGGTAACCTTGATCTTGCTTCAGTTTGTTAAGAGTCACAATGCATGTGTGAGACATATCGCCAGTGGTAGGTTCGATCTTGCTTCAAAGGAGTTGCTTCGGTTTTTCAGTGATAGGCAATAATATGCCTATTGACAGTGAGGCATGTGTGGTGACTATGTCAATTTCAAAATCTGTTGGCATAGTATTCGAAGGTGCTCATAAAGACAGTGTTTTCATGTGCGTGCGTTTATAGTGATGAATGTATGTACATGTTTGTGGGCGCCTGTGTCTCTACTATATGATTCACAGCTGAAAAAGTGGTGGTGACTAGTGAATCATATATGTTTGTATTCACAAGATCAATAATCCCATAATTTCGTGAAGAGAACTAATCATTCAGCAGTGTGACAGTTCAATATGCCAACGCGTGTCGAGCACATCATTGCTCGGTATATTTCCAGAGTACTCTATCCATCCCAAATCATAAGTTATTCAACTTTCCTGGAGAGTCAAAGTATCTCAAGTTTGACCAAATTTATATAATAAAATAATAATATTTATGATATCAACTAATTATCATTAGATTCTTTATTATTTATGTTTTCATAGTATATCTATTTGATGTCATAAATCTTTATAATTCTCACTATAATTTTGATAAAACTTAAGATGCTTTGACTCTCCAAAATAGCTGGAATGGCTTATAATTTGGAACGGAGGGGGTAATATGTAAAGCTCTTTTCGTGGAAACAAGAAGTCACGTTTTCATTTTTGTTTTACTTCCCCGAGAGATGCAATTGGGAAAATGTGAAGAATCATGACGCAAGCATGCAATAAGCACATATATATGTAGTATTTCAGATCTGTACACATTGTCCAGCACTCCAGGAGGCCGTGTAAACTCAGGAAGTAATTAATAAAGGAAAATGTAAATCAAAAGACGTCGACTTCGCCTGGACAAAGCCAGCAGCTAGCAGCAATCCCACCAAACTTTTCTAGGCTAGCCGCTCCATCCACCCGGACGACGTACGAGCGAGCGCCTGCTGGTCCCTCCCTGGTGGACCCTAGCTCGTATCCGGTGTCTCTACATACACACGCTACTAGCTGCTAGTGCTAGGGCTTGTGGAGGATGCCCCTGGCGTACACGGCGGCCTCCACGAGGGTGGTGATCTCGTCGGCGACGTCCGTGACGTTGCACCGGTTCCCCTGGAACGTGGCCGCCACCGCCGTCGGCCTCGCCGCCGCCACGCAGTCCAGCAGGCTCTGGTTGCACCACAAGTTGAGGTAGTCGTCTGCATTGCATGCGTTCCATGCACGCACGCACACACAAGCAAAGAACACATCAGTTAATTAAAGCAGCAGGCAGGATGAAAACAAGGAAAGAGATCGAAGAGAGATCTTGTACTACTCGATCGATCTTGGAATAAATGAACCAAGAATGCTTGTGATGGAACAATTGTTGCATATATGTATTACGTACTGTCGGTGGCCTGGACGCAGGCGTCGTGGAGCATGCAGCAGGCGTCGATGGCGTCGCAGGGGGCCTCGCCGGGGCACCCCGTGTAGGACACGCCGCAGTACTTGCCGTAGCGCATCAGCGGCGCTGCTCATCATCGATGTCAAAAACATACATACAGTCAGTTGCATGCATTGGTTCCACGCACGCAACATTCAGACACGCAACTAATACGTACCCGTGCAGTGCTGGGACTCGCACGCTCGGCTGCACTCCTGCACGCGGATGCACACAGATGGATCATCGCATTGCAATGAGTATATATATACATATGCGTCCATGCTTCATGGACTGAAAGGTATATATATGGGTCAGAGCCGATACCGAGTCCTCGTCGCCGCCGCCGAAGATGCTGCCGGCGGCGGTGGGCGACTGGCTGCTGGCGACGGCGAGCAGCAGGATGAGAAGAGGAGGAAGAAGAAGACGACGATGACAATGACCAGTACTCCACCGCTGTTTCAGGGGATAACGGACGACGGCGAGCTCCCTTCTTCTTCCGTCCATTAATGGACAAGTAGTCGTTGGTGATTCGGAGAAGGGATTGGGCCGGGGAGTGCTGCTCAATGGATCAAAGGCTGGGTACTTGCTGCGTTTCGGCGATTTTCTTGCAGCATGCAGCAGGTTTATTTGAGCTGCTGAATGAAAGCTAAATATGAACGAATTATTAATAGGGGATTATAAGTGCGAATTTAAGTTTGGTGCGGGTTGGTTGGGAAAAATGCAGCTGTTCGAAGTAGTCCACCAGTTGCTTCGCACAATAAGCTGATGGATGGAGGATGGCCGATGGCGACGACTCGACGGAGAACCTCACCGAACTAACAATATTTTGTTGCTTTGTTTCCCTCTACTCATCGTGACGTTAAGTAACAGTACTTCAACTACTGGCTCGTGCTTGAGGCTTACTTAATCCGGAGATGAACTGGCGGCGTGTCAGCATACGCTCCAGAATTTCAGTACGTTAGCTCAACTGCAAGAGCTAGCTAGCGGACCAACGCTCGCTCAGGGTGGTTGCCCGCCCGGTGATCTATCAGAATCTGAGTCTGATCTCCACGTGACCACGCGCTGCTTTGTTGCTCTTTGTTTGCCGGGACATGTTGCCTATGCCTCGTTGCATGTCCTTGTCTAGTTGCCGTTTTCTGGGGGCACTGATCATTACGGCCAAAGTTTGGTTCAGTAATTTGATCATTCCTTTGGCAGCCAAGCAAAAAAGCTTTTGCCAAACAACTCTTTATTTAGGCTACCCTAGGGAAGTTTTAGCACGCACAGATTTGGACCGTAACCCAAAGTGGGCTACAAGGTTTTCTGGGCTGGGCCGTTAATTTTTCACCTTTCTGAATAGAAATTCAATGGGCCTTTGATCCACGTGGCCACCAAGGCTTGGCTTTCCTATGGTACAAATGAGGAGCCCTTTGTAGAGATTCTTGAGCACTCCTGAAGCTGTTTCGGGGTTTTCCCTATCAAACCCGTCAAAACAGAAGTGCTCCTCGTGAGGAGCTCCCGAAATCAGGCTACGAGGTGTCAGATGAAGCTGAGAAAAGGAGCTTGCACCAGTTTCCTACCTATCCGCTGAGTCAAGATCCCCTTTTGCCCTCCTGCACCAAGCTGAGTAGCAGATCGAGGTGGGGCAAAGTCGCCGGTGTGGACCTAAATCACGGCGCAGATGGACCAGAGCAAAGTTGTCGAGCCGCGTGTGTGACGCACGGCGTCGGGAGTCGTCGGAGCGCGCGCGGACCAGAGCACGTCGAGACCCATGAGACGCGTGACGACACCGGGCGTGGTGCATTGAAGGACGGGGACGCTGAGGAGTGAGCGGACTCCAAGGACGACGGGGCGTGGAGCTACCGAATTTTTTATTTTTTTAGCTCTTTTTTTTTAAGTTTTTCACAAATACGCCCCTGAAGAAAAGATTTCAGAATCTGGACCCTTAGCTCGGCGCCATCAATGCTGGCGCCAAACTAACACGTCTCGGCGCCAGCGTCCCTGGCGCCAAGCTCTTTGGCTCGAGACCCACATGGAGGTGACAAGGCAGGGAGCTTGGCGCCAGTCACCCTGGCGCCGAGCTCGGCGCCGTAGATCTTGACGCCGAGCTCGACGCCGTAGATATTGGCGCCGAGACTTTATTACGTATGGGTCCCGCCCCTCTCTTCCCCTCTTCCTCTCCCTCTCCCTCTCCCTCTCTCGCCCGAGCAGAGCAGAGCAGCGCCGCCGCCGCCGCCCGCGCACGCGGCTCCACCGGCCGCCCTCACCCGCACGCGCCTCGCCGCGCCCGCGTATGGACGGCCGCGCCGCGCTACCACCGCACCCGCTCCAGCCGCCCCCGCGTCGTGCCGGTGCCCGCGCCGCCCCCTTGCGCCCGTGCCCCGGTCCCCTTGCCGGTCCCTACGCCCGTGCCGCGCCCTCGCCTCGCCCGACGTGCCGCCTACGGCCGCCTTGGCCGCGCCTCACCGCGCCAGTGCCGTGACCGTGACCGTACCGCCCGCCCCCACCGGCCTCGGCCGCGGCTGCCGTGCCACCCGTGCCCGCCGAGTCGGACTCGCCGTGCCACCCGTGCACCTATAGCGGCCGGCTGTGCCACCACCGCCCCAGCTCGTCGGCCTGACCCATGCCCGGCGTCCGCTGCGACTCCGTCGACGTCCGCGGGTCAGTCGTTGGAAAGGTAAAAATTGTGAATATGCAATGTACCTACATAGTTAGCATTTGTTATTTACTAGTTAATGCGATGACTCAGGTAGTTGATTTAGTTATTGATCTAGTGAGATATATATGTAGATAGATAGAAACATAAATACATAGGTACATAGATATAGTTAGATAGCTACTTAGATAGGTAGTTACATATTTAGTTAACTAAATAGGATCTAGCTGTTATCTTATTTACTTAGTTTGTAGTTAGAAGGTACTTGTTAGATACTATGTACCGTCTAATTTGGACTAAAGGACATGTGTTTCTTTATGTGTTTGAACTAGATGGACAACCTAGTGACCATATGTCATGGAGGCACCGTTGAATACGATTGCTATGGATATGTTGAGTTTGTTGACATGCAAAGCGTGCCTATGCTATTCAATGATAGGCCTTCATTTAGTGAGATGGTTGCAAGATCTACGGCGCCGAGCTCGGCGCCAGGGTGACTGGCGCTGAGCTCCCTGCCATGTCACCTCCACATGTGTCTCGAGCCAAAGAGCTCGGTGCTAGGGACACTGGCGTCGAGACGTGTTAGCTTGGCGCCAGCATCGATGGCGCCGAGCTAAGGGTCCAGATTCTGAAATCTTTCCTCTAGGGACGTATTTATGAAAAACTTAAAAAAAAGAGCTAAAAAATAAAAAATTCGGCGTGGAGCTACCGGACCAGGCGGACGCCGAGGACACCGAAGCACAGGCGCACGTAGGACAGGGACACTTTGGTGCGGCCACACGGAGCTACAAAGTTGATTGTTTGGTTTAAGGATGGCAACGGGGCGGTTTCGGGTCGGATATCCGCGGGTTTCGGGTCTTACGGGTTCGGGTTCGGGGATGATTTCTCACCCACGGTTTTCGGGTTCGGGGCCCTGAAACCAATCAGGTTCGGTTTCGGGTTTGGTTTTCCACCCGTGGATATCCAATGGATATCCAAAATAAATCATTTCGAATTAAAACTCATGTTTTATAATATGCTAATAATAACTTGTTTACTTATATTATTAAATTTATTCTAAGTTAACTCATGAAAATATTTATTATTTGTTGCCTCTTGTTTATACATGTGAATATGTGTATATATATCATGCATATGTTTATAGAAAGTCCTTGTTTCTCTTACTATGTTGTCATACAAAGCGGGTTTCGGGTATCCATTCGGGTTTCGGGTATCCGCGGGTTCGGTTTTGGGGACGAATTATCACCTGAATCGGTGTTCGGTGCGGTTTTGGGTTTCGATTTCGGGTTTCGGGTTTGGGTGCACAGAGACTCCACCCGATCCAAATCCGTCCGTTGCCGTCTCTAGTTTGGTTGATGGGATCTTTAATGCAACCCTGGCTCCGTGCGTGCAAACGATGGCAACATGCAGCATCCTGCAATGTCCTCGGATGGAGCATATCTGTTGGGCCTGGCTCTGTGCAAGTTGTATACTGCAAAGGCCCCACACGTCATTGGTACATGTCCGTTCTAATACATACAACCGAAAATCGTCTCAACATCTTGTATTCGCTCAAGCAGACTTAGATTCGGCCCACCAAACATAGACTCAACTCACTTTTGCGTTCGTAGCTGCAACAAACCAGACACTCATCCTTTCTAAAATACGGATGACCATAGCTTCCATCCATTCATCCTGACATCGTGTGGAGGAATCTGAGGCATGTCCGCAGAGGCCTCACGAGTCGTAGAAGATAATGATAAGGAAAAAAAAGGAAAAGAAAGGGTGAAGGGAAAAAAAAAGGTATTTTGGATATTTTGTCCTTTTATCTACTATACGATAAGTTGTTTTACCAAACACTTCAATAACACACAGCTATCCCCACCAGTTAAGCTGTTCCTAGAGGTGAAGTAAAAAAAATCTATTTCACCAATAAAGCAGAGTTGTACCAAATATATCCTTTTCTCCCCCATGCCACTCGCAATGCTATTTTTACATATGTAAATATCAGTACAACAAACGAGCAGGATGCACCAATAGCCCTTTCTGGATTTGGGAAAGTTTTCTAAGGTATATATAATACTCGCGACCATTCATTTCTCTTACATTATTCTATTTCATCTGTGTAGTAGTAGTAAAAACATGTGTTGAGGACAAGATTTGGTTACATGTTAAAAACAATAAAAATGGATCACTTTTGAAAACATTCCATTTGGAAAACATAAAGGTTATATTTGTATATACTTAAAAATAAGATAAATCTGAAGGATTTTAAGAATATTTTATAAAAGGGATTAGTGGTCAATGGTGCAGATCAAAAGAGCAATTAAAGTTAAATGTGACAATTATGTTTGACTAGTGTTAGTTTCAATTAATATAAAAGAAATGTCTTCCTACTAGAACGACGTGTGAATAGGACGCGATTGATGTGTTTTTTAATTTAAGTTAAAAGTATTAGCCATATACTATGTATTTTGAGTAATTAATAGTCAAAGTTTACGTGTTTGACTTTATCGAATCCTAATGCGCCCTACATAAACCGGAAGGAGTATATATTTTTACTCCACTTCGTCTTATTTCAAAAGGTCCAAACTTTGAAAAATTGCTACCTCACACTAACTCAAATACACTGAATTAAACACACATACTACCAAAACTCGTTTTCAAAAAAAGTCGTTTCCCAAAAAAAAGTGAAAGGTCTTCACGGATCCCCAAATGACATTGAAAAATTCTTGACTCAGGCCTTTTAGGACACTCACAATGCAGACTCTATCATAGAGTCTAAGTCATTTATTACCTCGAAGATATCATAGACTTGGAGTCTAAATAAGACTTGGAGTCTAGTTTTTTCTCCCTTTCTCTTCAATAAATAGACTGCCACATCAGCAAAGTATAATAAATAGGAGGGTGATAAATAGACTTAGACTCAATAGTAGAGTCTGCATTGTGACTGCCCTTAGTTCAGAGAATGTTTATACATAGAAACAAAGAAAATATATGGGTGCAATGAACTAACTGGGGTTTGTATATTTTTTAGAAACAACCCTCCCTAATTTACATTCATAAGCAATTATATTACAAACTCCGTCACGGAGAAAGGAACCAGACATGCCTACCAAAAGAAATACTGACTGAACTTCTAGCTAACAAATGAGCATCAAAATTAGCATGCCTACCCTCATGGATAAACTCCACCTTACTAGAGGCTTCTCTTCTCGACTTTTGATCTCCAAGATGATTGTTCCGTGTCTCTCAATGCCATCACCCCGCATACTCCTCAACACGTTTGCGTAGTCTGTTGCCAACACAAAGGATTGCAGACCCAGATCCCTGGCAAGTGCTAGTCATTCTCTGCAAGCTAGTGCTTCGCCCAGCTCTGCTTCGTCTATACCTTCAAGAACAAGGGCCGAGGCACCTAGGAAATGTCCCAATTCATCCCTAGCCACCGCCACACCCGATGCTGTCCTCGTGTGTTTGGAAATCGCCGCATCGACATTGATCTTTGCAAGACCACTAGGAGGCCTAATCCACCTTGCTCCGCTCCTCTGGACTGTCTGCTTCACCTTGATCACTGGCTGATTAGCTCCAACTCGTGAATGAAGCGCTTCACAAAACAGTGAATAGAGAGCAGGCTCTGAAACTGACCCTCGTGTATAGCCTTACGTCTCATGTACTAGATCACCCAAAGGCGCACCACCACCCGCGTCAGGTCCTCGTGTGGTAGATGGTTCATTACCACCGAGTCGACCTATGGAACCTGTCTCTGGAACTCCACGATCTCTTCCCTTTCTAGGCTCCACACATCTTGAAACATTACACTCAATTAGCGACTGTTTCCATGAATCTGACTCCACACATAAAGAGCATCTTCTTATTCGGTGCTATATTCCTTTGATGACAAACGTCGCCCGTTGGTACAGAATTTCGGGCTAATCTCCATAAGAACACACGCACCTTGGATGACACTCTAATCTTCCATAGTTCACTCCACCTTGGATGACACTCTATCATAGTTCACTCAATTCCTTTTTCTCTGAAGCGGTGTTTGACCACCGGCCGTATGCTCCTCCCAAGCATTTGCACCATCAGGCCGAACGCACCCAAAAGACCCCAGATTTCTCAATGAACTAACCGTTTGGGGTTTGTATAGACATGGCCTCACAAAACGAGAAGTGTTGTTGTAACAATGGGCTTAGGCCCTCAAGGAGAAACGTTTGGCTGATTCAGAGATAGTACAACACCATTGGTGGCGAGATTAGAGATGATTTTTTTTTTTGTAAATTATAAGTCGTTTCAGTCCCGTGTTAAGTTATTTTTTTTTAACTTTATCTAGATTTGTGGAAAAATTTACAGACCACGGCTATGTCAAACAATTTTCATTAGATACATCACAAAATATATTTGACAATGATTCTTTTGATATGGTAGAGGTTAATACATTTTTTTCTATAAATTTAATCAAATTAGATAAGTTCTATTAGACTTAGAAAAAAGTCAAAACTGACTCCTAATTTAGAACAAAGTCAAAACTGACGTCCGTCCGAAGCGCTAGCGTCCGGACGCTGCCGCGCAGAGGGAGCGAACGAGCGCATAACGCGTCGGGCTCGCGAGGGAGCGCACCAGCGGTAGGCCCATGTCGCTCCGGACGTCGCCCTGAACGTTGCCCACACTGCCAGCCACTGCCCATGCGCAACCCATATGCAGCACCTGTCTACTTTTGAAATATCCAGATACAACAGTTGTAACATATAAAAGAAGACAAATAAAACACTTGAAACAAGCGTCTGAAACACTTGTGAAAACGTCTGAAAAACATTTATAAACAATTGCAAACATATACAATATCCAGATGAAACACTCACAAACATACATATCAAACACCTGAAAACACTTGAAACACATGCTTCCAACATGCATGTATATTCAACATCTAGATCTACTTTCGTAACATTCAGATAAACCACTTGCAACATTCGTCTAGAACAGATGAAACATTTGGAACATATACTTGAAACATACGTGTATAACCATTACAACAATGTGCAACATCTCTATCTACTTTTACAACATCGATATAACACTTCCAACATACCACTGAAACATGTGAAAAAACCTAAACATACTATTGCAACATACGTTTTTATTGTAGCATCTGCTTACTGCTTGAACAATGGAGGCTCGTCGACGCGGAGCTCGACGCCAGTGCAGAGCTCGATGCCGTGGAGTGGCGCGGAGCTCACCGATGTGGAGCTCGTCGGTGGCACGGACCTCGACAGGGGCAAGGGCAGGCGGATGAAGCGCGAACGCAATGGGAGACACGAGTCTGGGTGGGGGCACGAAGGCGGCGGCCCGGGCGGGACCACGCGGCTGAGGGGGGTTCCATCCCAAAGCAGAGGCGCGCAGCGTGCTGAGTGAGCAAGCGACGCGGGCGAGACACAAAGCGAACGGGCGACTTAATGATGATCTATAAGTAGCATTACCGTAGATTTTTAGATTTTGCAATACATCTACCATCTCAATGGAAAATACAAACACCGGGTGCATCAGGCCCGGTTCGCTTCGCTAAAAAATAAGCTAGAACACTGTTCCGACTGATTTGTTGTGAGAGAAAAACACTGTTCCGACTGAAAAAACAAGCTGAAAAGTACGGATTATAAGACAAGCGAATAGGGCCTTTGTAAACTACGGACGCATAAACAAAATTTTATCTCTATCTCTACCCCCTATAATACACCACTTCAAATTATCCTACAACCACCAAACAAATCACACCTCTACAGTCACGGCCTAAACTACATCCACCCCACAAAACGCACACAGAAAAAGATAACATTAAAAATGTACGCACCAAATTAACTCTCACTCATTTTCTCTCCTTGCTCAACCACATCTGACAGCTGATATTCTTTGGATCTCCCACCCCCGATCACCCCACTTCACCGCTCCACCCCACCCACGTGTGCAGACGCCGGTGCCTTCTCTTGCTTTTTCGTTCCCCCCTTCAACCCTCCCGTCCTGATCCACGCCGCCACCCCAACCCAGGCCCTCGAGCTCGCCCTCTGCTTCACCAGGCAACTCGCACCCATCGTCGCCGGGGAGGGTGCCCCCAGTTCCGCCATCGAACTCTCCTACCACCACATCGACCACGACCGGAACCCGCTCCCCCATGGCAAGCACCGCGTCGCCGTCTCAGCCTACTTCGACGACGGACACGGCACAACGCAGCAACCAGCGGCAGGCACTCACGAGCAGGCACCCGCCGGAGGCCGCCGCCGGTGCTTCGACCAAGCCGAAGGCGGCGACGACGAAGCTTGCAACTCGGAGGAGGGCAAAGCGCGTCAAGGCGCCGTCCCGCGCCCCCGCCGCTGGCTTGCTGCGGCAGACGATAGCACCGTCGTCGCCGAGGAGTAGGAGAGGACAGATGAGGGGCTTGCGAGGTCGGGGGTGAGGACCTCAGCTCGGGTTCGCAATGATCCGCAAGTGTCGGGGTTTGTGGGTTGACGACAGCGGTTGGAGCAGTGATTCAGGCATTTGGCATCGCGATTCACGAGGTATTGATCTGAATCCCCGGTGATTTCTCTCTGGTCTGCAGGATTCACTCTCACTAGCGACTGATGCGGGTGCGGTAGGGTTGCACGACATCTGTTCGTGTGTAAAATTCCATAACCTAGATCCTGATTCAGTCGTGAAGGCATGGGCGGGGTGTGCCATTCGGTTCGGGTTGTGTGGCAGGTTCACACGTAAAATTTCTTGGCCGATCCGCACACTTGGTGGCGGTGATTTGCCGAGAGCACCAATTGGGAGGTTTCTAGGCGTGGATTTCTTAGCTTGTTGTTCCACGTGATTGGTTCGATTCGTCTGGCGGCGCCCCAAAGCCCTCTGTCGCACTCATTTGTTCTCAATTAAGTGGAGTGTGGCAAAGCGGGATGATGACCGAAAGTCGATATGCTCCACCAAGTTTGATCGCATTGCCTACATGTATTTACAACTTGATTACCTTATCTCGGGTCTAATTTCTTATTGCATCATGTGAATATGATTGTTTAATAATAAAGCTTTGTTCTCGTGCTTCCGGTGTTTCAAATTATGATCCAACTCGCTTTCGGCATCTTGTGCTCGTGCATTATGATTAATAAAATGAATGAATACATTTGTTGCCGAACTTAGTAGCCTTTGCCTTTGGTGTTGGGAGCCTGCTGTCAGAAATGTTGTTAGGCGACTTGGCAACCCGGTCCTGATTGGCTGATGTCGGAGGACCGCGTTGGCATCGTGCGGAAGCGGTGCGGGGTGCGCACGTGGCGAACGCCCGTCGCGGTGCTTTGGGGCGGATGCCTCACAATGAGGGTTGACGCCATGCGCAGCACGCTGCGGGGGGGGCCTCGACCACGCGGGAGTGTCCGAGTCCATCAAGATTTGTAAGCATATCTCACCATGGAAGAATCATGAAGCCTGCACATTAATTTCGTTCTTTCAATGGCTATGGATTGATATCTAGACATTCATTTATAGCCTTACCCGAATTAGACAGAAAATTGGGTTCATTGTTGAATTGGTTTGAGACATGATTGCTGTCTCGTCAGGCCAAATCCTATGCTGTTGATATTTAAGTCCATCTATGCAAAGCTGTGAAGCCTTGTGGACAATGCCAAGCTTTGAATGCTAATGGACTGATGGCAAGTGTCTATGCCTCCCTTTAACTTCGATTTTATAGCAAGTGGCAATGCCCAGCTCTGAATGCTAATGGACTGATAGTAAGTGGCATTTTTTCATCTGAGATTTTCCTTTCAGTATGCAAGAGTGTTAATATCACTGGTTTTACATAAAAAAAAAAGTCATGAGAAATCATGGTAATCTGTAATGTGGTTATGTTAATCATTGCATTTGCAGGTTGCTGGCTACCAAAATAATTAAAAAAAAAGATGTGGCAAATCAGAAAGCAGAGCGCACTGCTTTAGGCGAAATAAAAAAAAACAACACAGGTATGAGCGCTTCCTCAACTGTGATGGAATTGATGTCAACATTTTTGCTCAAAATCAAGATGCAAATGCTAACCTTATTTGTTCCTTTGCAGTTATTTTACCTCTATCTATCAGAAGATAAAAATCATGAGAGGCTCTGATGCTGTTCGAATAGGTATGTATAATGTGTAACAATAGATATAGAAATTCTGCATGTTTGATGTGCATATGTTACAGCCTTTCAGGATGAATTTATTAATTCCCAAGTACTGATGTATGCAGTTAACTTATATACTATATGTGGTGGCTATATTTCTCATTTTTTTTCATATACTAGCATTGCAAATAAGTTAGGCAAAGTATTCAGTATTAGCTAGCTGCAACTGTATCCTTGCCGCAAATGGATTGTAGCTTAGATGCATAGATCATTTCTCTTGGCTGATAACAGAGCACAAAATAACAGAATAATAAGATGATTATATTAATTGCAGCTAACAGTTCCTGTTTTCGTGCCTGAATCTTAAACTTCAGTTTGGAATATGTAATTTGGTGAATTGTTCTATTTAGCTATAATACTTCTTGTATGGTTCTGAACTATGTCCATTTGCTTGTAGCTGCAAGAACCATACAAAAGACAGGTCACAACAAATAAGCTTGGTCTTTGTCTCCAGCGACGGAATCAACAGAAGATATCTGAGCTAGCTGGGAGACTATGTTTAAGGCTGAAATAGTTGCTGGGAATTATCATAAGTCATCAAATGTTTAGTATAGTTTTGACGTGTTCTTGGGACATATGCATTTGTATGTCTGTGACGTGATTCTCTGTTATTCTACTCTAAAATCATCCATCATGCCACAAGAACTAATGGTTCGTGATGTTAGGAAAGCTGTCCTAATTGTTCAATTGCAACCTCGCAATTGTGTTCTTTTACACGAGAAAATTTGGTGCTGCACTTAGCTTCCTACCACTTTGATTGTTTTAAGGGAAAAAAATAGTCCTCTAGTTATTTTCATGTGTATCTCTGAAATACCGCCGTGGTGTTAGTACGGGTACTATACTACGTTAGTTTAATATGATTATATAGACGTAGTTGTAGTCCCAATGAGGATCTCAAGACCTACCGATAGGAAGTGTTGTTTGACAATGTAAACAACAGCTGCTTCTTTCTGCTGCAAGTGTCTATCCTTCAACCATAACCTCTGGTCTGGTCTGGGATGGAGCCCCATCTGTAGTTGTTTAATTTAGCTATGGTGTGATTTAAATCGGGTTCTTGAGGGATTATAATAACTGCTCGTTAACTTATTCAACGTCTTTTAGTTTATGAACTGTAATGATATGCTACGGACAAAAAAACTACAATGAAATGAAATTTTGGCCCTAATGTTATGCTTTCTGTTAACCATGGCATTGACTAGAGATGCTATAATTAGGCCAAAACAAGGTTGTTTCAACATTAACATGGCACACTACTAGCGTTAGCACGGCGCGAGACCAATATTGTTCTAAATTTAACTTTTGACTTAATATGGTCCATAGCGTTAACATGGACACGCACACTATACTAGCTATATTCGGCCTGTTCGCTTGTTGGTTTTAGCCAGCCTAAACCAACCAGTCAACAGTGTTTTTCTCTCACAATAAACCAGCACCAGCCAGCTCAAACCAGAAAAAAAAAAACCAAACCACTGTACTAATTTGAATGGCAGAAGCATGGCGAAGCTTCACCGCCCATCCCATCCCCCAGATTGGCCGCCCAAGCCTCTGCACCTCACGTTCCTCGCCCACTCCTCGTTCGCACAGCAAACACCATCGCCACCCAACCAGAAATCCTCACGTGTTCCACCGACCACGCCCCGTCCACCCACCTCCCCGCCACACTGCCGACCACACACCCTGCCCCCGCACCGATCCCCGCGGCGCGCGCGACGCTCCTTTGACAGCCACGTCTTCCCACTGCCATGCGGGTCCCGCATCCCGCGCGCGGCCCTCCTCAAATGCCCCCACCCCTCGCCTCCCCACCTCCGCACAAACGCGTCGTTTCCGCCCGCTCCACAGGATCCTCTGCGCCACCGCAACCGTGTGACCCCGCCCGTGCCGCCGCCGCCGCCGCCGCCGGCGATCCCGATCCGCCGACCCGTCCCACCCCACCCCACCCCCGCTCGCAGCCATGTCGCCGTCGGAGCCGACGCGGGAGGAGAGCGTGTACATGGCCAAGCTGGCGGAGCAGGCGGAGCGGTACGAGGAGATGGTCGAGTTCATGGAGCGCGTGGCGCGCTCCGCGGGCGGCGCCGGCGGCGGGGAGGAGCTCTCCGTGGAGGAGCGCAACCTGCTGTCCGTCGCCTACAAGAACGTCATCGGCGCCCGCAGGGCGTCGTGGCGGATCATCTCCTCCATCGAGCAGAAGGAGGAGGGCCGCGGGAACGAGGCGCACGCGGCCTCCATCCGCGCCTACCGCTCCAAGATCGAGGCCGAGCTCGCCCGCATCTGCGACGGCATCCTCGCGCTGCTCGACTCCCACCTCGTCCCGTCCGCCGGCGCCGCCGAGTCCAAGGTCTTCTACCTCAAGATGAAGGGCGACTACCACAGGTATAACCATTACCGCCAGCGGATCTCGCTTTTTGTTCTGCGTATCCGCCTGTAGACGATGCGATCTATTTATGGAGTGGCCGAGGAGGGAGGTTTTTGGTGGATGTACGCGCGATCTTATATGCGATGTGTGGCGGAGCTGATGGAATTTCCCTTAGTATATGATGAGGGATCTTTGTGTTTGGGATTTAGATTAGCGGGGGTTTTGAATCCTTATTTATTGCTTGGTTATTATTATCTGTGGGGGGCATCACTATCTGATTTGGGGCCTTAGTATATATATGAACCATGGTAGTTGTGGTTTGGAGAAGTCAAAACTTAAGACCTGTATGCAGATGTTTCGAGTGGGGATGACGCGGGTCTGAGTGATGATTAGGTCTAAATCTAATGCGTGACCTCTTTTTTTTGATATCTTTTTGTGTGTTACGCTCTTGTAATTTGTGGTTTCTAGTCAAAAGAAAGAAAGGGAAAGCGATTGTGGTGCCTGTGACGTTATTGAGTGAGGTTGTTCTCCTTTCATTTATGGTGCATGCTGAGGTTCCTATTTGTCTATATAATGTGCTGTCTCTTATAGTAGAAGATTCAAGGATACGAATTCGTGATCTATTGATCCCCCCCCCCCCTACTGTACGGATATCTTGGTATCTGATTTCTCATGATGATTTTGTAGGTACCTTGCTGAGTTCAAGTCAGGTGCGGAGAGGAAGGATGCTGCGGAGAGTACCATGAATGCTTACAAAGCTGCTCAGGTTTGATCTTTGTGCATATGTTGATAGGTTGACTGCATATCTTGTTAATTGAGATTCATTGTTGTTGGTTTTTGGTTTGTAGGATATTGCTCTTGCTGATCTGGCCCCAACCCACCCCATCAGGCTTGGGCTGGCACTCAACTTCTCAGTGTTCTACTATGAGATCCTGAACTCCCCTGATCGTGCTTGCAACCTTGCAAAACAGGTTTGCTTCTTGTCCTTCCATCTCCCTTAGTGATTTATTTTCATTTTGAGACATGATGTCTCCTAGATTGTATAGCTGGACAACCGGTGGAGTGCATAGACAGCCTCTGTCTCTGCTTATGTAGGGTTTGGTTTGTTCAATAAAAGATGGTGCAAAGGAAATAGTTTACTTGTAGCTGATGATATATGATGCTAGGGATTCGTAGATTATAATAACTTGTTTTAAATTGGTATTGCAAGCAAAACTTGATTGATGGCCATCACCGCTAGTCTGCTACTTACATGTTGTTGGCCCTCTATACGGAATTAGTGGTTTGTGGTGAACTGTAGATCCCTAGACTTGAACTACTTTGCATCCCCGAACAAATTTTCTAGCACTCTATTAGGGGATTACTGTTTGTGTGCATGTAACACAGGTTTGTGTTCTGCATGCGTATTTACTGAAACATTATCTCTTACTATTAGGTGTGTCATATTGAAGTAATGGATCTAATTACTCTGGGATGCTAACAAATGCTAGCTGTTGTTTCTTCACTCAATTTGTCATGTTTTGTTGCATACATTTTCTATTTCATGTTGAACATTGACAAGCTACAACCTAATGATTATAAGTCACCTAGAGAATTCTCAATTTCCCTTCTATGATGGCTAGACTGATTAACTGGTCTAGGATACATAAAGTTGGACAGAGGACAGTCTTCATATATTACTTCAGATGACAGATGCATTCCTAGGCAACGAAGTAGTACACTTGATGCTGTCATCAATCTAAGCATCCTTCACTTAATATTTGCTGGAGTTGACTTGAATTAAATTCAATGTTGTAGGCTTTTGATGAGGCAATCTCTGAGCTGGACAGCCTGGGAGAGGAGTCCTACAAGGACAGCACTCTGATCATGCAGCTCCTGCGTGACAACTTGACCCTATGGACTTCCGACACCAACGTGAGTTTCTTCTTTCCCACAGAATTGTTAAGCATTGTGACCTTTGGCTCTCTTTGCCCATCATCACTAGTCATGGTTCTCATGTGACCTTGGCTCTTTCTTTCCTCATCAGGAGGATGGCGGTGACGAGATCAAGGAAGCTGCTGCCCCGAAAGAATCCGCAGAGGGTCAGTAAGATGTACTGGATCTCCCGACCTGATGTGTCTGCTGATGTTGGGGAGTGACCAGGACCGCTGCTGTTCTTGAATTCTGATAGCTTATCTTCTAGTATACCTTGTGTTGTTGTCTTCCATCATCGCACGCACCAGTGTATGCGATGGAGCTGCTGCTATTGCTGCTGTTTTAATTAAGCACTCTAGATGTCATGCCGCACGCTTTGTTTCGCTTTCAAGTCGATAAATGATGGCTGGATGCTGGTTTTCGTGCTCCAAGCCCACCAGGAAAAAGACCTGCTTCTCTTGTGTTGCAGCGTTGTGTTAGAATGACCTACGGAGTATTTGACTTGACAGGCCTGCTGCTGAGTGGTATTCTGTTATGATGGCTTTTGCAAAGCTATTTGGCTTAATGTCCCAGAATAATCTGAATTGGCTGCATTGGAATTTTGTGTGTGGTCGCTACTGGAACTGGACAGAACATAGTTGTCGTCATTTCTTCCTAGCGTGTCCTATGGCCGCATGCACGCACATCGGCCTTTAGGCCGTGCCTGTTGTGGCATCTGATGCGCATTTTTTGGGGGTATGGACCAAGAATCATGAAGGCTCGATGCATAGTGGGAATACTCAACAGTTCCACTAGTGCAATATGCAAGGCAATAATTCTGCCGTTCTGCACTCCGCTATTGACACGAAAGATGATGTAGATGCCAGGAGTCATCCAGTCGAGGGCTCGTTCGTTTCGCTGAAAAAATAAGTTAAAATACTGTTTCGGCTGATTTGTTGTGAGTGAAAATACTGTTCTAGCTAAAAAAAAACAAGCTGAAAAATATGGATTATAAGACAAACGAAGAGGGCTGAGATTACTGCCCTCGTCATTTCTAGCGTGTTGAGTGCGTTCTTAACTCGTTTTCCTTTTCTCCCAACTTTTTTTTTATGAAACGTCAAAGCCCTTAGATTCCGATTAGTAATTTCTAGCGTGTTGAGTGCGCGTTCTTAACTCGTTTTCCTTTTCTCCCAACTTTTTTTTATGAAACATCAAAGCCCTTAGATTCCGATTAGCCTGTTCGTTTGTTGGTTTTAACCAGAGCTTATCAGTCAACAATGTTTTTCTCTCACAACAAACCAGCACTAGCCGGACTTATCAGCCCAGAAACCAACCAGCGAACAGGCTCCGGTCTTCATTTCCTCGTATTTTAAGTCTGACGCAACGACGTAGACATAATTTTTTTCAAGACTACTAATTCAAAGTGATGAGACCATCTTTCAACAATGCCCATTCAAAGCGATGGGACCATCTATATTATGTAACATAATAGGTTGTTTTAGTTTTGTGAAAGTCTCTTAATTTTGAATAAGTTTAAAAATATATCTTAAAATCTGTACCAAAAAATTATTGACAGTACACTAGTTTAAAATTGTAGCGGACGGTGCACTTATCTAGTATTGCAGTTGATGGTGCACTTATTCAGTATTATAGATGTTAATGAGATATTTCATAAACTTAGTTAATTTTAAAATAGAAAAATATGACTTGCAACAAATTAAAACAACAAACGCATTGACCATGGGCCTTTGGAGTTGCCTTCAAAATCTTGTCAGCACTTGGCTTTTCAATCAAACATCACATAAAAAAAACATCCAAACACCGCGATTTCGACAAGACATCAATACCATAAACTGAATCAGCGGCCAATTTCATACCTACAAACTGAAGCAACGCTATATTTTAAATATGATTTTCATACCTACAGTACAAAGCAGTGCATCGATACTCAAATTTGACAGAGACGTGAAGACAAAAATAAGAGTACAAGACATTGGAACTGACGACATTGGCATGTAAATTTACAATGCAGTGTTTCAATTTTTTGGGGTTTTTTGAGACATGAAAATAAACATATATATATATATATATATATATATAGAGAGAGAGAGAGAGAGAGAGAGAGAGAGAGAGAGAGAGAGAGAGAGACCATAGAATCTATCTAGACCGATGAAAGAAAACTTCTCCGATGACAACAAAATAGACTAAACTCTTCTAGACTAACTTTTTTTAACCAATTTCTGCTAATTTTTCTTATACCGATACACAACACATCAACAGACTGGAAGTAGATACGAATAGCATTAAGGTGTAAAACAGATGAACCATGTGCAAGGACGAAGCTAGTCAGTCGTCCTCGTCGGGCCTGCTTGCTAGGCAGAGCTCATGTAGCTCGTTCAGTATCCATTCCTCCCCTGTGTGGCCTCCGAGAACCAGGACCCTGGTGCCGCCAACCACGCAGGTGCTGTGCCCCCAGGCGAACTTGGGTGGCTGGCCGGGTACGTTCAGGATCCTCCATGTCGGCTTCTCCTCTGCGGGATCGATCAGGAACAGCTGCGCTGGGGAGTGGAGTCCCGCAATCGAGCCCCCAAATATGATGATCCGTCCACAGGGCAGGCTCACTGCGACGTGATCGAGCCTTGGTGGCGGGCCGGCATTTGGGAATCCAGTCGTCGCCAACTGTCTCCACTGCGGACTATCTTCGCTAACATCCATTGAGTAGGCGTCGCTGGAGCGCAGTCGGAGCGAGCCGCTCTTTGCCAGTCCACCAAACATGAACAGTTTAGTTGTACCATAGACGGACATGGTGTGGCCGAGGCGGGATGGAGGTGACCAGGATGTAGGAATCTCCCTCCATGCAGGTTTCTCCTTTGTGAGGTCAAGGAGGAAGGTGTCGCTGAGAAGAACACCAGACTCGGTGCAGCCACCTGATACGACGAGCTTCGAACCATCCAGGGTGCATGAGCTGTGCCAAGACCGTGGCAGTGGAGGACCCTCGCTTGCAACCTCCCTCCATGTTGGCTGCTGAGCATCAAGGTCAAGGACAAAGACATCGTTGAGCAAACCTTGCTGTCCGCAGCCTCCAAATACTACCAGCCATGACCCATTCAGCCATGATAGAGTGTGCCCCCACCGGCCAGGTGGAGAGGCAGAAACCTTGACGCGGCGCCATTCTGGCCTTGCAGCCTCCAAGTTAAGCACAAATGTATCATCCATAGGCTGCATGTTGACACCCTCCCTCCGAAAAGGACAAGACGGTTACCAACAGCGCAGGCACTGAAGTTGCATCGGGAAGGCTCAACGCGCCCTCCAACTGTGAACTTCCTCCATGAGGCTGCCTCAAGAGTTGTTAACTCTCTTGCAAGACGACCCCATCCTACCATCTTGGTGCTCATCTCAAGCCTGACAGTGACATCCCTTCCCCATGCGTTCTGGCAGACCATCTTCCTCAGGTGATCATTCTTGGTTAGTTCATGCATTCTGGTACAGACTGATCCAATGGATGCAACATCTCTTGGTGACAGGCGAGATAGAATGTTGTGTGCAAGAACTTCGTCTGACAATTGAAATATACCACAGTGGTCTGAACTCTGGATTTTTGGAGCATGCTCATGGGAAGCTGAGTTCAGATCTTGAATGCTGAGCCTGTTGTTGGACTGTTGCTTATACACTGGATATGATACGCTGCTGAGATCGATGTTTGCCTCAGAGAATAGCTGGATTCCAATAACATGTGTCACATAGCCATCATCCCCATGCATAGGAATGAGCCTTAATCTGTTGTAAAGTGGAGCACCATCCTTCCGGAAATTCAGCAGCTCGCCTTGGAATTCAATCCCCTCATTGAGGCATCGCCGAATCTCTGAAACAACCATGGGATCAACAAGGGGATGTCGCCTTTGGGCACGTGGATCCCGAAATTGTAGGAATCGGCTGAAAGACAAGTTTGAGTGAACACAGTTCGTGAGATGCTTCAATAGGCCCTCTGTCAAGTTTGTCAGTGTTAGCAATTTTAAAGTTGTACAAGCAAGAAAGCAAGCAGAAAATAACTACTACTACTACTACCTCTATCCCAAATCATAAGACGTTTTGGCTTTTCTAGACACACACTTTTGATATGCACTTAGATATACACTGTCTAAATACATAGTAAAAGCAATGTATCTAAAAAGCCAAAACTCCTTATAATTTGGAGTGGAGGGAGTACAAGATGTTATAACATAAAATCATTTGGATCGACTAGCCTGACAAAAGATAAATGACTTCTCTCTGCTTCCATGTGGATGTTCATTGTCTTATGTCAACATTAACAGGAAACAAGTTCCAAAATTGGCCGTTACCATGCTGCTTTCGCATGACATTTGAATTTCTAAAAATTTCAGTACTGAACTTCTTAAGTAGATCTGATGCTAAATGCCTAGACAACTTCATACTGGATCTGGTCTATGGCAGGGGCTCGAGGATTATCTTTCCTGACTGCCCTCCTCCCCGGTAGTTAGAGTGTCTAACTCAGTAGTGGTCGTCTTGTGTGTTTATGTCAACGACGCGAGTGTAATCCTAGAAACTGGGGTGTGTGCGTGTGTGTGTGGTGTGTAAGGTGTTGTTTGGGCTCTTGCCCTTTATTCTCTTCTTAATTTAATGAAGCGCAGCTCTCCTGCGTTTTCGAGAAAAAAAAAACTTCATACTGGATCCAATGATTTCTATTCAACATTATCATATGAAGTAAACTGGAATTCCCAATGATTTCCCAATCTTTCACCAACATCCAATTTCAGATAACAGAATTTTACAACCAGACTTCAAATCAACCACCTGCTCAGGTGCTCACCCAGTTTGGCATGGCCTACAAATCTTTTTTGTAGACCCAGATATGCTAGGTATTATTCTTGAATAATTCCTCTCTCTATGTGCAAGTGGCCAACTTAGAAGTGCAACCTAACTACTTAAGTATCAAGCAAAATATCTTCAGAAGTGCAACCTAAGTATGAAGCAAAATATCTCATAGGTAACCATCAAAATGCTCTTTAATCAACCCCCCCCCTGGCCGCCTCTTCTACTCACAAGAAAACCAAAATGGCTCAGGCAGTGGTACTACGCGATCCAAACCTATATTATTTACAATCCTCATTTGATAAATTTACCTACAACATGAACAAACTCAAAATAAATCTGATCTCAGGAGACCCTGTCTACGTGTTTTTCTGCATATGCGCAATAAATATTTTTTTAAAACTTTGCCAATCACATTGCTTGTGTGATTACTCTTATACCAACATGGGCAGTGGTCCATCAAATTATTTCAGTACTGTCACCATTAACCATTACTCAGAGGCAGGCTGCATACCGGATCAACACATGAGAATCACTCAAATTGACACCGGCTGCCTAAATCCCATGGTGCCGGAGGCCATGCTTCGATTAAAGCATTATGCATCAGAAAATTCTTAGTTCACAAAACTGTCCAATCAAAAGCCATAACCACATTCTAGAATCCTACTAAGAAGCAAGCACCTGCTTCTGCTCATTTCTGTCTTCTGCCGCAGCCATCGTGAACACGCACGCCATTTGGTCAGAAGATTGACAACCTAATGCGAATGAGTGATGGGCTCTAGCTTTACTACGCGGATCCTGAAATCTAGAGAGGACTGCACGAACGCCGTGACGCGGTTTGTAATGAAAATAAAATCCTAATCCGGTCGCAACGAGCGGCGACTCTGTGGTTCCAGCTGCCGCTCGCAAGAGAGGTGCCAAGCAAGCAAGCGGCATTCCCCAGCATCACGAATTGCCAATCCCCAAGCAGAGGAAAAACAGAGCGGAGAAGGCCGGGAGCAGAGCAGAGCACTGACCAGTTGCGGCCGAGCACCTCGTGCGCGCGGTACCCCGTGGCGGCCTCGAAGGCGGCGTTGACGTAGATGACGGGGAAGTCGACCTCTGCGGCGTCCGCCGCGATGATCGCCGCCGCCCTGGGCTCCCCGAGCCCCGCTGCCGGAGGCGCGCCCCACGGCCACCCCGGATCGTCCTCCGCCTCCGCGTCCACCTCCATCCCCTCCTCCTCCTCCTCCTCCTCCACCACCACCACCTCCACCTCGTCCTCCTCCCACAGCCTCATCCGCTTCACCGCCACGACGCCGCGACCCCCCTCGTCGTCAAACATGCGAGGCCGGTCGCCCCCCTTTCTCTCTCCTCGGCGTGCGCCCGTGGTTTGTGTTTGGTGCGGGAGGAGGGAAATGGGAGATTCTGCCAGGGCGGGGAGATATTTCTGCGCCTGGATTTTATAGGCGCGGCACGACCCGCAGAAAAGGGGCGTGGTTGCGGGTTATTTACGGGATCTGCCACGCGAGGCTGGCGGAAAATATCTTCCGCGGAGGCGGTAGTAGGGTGGGCCCGTGTCAGGTGGGGCCGGTGGACCAGGGGCGGGATCCCCAACCCCAATCCAACGGTGCACCGTGGGTTTCCTTTGCTTCGCAGGGAATAAGAAGAAGATGGGGAGTGGGGCCCGCAGCCGCAGAGTACCACGGCCGGTGGCAGCGCCTCCCAACCGTACTCCTTTTGAAAATTGGAATAATATGGGGTATTGTTTTTTATAGGCTGGTTCGCTAAGTTGTATTTGACTTATAAGTCATGACTTATCAATCAATTATTTTTCTCTTATATCAAATCAGTTAACAGTACTTTCAACCATGGCTTATAAGCCAAATCAGCCTAAATGAATAGGGCTTACCTATAAGAAATTGCTTTTCCTATAAGAAATTGCTTTTCCTTAACTTTTCTGTCCAATAGCTTTGCATTTCCTCTTTCTTTATGGACACTGTCGCGTGCACAACATTGCTCTTCCACGTGTAAAAACCACCTGCTGTCTCTGTCTCTGGTGTCCATATTATAGGACTTGTACAAATATTAAGATTTAAATATTACTAGCAAAAATACCCGTGGATTACGACGGATAGTTATTTTCACTTTTATTTAGATGTTAACATCTTTGTCATAGTTCTTCTATTTTTGCATCCGTCGACGACAATATGTATACATGCACCTACAAACACACTATTTAGTCGTTCACCCTCACCAGAGCAGTCGTGTATAGGTAAGTCTCAATTGCGCGCACTAGCAGCTTCATTGACGGCGGCTCAATGTTCGTCGTCTTTCTTAGCGTACAACTAATTTGCCTCTTCTTGTGTATCAGTTATTTTTTATTTATATTTAGTTGAACAAGTTTGGAACAGGAGAAAAAAGCAACGAAATTAGCAAAAAGATGACATCCGGGTAGAAAAAAATTGGAGAAGAAATAGCATACATAGACAATGGATGGTACCCTGTGCAAGATGGACTCACGTACGGTACCCGTGTGCGTGACGAAAACCTCTCTTGCTCCTAACAGAAATTGGAACACTCACGTGGAAAAAACAGAGAAAGAAAAAGATACAAAAACAAAAATAAAAAGACAAAAAATAATAAGATAAGTTTGCCTAATTTCTACTTTTTTCCTTTTCTATCTGGATTAGAATTAGGATTCCTATTTAACTTACTTAGGATCAGAGAATATATTTGGAAAATGATTCCTACCAAGTATGTTTGAAAAAAATTGAGCCAATAAATCTTAAAATTGATGAAATCACTATAGATGTGTCATGTCAATGAACACACACCGTTTATCACTTAAAAAATAGCATTGGTCAGGTTTCATTATAAGACATTTGTTAACCGGTTGAGTTACGCTTAGTTCGCGCGTGGTTACTTCTAAACAAAGACAACATGTAGTTGTCAAGTATTATTCATTAACTTTACCCATTATTTAGTGTACTTTTTGTATTTTAATTGTAAGGATGTCATGCTTTTAGGCAAAGAATTCATCAAGTAGCTTTCAAGTTTTTTAATTATGTTTATCAACCATAGATATATACTGCATGATGCTTACAATGACGAAGTGAGATGCACTTGTCATGCTAGTCCCTCGGGTTTAGAACATGTCGTTTAGGATATTATTAACTAGAAACATACCCCACGTATTGCTATGAGAATTGCAGAGATAATATAGAATGCCATTAAACTATATGTAACTATTTATATGAAAGGATAAACTATTATAAAATAATATTAGCGGATGGAGTGACACGCTGATATGAACAACCTAATACATGTTAGTAGATGGCGTATGTCTCTCTTACGTGTATATCATAATTGCATATGCTAGTAGACTATAACATTACATCTCATAGTCAATACACCAAGTTTTGTGATTAATATTGGTAACATCAATTATTTAGTGCAGCTCACAGATGTTGAGGTTCACAACTTTGGGCAGCCCACTATGTGAACTAATGCGAACCACGTCGCGATGCCTCTAGCACTGGTCCCACCTTTGGGTATACCTCTGATTTTGCTGGATTCGTTATATTATGTACGTCTGCTACGTTCAATATGGTGTTCATCAGATGTTTATGTAACCTTTTGTTATTTTCTTTTGAATTAAATCACACCTAAATATAAAATATCTAAACGCCCCTAGTTCACTCGTGCTTTGTTTATAATATCAGGTCAATTCATTCACTCCACATATCATGCACATGCTCTCCATCTCTTGTCACAGTCAGCATAATAACCACTAATAATATTGGCGTCATGATCAGTGAAAATAGATGATGTACGCACGGTACCCTTCAAAATATTATAACTTTTGCCTATTAGAATATCATTTACCATTTCTTGATCTCTAGATCTCGAAAAGAAGAGGGCCCGCCGGAGAGGAGGAGATAGATACCCCACAACCCAGCCGCGAGATATGCTCATCTACTACGAAGCAAAGGGATGGGCCGGCGAGCGGCCACGAGTCCAGAACCTTCGATCCGTCCACTGGCGCCAAAATATCCCCCGTGGCCTCGCCGTAAATGGCCGGCGCCACCGGGGGGCAGAACCGTCACCGGCGCAACCTGCGTAAGATAATATCTCGTGCGTGTCGCCAGCCGGATCTGCCGCTCTGCTCGTGCACGGTGCACCACCCCACGGCCCAGCGGAAATGGAAAAATATCTCCGCGGCGCCACGTACGCCACCCGCCCATCCGTACCTGGTCTCGGAATGTTCGGCCGGCTCGCCGTCGCTGTCGCCGCGACGCGATACCGGCCGGTTTGCGTCGAGGATCGTAAAGGTGTTTTTGGACATGAGCGGAATTCAGGAACCATGAGTCCATGACGTACGTGTGGTGGTACCTCTCTCTATGCTATAATTTAATCGACCAATCAAAATTATACTAGATAAAAAAAAACGACCTTCGTTGAGAGCCCACAACCATTGTGCATCCATAAAATTACACATAGGAATTCATCTCCATTAAAATCAAGTGCTAATAAAATATTTAACCCAAATCCAATGGCCACGATTGGACGTGGGATGCCAGGCTTCTCACCCCGCCTTCTCACCCCTGCACCCTCCTCACATGCCGCGACCGTGATTCAATGCTCGAAGCCAACCGCGATTCAACGCTCCAAGCCAATCACACGGCCTGCTCACTTAGGATCTCCCGGCCCGCGGTGCGCCGATGAACCCAAAGCTCGCCGAGGCGTGGTGCACCGCCGTCCATGCCTGGGTTGAGCGTGTCGTGGTTGCACGTTGTGCCTCCGCGGCGGCGGAGCTGGAGGGAACACGGCGGGCGTTCGAAAGGCGTCCTCGCGCTCGCGATTTCCTCCAGATCCGACCCAAGTGAGCTTCGGTGCGGGTCCCAGCTGTGGAATTTTGCGTGGTGGGTGATCTCCGCCGATGTGCTTCGGTTGGTTGTGTGAGGTCGATTTCTGTTGGTGGTTTTCTGCGCGGTTTTGCGGGGCTGAGGATTTTGCGGGTTTCGCGTTGTATGTGCGATAAGGGAGGAAGACAGACTGGGTTCACCGGAGCCCTCAGTGTGCTGAATATTAAATTGAATGATGTAGTTCGAGAACTCTTGATGAGAATAACCTTTTCTGCATCTGTAGTTTGGGAATTTTGCCGTGTGGATTCCGTGCAAACACATGGCTTATTCCCCCAATATATGTTGACTCCGCCACAAAGTGCCTAGCACTGCCTATCGAGGATGAGAATTGGGGTGGAAATGGGGGCGAAGGTGGAGGTGGAGGTAGAGTACATGCTGGAGAAGGCCGATAAGAAGAAGGATGGAGGTTTGTCCAATAAGAAGAAGCTGGAGTGTAGGATGAAGATTGCAGACCTCAAACAGATATGCATCAGACCTGACGTTGTAGAGGTGCACTCTCCATTCCAAGTAAGTGACCCCGCTGTTAGCAATTTCATTTTTGCTCATAAAGTCCACTACGTATAGATCATCTATCTTCATCATGGCGAAACATCAATCTGCACTTTTCAATTTCTTGATGTTGAAAAGATTTGCCTATGCTTTCACAGCATCTGCAGCAGATGGTGACAGTACCCAAATCACCTTGACTCTGGAAAAAGTGAGGGACAAATGCAAACTATCCTGCTGCCCCCACTATGATTACAAAAACGGTAAGCTATCCTATACTGTCCGTAATCATTTTACCTTAGAAATGTTACTACTGAAACTTGGCTATTGTTTGTTCCAATAAATGAATTGGTAAGATAGGGTCTTCAAGTAAATGAATTGTTAAGAAAGTTTAAGTTCCACTTCAGATTTTTTTGTTTGTTTGCAGAAAGTTGAAGATCCACTTCAAAAAGGCAACCAAGAGGGCCGGATATAATAGAAGAATAAAATTTGCAATTGATGTTGCTGCTACTGATTTTTGTGTAGGTAAGTAGAAAAGCAGTGCATTTCCTATGCATTGACTATGTAAATGTTCAAAAATTAACTCTCTGAATATGTAGCAGTGACTTCTCAATTTCCTTAAAAAATCTAGCAGTTCTGAAAATCTTGATAGCAACTTAGGTTCAACACTTTAGTGGTCATTATTTTTTAAACAAGTCATGGTCACGATCTTGCTTTGCTAATGTGTGATTGCGATTTGGTTAAATAAAACTGGATATATACTCAAGTTCTGAAGCCAAATTATATACTCTATTGACTGCAGTTTGTTCTTGTTTGGCTACGTGTGCAGGAGATGCGGGCTTTGCAGAGAGGTTGCATGGTGATGTCAAAAGAAAATGACAAGCTTCAGGTAGCATCTATGGTCGGTTTTCCTTTTCAAATATATGCGTTAGAGGACTAGGTTGCAGATCTGAATTTTCTAAGCCGATTGTCATTTGAGTATTCATAGAAACTGATGTTTTATCAAGGGAGAACAGTCACAGGCCACAACATGTTCTATGTTCCTCTAGACTAGATTATAGTTTTGATTTAACAGTTCTTTTAGAAGCATATTTTATCTAGAAATGTCAGGAAACTGCGGATAAGAAGCTAAAGATCGCATCAATTGCAACCTTATGTAGGTAAAGGGCAACCAAGATCTTTGATTCAGAAATAGAATACGAGAAAGTTCAACTGAAATTGGAGCAACTAATTTCTACATGTAGAAGGAAAGAAGAAAGGGTGTGGCCAGAAGAGGAAAGCAAAGCCATAGTACAATGATGTGAGTGTGGGCTTCATACATTGTTCTCTGTCTTTTGTAGTTTGTTATATATGTTGCTGCAGTTTTGGATCATCAGGTTTTATCATAGCTGCCATACTAAATTACTACATGTTGTCTACATTTCTTGATTCCACTGATAGTAAGCATCTGATGCTCCTCGATTTCACATATCTATGTGTAAATGATTGGTTTGCAAAAATGATGGCAGAATAAATGGTTTACATTGTACTTTACATTAGCTTATTTAAATGTTTGAGAACATTTGTGATATGCCAACCTCTTGGAATAATTTAGGGAGGTAAATCAAACAGGAGACCAAGGACGTGCGCGATCTAGAGGAGCTGTTGAAGCATTTAGACAAGCACTACTCTTGGATGTGCTGTTGCCTGCAAGACACGATGACTATCATATGATGCTGAGCTATATAAATCTAGCTAAATATGCTATGTAGATTTCTAAAAGCAAGGAAATTTGAAATCAACAAAGCAAAGCAAATGTGGATTGATATGCTTTAGTGGCTGAGGGAGTATGGCACTGATGTGATTGTGGAGATTAGTGGTGGTGGGAGAATGGCACAGATATCAACAAAGAGAAGCAAATGCTTTTTTTCTTGTTTGGAATATAATGGGTTAATTTGTTGCATCTCCAAACTCTATACCAAATGTTTGTCATCAATGCTTGTAAAAAAATGCTCAGTGAATTGCCAGAATTCCTTGGTTGTACTTGTACCTATCCTAAATACGGAGGCTGCCTTAAGGCTGAAAAGGGACCATGACGCTAGTTTTATGATTTTTTTAGTTTTATTATGCTTTATTTTAAATTATGATTTATTTTTTTCTAGGCGCTACTGTACAACTCCAAGACCTACTTAAGCAAATCATAAGGTAGATGGTTGAGGTGAGATATGACTTATTATGCCTTGTTATGCTTTCTAAATTATATACATGGTCATATACAATTGTGTGTATGAAAAAAGTATCGTTGTTTAATTGTTCTTATGTGCATCTCTGAAATGAAGCCGTGGCGTTAGCACGGGCATTATACTATAAGAGAAGTAGTAACAGTGTGCTTTTGATTCGTCATTGGCCATTGTTCAAGGGATCTAGGCAAAAACATGAGGGCGAGCCTTTTGTGGTTATGTAGGCCGAGCAAACCATTTTGTTCATGGAAAAGGGGAACTTTATTATTTCAGACTTGATTAATCCCACTTTCCGCTCTCTCTTTTCATCACAGATAAAAAAACTTGAATACACAAAAGTACCTGTGGGACCTGCATTACTCATCCGTGATGCTTGCAATTCATCATAAAAGTCTCCGCTCGATCATATCTCCATACGACGTGTACCTGTGGGACCCTTCTCTATCCGACATGTACCTGTGGGACCTGCAGTTAGTCATCCGTGACACTTGCAATTCATCATAAAAGTCTCCGCTCAATCATATCTCCATGCGACGTGTACCTATGGGACCCTTCTCCATCCGACATGTACTTGTGGGACCTGCAGTTACTCATCCGTGACGCTTGCAATTTGTCATAAAAGTCTCCGCTTAGTCCTTTCTCCGTCCGACGTGTACCTACGAAACCCTTCAGCATCCGACCTGTGGGACCTGATGGCTTACGTGTCATGTGTACCTATGGGACCGTTCTCCATCTCCATCCGACGTGTGGGACCCGATGGCTTGCGTATCACTTGACGCTTGCAATTCATCATAAAAGTCTCCGCTTGGTCCTTCTGCATCCGACCTATAGGACCCGATGGCTTACATGTCACGTGTACCTATGTGACCTTTCTCCATATCCATCCGACCTATGGGACCTGACGGTTTGCGTGTCACTTGTACCACGTGTGCCATCGGGGTTTAATTTCTCAAAAAAAATGGTCTGATACCTAGGAGTTGAACACAGGATCTGGACCAAGAATTTGAGCATATTTACCATTGCGCTAGATGCCTGGCTGTGCTGACATCTCTTTGGAGTCGCTATAGTATCCTATTGGCTGTGTTCTAGGTTGACCTAAATTGGATATATCCCTGCAAGTGGAAACAAATCTATGCCCACTGGACTTGCGACAGCGGCGGCGATGGAGGCGGAGGATCCCCGGTCTGCTGTGGTGGCTCAGGCATCCTTTTGGTGGCGTGGCGGGGCTCTCCCGATGGAGCATGGCGTCATTGATGTCCGCGTGATCAGGTGTGTGCCGCGGTAGAGGCAGCTTGCAGCCGAGCCATGCTAGTTTGTAGAATAAAGGTATGAGTACCTTCTTATGTGATTATGGGACTACATTTTCTGTACATGATAAAGTAAAGAACACATAAAGAAAGGCTATTCTGTATGAATTTCAATTGAAATCAATGCTTTTGTCACACAAAAATAGAAAACCAGACTATTCCATAGTATGATATGAACAAATGCACATATTAGTGCTTTTGAACACTGTATGCTTTGTTCTAATGCTAGTTTTGCCATTGTCCACCCAATGGTCGAAACTCTAACGGACTTTGCGTACTTTTGCTGCAACAGATGGATAGATCCTGGATTCCTAATGGGAGACCATTCTCGCCGATGTTCACCATAGGAGTTGAAGAGTTCATGGATATGGTTAAACAAAAATACTCAGAGCAAAACATCCCTTGCCCATGTACACATTGTCTTAACTAGGTGGTTAAAACTTGGTAGGAGGTGAAGGACGACTTACTTATAAATAGAATGTCACCCGCATATACCATATGGATTCATCATGGGGAAGAGGGAGTAGGTATTGACCTTATAGAGCCATCAGATGTGCATGGACTCATCATGATGGTTGGATTACAGAGGAGGAGCAGGAGGACCGCAATTATAATATATTACCAGATTTTTATGATTTAGTTCAAAACCTGTTGATATCTGAAGAGTGGGCTAGAAGACTCCCAAAGTTTGAAAGAGTGTTGGATGAGTTGAAGCAATCAGTTTCTTCTAGATCTACCTTCTCAAGATTCTCCTTCCTTGTCAGGTTGCTCTATATCAAGTCCCGCTATCGAGTTATCAACAACTATTTTGATGCACTATTGGTGTTGCTGTCAGATGCATTCCCTAGTAGCAACATACCAAAATCATGTGAGGAGAGGCCCGCAAATATATTCAAGAATTGGGACAAGGTCATGAAAGTATCCATGTGTGCAAGAACAACTGTGTGTTGTTTTGGGGTAATCGTGAGGAATTGCAAGCGTGCCCAAAATGCAAAGAGTCTAGATGGGAGGATGCAGATGGTAGCAGGCGGGTTCCTCATAAGGTTTTGAGGCATTTTCCTCTAATATCGAGGTTGTAGAGGATCTTTGCTGCTCGAGGAACAGCAACGGACGCCGAATGGCACGAGACTAAGCGAGAGAAGAATACCGGTGAAATGAGCCATCCAATAGACGGGGAGGCATGGCAGGACTTTAATAGAAAGCACCCAACTTTTGCAGATGATCCATGGAACTTGAGGCTTGTCGTCGCCATAGATGGTTTCAATCCATTTGGCAACTTTAGCTCGACATATAGTATGTGGCCTGTTCTTGTAACGCCTCTGAACCTGCCACCATGGGAATGAGTGAACTCATCGAATTGCTTTATGTGTCTACTGATCCTAGGCCCAACCTCTCTAGGAAAGGATTTTGATGTATTCTTGGAGCCTCTAATAGAAGAACTAAAAGAACTATGGAAGGGTGTCAACACTTTTCATGTACTACATCACTATAATAAGAAAGGCTTCACTCTGTGCGCTACCGTGCTTTGGTGCATACATGATTTTCCAGCATTGAGCACCTTGTCTGGCCAAACTACAAAAAGTTTATTATGCATGTATTTACTGTGACAAAAATCCATTATCAAGGAGCCTAAGAAAGAAGCTAGGCTACCTTGGACACCGTCGTTACCTTCCTATGGATCACCCTAGGAGGAAGAGCTTGGATTTTGATGAAAAAACTGAGGACCGAGATGCGTCAGAAAAGTTCACCTTACAAGAGGTCCTTGAGGAACTCGAGAAGGTGAAAGATGTCTGCCCAAGTAAGCACGGTGGAAAAAGGAAATGAAAGCATGGAGAAGAGCCAGTGATTTATGATCGAAAATCTGCTTGGTGGGGGCTACCATATTGGAAGGACTTGTTGCTGCCACACAATCTTGATGTCATGCACATTGAGAAGAACATATGTGAAAACATTCTTTGGACATTGCTAAAAGTGGAGGGCAAGACAAAGGACACAACGAACGCTATGCTAGATTTGCATGATATGAAGATAAGGCCTCAATATCACGACATATAGCAAGGCACCTCGCTTAAATTCCTAGAAGCTCACTATGTCATGACAAAAAAACACAGAGTAGAATTTTGCAAGTTCCTTAAAGGTGTCCAGTTTTCAGATGGTTATGCAGCCAACCTAGCAAAATCCATAAGTGCAGATGGTACCAAGGTAGTTGGCAAGCTGAAAACGCATACTTGCCATGTCCTTCTCTAGAGGATCATACCTGCAGGCTTAAGAGGTTTTGTTCCCAAAGATGTATATGAAGTTGTTTCAGAACTTGGGAACTTCTTCAAGCAATTGTGCAGTAGAACTTTGAGGAAATTAGTCATGGAAAAGCTAAAACGGGACATCCCACTCATCTTATGCAAGCTTGAGAAGATTTTTCCACCGGCCTTTTTCGTTGTTATGGTGCACTTGGCTATCCATCTACCTGATGAGGCACTTCTTAGAGGGCCCGTATAGTACGGATGGATGTACCCAATAGAACGGTGACTGGGCACGTTGAAGAATTTATTAAGGAACAGGGCCAGGCCTGAAGGATAAATTGCGGTGGCTTACTTAGAAAGTGAGACGTTGGCATTTTGGGAGAGGTTCATGGACGATGTTAAAACAAGATATAACAAGGATGACAATATGTCACATGATGGGCCAGCACCTGGTGAGACCTCTATTTTCATGCATGGTGTCAAGCCCACTGGCCAGATTAGGGTAAAGGACATCAAGGATAAAGCCGAAATCAATAAGCTAGCTTGGTATGTGCTTAATAACTACGACGAGGTTGGACCATATGTGCAGTAAGTATGATTTTTTATATGCTAATTTGTTGTTTCCTATATTACGTATGAAATGTTACCAATAATAATGCTTATACGTGCTACAGAATATACAAACAAATTTTAGAGGAACAAGGGGCAAGTGATGATGTTGATAGTAGGCTAGTAGCAGAGTTTCCAGCGTGGTTTAAGTCTTATGTACGTGATTATCATATTTTAGTTCTATTAGACCGATCATTGGTAGATATATATGATAACTTAGTGGTGACGGTGGTTTCATGTTTGTGTGCAGATCGAGGAGCTACGTAGAGAGAAACTAGCAGAGGTTAGTGAAGGTTTGTTCGCACTGTCATGTGGTCTTGATACCCAAGTTCGAGTCTGTGCAGCTTTCAGTATTAATGGAGTCAGGTATAGCACTGTTGACCATGAGAAATCCCTGCGTACACAAAAAAGTGGTGTCATGACCACCATCACAAATGAAGGTCAATCAGTGGAATTTTATGGTGTCCTTAGAGAAGTTATTCAGTTGATGTATAACTCTAGCGTACAAAGCCATAGGACGATGGTTGTTCTGCGCTGTGGCTGGTACAATCTAGATGGCACTACGAAGTCTATAGACATTGACGATGATGAACATTATAGATCCATCAACGTTAAATCATTCTGGTACAAGGATGACCCTTTCATTCTCGCGACACATGCAAGGAAGATTTTTTATCTGTAGGACACCACCTTGGGCAAAGATTGGTGGGTCATGCAGAAGTTTGAACATAGGGATATGTATGACATGAATGAAATAGAGCCTGTAGTGCACCAAGATGATAAATGTTCTGACAACGAGCATGAAGTCCTGCTGGGTGATGGTGATCAAGTTATGCATGAAGCTAGTCATGTTGGAGAAGGCACTGTCATTCAAGCCAATTTAGAATACCTTCTAAGAGATAAGAGGGAAGTAGTTGGCATACTTAAAGGCAGCAAGGATGAAGATGAGTATGAAGATGATACTGGAAACCCATGTTGCAGTGACGACAGTAACTGTGGCGGCAGAGATCACATGTCTGGAGATGATGATGAGTTGTAGGAGATTTCAAGTATAATCTTTGGGAGAGGATGTATTCTAAAACTGCACTTTGCTTTGGATTTCTGGCTTTGTATTCTGAACATATTCGATATGCTCAGTTGTTACAAACTTGTGCTTCAGCGAACACATTGGCTTTGTTCGCTGGTGTCAGTACTACACTATGCGGATTGTCTGCTGTGTACATGACTATTCCATTCAACTGCAACTAGTACTTGTTATAGGTTCATATACACTGCATAAGCCATTGACATGAAGCATTCCTTTCACACAGCATGCTTCAACCACTATGGCGAGATCGTTAATTAGTTCGACCAACATGCCAAGTATGTATACCGATACGTGTCTAGTTTACCAAACCGAGGCACAAAGCAACCCTTGCGCAGTTGCCAATAGTGAATTGGATGCAGGAGGAAAGCCTCTGCAGCTATTTCACTCAAAAAATGCAGTCACAATAGTCGAGGGGCAGACTGAGTGAAGAGTAGTTGCTTTCGTAAGCAATTTCTCTTGGTTGGTTTTGCAGAGGCACGTAATAGCTAGCTAGAGATGGCTACACTTTTTATTATCCGACGAGAGATCAAATGGACAGCGGCGAACTTTTTGGCGTGTGCAGTAAGAAAATGCAACAACTATGCCTCCTCCGTTGTGCATTAGATTGAGGCGACACTTGTTCAAATGAACTCCTCGCTACATGGTTCTTGCAAATTCAACAAATTTGATCGAAGACATGAGTTGGGTTCACCATAGATCAAAGCCACTCATGACTACTACCACTACTGATACATTTTTTGTTCACCAAACCAAGGCACAAAGGTATCCTTGCGTGGTTAGCAAGAGTGAGAAGTGTCCAGCCCAGTTAGATGGACGATGCTCAGACTATCAAGTGCGTACAAAGATAATGGTAAATGTTACTTTGTTAACCAAAATGTTTGCACAAATGCGCAGTGCCATCTGACCATAAGAGGAGAGCAGTGCCATCCCACTACTCAAAGGCATCTAGCTATTACCTAGACATACTAGTTCTAGCTATAGATGATTAACATGACTTCACATGAGGCAGCATACTAGACCTCTCCGCCAAATGTATGGCTGTCGAACTTCTTGTCTAGGCGAGACTTGTTCAGATAAACACCTCGCGGCATGGTTGTTGCAAGTTTAACAAATTTTATCAGATACATGTAAACAAGATGAGTTGGGTTCACCACACATACGTGCGCAGTAGAATTTCAATACCTATGGCTACTCTGTTCTACATTTAGGCCAGGCTTGCTCCTCTAAAAAACCTTGCATGGTTGCCGAGAGTGAAGTGACATTGGGTTCAACACAGATCAAAAGACACTCATGATTACTACTACCACTACTGAACGTGTTTGGTTGACCAAACCAAGGCACAAAGCAACCCTTACGTGGTTGGATTGAGATATGTCCAACCCGTTTAGGTTTACAATGCTCAGACCATCACATGCGCACAAAGATATTGGTAAATGATACTTTGTGAACCAAAATGTTTGCACAAATACGCACATTACATGCATAATAAGAGGATATCAGTGCTACTAGATTGGAAGATAATGGCAAACCAGACTTCATATATATGTGGATCCTACATAACCATGCCTTCATTTGCCATAATAATAAGAGGAGAGCAGTGCCATCCCACTACTCAAAGTCATCCAACTACTACCTAGACATACTATTTCTCACTACAGATGATTAGCATGACTTCATACTAATTCTAACGGCACTTGGCAGCAAACTAGTCCTAACTACATATGTTGACATGACTTGATACTAATAATGAGGAGTGCCATCCCACACCTCTACATAAGTCATGCAACAAGGGCACCAATAGGTGCGAACAAAATCCAATGTCTGCAAGGTAAACCGGCCTTGGTTGAAGCCGGCAAACCTCTCCGCCACGGTGAACTGGCATGGCCAGACGATCCCTTCAGGCCATCTAGCCCTAGTTCCTTGCCAGGACGCGATGGTAGGCAACATTCTTGTCGTTGGTGTAGGTGCCATCTAGGGGGCGTGTGCCCTCACTAGCACACGTGCCCTGGCGTCGGCCTCGATCCAACCAAGAGCCTTACGGTTCGGACTGACGGGGCACACCAGGCCGCCATATGGGTTGATGCGCAAGAACAAATTTGGGCCTAGGAGAACAGGCGTTGCGTAGCCGTGCAGACGATCATCCTCCAAGTCTATCGTGACATAGCCTGGAGAGCCGTCGGAGTCGACCTCAGCATCGGCCAAGATGTCGACCATGGCCTCGGCCTTGGCCAAGATGTCAACCTCGTCGTCGGCCTCGTCATCGGCCTCGACAGATGGCGAGGGGGACCACGATGGTGCAGGTGACCCGCCCACATGGGGAGCGGATCCAGCGATGGCGAGCGGACCCAACGACGGTGAGCGGGACCGCACCAGGGCCGGCGGTGGTGGGCAAACCACCGGTGCCTGTGGCATCCGTGTCGTCGCCGAGGGCAATGGGGAGAGCAGCAGCCTAGGAGATGTCGTGAGTCTCGACAATGGGAATGCTGATCTACGGGGATTGGACGTCGCCGCCTGCTCCACCGACACCAACCCGTGGTGCGCCATCGGCCTCGCCTCCACCGAATCACTAGAGGAAGCAGGGACTGTAGCTGGGCCACCGATGGCCTTCATGGCAACCGACGGGGTGGCGGAGGTGGGTGGCAAGGAGAGGGATTTTGCGCAATGGAAGGTGGAATGGTAAATAGTATAAATTGGGGTGAGGCTAAGCTTTATGTATACACAGGGACGCTAGGGCTTCTAAGGCAAGATACTCCATAAAGATTTATTTATACACTGAGATGCTAAGGCTTCTAAGGCAAGATACTCTGTGAAGATTTATCTTTCCTAGAGGTGGGTGCCGTCGTGCTCTCTCGAGAATCACAACCGTATTTACACCGACGGTTGCAAAAATAGAGCACATCTCCTCCATTTACGCTGATGAGACAGCGTGAGTCTCGGCACGACGACATCAATTGTGCGGCCGGCGGACTTTCTGGCGTGCGTAGTAAAATTTCATAATTTGTGATCGACTATATTCACTCGTCATTTCATCCAATATTATTATTACTAGTAGTAGGAGCGTGGTCACGTGACCGTGTACTCCTTGGCTTTTAATTTAATAATTCCTAAAAGAAAGTAACATTTTTCATAATCTATGACATGGGGCCAGGAGTACATTTGCACAAATGTGTATGACACATATACTATCTGACGCATTCAAATATAAGGCGGTAGGACTTTCTTGCATGTGAAGTAGAATTTTCAACACCTATGGCTCATCTGTTCTGCATTAGGCTAGACTTGCTCCTCTCAAAGAAACCTTGTGCGGTTGCCGAGAGCGAGTGAATGCAGGATGAAAGCTGGACAGGAGTGAAAATTGAAGAGATTTTGACCACCATGACATGGTTGAGACTTGAAAGCCTGGTGCAATTGTCACAATAGTCGAGGGGCAGATAGAAGAGTGAAGAGGAGTTGCTTTGGTAAGCAATTTCTCTTTTGAAGAAACATGCAACGGCTAGCTAGAGATGGGTACACTTCCTTTCCAACAAGGGATCCAACGGACAACGGGGGACTTTCTGGCATGTGTAGTAAAAATGCAACATCTATGCTTCCTCTGTTGTGCATTAGATAGAGCCAAGACTTGTTCAGATGAACTCCTCGTTGCATGGCTGTTGCAAGTTCAACAATTTTTATCAGACACATGCAAATAAGATGAGTTGGGTTCACGACGGATCAGAGCTACTCATTTTGAGAATGATCAGAGCAACTCATGACTACTACCACTACTAATACATGTTTGGTTCACCAAACTGAGGCACAAAGCAACCATTGCACGGTTGGCATGATTGAGATATGTCCGGCCTTATCAGATTTATAATGCTCAGACTATCATGTGTTCAATGAGAGAATAGTAAATGTTCCTTTGTGAACAAAAATGTTTGCACAAATGCGTATGACACGAATACTATCCGATGCGTTCAAATATATGGCAATAGGGCTTTCTGGTTGCCGAGACTTGCTCCTCTCAAAGAAACCTTGCGCGATTGCCAAGAGCGAAGTGAATGTAGGATGAAAGTTAGATAGGAGTGAATTGATCACCATGACATGGTTGAGAGTTGAAAGCTTGGTGCGGTGGTGATAGGTCTTTTCACCCCTCGTGGGCTATCGCACTCCCGCTGGAACCTCAACCAGTTGTACTGCAGAAGGTGTGTTTGACAAGAGATGCAGGAGTATTGATGTTCCCAAGTGTACACTGATGATAACAGAGCACATCTCCTCCATTTACGCCGATGAGACGACGTCAGTCTTGGTGCTGGTTTTTACTGTACATGTTAGCTCCTCCATTGATGCCCCAACACTGTGTGCACTCCTTGCGTATGTGACAACACTAGAACCATAGAAAAAGAAAGCCCCCATGAGAGGAGAATGAGAACAGAGACATACCAGCAAGGATTCCTCAAGACTATCAAGTTCCCTAGTTGGCACGATGGGGCTACAAGAAGACATGGCAGGACCAAGCCAGAGTGACCTAGAGTGCATGAAGATCCTTCTTCTTGGATTGTATGCAAAAACATTAGTAACTACCCATTTTCTGTGTGCTGAACCCGATCGGCTGGGGTTTGCCTTTGGGAATGAACTTGTCCCTCTATTTGGCTATGTTGATCGTTGTGCACGTAGAAACTTCTAGCTGCAATGGCTTGGGCTATTAGAGATCATTGGAAACTCGAGCTATGTCTGGACGACGAGCAGAGCCTGGCCCGGTGGAAGGTGGAGGTGTTCCTCGATGGTGGTCACTTGTAACTCCACCAGGGATGGAAGCACTTTGCCCGTGCTCTCGACCTCTAAGACGGTTTCTCTCTTGTATCGCGGTATGATGGCCAGTCACAGATTAACGTCAAGGTCTTCGACCTCACCACCTGCTGCAAGCAATACCCGCATGACTTCGAGGCCGGCGGTAGTTAGCTCTCCCTTCCCATTGCGGAGCCGAAGAGTTTTGCAATGATCCTAAAGAAGTACCACCTCAAAGCGAAGTATCTGGTGAGCACTCGCGAGAGACGCAGAACGTACTGATGTCGCAAGTTACCAGTGTCGTCTTTCTCATCAATCTTTTTTTGTGCGAGGCAAAGAATGTAACACCCGGGGTGTTCATCATAAGTTAAGCAGTGGATTTGGACTTAAGTAGATGATGTTAAGCAATGATCATGATCTCAAGTCATAATTTTTAAGTGATGATGAAGGTGTTAAGGTCCAATCTATGAAATTGAGTCCCAACTTAAACTTGGACAGCACACCTTTGCTTACATGTGGACCCTGGTTAATATTAGGCATGAGTAATGTTAAACATGCTTATTTCATGAACATTACATCAACATGCATCCATCTTGACCAGTGGAAAATTTTCATGAAGTTTGGAATCAAAAAGTCACATGAAATGATAACTTATAATATTTCTTGAATCGCTTTATTAAGTGAACTATAACATGGGATGTTAACTAAACCTTGCAACCTTGCTCAAACAACTCTACTTAAACTCATGAATAAAAATCATGAAGGGTTCATGTTGAGCAAATGTCAAGAAAATGCTTCTAAGGCCTGGTTTAGTTCGCAAAAATTTTCACCATAAACTATCACATCGAATCTTGCGGCACATGCATGGAGTATTAAATATAGACGAAAAAAACTAATTGCACAGTTTTGTTGGAAATCGCGAGACGAATGTTTTAAGACTAATTAGTCCATGATTAGCCATAAGTGCTACAGTAACTAACATGCACTAATGATGGATTAATTAGGCTTAATAAATTCGTCTCGTAGTTTCCAGACGAGCTACGTAATTAGTTTTTTATTAGTATCCGAAAACCCCTTCCGACATCCCCGAAATATCCGATGTGACATCCAAAAATTTTCATTTCGCGAACTAAACACAGCCTAAGTGTGGGAATGGCTAAACTTGTCTTTTTCATGGTAAGGTTTTGACCTGTGTTGACCGACTGTTTGGAGTACTTGCATGGAGTTTGACCTTAAATAAAAGTTGAAGTTTGAACCGAGTACAACAAACTTTATTTTTGGACCAAGCCCTGATTCAACTCCTAAGTGGTTCAAACAGTGGCCTCAAGTTCGGATGCAATGCTGTTTTGGCCCCTTAGAAATATTTCTAAGTCCCCGATTGACAACAGCAAGTTGACATGTTTGTGAATTTTTATCTTCCAAATTCATATGGTATCTCAACTAGATTCCTTAATATGAGTTGAAGTACACTTAGTAAAGAAAACAACAAAATAAGTCTCATCACTTTTGGAGCATGTTTGGACTTTCAAAAGTTATTGCAAAAACAACAAAAATTTTCTTGAATTCTCCCTTAACTGAATTCAGTTTTTAGTTTCGTATACCCTACTTTGGAGGCTTGTATCTTTGTAACCATGCCGAATCAGCCCATGATCCTTTAAGCAAAGTTGTTCACCGCATATAGCTCTACAACTCTTAGTAAGGAAGTTTGATCTGCTACAGCATGAAATCGGGAGATAGAGAGGGGAAAAGTTTGGGGATTCAGTAGATTTTTTATCTATCTTGAAAGCTTGGGGAGCAGCACCATCATCCGACCGTGCACAAGCACCACAGGCCACATGGCTCGCTAGCACCCTCGCATGTGTGCCACTTCGCCCTCCCTCCTCTCGCTCGCTCTCTTTTCTCTATCTCTCTCACTCTCCGTTCTCTGTCTCCTCTGCTCGTACTCCATTGACGACCAAGCATAGCTCCTCCACCACCGTCGGTTCTTCCTCCTCCCTCCTCCGACTGAGCTGGCCATAGCGCTGCGCCTTCCCCGGCCAACCTTGCCGTCCCTATCCATGTTTTGCACCTCCCTCCACCGCCTACAACTGCTGCCGTTGGAGCCGCTTTTGTCGCCGCCGCTGGCACACATGGCCGCGCCACCTAGGGCCGTCTTCGGCCGAGCCGAGGCCACCCATGGGTGCGTGCCGGTCCCTTGATGCTCCACCACCACTCCCCGGCCGCCGGCATGGCCTCCTTCGGCCTTAACTAGTGAGCAGCCGCACCTCCCCCGTTCCATTCGCGTGAAGGATGTCGCGCTCAAATTCAAAGAAAGGGAAGGGGTTTTCTGCAGAGTCGTGACTCATGTGAATGGTGGCTAGAAGGACTATTTTGCTAGAATTTATTATCATAGAAGTTCGGGGTCCTTGGTGCAAGTTTGTTTTCCTTTTGTGGCCGAAACTTTGGAAAATAATAATAAATTGTAGAAAAATTGTAAAATAGCAGATGAGATCTTTTTCGAATCCTTGTGAGTAGATCTATGCAGTAGAGTCATCTTACAATATGTGTTAGTAGAAGGTTTTTGCTATTTTTATTTATTTATGTTAATTAGGGTTTTCTAGGAATAAATTCATATCTAAAGTTATGGTGCTCCAATTGTTGTGAAAGTTTTATGGTAGGCTACTGATGCTATGTGTGTGCTGTGGTAAAAATTTAATGGTCATTGGATGTAGTCTGATTGAGTTATTGATTTAACTGGTTTAATGCTTGATAAATGGTTTTAAATGGCTTATAAATAATTTATATGTGCAAAAATATGAAATGTGGTTCCTTTGTCCTTGCACGGTGATAATGTGGCCTGAGAAACCCTAATATGGCTATATGTTTATAGAAAATAATGATCATTAGATTTATCTTGTTCTCACATGTTTATTAATAATTAAGATTTGTCTTTTTCATAGCAATTAAATTATAAAACCTAAGCATGTAAAATTTATACAGTAATCATGTTTTGTCATTATCTATCTCACATAAAAATTTGAGATCCAAATGAGATGTTTGCAACATCACCTATAATTAATATATAGGTTTTTATATATAGAAAAGCTAATCAAAGTTTGTTAGTAGATGCTTATGTTTATGCCATGTAATACTTCTAATAATTGGTGCTAGGTAATGTGATTGCTTGGTTATAGTTAGGAGTTGCATGGAGCTACATATATATAGCAACAAAATGTTAGTTGTTAACAACCTAAATGGTAAATGCATATAGTTGTATCTCTGCTGTTATGACTATATGTACAGTTTTTGTGGTGGTGATATTTTTGTAATACAAATGATGTTTTATGTAGATATGTTGAATACAAAAGTTGTAGATAATTTCTTTATCTTGCTTTTCCTAAAAGTTTATGATTTTAGGCCTGATGGTTTAGGAGTTATAGATTTTAGAAATTTGCTGTCAGGTTTTGCATGTCCTCTAGATAGATATGAATGATTGTATTATTTGGCTTATGTAAACATGGAATCATATATTGGTGATAATATGAGAGTTGTAGTGATTTTCTGAAGATTTCTAAAATTTCTAAGATCACTGTTTTTGGTTGTCTATATCTCTAGTGATTGCTATTCAAAGTGGAATGGCAGATTATGTCCAAATCTGGACAGAGATGCCTTCTTGATGTTGTTTAACCTTGTTAACTGTAGAATCATCTTAAACTGATAATAATAAAGTTATAGGTAACTTAATAAGATTTCAGTAAAGTTAAGAATCATGCTTGTTGGATGATTAGAATTCTAGTTATGCATTTCTGAAGTTCATGATAGTTTTCTGTCCTAGTTGGTGCAGATCTGCTTATTAGTGTTTTTCAACATTGTTAACCTTTGAATCATCTTTAGATGTAAATACCAAAGTTGTAGGCAATTTCCTAAGATTTCCATAAAGTCTAGGATCACCTTTGTTTGATGCTTATAACTCTAGTTATGGTTAAATTAAATGGTTGCTATGCTGCTGTGCAATTTTTGTGCATATACTTGAAGTTAATTGCTTATGCTTGATCTTGATTTTGTGATTGCTAGGAGTAGTTGGTGCTAGATGGTTGCTTAAAGGAGCTTAACTTGAGTGCCGCATTGGTGAAAGCTTGGTGTTATTTTCTTCTAACTTACCATGATATGTTTGTGCAATAATTAGTTAAACGACTTGCTCTCTAAGTACTTATGTCTTGAGGAGTAACCTGATGCTGGTGTTGAATGCTTTTATATGATGCATCTCATGTTACCATTCTTCGCATTCATACACTTGTATTGTTGCATCTCATCTAGGTACGCTAGATGCACAACGTGTGGATGTGAAGCACGTGATGATGGAGTCAAACTAGAAGACGGTGTTGGTGGACCTATCCGAAAGATGGAAGGACCCCTGGAGTACATGTCTGAACAGGAGATGCTCGCCAAGTGAGTGTCATCTAACAAACACTGACCTAGTGTTGGATCCTAGGCAAGCCCTGGAGCATTCTAAGCCTCCTATGTTTTTACAAATATCACTTGCGTCCTTTATGTTTGATGCATTAGGTTATAGGAGTTGAATGGAAACACTTGCTGCATATAATTTCCTTGTCCAGACAAATATATCTTGAATCCTTTGTAGGTCCAGGATCAAATATATGCTTAGCCATGCTTAGTCTGGTAGAAGTTGGGTGATTTCCTATCACCTGCAAGATATAGGTAGATATCTGGTCATGGTTGGCTATAATTGCTATCATGGAAATAACCATGTGCTGATGAAAAAAGAGACCAGACGAGATTGTGATAGAGAAGCAACAAGGCATGGAGGTCTTGGTGCCTATTTATCCCCATCTATGTCTGTTAAGGACCGATTCGCTGTACGTCCTCATGTCATGTTGAACACATGCCTAGCACTTAGTTGGCCGGATAAGTTGTTCCGACCGTGAAGCCATGTAGCTCAACTCAGGTCAGGACCCGGTAAGTGAAAGTGCGCACACTAGAGGAAGTAAGGATGTGCGGGGAGCCAGTGGCGTGAGTCTAAGGGCAGGTCGGGCCTGAACTTCCTAGCAGACTTGTGGTATCCCTGAGAGTGCGGTGCTAATCGGACCCGCGACTGTACCTGAGTTCTACCAAAGGTAACCTAAGACTACCTTGGCGCAGGTATGTCTAGGTTTGTGTTAGGAATAACTCCTCAGCTGGTTGGAATCGATTTGAGTCGCCGTCTCTCCCAGATAGTGAGAACTTGACTGAGCAGCGGCAATGTAGCATTAATTGATGGAACTTGATGGTTATGATGATGCTCAAATTAATACACCGGATATGGTTACTAATGCTTGTTAGCTTAATCACGTGATTGCCCTAGTACATGTGCTAATCTAGAGATGCTTAATTGAATAGGTATTCAATTTGATGCTAAAGATATTAAATCTCCAAGTTATGTTACTTAAGCTTTTTATGCAAAATGTTGTCAAGCTAACTCCACCGATAAGGCCTTGCATACTCCTTGGTGTCACTTTATTTTTGGTTTATGACGGGTAAGTCTAGCTGAGTACATTCGAGTACTTAGGGTTTATTCCACCATGTTGCAGGTGAAGTCTTGGCCTGCTAAAGATGGCGGCTAACCGCTGTTGGGCTTGGTGACTATATTTATTTCTCATCTATATGCTTCTATCAGAGGTCACTTATCCTAGCAATGTATTTGGAACTTATATTAATATAATCATTTGAAAGCTATGTTGTTTTCCTTTAACCGGTTTTGAAACCCAAACTTGTACTATTATTTGTGAACCCATTTGTAATATTATTTCCGCTGCAACTCTATGTATGTGACATGTATTTGCTTAATCATGTGATCTTGGTTGTTATGGTGATTTACCGAGGTCCTTCGTGACACTCGATGGACTACCGTGTTTATATAAGTGAAAGTATGCGTGTGTCAACGTGTTAGCGGGGACAGCCGTACTTGATCTTGTATAAATTGGGCGATTCTATCACAAAGAATATGCCAGTGGACTTTGAGGTAGCACACGACTACTAGTAGTGGGAAGCCATCGAGTTACAGATGGTTGGGCAGTCCTGGTTCGTGGTTTTGGAGAGGACCCACACAAAAAGCAAAGTGCGCATGTCGTTCAGGTACGGGTGGGACGAGCTCTGCGCAAGCAACCACCTCAATGTTGGCGACACTTGCTTCTTTAGCGTGATCTATAAGGCCACCTGTAGTAATGATGAGGACGAGGAATGGGAGGAGGAGCAGGAGTATGATAAAGCTAAGCTCAAGGTGGAGGTGCGCAAGACAAACGACGGATGGTTGTGGTGAACTCGGCGCAAGAGTTGACACGATCTATATTTTATTGTTTCATCAGAACTATTATCTGACCTATCTAGATTTCCTAGTATCAGACTATCTTATGCCCTATTTGGATGGACTATGACTAGTTAGCCATGGCTAAAAAAAGTGAACTAATTGTTGGGTTCTATAGACTAGAACTAGTTGTTAGCCCCTGATAGTTGGGTTCTATGAACTAGTTGGATAGCCCCTGATAGTTGCTAGACTATATTTCATTGTTCATCGACTCGCAGTGATCCAGAGCGTCTATATTTTGTAGGGTCGTTCTGTCTTAGGGTCCCAATAATCTCAACAGCTATGCACCCATTTCCTCCGTTCAGAAAGAGCGAACTTTGACGGTTGCGATGCCCATGGCGATGCTACGGATGTG